>OZ023205.1:0-88564 GCA_963995525.1 Escarpia spicata
TAAATGTGTTCAAATTGTGCAATACATGTGTAATATGTGGTTTATTATATTTTATATTAGTTTACATTATTTGGTTTGCACTACTGATTATATAGTTATTGAAAACATTTAATATAGTAAGATCACTGAATGTATATGTATTGTGTGTTATGTTTTAAATCAAGCAAATATGATTTATATAATAGAAATCTAGAAATCTAGATGTTCTTAAGAATACAATGGTGGTTTCTATTGAAATATATTTTAGAAAGAACACTTTTTACCCACAAGTGGTCGTTGGGAAATAAAACTCATCGCCATTGTAATTCTCCATATCCTTTCTCATCCCTTTCTTTCTCGTTCCCTTCATTCCGCTCCCCTCCTCTCCGTTTCCGTCTCTCTCTCCACTCTACCCCTCCATCCTTCTCTCTCCGTCGCTTTTTTCATGTTTCTTCCAGTCTGTCTGTCTCATTTTAATCCCTATTTCCAACCTCTATTTCTCGACGTACCCCTCGCCAACTTCCTCCTCTCATTCACTCTCTCTTTCTCTCACTCTCTCTCTCTTCTCTTTCTCTTTCTCTATCTCTCTCTCGTTCTTTCTCTCGTTCTCTCTCTCTCTCTCTCTCCCTCTGTCTCTCGTTCTCTCTCTCTTTCTCTCTCTCTCTCTCTCTCTCTCTTTTCTCACTGTCTCTCTTTCTCTCTCTCTCTCTCTCACTCATTCACTCACTCACTCACTCACTCACTCATTCACTCTCTCTCTCTCTCTCTCGTTCTATCTCTCTCTCTCTCTCTTTTCTCTCTCTCTCTCATTGTCTCTCTCTCGTTTTCTCTCTCTCTCTCTCTCTCTCTCACACACACTCTCTCTCTCACTCTCTCTCGTTCTCTCTGTCGTTGTGTCTCTCTGTCGTTCTATCTCTCGTTCTATCTCTCGTTGTCTGTCTGTCTGTCTCTCTCTCTCTCTCTCTCTCTCTCTCTCTCTCTCTCTTGTTCTCCTCGTTGTCTATCTCTCTCTCTCTTCCTCTTATCTCTCTCTCCTCTCTCACTCTCCTCTCTCTCTCTCTCCTCCATCTCCTCTCTCTCCTCTCTCTCAATAAATACAGAAATACTTCAGAAACAGACCTAATACTTTTAAATAAACCACTTGTTTAATGTATATAATGTAAAACAGTTGACAGTTCTTTCCAGATTTATTAATGTAATCATGACAAAGTTTATCTATCTAACAAATTCCCTGTCAAAACTGTGAATTGCATAGAAGAAACATTATAGCTGATTGTTAATTTATTAGTCATATAATTACATGTAAATATGTTCAAATTGTGCAATATATGTGTAATATGTGGTTTATTATATTTTATATTATTTTACATTATTTGGTTTGCACTACTGATTATATAATTATTGAAAACACTTAATATAGTAAGATCACTGAATGTTTTATGTATGTGTGTTATGTTTTAAATCAAGCAAATATGATTTATATAATAGAAATCTAGATGTTCTTAAGAATACAATGTGTTCTTTTAAAATGTACTTTAGAAAGAACACTTTTTAGAACACAAGGGGTCGTACGGAAATAAAACTCATTGTCATTGTCATTCTCCATCTCCTTTCTCATCTCCTTCCTTTCTCGTTCCCTCCAGTCCCCTCCCCTCCTCTCCGTTTCCGTCTCTCTCTCTCCACTCTACCCCTCCATCCTCCTCTTCCCCGCCTTTTCCTTTCTTTCACCACTCTACCCCTCCATCCTTCTCTTCTCCGTCGCTTTCCATGTGTTTTCAGTCTGTCTTTCTCATTTTAAATCCCTCATTCCCTCCTCTATTTCTCGACGTACCTATCGCCAGCTTCCCCCTCTCACTCACTCTCTCTCTCTCTCTATCTCTCTCTCTCTCTCTCTTTCTCTCTCTCTCTCTCTCTCTCTCTCTCTCTCTCGTTTTCTCTCTCTCTCACATTCACTCGTAATTGGGTACGGTCATGGATCGTTGCACATTTAATACGAATGACGAGACTATTCATATAGGCATGCCAACTGTGCTTCATCCACAAGCAATGTCATGGTGCATTACCTCAGAGACAAAGCATTGATTCACCTACCGGTGAACATTATAGCCATTACGTGCGAGCCCAACAATGGTTGTTTCCTAATCACATGCCAAGAGGATTTAATTATTTGACTTTAGTTTGAATTTAGTATGACTACCTCTGTCGAGTTTCACCTGACAGTTGTTGTAAACGTGTATCTGGTAAGCGTAAAACGACCAATAGGAAAACAGTGGTTGAAATATAAATCACACGACGTGTTTCAGTACAACACCGACTTGACTGGTGGATGGTTGACTTGCGTGGTTCCAGCGCACATTATATGTATGTAACAAACAATATTCGTTTGACGCTCGATATGGTGCTTCGTTTAACAGGTGATTTCAACAGTGGAATACACTATAGGATATGAAAACATATGCCGGAAAAGACAGCGTGAAGGGATAGCCATTGCAAGATGGCTTCAAGCGGGAAGGAAGGTAGGGATTTCATTTGTTTAGAACGTCAAGAAGTTGTAGTCTGTTCAACATATTGCCTTTAGGTACAACAAGAAAATTGGTTATTGTTGACAGTCTATTCACTGCGGCAAGCACGAGCGCGCAAGAAATGAACATGTTTATTGTGTTTAAGCTTAACCTTTGTATCGTACCATAATGTAGACACATATGTTGACATACACGTACATACGCACTGGCGTAATGTGTTCATAGAACATCTTGCCAATCGTAATGCAAATACACACACGCTTGTGCTTGGCTGGTTATAGTTATATTATTTGGCAGTGATCAAAGAACTAGAAACAATTGTATCGTTATTTAAGGCAAACAAAATTAATGCACGAGGTAAACATTGTTTAATGCTATGCACCACGGAGGAGTAAACACAAGTTCGAACACCATCTCTCTTCGTTATTAATTCACCATTAATACCGCACTGTGTATTATACTTGAACAACAGTTGTTGGTATAATACATAGACAATAAATATGATTTGATTTCTGGAATTTTCCCCAGTGTACTGTGTGCGGCCATATTGGATTCACCCCCTATCGTCGTCAACGAATACTATCGATGAAATTGCATACAACAGAATACTTATAATAGATTAGTAATATTATTTATGCCGCATATACACACGTTTACTGCATCATATCATATAACATAACATATGGCCGAAGTTTTAATACCATTCTAACGAATAAATAACTTTAACAAGTGTAGATATGCAAGTTTAATTAATGTTGAAGTTCACACACCACAATTCCGGCTGCCTGTGTTTGGCTGGTTATATAAGGCAGGTAAAATGTCTATGTTAATTGCAGCTTGACGCGCTCAATATATAGGGTTATATCACGTGGCATGGATGACCACACCGGTTATGGGAACGCCGGGATGGCTTAGGGGCCGATATATACCCTCCCTTGCAGAGTGCTACCACAGGGAGTGGGTCAACTGTGAGAGATCCGGATTGTGACACTACTCTCCAGAGTAGGGTTGTAAGGAGCTCCCGATGAGATGTCCCGAGCCGATCATTGGTACAGTTAGCTCTGTATCATAGGCAGTAACGGCTCCAGTGTCTCCCACTTCCGGATTCTCTCTTTTTGTTTTTCAAAAATTAACTTCAATGTTGCTGGGCCATTTTCAAGACCTGAAAAGTAAAGTGCATAACATCTTACAGGTTCTTACACGTCCTCTTCTGGCTTGACTAGGGATTACAGTATCTGCCTCTGATGTGCCAACTCTCGCTTTTGACATATGCTCGGACTATTTCCATGCGTCTGAGTGTGGAACAATCTAAGATAGGAGTGGGGCAGTGTATTTAGCTTCCATGGGGTGGTTTTGGTATAACATATATTTTTGTGTCAAACGACTGGATCGGTGAAACGTCAACCACAGACTGTGGGAGACTGTTTCATACGTCTCTGCGTCGGTATATAAATGAGTTATTTCTAATATTTAATCGGCATCTTTCTTTAAATATTTTTAGGTGGTGCCCTTTCGTATGTGCTTCGTTGGCTCTCAAAGTAACAACATTGGAAAAGACTGCTGGATCATATTTCCCTGTTAGTATCTTATACATTTCAATCATATCTCCCGTGTGGCGACTGTATAATAGAGTTGGTAATTTCAGTCTCTGTAAACGTTCTATCTATTCAAGGTCTTTGAAACCAGGAATTAATTTGGTTGCTGTGCGCCGACCATTTTCAAGAGCTGTAATATATTCAATTAAGAATGGACTTAAAAGTTGTAGAAAAACACTTTTCATCGATGTGATCGAAAGTATGTCGGATTATCCCCATCATCGAATTGGCTTTTTTTTTTCTTTCTTACATATATGCTTCAAAATCAAGCGATGGATCGAAAGTGACTCGAATAACTTTCACATTGTCCGTACTTGTAAGTGTTGTCTGGTTGTTTCCCAATGAATAGGCTTTATTCCTTGTGAATAATGATCCAATTCTCATATGGATACATTTATGTGGATAAAATGTGATATTTACTCTTACTCGCAAGTGCCTGTACAGAAGAAATAATTGTATGGTTTACAAATGCTGATGTACTGAAAAGAAGAACTAACTGGACTAAAACGTAAAATTAAAAAACCACTCAACTCCACCACATGTTATAGCAATATCAGAAGTAAATCCTACACGTTTTAATAGACAACTTACCACGCAGGAATAACACTTGGAATTGTATTATAAGGAAACTGTGAACATTAGTGAAGGCAAAGGCAGAGGGATGTTCTTGTTTATTCACCATTTTTTTGCATTTCAAGTACACCAGTTTGATGTTGAGTTGAATGAAGCACTGTTTTGCATTTTGGTACTGAAACGGAAGGATACCTTTTTGTTAGGCTCTTTTTATAGAAGCCTTAACAGTACCATTGAGAACAATGACAACCTTAAGAAATTACTGGATACAATAACTGAGAAATGTTTTTCACATGTTCTGCTATTCTTGGAGATTTCAACTACCCGTAGATTGATTAGTAAATAATTTAAACTACAGCAGCAAGTACTGAAGATAAATAATTTAAATTAATAAAATAAATCGAGACTGTTACTTGGTGCAACGTTTTATAGAGCCCACTAGAGGTAACGGTACAACTAAACCATCGCTCCTTGACCTTATAATCACTAGTGAATACACCGAGATCTCAAGAGTCGAGACTCCATCAGCATTAGGAAGAAGCGACCAATCATTCAAAGCCAAGCTAAAATCATTAGGAAAAACAGATATTCCTTGTGAATAATGATCCAATTCTCATATGGATACATTTATGTGGAGAAAATGTGATATTTACTCTTACTCTCAAGTGCCTGTACAGAATAAATAATTGTATGGTTTACAAATGCTGATGTACTGAAAAGAAGAACTAACTGGACTAAAACGTAAAATATAAAAACCACTCAACTCCACCACATGTTATAGCAATATCAGAAGTAAATCCTACACGTTTTAATAGACAACTTACCACTAAGGAATACAACTTGGAATTGTATTATATGGAAACTGTGAACATGAGTTAAGGCAAAGGCAGAGGGATGTTCTTGTTTATTCACTTTTTTTTTGCATTTCAAATACACCAGTTTGATGTTGAGTTGAATGAAGCACTGTTTTGCATTTTGGTACTGAAACGGAAGGATACCCTTTTGTTAGGCTCTTTTTATAGAAGCCTTAACAGTACCACTGAGAACAATGACAACCTTAAGAAATTACTGGATACAATAACTGAGAAATGTTTTTCACATGTTCTGCTATTCTTGGAGATTCCAACTACCCGTAGATTGATTAGTAACTAATATCAACTACAGCAGCAAGTACTGAAGATAAATAATTTAAATTAATAAAATAAATCGAGACTGTTACTTGGTGCAACGTTTTATAGAGCCCACTAGAGGTAACGGTACAACTAAACCATCGCTCCTTGACCTTATAATCACTAGTGAATACATCGAGATCTAAAGAGTCGAGACTCCATCAGCATTAGGAAGAAGCGACCAATCATTCAAACCCAAGCTAAAATCATTAGGAAAAACAGATTATGGAAGAATATCTTCTTACCAAAGATATCGAAACTTAAGAGAAATTTTGTCGATTGCGCTATTAGGTCAGGAGACTGACAAGAAAGCACAGAAACTGTATGAAAAGGATATAATTAATGAAATAAAACATAATCTAAGAAACCTGGCAGTATGCAAGGGCAAAAATTAAGACATAAACGGAAATACCCAACTTTCCAGAAAACAAAAACAAAGATGACATGACAAACTCGGCGGACTTGGAAAAACATAGGTGTTAGCCAATTACTTCTCCTCGGTAATTATGAGAGAACCAGAAGGAGATATCACGGAGGAACCTATGAGATTTTTATAACACAATGGAATCTTCCAAAATCAACCCATCGATAGTGGCATATAAAAACTATAAAAACTAGCATATCAAAACTAAAGACATTTAAACCATCAGGACTTGGTGGCCGCCATCCTTGTGTCTTAAACGAAGTAGTAAAGAGCACCGGCAGTATATTATCAAACATATATGACCTGCTCTGGTCCTATTTCTTCCTTATTTGTTGTCTCCAGACCTGCTCTGGTCCTATTTCTATACTTGATTGCAGAGGCATGTTTATTGTGCTTAACTCTCCTGTTGACATCAACAAGTGACTTGGCTCTCTTTCTCAGGAGGGCATTTTTCACACCCTAGAGAATAGATGACAATGCATGGTCTTTCACAAGCCACCTGCACAATGTGACACCGTTCTGCCCCCTTAGCAGATAACATAAAGGGTGGCCTGATAAAATTGCCTTAAGTATTCCTCTCCTGGGGATGTAGAAAGTTGACTGTTATACACAGTGTATAGGGACACATGTCACGCACACGCACACGCACACACACGGTGTTATTTCAGAACGTATGGTTGAGTAATAGTGAGATTATGACAGCTATCCTTTGGCCTTTTTTAAATGGCTCGAGTTCAGTGTGTTTGATACAGGAAATGTCGTCACAAAGAAGAAGACAGAGTTAACAGGCATTAATATAGCGCTGACGGCCAGTCACGCAGGGTCACCCAGAATGGGATGATGAAGAACAAGGGTGAGTGCTAATGAAAACGAACTATCCTGAAGAATGTTCAGTAATCTAAGGGCGAGTGCTGTTTTGTTGACTTAACTGTCTACTAGTGCATCACTAGTGAGTATAATGTGCTTGATGTGGAACTTGAAAACACGTTTTCAACATTTTAGTGACACTGTTAAAAAGATATTCAGCCGGGTTATCAATTAATAGTAACACGTGGACATGAAATTTACACTTGAAAGTGGATATATCTATAACATTATTATATTCGTAGCATAGCTGTATCTATTCGTTATTTACACATAAAATACAAGTTTTGTTAAAACTAATGAAATAACAACACATGTTAATGTTTGTGAATATTTAATAAATATAATGATACATGTAGTAAAGCAATTGATAGTGTTCTGCATATACACTCGTCACACTGCAAATACACTTTTGGTGACGTGTCTATCGTCACACAAAATTTCCTCCCAATGATTCGTGTGGATTCATCGTGTTGCCCAAGGGGATTACTTGGGATGTATCCAGTTGGGAACCTAACCCTTAAAAAGTGGGTTTATATATGTTTGTTCAGAAAGTTTCCTAACAAGTATATATTGTATTATTTTTCTGTCAAATTATACAAACATGCGATATTATTTCTTTTGTGAAACATTAACTCTTTTATGAAATTGCAGATACGTGTATGTACCATATGACTTTTGCAACAATGTAAACAGTATATTTGTGACTGAATGCTATTAGAGTATTGTGTTGTAAATGCAGACATACTATGTCATTTGTTTGTTTAAAAACTGTTGGACTGTGTTGTTTGTGACAACAGTGTTTCAGTGTTGTGTGTGGCAGGTTCGATCCCTGCTGTTGTTCAGTCATACATTACTGGTTGTGCACACACACATTTATTCATTCAGTAATTTCAGCCGTTTACAATAACTCCACCTAAATTACGTTAATTCCACTTAAACAACTATTGGAAATAGCACAGCAAATTATGGATTAAAAAAAAATTAACCAGGTATATTGCAAGGTATATTATGTCCTGATGTTATGGTTTTTAGATTATCAGGGTTTCACTATAATATGAACACTTGTCATAACAAGTTAAAATTTTTGTAAAAAAATTATTGACACATCTATAATCATGTACACATATGCTGTATAATATTAGGCATTAGCAATTGGTATGACAACAAAATTTTCAGACAAACATGTGTATTAAAACAGGCAATTCTCTTTTATTTAATCCATGAACAGAGGTAATGAGTGACTTGTCTTTTTGTTTTCACTTCTTTAGATTTAAGTACAAATCAACTTGCATTTTGCTTAATTAACATAATGCCAGTTCTTGATGTGTTTACCATAAAGGTGTATTATATTCAAGAATACGTGGCCAGTGACATCTGTGGGGTTATTGCCACCTTGAGATTTATTTTAAATACAAGTTTTAAGAGATAGTGTTACTGAATGTCAAATGTTTCAAACAATTTCAAGTTAGGGAATAACATAATAATGCTCTTCTTGAGGAAACATTGTTTCTTAATATAAAAATAAATAATACACAAGTTACTATTGATAGTATACATACTTGAATCGAGTGACCCAGCTAGATGTAGATCTACACACCATAAACTGTGTTCATCTTGGAACTAATTAGCATCTAGTATTCACCAGGTCAAATATCCACAGCTAGACGAGCATGTTAATAAATCTTTAAATAATTTACAACGAAAACCTAACGTTTCTTTAATGGGTTTTTTACATGTTCATTATAACGTACTGGCATTTAAAATATAAGGCAACAATGCTGTATTTTGAACATATATATCGTTAAACCACACATGGTTCATCCAACTCTACAAAACTACAAAAGCAGGCACGGGACATGTGAAATGTTGCACATTCTAATAAAATACATCACAAGATTTCTTTCCCCTACAACTCTGTTTCTGTGTGGAAAAATATTCAATTAGTATTTTCTCAAATTTGGCATTTGCGCTCAATAAATACTTTGCATCAGACCATCACTTCTGTTGGCATGATCTAGTGATATGATTGCACATAATTACCTTATCTCGCCATCATATTAATTTTTTTTTATGAATTCGCCCTTCACCATTCAGGGACAACATTTTACTGCTAGAAAATGCGTACACATTAAGCAAAATTACAAAGAATTCACATTTACAGGCTAACGGTACAATTCACTCTGACATTAGTTAACCTCCTGTTTCGCATAGACCTGATCTAGACATTTTGTATCATTGTAGCTACACACAAGTTTATAGTGTCTAGATTCTGTTGGCAACATTGAAAATACATTAAACGTTTCTCTTGGGTTGACTTGGCTCTGATGCCTAAGTCAATATCTACTCTTCAGCTTGTCTTATTACAGCATCAGGCCAAGCAGAACCAACCAACCAATCCTCTAACATATCCCTTCCAGCAGTGCATAGGCATCCACTTTCATGACATTTTCTTTGCCACTTGTCACGATTTCCAATACTTAATAATTTCATCAGTCATATAATAGATTTTTTTATCAGACATTTTTCAGCAAGATGACAACAAAACTGTGCTTTTGTTTGAAATATCAACCAGTTCTTATTCTGTTAATAAGTTTCAAATCAAGTATCAACCAGCCGAGATATATAATTTTAATCGGTTACATTTATGTTAATAAAACTAATAAAACTGACAAAATAACACACTTTGTTTAACAAATAAACTGTCTGTAACACTGGCCCCCAAACTTAAAGAAACAAGAACACTGTAGCAACTGGATGGCCGCAGTAATGAGGGGTGTCAGGGCGCCACGACATACCCCGACAGCGTCATTGGTGAGGTCCAGGGGTCCCTTGCCCTGGATATACAGGTTGCTGACACAACCCTCTAGCATCTTCTCGTGCTGACCAAATGTCATGCCATCCAGGTTAGGCACGCCTCCTGAAGCATAACCAAATCAAATCAAATTTATTGTAACTCATTACAATACATACAATACAAATCAAATTTAGACAAATCCTATATAATAACATAATGAGCACAACAAGTGAAGAACATTATACTATGTTATATTCGCTACATAACAACCAATGTCAACCCTTTGGCAATACTGGCCGAACACGCTGCAATTAACCTATCCAGCACGTGATATGTTGCCTAGCAAAACCTCCCGTCAAATCATCAGAAACCAGAGAAAGTGTGTGTGTGATAATTTAGATACAATTGCTGCAGTCTCTGATGATGATGTGCACAAGTTGGTTATGAAATCTAAGACAACCAGCTATGTTCTGGACCCCATGCCAACCAAACTGGTCAAATAGTATATTGATGCATTGGTGCCATTCCTTACACACACCATCAATTGCTCCATTGCTGCTGGGGAATTCCCACATGAATGGAAGACTGCACTTGTAGAGCCACTGCTTAAAAAAGCAGGACTGGATCCTATTCCAACAAACTATCGCCCTGACAGACAGTCAGACATGTGGTCAGATACATTGAAAAGTATTTAAATGCAAATGCAAATACTTTTGACATTTCAAATGCAAATACATTTTGTTTATGTCAAATGCAAAATTAAATTTTCTCCTGTGACAGGTTAATCCTGTTTTCCATTTCCTGTGCCCATTGATGCACTGTCTTCCAATAACATTAGAATAAGCCACCCACTGTTAATTAAATGCTTGCTAACCTGACCCTGTCACAGCCCAACTGATACACTGATCATCCATCTGATAATGACCCAAGTAGTTAATGATCAAAGCATGCAAATGCTGCGGTTGGTCAGCCTATAAAAGAGCCATAGGAAGGCCATTTGTCTCTCAGTGAATGTCATGCCTCGGTGATCACATTAGTAATATGAGTGTCCTGTATCAACTACCTAGACCACGCAACAATTTAATTAAGTACAGCTGTGATAACAGTTTTCATTGACATAATTAAATGCTATAAGTATTTGAAAAGTATTTGATTTTTTCAAATACTTTTAAAATGTATTTAAATGCAAATAGTTTTGGCTCCAAATTTTCAAATGCAAATGCGAACACTGGATCAGTTGCATTTAAATCCATTTAAATGCAAATGCATTTGCATTTGACCCCATGTCTGCGCCCTGTGTCGAATCACCAGTATATCTCTAAATTATCAGAATGGGCTGTTGTAGACCAACTTTGCTTTCATTCAGAATGTGGATTTCCTTGTCACCTTGTCAGTCGGCGTATAGAGCTGGACATTCTACTGAAACTGCACTTGTTAAGGTCCAGTCTGACATTATTTTAAACATGGACCAACAGAACACAACTGGTTTTAATTTACTTGTTGTTGACTTTTCGTACTGGGGACCATATGATTTTGTTGATTATTGTGAATTCTTCTTTTGGTGTATCAGGCACAGCTCTAGATTGGTTTTCGTCTTATCTTCAAATTAAATCAATTATTATTGATGGTACTGTGTCTGACCAGTTTAAACTTGATCAGGGAGTACCGCAAGAATCATGCCTCGGTCCTGTGGAATTCACACAGTATCTTAGCCCTATTTTTCATATCATTGATCAGCAAGGTAAGCTGGGGCATGTGTATGCTGATGACCATCAGGCGTACTGTAGTTTTAATGCCAATTCTATGGACAGTAATCACGAGTCTATGGAACGGTGCATTAGAGACATCAATAGCTAGATGCAAAGCATGAAACTTAAAACAAACAACTCCTAGACTGAATACATCTTAATTGGTTCTCCGTAACAACTGGAGAAAAAAACAGTTGTTGCAGAAAACGCCTAAAAGTGGTCTCATTTATGATTCTATCATTTTTGGTTCTCGAGTTAGTACACAACATTACTCCGAACAGTGGCCATTTTGGAGTCAAGTCAAGAGTCATTGTCACACACGTTTGCCACAAAACACTTGGAGCAGTCAGCCGCACATTCTACAACAAGCAAATAAACATCAGTTGAGTAGTCACAATAAGGAACAGTAGATGACAGTCTCTCAAGACAGACATCAGCCATAGAGACAGGGAGAGGGGGAGAGAGTGACACAGAGAAAGGAGACAAGGAGAGAGGGAGAGCGAGGCAGAGAGAGAGGAAGAGCGATGGAGAGAGAGAGAGAGAGAAGGAGAGCGATGGAGAGAGAGGGAGAGCGAGGGAGAGAGAGGAAGAGGGAGGCATAGGGAGGAAGAGAGACAGTGGTGGAGAGAGACCGAGGGGGAGAGAGAGAGGAGAGGAGAGAGGGGAAAGAGAGAGAGGGATGGAGAATGATGGAGTGGAAGAGAGACAGACATACATAACATTCGGCATTTGATTGGCAGCCAGTGTAGTTCTTTTAGACGTGATGATTCTGGTTGCCATGTTTTGGATTCGCTGGTGTTTGTGAATGTGGTTTCGTGGTAGTCCAGCCAGTAACGCGTTCCTGTAGTCCAATCTAGATACGACGAAAGCGAGCACAAGTGGTTTAGTCGCATATGTTGTGAGGTATTGCCTCATACGACTGATGTTGTGGAAGTGCATATACGCTGTTCGGCAAATGGTACTTATGTGGTTAGTCATGTTGAGGGATTGAACAAAATAGAGCGCCCAGGTTGCTCGCACTTGAAGACGAAGTCAAAGTCGAGTCAAAAATACGAATCTCCTTTAGTAGTGACAATTTCTGTTTTAGTACCAAACACCATGACATCTGTCTTCTGATCATTTAATTTCAGTAAATTGGTCCGAGACCATTCGCCAATTTCTTCTAGGCAACAGCACAAACGATCCATTGAGTTCAAGTTGGCCATCTCCACCAGGACAAAACGAAATATAAAGTTGCGTGTCGTCGGCATATATGTGATAATCCAAGCGGGATTTCTCGACGACGTCGCCAAGTGGTGTGATATATGCAGTGATCAGCAATGGCCCGAGTACGATGCCTTGCGGTACACCAAACGGCACAGCAGTTGGGGAGGATTTGACACTTCCAATACGAACGACTTGATGCCGACCGGACAAGTAAGATCTGAACCACTCAAGCGCAGCGCCAGTGGCACGGAATATGTGAGTGAGTCTGCTCAATAGAATTCCGTGGACAATGGTGTCGAAAGCGGCCACGGTCTACTGCAGACAGACTGTCATTGTGAACTTTAAGCAGAGCCGTTTCAGTTGAGTGATCTTGTCGATATGCCGATTGAAACTGGTCGTGCAAGTTGTTCTCTTGCATATGGACGTTCAGCTGTTTTGCTACAACGCGCTCGATTACTTTAGAAAGAAATGTCAGTTTCGATACAGGTCGACAATTCTGCATTGATTCTGGATTTAGTCCAGCCTTCTTGATGGCGAGATGCAGCCAATCTTGTATTTATCTAGAACAACGGACGCGTGCGAATAAACTAAGCTGACCTGCATTATGATCGTATTGATCAACCAGTTCTTCTACGTTCAGCAAGTCAAGATCATCCGAACGGAACAGTGGAATGTCTTGTCGAAAAGAAACTACATTATTGTTGCGTAACTTGCAATATTTGATTTTCATCAAAAGAGTGCGATGTTGAACAATGTCTATGTTGAAACTCACCACAAAGTGGTCAGAAAGGCTCATATCCGTAACGGTAACATTTCGAACAAGGTGTTCGCCCTTGCTGCGGGTCATGAGTACATCCAAAGTGTGTCCTTTCCTGTGGGTTGGCCCGCGAACATGCAACACCATCCCTGTGGCATTCACAGAATTGGTCAGTCGCCGTGCGTCAACATTTGCAGCGTTGTCAATATGAAAGTTCAAATCTTCCATGATAATCAGAGGTCCAGGTTTTATGGCATACTGGTCGATGAAACGGTCCCATTCTTCAAAAAACACAGTTGTTGACAAGCCATTTTTCACTGATGGCGGGGGTCGGTAAATAACAACGATTCTCGTGGATTACGTAGGTGTTCAAAGGATCGAAACGCATCGGCATCGGTAACGGTATTTGTGTAAGACGATTTCGGCGCGTGCTTGATGGAATATCCATATGGTACAATGTATGTAATCACATTGGCGTCGCTCGAAGGCTTCAACCACGTTTCGCATATCGTCATCATATCGAGATGGTTTTCAAGTATATGATCCGCGATGGCGAGTGTTTTGTTCCGACACGATTGTGCGTTAACGTAGCATACTCGTACGCCTTGATCGCGCTGTACCTGTTTATATAATGGTAAAGTTATGAAATTTGGTACATTTCGGCTTTGTTGTGGCAACGTCGGTACTCTTGCGTAGTGAATTATTGTCCCGATCTGTTTTGCGACTTTACGACCGCCACGGTGTTTACGTTTCGTAGTCGAACGCTTGGAGATGCACAGTTGGTGAAAGAGAAGATTCACACAGCAGGTCACCGGAGATCTGATATACCTGGTCGCATGGGCGGCAGTTGACAACAAATGTGTCCTAGAATAACGCACCACTGATGTTGACACACACGCATGCTGAAGTGCGTCTTGCGACACTGAGTATCATCGGCGATTGCACAAAAGTTGTCCGTGGTCCGGTGTTATACAAGAATAGACCAAAGCGTTCTGCTTGACAAGTTTGTAACCGGTTCTCAAGGCAAGCGTAGACGAATGTCGATTAAAAACTATAACAGTCCGGCACCAGTAATCATTTTCAAGTAAAATGTAAACGTCCGAAGTAATGTATGTACCTCTATACACGCACCTGAGAAATATGAAAAACGTTCCTTGAATTGAAATACGTCAAACTTGTAACAATAAGACAGCTGTCGTGGGAGCTACTGCCAAGCACAACACCCCAGCTCCATGTCATGCCATGAATATGTAAAAACTAAAATCGACACACACCTCAGAAGGGCGGGATACTTGTAAATAAAAAAGGGTTGAACTCTCGATAAGCCAAAAGGCTTCCTTGTCCACCTGCCATCTAGAGTTAATCATCTGCGTGGCAATCTTGTTAAATAAGCAGAAATTATGCTGACGCGGCGGTGAACAATTTCAATAGCAACCCCCATCTTCTGATGTCACAGTTGAGCCAGGCAAGCAAGCGGAGAAACTGAAGAAAAGTTGAAGTGAAGATACAGCGACATGGCGTAGCTGCAAAAAAAAATCAACAGACCTCCCCCGCCCGTCTTCCCATTCCAGCAGTTGAGACGAGTTATAGGAGGCAGCGCAAGAGACAGCGAGAAGACGGTGAAATTACGGCTGTGCAATGACGAAACATTTTCAACAGCACCCCCCCTCCGCCCCATACTCCCCTTCACCCCCCCCCCCCCCCAGTCATCCGATGTCACCAGTCGAGCAGAGACAGTGGAGAAGCTGAAGTTACGGCGGTGCAGCAGCAACACAATTTCTGCGACTACAGCATTTGGTTCGGCTCAGATCGAGAAACCCTCACCTGCACCTTAAGTTAAGCCTTAAGACTCACAAAAATGTATGATTACACCCCCGTGAGTTTCACAGAAACTCACTGAGGCTCACAACACACTTCCAATTATACACCTACCAACCCCACCTCCTTCACTGCAACAGCAATACGTCTCTGGATGCAGTTTTGTGTGTGCGACAAATAGTGGCGCCACATCACGGGGCTTGGTTAATCAAGGCTAGAGGAAAATGCTGTAGTTCCAACAGATGACATTACTGCTACTAGCAGTCCACGGACAGCCGTCTCAGATCTGCTGAACTGGGATGAAACGTACTTAAGAAAGTTCATTCCAGCACGATACAGACGCCTACAAACAATCATAGTTGTTGATGAGACGGTAGCTGTTTGAGTGTCAACACAGTGTGCTTACGAGATCACCCAGAACAGCCTCAAGTAATCGTTTAGTTAGTTAATGGGTAGATGTAAACACCATCCCAATGAAAAACCACTGCACGTAATATTTTATCATTTATCATATGTACCGTCTACATATAGGAGCCAAATGGTGATATATGTCCAGTTCTGCGATGTATGCTACTGTTATCGTGGCTACCATAAATTGTTTACGGAGTACCTTCCTTGCGTTTCAGTTAGTTCCGTGGTGAAGTTTACTGAGGCCGCCTTCACGGATCCGTACCACTATTTCAACCAGCCAGAAGATGCTGTCACTGTATGACGCTATGAAAACTACATGTGTAGAGCGAACCTTACGTCAGATGTCTTCGAAGTGAGAGCCGCTCTTCCCTTGCACACACCCAACGCTGACAGAAGTGTTCGCCCCCGTCTATAGCTGATCCGGTGCTTTAAGATGAAAACATAAAATATGCATTTATGTAGGATACATTTAGTGTACAGATCTGTGATCTGGCTAGGCTAGGGGTTCAGACAGAAGGAGGCGACTCGTAGTGTCTCAGTGGCTTGACGTTTGCTAGACTCATCGCTCAACGACGATACATTCATTTAAAATGTTGTCTTATGTATTATTGAAACGATCATAATATTTGCCGTGTCTTTACACAAATCGCAGGTCTTAGTCAAATGTACCGATGTAACCATGGGCGTTTTGTAGAAAGGCGTGCGGGAAATGGTGGCGGTGACGGAGAAGATTAAAGACTTTTGGATCGAGGTCGAACGTCCAGCCAATTTTCCTCGCTACGTTGGCATGTACAACGGTGTATTCCGGCAGTTCCCGGGCTACGTCTGCGGCAAACCGTTCGATCATACCATTATACCTTGGTATGTTTGATTCGACAGTGGCTACAGCCACTTCAGAGATGCAACAAACTTTGCTATCAGGAATCCCTATCACGCATGTGAATTAAATTTATACCTCTTTTTATTAAAGTGAATAGAGCGTTTGGATTCCTCCTGAATGCATTCGAGGCTTTCTTGTTCTCTGTGAGCATTACCATCAGACATACCGGAAGTCAGGTCGCCTAACTGTACATATCGTCTCCAATTAATAGGGTATAGTCTGAATTGCTCTATGTGTCTATGGACAGAGGCGGGAAGAGTCGCCCGAGACACGGGGTGCCGATGGGAGTGATGGGCATTGACCTCACGCTGTGCCACCTTCACAACCTGATCCGGGAAATGTTTCCCCTCTGTACCGGCGACCAGTACAGGTAGGGTTGAGGAGAGATCAGGTATGACAACAATAACAAGTAGGTCAACAATAACAACGACTGTGACAACAGTTGACAACCGCTACTGCTGCCGCCGCCAACATCGCCTCTATTAGCACCAACACTATCACTGCTTCTTAAATTGTGCACACGCACACACGCACACGTACGCACGCACACCGATGATTTGATTATGGTAAAAGTGAGGGTTAATGTAACGGAAACAATTTTTTTTTCTCACATAGTTCACTTGTTATGAATATTGTCATATATGTATGATGCCTAGTTGTAATGATTTATGATTGTTTACACCATGTAAGTTATTCATCTGCACTAGCACGTGTAAGTAGTTAGTAGGATACACTGGCCCCAAACCACGCCCCCTGTTGTATCTAACTACGTGCATAAAAAACGTGATTGATGGCCTGTCACTTTTTGTGACTGAAAAGCGCCATCTAGTGGTTAATAACAACGTCCTAGTTACGGCGTCCTTAGTTACGGCGTCCCTAGTTACGGGATAACGCCATCTAGCGAATAATAATAGCGTCCCTAGTTACGTGATAACGCCATCTAGCGAATAATATAATAACGGCGTCCCTAGTTACGATACGGGGGTATAGCAGAAACCAATGTGGTTATGTTAAAACCACCGTGGTTACGATAAAATCACCGTGGGTACGAATGCACTAAACCCAGTGTGACCGAGATTAGCCGCTGTACCCTGGATAGGCGGCCGTGGTGAAAGTTGAGACGCGGCCGGTCGGCCTAGATATGGGCGGCTGAAAATAGATCTACGGCTGGGACTTTGTTAGCCGGATTTGTAATGATGCTGAAATAAACTGGTTGGCTTTGTGGAAACAGCGCTTATGCGTGTGTTTAAAGCGATAATCAGCGGCTTGTTTTATCGAGGTAGCGGCGTGTTAAGCGGTGGACAAATGGATGCGGAATGACGGTATGTTTATTATGCTAGCAAAACGAAACGAGTGGGATATATAATTTAAAAAAGCTGTAAGCAACGGTAACTTATAGGTAATAGAAAACGAGTGAACGTGAACGGTGTATTTTATTGAGGGACAGCACGACGGTGGCGTGAAATTGGCGGTGCGCTGTCCGAATGTCCCAAGCGCAGTAATTGAGCAGATCGCGTACGAGCTGCAATACGGCGACGTTTCAATGCTGTAGATGCATCTATCGGTGTTAATGATAGCTCATTAAAACCATGTCGTTCAAAGAGTTCATCGACGGGTGGTGGTGTGTACCAGGACCCATTCGCCCCGAGTACGGTGAAAGATGTCATGAGGCCGTCGGGTTGATCGACTGTGGTCGGGTCGACCTCCGTCAACGCCGGCCCGGTGGCGTCCAACGAAGCCTCCTCCTCGGGTGTTGTTGGCGGTCGTGGCACCCCGGTGACACGACATAGGGGAACGGTCATGTCTAAGTACGCGCGTGTCGGCAGAATGACGGCGCGTCGTAGGTGGTTTCTGTGAATGAATCATTTGGTAAATAAGTGAAGTGTATAGGAAAAATAAATAAAAGAACGAAAGCATTAAATAGCAGTAAATAAAATATGAAAATAGTAAGTTACCGGAAAAAGTAAATAGCACGTTTGCCATGTAGTAGATAATGAATATTTTGTTGTTGTTGTTGTTATGATAACTGTGAATAGAAATAACCTCTGTCATATATGAAAAGGGAAGTTTTGAAAACGAAATGTATTTAAAACTGACAGATCTAAGAAATAATTAAAGAAGAAATTATAAATCGGGGTAATAGGAAAAGAAAATAACCACTAAAATAAACTTATAGTTTAATATGTAAATGAAGAAATAAGAGTTATATGAAAATGACCTCTGTCATATATGAAAAGGGAAGTTTTGAAAACGAAATGTATTTGAAACTGACAGATCTAAGAAATAATTAAAGAAGAAATTATAAATCGGGGTAATAGGAAAACAAAATAACCACTAAAATAAACTTATAGTTTAATATGTAAATGAAGAAGTAAGAGTTATATGAAAATAAGAAGTACCTTTGTTCTTTTGCAGCGGTATTTGTTGACGTAGGTAGCGCTCGGGATGTGGCCATGACAAAGAATGAGCGAACCGGTGCGTTGTTGTGTAACGTTAGGTATGTGTTAAGAGCGCATGCGCAAAAGTTATGTAAAAAACAGTGAAAGGAAAGATATCAAAATATCAATAAGTGACCGTTTAAATACCAAAATGAACCGTTGCAGCCGCTTAGTTAGGGATCAGGCATATTGTGGAGGGTTAATAATAGAGAAATTCGATGTGAAAGTAACATTTAACGCAGGACGTACTAAAGTGACCGTGTAATTTTTTTCTTGGCGCTGGCTAGAAATCGGATGGTGATGCAAAACAGCTGTGACGCTAATGGGGGGTTCTTATCGTGAAAGGAATGTGAAGCGCGAACAATGCTTTTTCCAAACCGTAAACGACGGGTTAAAAGTATGAATTTAAGCGTTGTGTGGGATCAGTGGCGTGTAGAGAATTAAGTGGTGTGGTTATTGTAGAAAAATTGGCTGTAAATAAACGTTTGTCAACGAACGCACTACATGACCGTCTGATTTTTTTCCGGAAATAAAAGTCATCGGATACTAGGCGGTTATGCGTTGTAATAGAAACATCGATTAGGGGGGTATGCGTTAAGTACGCATGCGCTGTATGTTGCCTATATAAAGCGGTGGAAAATTTTGTATGAGGTATAATGCAAGTGGTGTGACTGATTTCAGCAGCAACAGCCGTAGAAGTTCTTCAACCTCGAGAATGGCCGAGCGCGACGAGATGACTGCACCGTTGAAAAAGATGAAGGCGATGCGCAAGCAAACGTGTAAGGCGAGCGGTAGTCAACAACAGCCGCCTGCGGAAGTGACCACACCAGCTGCTAAGAGACCCTTGTTGGTTGCGTCCTCGTTTGGTCGTAAACGAGGGGCAGAAGAAGCGGGGTTGGCGGCACCGCTGACTAGACGGGCCTCGCTTGAGCGAGAATGCAGCACTGCAACGCCATCACAGGCTACCTTGGTGAGTGTAAGGGAACTGGCCGGTTCTAAGAACGGTGTCTACAAGCTTAAGACTTCAGCATATATCGAGGCAGTGAGTTATCGTGATAAATGCACGTACAGGGGCTGTTCCCAATGTCGACGCAAACTGTATGAAAACACAGACGGCGTGATGTTATGTCGAACCCACGGGGAACCTGATAAGATAAAAAATTACTTTGCTTTGCGTGTCATGATTCGAGATGGAGATGACGAAGAAGATGAAATGTGGCTGACTTTGTTTGACACGCAAATGGCAAAGCTGGTTGAGTACCGGGCTGATTACTTGGTGGAGTTAAACGAGGAGGAACTTCGCGATACTGTACTTGAGTTGGCCGGCACTAAAGTGGAGATCAGTGTTCGTAAGACTACCTGGGGAGGTGAGCCGTCGTATACGGTGCGCACACTGAGGAGAGTCGTTGATGGTAATGGGTTTCTTGTGTTATAGGAGGCCCCGCTGGTGACGGCATTGCTAACTAGTAAACCGACTAGTGATGAAGCTGCGCGCTTACTAGCCGAGATAGCGGAAAATTACGTAATGGCCTGGTGTGCGGCTTACGAAGCAAAGAGAGCCTACTAGAAAGACGCTCAGCCTATATAAAACATGACATTTATTTGTTGTATGTCTACAGGAGGTGCGGCGAATTCTGCTGGAAATGTTAGCCAATAATGAACGGATGCGTGCGAGATACGCCGAAGTTGCCCTGTTCGTACGAACACTACTCGATCGTTCGGTGACGGATAGTGAGAGGAAAGACGCCTCGTTGATGGCTCGTGTTAATGCAGCAAAAGAGGTGGATTAATGATAATAATGTGTTTTGTAGAGAGCGCGACGGCCTGAACGCGCGCACGCTCGCCGTGGGAAATGTGTGTTTGTAGGCACCTGCTTTTGTGCTGTAGGGATGCGCGGGCGATGTCGATAGCGCCTTGGATGCTATCATTGAGGAGGCGCTTGGTACACCACCGCCTTACGAAAGTTTACACCAGATTGTACCGTTGGACGCGATGCAACGACGCGTCGTCGAACCGGGGCGTGGTCAGGTGGCCTGTCGCTATGAGCGACATGCGATGGCCCTCCTCGCTGAGCACCTCGGTGAGTTGATATTGGAGACGGCGCGCGATCGATGCGGTGCTTGCGAAGTGAACGAGGGATGCCCGTACGTGCATATGATCGGCTATCGGGCGGGTAGGCCTACTCGTGAGTACGCACGGCGCTACGAGAACGTAGCCGAACTCGTCACGCAACACTTCAACGTAGTGTTGGACTCGTGTCTGCAGCACTCACTGATACCAACCTTCATACGTCTGGTGGAGTTACTACACGCGAAGGCGCACGGACAGCAACCGGGGCGAGCTGGGGAATTGTATTTGGTACAGTTCGTATCCGACTGGCTCCTCGGTACGAATTGGCGCGAATTCGTCAATCGATCTCGACTAGAGTCGGCAGTGCACGTCTACGTACAGTGCAGAAGCGGCCTTTAAATTAAAAAACGAACATTACTGCCTATTCTGCTGATTTTGCTTAATATCGCTTTTCGTTGTACGACACGCTTAATAAAACGTTGAAAATGTACGTTCCTCGTTTCCGAGTTAACACACACACACACACACACACACACACACACACACACACACACACACACACACACACACACACACAGTTACTTAACAAAACCACCACCCCCATATACACACACACACACACACACACACACACACACACACACACACAGTTACTTAACAAAACCACCACCCCCATATACACACACACACACACACACACACACACACACACACACACACACACACACACACACACACACACACACACACAGTTACTTAACAAAACCACCACCCCATATACTTAAGAAAAAAACATCACCCCAATAAGCACCTAACAAAAAACCACGTGGTGTATCATTAGTCGTTACTTAACAAAACCACCACCCCACTTAACAAAACCGCCACCCCATACGCGTCGCTAACAAAGCCACCACACCACGTGTGTCCCGTACCTCGATATCATTAGTCGTTACTTAACAAATCCACCACCCCGTTACCTAACAAAACCACCACCCCCACATTACATCACTCACTGCGCATGTCCGTACCTCGTTATAAATAGAGGTATTCGAAAAAGTAGCAGCACAAAGAAAAGTATGCCACCTACTAGGTGGCAATGTCCGAAATGCGGTGCTTATTTCTTGAAACAGTCGGCGTTAGAGCGACACGCGAAGAGTTCGAAACGATGCGGCGATGATGCGCTATGCGTAAAGCGACGAGAGTGTCCGAAATGCGGCGTAACGTACAGTACGCGCGCCGGGATGCTACGACACCTGAGGGAATGGTGCGGTCAGCCGGCGGTGTCGTTACCTCCCGATGATAATCCACCACCACCACCCTCAACCGATGCTCTTCAGCGCGTCGTGGACGAGCATCGACGTAGCATAGAGACGTCGGTAGCGATCGGTGTCGTACAGTCCCGTTACAACTATCGTATGACCGCCTGTACGAGTACGCGGGTGCTCGAACCGCGTCTGAGGGTTATGTTTAGCGAACAAAAGAATGCGTTTAAAATAAACGTAAGCTATGGTTTCGTGTTACGCCACAAGGTATCGGGTCGTTACCGCTATTTTCATTCGTCCTGTAACTGCTGCGGTCGCCTTCTCGAAACACCCGCCCTCGTAACCGATAGCCGTTCTTTCGAACGATTCCTCGATCTCGTGCGCACGACCGACGTACTACAGTACGTCATCGCGCAGCGCCCCGATTCGGAGTGGTTGGTCGAGCTCGTAACGAACGCCACCTACTTCGTGAACGCCATCCTAAACCATCCTATCGGGTGCGTTGGCACCGAGCTCCCCGCCTACGTACGTAACAACAGGCACATCGTGGCGTTGACGAATGCTCGGGGAGGCAAGCCCTACGACGATCCTCTATGCCTCTTCCGATGCATCGCCCTCCATCGGCAAGGTGGTGGTGGGAAGCACCTAAATACAACCCGTTTAACGCGAGTAGCTAAACAACTGAGCGCGCGCTACGCCCCGAAGCCGATCGGCGTGCGCCTGAACGAACTGGAACGCGTGGAGACGTTTTTTCGTATCAACATCGTCGTCTATCGACTAACGGCGACTGGCGCCGCCGAACTAGTCCGTCGATCGCTCGAAGCGCAACCCACAACCCTGAATGTCAACCTGTACGAGAATCACTTTTCGTACATAACCGATCTGCGCGCGTACGCGAAAACGTACAAGTGCTCGAAATGCGGCAACTCCCTCTGGCGGTACCCGTCACTATTACGACGTCACGAAGCGACGTGCGAGGGCGGTGTTCGTCACGTGTTTCCCGGTGGCGTCTACCGACCGAAGCCGTCCGTATTTCAACGACTCGACGACGAAGGTATCGACGTCGGCGACGACGATCTGCGCTACTATCCGTACCGCGCGACCTTCGACTTTGAATGTTATTTCGCCACCAACGAGCTACCGCCGGATACCGATAAATGTCGGTGGCTAGCGCGACACGAACTGCTCAGCGTGAGCGTCGCGTCGAACGTGCCAGGACACGAAGCGGCGCGCTGTTACGTCACGACCGGTGATTAGGCCGACCTAGCGCGTCGCCTCATCGATGACCTGGAAGCCGTGAGCGCGGCGGCTTGCGCGCTTCTACGCCCCCGCTACGACGCGGTCTTTGAGGCGATCGAAGCGCTCGATAAAGACTGGCGGCAACGAAGTGACGACGACGCCAAGGACGCGTCACCGTACGCCGCACTCGCCGACCGCCTGTGGACGCACCTTCGTCAAATGCCCGTACTGGGTTTCAACAGCGGTAAGTACGATTTGAATGTCGTCAAAAAGTACTTGACCCCCCTGCTCATAACCGACGACGCGCAGCACACATCGTCGACGTTCACGATTAAACGACAGAACGCTTACATGTGCCTGACGACGTCGACGTTGAAATTTCTGGACATAACTAATTACCTCGCGCCCGGTGTCAGCTACGAGCGCTATCTGAAAGCGTACGACTGCGCGGCGACCAAGGGGTACTTTCCGTACGAATATATCGACGCGTTGACGCGCCTGGACGAGACCGTCCTACCGCCGCGCGAAACTTTCTACAGCCACCTGAAACGCGAGGGAATCTCCGCGGAGGCTTACGAAATTTGTGCGACGGCATGGCGCGACGAGTGCATGACGACGATGCGCGATTTTCTAATCTGGTATAATAACCGAGATGTGGCGCCGTTTCTCGAGGCCCTCGAGCGGCAGTTCGCCTTCTATCGCCGTCAGCGCATCGACATGTTTAAGGACGCCATCAGCGTACCGGGGTTGACGTTGTTGTACCTATTCAACGACCTGCCGTCGTCAATCCATTTCTCGTTGTTCAACGAACCGAACAAAGACCTGCACCGCCTACTGCAGTCGCAGATCGTCGGCGGTCCATCGATCATCTTCTCGCGTCATCAAGAAGCCGGCGTGACGTCGATTCGAGGCGGTGACAACCCGTGTCGTTCGATAGTCGGCTATGACGCGAACGGTCTCTATCTATCGGCGATGATGCGGGAAATGCCGACGGGTTGGTACACGCGCCGACGCTCGGAGAACGACTTTCGAGCGGAACACGTGCACCGCTACGGTCGTATGGCCGTAGAGTGGTTGACGTACGAAGCGGAACGAATAGACGCCCCTATACGACACCAGTTGAACGGCCGCGAGAAGCGCATCGGTAAGTACCGAGTCGACGGTTGGTGCGCCGCCACGCGAACGGCGTATCAATTTCACGGTTGTTTCTTTCACGGCTGCCCGATATGCCAGACGCACGTGACGACGAACGCCGTCAACGGTCAACCGATGACGACTCTGTACGCCGCGACGATCGCCGTGACGTCCTACCTGCGCCGCCACGTCGACGCCGTCGTCGAAATGTGGGAGTGCCAGTGGCGAGCCGTGAGACCCCCCGCCGTGACGCGACCCGACGCGAGGCGCGTAACGCACTCGACGATACTGGCGGGTGTACGCGACGGCTCTCTATTCGGTCTCGTGCAGTGCGATATCGCCGTGCCGGAAGCGCTGCGCGCTAAGTTCGCCGAAATGCAGCCCGTATTCAAGAACGTCGATATCGCACGCGACGACCTCAGCCCGTTCATGCGCCGCTACGCCGAGTCACACGAGCTACTCACCCGACCTCAACGGACGCTCGTTGGTAGCTACTTCGGCACGGCGATCGTACTCGCCACGCCCCTTCTACGCTGGTATCTGGAGCACGGGCTCGTCGTCGCGCGCATCTACCAGGTGATCGAGTACACGCCGATCGCCTGCTTTCGTCGTTTCGGCGATACGGTGTCGACGGCGCGACGCGAGGGCGACGTCGACCCCGATAAAGCGATCATCGCCGACACCTTCAAACTACTCGGCAACAGTTCGTACGGGAAGACGATTACGCGCGTCGATCGGCACCGGGATATCAAGTACGCTACGTCGGTAGGCGCCTCGCGACTCGTCAACAACCGTCGCTTCCGGCAACTCGACGTCGTCGTCGACGACGAGCTGTACGAGGTGGCGCTGAATAGGCGCACCGTCGTCTACGATCTGCCGATTCAAATCGGTTATTTCGTGTATCAATACGCGAAATTACGAATGCTGGAGTTTTATTACGACTTCGTCGACGCCTACATTCCACGCCCGCTCTTTCAGTACTGCGCTATGGACACCGATTCGGCGTACATAGCCCTCGCGGGTCTCGACATCGACGCGCTCGTACCGGAAGCGACGCGCGAACACTACTTCCGGACGCGATCGCTCTGGTTTCCAGCCGAATGTTGCGACGCGCACGTGGACGCGTACGTACGGTGCCGCGTCGCCGGACTGACGTGGGAGGGTGGTGACTGCTGCGCGCGCCGTCTTCTATTCGATCGTCGAACGCCGGGTCTCTTCAAAGAAGAGTGGCGCGGCGACGGAATCGTGGCGCTGTGCAGTAAGACGTACTACTGCTTCGGCGGCGACTGCGGCGCGAAGTACAGCACGAAGGGATTGAGTAAACGTCAGAACGATATCGACGAGCACGACTTCCTCGCCGTACTGCGCGACCGACGCAGCGGCGTCGGTTGGAACTACGGTTTCCAAGTGAAAAACTCGTCCGTGTTGACGTACGTTCAAGAGCGCGCGGCGTTGAGCTATTTCTACGCTAAACGCCGCGTGCTCGACGATGGCGTCACCACGGCGCCGATACTCGTCTAACTCGTATAACTAAACCTACCCTAGGGGTGGGGGGCCGCCTAGGGGTAGGGTTCTGTATGTATGTATGTAGGTAGGGTAGGATAATAATAAAACAAACACAAGTGCGTACATTTCATCGTCGTTGTTTTTTATTACTACTACTATACACGTAAAAGCGAAGCGTTAATGCAATGGCTTTAGCCAATCGAATACGAGACAGTCATTAGCCACCCGATCGGTGCCGAATATGTTCTGGAACGTCGTCAACGGCATGCCGCGACATCGGAGGAGTAGGTAGGCGACGCAATATTGTCCGCACACGTTAGAGACGACGCTCTGCAGTCTCTTGTCGTTGTACGTCCACGCGTCGCCGCAGTGTCGGTGCAGGAAGGTGCGGAAGTCGGCGTGCAGCGGCGGAAGACCGTACGAATCGAAGTACTCGCCGACGCCTCGGGGGTCGACGTAGACGGCCACCCAGTGCTCCCCCGGTTCGCCGCCGTCGTCGGTATTGCACACGAAGGCCATCGGGTAAGTGGTGGCGGTGGTGGAAAGTAGCGCGTCTTTAGGTACGACGCCGAGGACGGTGTATTTAGCGTACGCATCGAGTTCGAGGCGACGCAGCAGTTGGAACGTATCCATTACGAGGTACAGTCGTACAGGACGTTCCGGGTCCGATCGATTTCCATCACCGTCTCGAATTCCGCGTACACGATGACGTTCACCGGTCGGGGTAGCGGTATCGAGAACTGTATGTTAGCGCCCACGCTCCCCTGACGCGCGACGTTGAAATGGTCCCCGTCGCAGCAGTCGGGGGTTAGGTCGAAAGCGAAGACGGTGTAGCCGGCTTCGAAGTCCGATCGCGATATGTCGTTCCCCTCGTCCTCCCCCGCCTTTCCGGTGGCCTCGAAGAGATTCATGTAGCTTCGTATGTACCGGTGGTGCGGAAAGTCCGGTTGCAGCGGCTTGCTCGGCACCTGACGTCCGTCGACGTTGAGCGCTAGGAAGTTTATGTCGTTGTGATGCGCGTTGAACGGATTTCTAGTGTAGTCTCCGTTGTAGGCGGCGTTGTCGATCATCATCAGGATTATGCGTTTCGGAATCGTGCCCATGTACAGGTTCTCGTGCGTGTGCGATAGCGTACCCGCGGTTATCGAGAACGACTTGCAGTCGACGCGGCGCATCGGAAACTTAGCCGTTCCCAAAAGCCACGCTTTGATATGACCCAGCTGGACTTCCGGGTTCAACTTCACTTTTCGGACTTCCAGGTAAATCGAACGTATCACGATATGCCACCCCGGCGCGGCAGCCGCGCCCATGAGCGCGAAGGCGTCCTTCGACTGGATCATGCGTATTTTCGTGTCGACGCCGCTCGGTAGGAGGAGGTTTAGCATAAACGCGTCGACGTGCAGGCGTCCCATCATGTCCACCTCGGTACTGGCCGCTGTCAGATCGCGTCGCGCTACGAACCCGGTGTTATCGTCCCCGCGCGCGTTCATGTGTCCGGCGCTATCTTTGTACCACAACGACCCCGTGAGATGCGATCGTTTCGCGTCGCTACCGTAACTCAGCAGGGTCTCGATGTAGGCCCGGTACGCGTACGTATTGGTCGACGGCGTCACGAGCGTACCGTTCAGCGACACGTCGATTTGACTGAACAGCGAATGAAGGAAATTGTTGACCGGCGCCACATTGGTGCCGGCCGCCAGATCGGTACCGTCCCCCTGAACCACTTTGAAGCGGACGTACATTTGAAGGCTCGCCAGGTCCGTATAGTCGTTACCCGACCCTGGAATGAGGAACTCGATAGGACCGCCGGCGTCGAGAGCCGTCAGCGGTTGGTAGGCGGTCCGATAACTGCTCTCGATGCTCTTCTGCGTCACCGGTCCGGCGAACAGGTCCAGTTCGGCCTTCACGCCCTCGCACGCTGTCTTTACGAACGCCATCGTTACGCGTCGAATATATCGACCGGTCGACGTCCCCGCTTCCGTCTACTGACGGTCGTCGCCGTTCGACGCTGCTTCTTTATAGGCGGTCTTTTTTTCACCCGTCTCTTCTTCGGCGCCGGCCCTTTCAATAGGCCGTCGAGAAGATCGACGCCGGCCTCCTTCGCGCGTCGTTTTACCGACGCTTTCAGATTGCCGCCGCCGACGACGTCCCGCGCCACGTTCACGCCGGTTTTGAGCGCTCGTTTTCCCAACGCCAGGGCGCCTCTCTTAAAAAGCGGCATGACGCTTCGAAACAGGCTCCCGAAGATATTACCCAGACCGTGTCCGCGCTGACCTCGACTGCCGATGAATACCGGTAGTTGACCGCCTACCTGTCGAACGTAGTAGTCCTCGTACGGGTTCGGCATGGTTAAAACAATCTCGATTTACAGCGTCTGATGTGAAGCGTCGCCACTAGCTTCCCCCGCTCGAATGGTATCGGTTGACCGCAATCGTCTCTTATATCGACCTCGATCGTATCGAATTGATGCCGCAGCAGCTTCACGTATTGGACGCGATCGAACGTTTCCGAAATAACGCTACCGTTCGTACCGAAGACGGCGATATTTCGAAGAAGCGGTGCGTACACGTCGCCGACGACGCGCGATTCCACGAGATCCGTGTACACGTACAGGGTGTCGACGCCCGCCTTCATGTCCACCGTATTTCGACCTTCGTACGCGTACGTGTACGAGGCGGGGGACGTCTCGATAATGACGACTTCCGGTTCGGGCCCTAGCATCGGCGGACTTACGATGACGTTCTTGTGGAAACCTAGCACGTTCTTCAGACGACCCGTATCGGGTAGGGTAAAGGCGACACCCGCCGTCATACGCAGCGTTATTCGGTTAGAGACGCCGCTGTACTTTAGCTGCACCCTCACCTTATCGGTGCACAATTTCCTTATCGCCTCGTTGAGCTCGCGCAGTAGCAAGAAAACGTTGTTGTAGAAACCGTGAGTAATCGTACCCTGTCGGTATATCCCGATACCGTCCATGGTAGTGAAAAGACCCACCTCACCGTGCCGCGCCGACAGGTAGAAGGTAGCGTCCGCCTCTCTCACGTTGTACCACGTGTGCGGATACTGTAGCGTCACCAGTCCGCATTCCCATTCTCCGCCGGTCAGGTCGAACCGTCGCGGCAGCGTCGTGATGTAGTGCGTCAACGTATTTTCGGGGTGCCGCTTCGTAGACGCGTTGCTCGGTAGCGTCAGGTAAAAGTCAGACGATACCGCCATCGTCTCGTCGTCGTCGTCGACCGCCGCCGCTCATAGACGGGCTCGGGAGAAGATAACCGAGACAGCTGCTCAACAGCGCCGTCCACAGATTGGAGTCGCCTTGACCCCGCGTTAAATTGTATATACTAACGGCGATGACGAAGTACAGGACGATGACCTGACAGAGGAATACGATTTCGGCCTTTGGGCATTCGTTACCGCAGAGCCGCCATGGATCGGGTTCGTGGACGGTGGAGTCGTCGGCGTTCTCGACGGCGTCGACGGAGTCCTCGTTGGTAGTCGTCGTCGGCCTCTCTAAACCAGTAGCGGCGTCGACGGAGTCCTCTTTGGTAGTCTTCTTCGTCGGCTGCTCGTCCCTCGCCTCCATAGCGCCACTGAGGTCTGCGGGTACAGCAGGGCCCCTTATACGGGAGGAGCGCCGTTCCCCCGCATAAGCACGACTCGTGCAGTCGCCAGCATTCCTCGTGACGCGTCCAACGCATGCTATAGGTCCACGAGCGCCGCGGCGTCGATCCAACTGTTGAAGGAGGCCGGGTAACCGCTCCATTTCACGAGCGCCTCCGAACCGCCGCCGCGACGACGCCGCCGCTGCAGAACCGCCTCCACTCGATACAGTTTGTCCTTCGGAACGACTACGCGTTGTACTTCCTGTTCGTAGAAGGCGCCCTCTACCGGTGTCCCCGCGTCGTCCTTCAGGCGATAAACGGGGGGTTCGGACGGATGCACCTCTACGACGGTGAAGAGCTCCTCGCTCCAATTAGGCATGTATCCTTTTTTGAATTGACCCCTCGTCTTACTGATACGCACGCGATCGCCTTCGCGAAGTTTCGTTTTTTTTCCCCTACCACCGCCGCCGCCGTACAGGCGTTGCCATACCTCCTCCTGAGTCGTCGCGTCGACGCTCGCCGGCGTCCTACCGATGCTTCGATGATAGGCGTTGTTGTACGAATGCACGAAATCCGGTAACGCCTCTACGTAGCGCAGCGTCTCGTGTTTCGTAAAATAACGCCACATGCGCGTTTTCAAAGTCCTATTGAAACGTTCCACGACGCTCGCTTTAGTCTCCTCGTTATGCGTCACGAAATGATGAACGCCGCGACTCTTTAGGAACGTTTGCAGGGGTCGATTCAGAAACTCGGTCCCCTTATCGGTCTGCAGCGCGTTCGGCGGCGGCGCGTCGTTCAGCAGACGCTCGAAAGCCGCGACGAGCGATGCGCCGGACTTATTCTTCAACGGAACGCACCACGCCCGCTTCGAAAACACGTCGATTACCGTCAATAGAAATGTTATACCGTCGTTGTGTTTTTTTAACCTAGTCAGATCGACCAGATCAGCTTGCCACTGCTGGTTTTGCCCGCCCACGATAACGCAACGTCGTTTGAAACGTCTTTTAACCGGTTTGTGTAGAGTATAAGCGTCCTGCGCCGCTAGCCACCTCTCGACATCCGGGCGTCGTCGACCCCCCTTTGAGGCCCGGTGCAACGCGTCGACACCTCCGTAACTCCCCGCTCGTTTCGGATCGAAGTAGAGTTCATTCAGTTCAGCGTCGTCATCGTCGTTTCGTTTTCGAAGGTTTCGTTTTGGACGACGACTCCACCCGGACACCATGACGATGACGACGACGATCGACGAACGACGACTATTATATAGAGAGCGATAACCGCGATGACGATGAGACCAACGACGGCGACCGTTCGTTGTATTGACGGCATCGTCACATCGATTCCCAATCGTCCAACGCTCTCTTTCTAGAACGTCGTCTTCGCACCGCCTTTCCCGCTGAACTGACCGATCCCGTCGCCTCCTCTCCTTCTCTTGACAGCCGCCGCCGTCGCTGCTCCATGTACTCCCGATAGCGCGGGTTGCCGACGAACTCCATAGGAATGTTCATACCCTTCATACTCAACCCGAAAGCGCGCCATCCTAGGGGCTGCGTCGTCTTCGTTCTCGTTCGCATGAGATCGTTCACTAGATCGACCATGTTACTCCCCGCGATCGTTTTACCGTCGTACACGAATTCGCCGCGTTCGTTCCATCGACACAAGGGATCGGCTTTCATTTTCGCGATAAGTAGACTCGCCTTCCCTTTCAGCGTTTTCGGCATGCTGGCTACGATTTCGCGCTCTACGGCCTCCGATGATGGTGGTGGCGCCGCCGCCGTGGTCTGTGGTAGCTCGCCGCCGTCGGCGTTGACCATCGACACGCGTACCGGTTGCGCCGTTCGAGCCGCCTCTATAGTGTTGTAGCGACTCAGCAGCTGATTGTACGACACCACCTTATCGCGCTCGGATAAATCCGATCGCTCTAGAATATCTTTCATGTCGCTGTCCAGGCTACTCAGTACACGTGATCGAGGGGTGCTGCTCGACTGCTGCTGCTGCTGCGGTTGAAGGAGACTTTCCACCAATCGCGGGTCGACCAACGCCATCTTCTTCGCGTACTGCATCGCTTAACCCCCGATGAACTGTTTGAGTAGTGGCAGGAAAACGGTGCTCGCTAACGGCGCTAGCAGGGCCGTCAGAAAACCACCCGCCCCCGTTTGCAAGATGGCTCGTTTCCGCTTCACCGGAATTCGTTTGTTGACCAAGTCACGCAGGTGATCTCTGTATTTTGTCAACACGCGTTTCTGCTTCGGCGACACCTTCACGTTCCCTCTCAGAATATTGTACGCGCAATCGCATAGACTACATATGAGACCGACCTCCGAGTGGGCGAGCACGGCTTTTCGCAGATCTACGTTCCGCTTATGTCTATCCATCAACTGCAGGGCGAAAATGTGTCTCTTCAGACGTTGCGCCGAAACGTCGTCAGTCTTCGGTCGCCGCTTCGCCGCTACCACCGCGCGTCTTCCCGGCATACCGACTAATGCGTACGCGGCGACGTCCCTCTCTACTTATAGTTGACCACCACCACCACCACCCTTCCGTACGTAGACGTACTGAAGGGGGTCGTCCGGAAATATACACGTACGCAGGCGCATGTACTCTTCCGTTTCCTGTTTCAGGTCGACGAAGAGATAGCCGTACGCCGGCGACGTCGCGTTTTTGAAAGACTCTATCATGTACTTGACCTCTCCCGGATACATCTGTTTCGCTAGGTGACCTACTTGACCAACGTCTCGGGGGTTCTTAAATAGTGCTAGGTATTGGGCGTTCAGGCTGATTGTGCGGTTTTCTCCCCCTTTCGGAAACATGTTCTGTCGGAGTTGTACGACCGACGTATTACAATGATGACTTTTTTTAGTAAATAGCGCCGTCACCCCACTATCGGCTTCCTCCATGAGGTCGTCGAGTACTAAAAGCGTCCTCTTTTTACCGTCTAAATACGTCGTAGTCGGCAGGCCGTCTACGAACTCTATTTCCGGAGTCATAGACGCGTAGGCGGGCTGCCACTGCCCGTAACACCACAGGACTTTTTCGGGCGCCGGATCGATCATAGCGCTTCGTATCAGACGGTCGACGAACGTCGTCTTACCGCATCCCGTAGGCCCTGATACTATACACGTAAACGGATGCTTCAACAACGGTCCGCTCATTTTCACGACTGATACTGGCTGATGTTTTTTACGCGTCTTTATAAAAGGAGCGCACCTCCATCAACAGTTTACCGAGCTTGTTCTCGCCCTCGACGTCACCAAGCCGGGTACCCCAGAAACCCTCCCTACTCGGCACCCACTCCACCAAGTCGGCGTCCCCGGTGGCCAACAGTTCGGCCTTCAACTCCCCGCCGAACTTACTTATCAACAGCCCCTTCATACAGGCGACCCTAACGACGTTCCAGTCGGTTCCCGTTCTCTTTTTTCGAATACCGTAACTGAGTCGTTTCGCTGCGTAGGGCGATCGCGTTCTTTTGATACACGCGGCGCAAGCGAGGTCTTCGTTGAATAGCGCTTTCCTATACTGATAGGCGTGCTCGACGGATCGGAAGACCCGACCGTACGCCGTCAATCGGCACCTGTACATATTCGACAAGAAGGAGCGCGAACCGCCAAACTTTATACGTTCCGACGACGACAACATGACTACTACCGATAAAAATCGCTACCGCCTATATAGTCACGCTCCCAGGACAGGCGCCGGCTTCTATGAGCACTTCGATCGCTAGTCGTTGATCGCTTAGGACGTTGATCGCTAGGTGTGACTTGGGTTAATCGCTAGATGGCGTTATCACGTAACTAGGGACGCTGTTATTAATCGCTAGATGGCGCCTGTCATTCACAAAAAGTGACAGGCCATCAATCACGTTTTTTATAAGTAGGATCCCGATTCCACTCAGGTTACCAAAAAGCCTTTGATCTTTTTTTTTTAAGTAGGATCCCGATTTTGAAATCGACGTGTATGATGCCTAGTTGTAATGATTTATGATTGTTTACACCATGTAAGTTATTCATCTGCACTAGCACGTGTATGTAAACATACGCAATCTCAATGGTAATATTTTAGCTCATTGTTTCAGTACGTCTAATGCTGATACAGGATAACGTTGTTGACAGGTGCTTTGTCGTCGACTCTAGCGGATACCTCGTGTGTCATGAACACTTCATTATTTGATCTAACGAATATGTCGAATACGAGCCCACAAGGTATCTGCTGAATTTCGTGATAATACAAAATGCTTTGTGTGTGTAATTGTAGTTCTCATATTAAACGCACATCCAGGCTCTCCAAAAACCTCGATCTGCACTCCTCTTGAGGTCCGCCAAAAAGCACCTTCGCGCCGCTGCTGTCAGTTTGCCTTCTCCACCTTCTCTCCACTGTCTCGGCTGAAATGACAGCATCCGAAGACGGACGGGGTGCTTTGAACGATTTTTTCGCCGTCGCGCCGCCTATTTCTGGGAAAGGGCACAACCATATGTCTGCCCCCCGGAGAAATTCCAGAGGGAGCAGCTATCCCACCTCCCCCCTGTTCCAGCGCCTATGGAGCCACACTCTTCTGGGTCCTGGTTATATGTGGTCTTCGCGACTTCTTTTATGAAGTTTTCCATTTGTGGATTCTACAGCCAGGTCTCACGGAAATGTCGATGACGCTTGTCATAGTTTATGGCATTTTCTAACAGTTTCCAGCCAGATTTCGACATTGCCGGCGTTTTCCAATAAATACGAAGAGCATAGTCTATTTGGATAGTAAATAAATTACCGTACGTTCGTTTCAAGAGCTTTTCGAACTATAAAAATAACTATAACGTGCGCGTTTCGTGAACGTCACGTCCCACCACAATGGGAATTAAGCTATACTGAGCTTAAAAAACGCATTTTTATTAACCGTTTATTTTATGTAAACAGCGACTTCTGGTTGCCAGTTTTGTCGACAAGCTGATGTATACCGCTGTAAAACGGTGTAATGTCCCCGGAATAGCAGGGAGTCAAACGAACCAGTAACTCAGAAAAGTTACTGACCCGACGGCAAAGTAGCTGCTCAGTGACGACCCGCTAGCGTATATTTCGAACACTGGTAATAACCGATGCCTTTGATTTGTTGCCAACTGAGGGGGCTAGACTGACATGCTTGTAATATATCAAAAGTAGCCCTGATGTAAAACCCTCGCGCCGATGCCAACAGAACTGATACTGATTAGAATAACAGCATCGTTGTTCTGGACAGTGTAAGGTACCCCACAGACCACTTGTTTATTGTCATCTCTATATTCCTACAATGTATTGGCGCGTTCCATGTTTACAGGAACAGTTTAATTAATAAACGAGTGTTATCAAAAATTATATCGAATAATGCCTGCCAATATCTGTTTCATGTATTGACAGAACATATATTCCTTACTGTTAATATGCCATTGCCTTGCCAACAACATTGCATTACTTAAGGTAGTTGTATAAAGAAAACAACTAAACACGAAATATAGAGCTATATATATATATATATATATATATAAAGAAAACAAACTAAACACGAAATATAGAGCTATATATATATATATATATATATATATAGTTCTACTCGAAAATAAATTATCTGTTCAAATGCGTACAATTGTAATTTAGCGCACCGTTAGTCGTCCGTAATGAACGAAATGGCCGTGGAGTTGTAAGTATCAAAGCCTGCTTCTAGAGAATTCAACAAAATAAATGTCGGTTAAGTACTAACAACGTTACAGGAGTTACTCAAAGTTTCCCTATTATCGTGGGGCCAACCTTCCCTTACATTATTTTGATCTTCTGAAATTTGTTCACAGTGGTGAGCGGTATTCGTCTGTGTCTTTCGGAAGAGGCACTAAAAGTCGTTCAATCTGGTGTCCGTGCTAGGATAACTAAAAGACCGCACACAGGGGAGGTGATTTCTATTTCTAACCCACTGGATCCTGTTCCCAGCGGCCGGAGTTGCTTCCCAGTCAGGCGTGTGAGAGACGCCGAGCAGGCAGTGTAGGCAGTATATACACTGTATCATTGGACCCACTGGTTCCTATATAATGAACTCACTGTGGCGCCCTGCGGATGAGAGTGGTTCACAACTCAATACAGTACAGGTTTTCACAGGTTGTTGAAAGTCCGTGTAGAATAGAACAGCATATCGTAAATACGTATGTGTATCACTCTCTCTTGTGAGCTGGGTTATGCGAGAGCATAGTAATGTTTATTTTTTAAATAATTATTTAAAATGTCATGCTAATTTCGTCTACAGTTTCCAATGTAGGTGGAAATAAAATATCCATGCAATTCGGTGATGTTATAAAATGCGGCTAAAGTTGTTGAATGGAATCAGTGTATGTGCACAACCTGTTGTGTTTGGATACTGAACACAGGCAAGATTTGAACCTGCCACACACGACACTGGAACATCTTTGCCATAAACTGCACAACTCAACAACATGGCTAGACAAACAACTGATACAAAGTATTTGTGTCAGGCCACGGACAAAGTTCCCATTCCATCGTATCGCCTTGTATCATCGGAAAGAGCAGAGAATTCCCTCTTCGCCCGGCTGTCTTTTCAGCATTCAGCTCTCACCACTCGCCACTCAGCAGAAGCTATGTACAACGTGTGGCCATTTACATTCAAACATTTTATTCGTTCAAATTTATAACTCTAAATTGCATGCACGCCCCCACCCCATCCGCCCTGTACTTCTATACGTGCATTTACGGTATCCTGGCGTAGACCGACATGGATTCCCCCCTCCCAACCACCTAAGTCCGCGACGGCCAAGCGACGCCACTCAAACGTGCACACTGCTAGACGCGCACACGTGCGCATCTCGCATCCGGCGCACTCGCCAGTCGAAGCGGAACAAAGGCAGAGCTTTAAAGGTGCTCAATCACTTCGTTTGCCCATCGCCAATCCGGTTCTTTCATGTCCAGATGTGTAATGTATGAATAGTTTAACTAGTGCGCACAGTCGGTTTAATTTAAAAAAATGCGTACTTGTTTTTTAATCGTAAAAAAAAGAGTTGTCGTTACAGCGGGTATCGCTGGCGAAAGCCAATTGCGCTGTCTGCCTACTGCGCCACTTCGGTCACGTGCTTTACGCGAGATCGGCATCCCAGGCATTCGAAAACAATAACAACACACGTGCTTTAGCGTATCAAGATGAAGATTATAATTCCAAAGTAGTTGTACGAAGGTACGTATTACACTATCGCAGTTAGCAACAAGAACACGTAGCCGTGTATTAATTCAACGAGAATTGCAACTTGCGAATGTCTACACTCGACTCGAGCCTGACAAGTCTAAGACACTAGTCTAGACAGTCACCATATCAGCCAGAGATTCAGTCAGAGAGTGACAACGAGCATAATATTTGATATGTATTGTATTTGGTTACGCAGGATGTTGTTAATAAGCTGTTATTCCGACAATACATATTGAGAGTAGATGACGTGAGGGTGCGAAATGACAAGTAACATTGCTTTGGCAGCAGGCCCCTGTTGATCGTCCAAGTAACTTAGTCAGGGAGCATCCGTAATTTTGTGCAACAGAACGTCAAACACGGAAGTATTATGTTGGTGATCGTAATTATTAAAACATTTTTTGTGACTCATATTTTTGATACTATTACTGCAGAATATTGTTGATTTGCATTGTATTTTATGCAAAATAATTTAGATTTTTATGACAAGCATGATGGTGATGATTTTATTCAATATAAAAATGTAAACGTGTAAATACATAAAATATCAATACACCTAGAGTACACCATATATAAGGATTACACAAGAAAATGCACGCACTTGTCTCCATTGTGGTCCTTGATGCCTGGCTATAGTGTATGTAATGCATTAATTGGTATCCTGTGATACCTTTCAACTGACATATGCCGGCTATTCTTATGTATTTACCAATATATGTATATACTCTCACCACAGCAATATATGAATACATAATAATATATGTAACTTGAATTGTGATATTGCTAGAGACCACACTGCAACCCATGAATGAGAATGAGAGGAGGCAGAAGAGGGGCTAGAGGCAGTCACCCGGGCCAGGCAGACACAGGGAGGATACATAGTCTGCGGCAGGCCCACATTTGATCAATCCAGGTAATTTCAAATTTATAACAATCAACCACGTATAAGTTATAAAAAAATTGTAATGTGCACATTTAAATATACCACATTTGTTTTCATACACATTTTAATAATAACATCTTGGGCATGGAAAACTAGATTGACTTCTGCACTTGTATATTATACCCACAAGTGTATTAATACAGACATATTAATACACCTTTAAACAGTATTTAGCATATGGCGATGACTCTGAAATAAGTTTATAAAATAAATTAGTCATTCTTGAAGAAGGTAGACATACGTATTATGAACCTTTGAATACTTGACGAGGAAAATTTATTGTTAGCATCACAATAACACCTCATTCTGTCATTTCCAACATTCACCTTGACCATTCAACCTCAGGCTTAAAATGTAAAACAAGAATATGTATAGTAGTTACATGGCAGATACTGACATGAAGTTGTATACTGAAAACAAAACTAAAAATATAAATGCGCTTTACTGATGAGCAGAATTCAAATCAGTCTATAATATTGACTAAGATCAGGCGTCACTGTAATGAAATTGAAAAATGTTTAATTCATGTAATGACAATGAACACCTAGTAAAGAAAAATAGTTAAAATTGTTCACCGTTTTGAGAAATTGCATATTCCACTAATGTCTGCATGCTGTATCAAGCCACCCTTCCCCAGAACAACCCTGGTAAACACTGACTGTTCCTAAGATATCAACATGTATAGATGCAGCTGTAGTAGAACATTTCTTGCTGCCTTTTTTCTTGTGAAATGATGCAGGTCATACATGAAACATTATTATATACTGATTATGACAATGAACACATCATAATTATTTACTCCCAACACTACTATGATGCCTGTTTTTGTTTACTGAATATATGGTTTTTTTTTACAGGAAATTGAACTAGTGTGCTTAGTACCACTAGCTCTCCAAGTTAATATGGCATACTGGGCATTTGTATTTGTCCAGGATCTCGGACAAGATTCTACAGTCATGCAACATGCTGCATATTAACAGTTTATCATATGAATGTCCACTGAGTGATCCCAATTGTGTCGTGTTGAATCCGTGACAGATTCCCCAGTGCCGATGGGGTGTACACTGGCTTCCAGGTCAGTCAGTTAGCTTGACTGCCTGGAAACCAATGTAGAATGCAGGTTGCTCGACATAAGAATGTGATGACGCCTGACTAGCTCTGTAGTTGGTGATGGAACGGTGGGTGCCAGGGTCTGCAGAAGTGACAACAACTTTCGATGCTGTCAGACAGGTTCAGTGTCGAGCATTCTTCGGTGACTTATGTGGGAAGAATTCAGCCACACTGAAATTAATATGCAAAGATTATTCATACAAAAATATCCACCGTCTGTAGCCGGTACTCTTCATACAGCTGAGTAAACTGGAACAATGTAGCTTGTAGCGATTGTACATGTAATTCTCAGTCACATGGCGATGACCCTGTCTAGTCTAGTCACTATTTTTTGCGAGTTGTAAACATACCAAGCATTGCACATACTACAACAGTTTTGAATTTTATATCCTATTGATGTTTTTTAACAAAAAATCATAATATAGTTATTTTTATTTGATATGTACATATTAAATTTGTTCAACTAAACATCGTCCTAAGTAATTTGTTCTCATTGGTTTACATTTTATGGGCATTAAATGTAAAAATTTGTTGTTAAATAAACATAATTGTTTAGTCACTAATTTTGTGAGTTGTAAACATATAACTAGCATTTGATATCACATGTGTAGTGTTGTTTTTTGTAACAAAGAATTGTGATAAAAGTAACTGTTTGTTTTGTTATATGTACCTGACATTTGTTCAACCTCTTCCTAATTTTTGTTTCTATTGTTGCTTTGCATTTTATGTGTATGTGATATTAAAAATTATTACATTATACACATCAAGTACAATGATTGTACCTTGTATTGTGCTTTTCATAATTTTGTAGTCATGATCTCATCAAATAGTTTCAATAAAGTGTTTTTAATTTACATTGTCTTTACTTTAATTCACATGCATTTCTAACAATATGCAATTTAACGAGGACACCCATTACTGCAAAATCCTAATGCAGACAACCAAAACTATCACATACAGTGGTGGAGTCTGGTCTGGGGGGCACAAAAACCTCCACTGGTGACTGAACCAAATGGTGTAGTCTAAATGTTGTCGCTATCAAGCCGCTATAACTTCAGCTGCTCGGCTGGAGTGGTGATATCGGAAGACGGGGGGGGGGGGGGGGGGGGGGGGGTGCTGTTGAAACATTTTCAAAGATGGTGTACCAAATAATAAGATTGGTCAGAATAAAACATAATTGTCAAAACAACCAAACACATGTTTGCATATCTTCCAAATGTTATGCTATGATTTATGTATATATATATACAGCTGTATATATCACGTTTGCATACCAGCTGCAATTAATACTTACGTTTACTTACTGTCCTGAGCTGCATCCAGCCTCAGCAAGTGACTGGACACCCGACAGTGAGCTGCCTTTGCTATGACCGCTGATGCTCGATAGAGCCACCACAGATCTTGTCATATGTGATGGCTGCAGTGGTGTTGAGGTAGTTCACGCCTTTGTGTTGAAGCTGTCAAACAAAGTCATGAATTGGAATATGGAATGAGTCAGATTATTTGTGAAGGTGAACATGGTTTGACAGCACTACTACACGTAAATATATATAATATTATATATGTATGTATACGTAAATATATGTGTGTGTACATGTGGTGTGTAACTTATAAACGTTTTAATTTCATTAATAGGTAAAAATATTTTGCACGATCATTTGCCCAATGGTCATTTGCCCAGCACTCAAGTGTGAAAAGGTCATTTGCCCAGTTGTAAAAAAAATACAATAAATGATATGAGAGTGGCAAAGTTATTATTGTAAAATTGTAGTATATAACAAACAAAATAGACAATTTACAAGTGTCAGAGCCAACAATGTGAAACAATTTGGATTGTGCACCATCCAATTGCCAGTATAATTAACTACCTGTAAGTGCAGGTAGAGCATAGGTGGGTTGGAAAGAAGGTCACAGGAAATAAAGTCACAAAGTAATTTTATTCAAAAAATAAAAAAGTTTTGCAATGTGTCACTGATAGTACTAGCGACATTATATCATTTGTCTTATTAAGAGTCTCCCCAACCTTATGTATTATTAAAATAATTCCACACATTGTATGTTTAAACAGGTTAAATTAAGTTATTTTGACTTCTGAACATACACACACTAAAATATACATTCAAAGATACGAATCAGAAACTGAACATAAGCATTGTCGACTTGTAATATGGGTGATAGCCTCGTGGCACTTATCATCTATATTCTGTTCTTACAGTTAGTGTCAATGTGTCAACACAGTCACAGGGATGAAACGTACTTAGAATAAGTTTTTGACAAACAAGGGTAACATTATCGTTCCTCAGATGTCATTGGAAAACGTTGAATTAAGAGTAAAACAGTGGCAGCCTCGTGGCAGTGGTCATTGTCTTATTAGGGTACTATTTCAAACATTTAATGACTGAAGTGAAAGCATTGAGTTGACAGCCTCGTGGCTAAGGTCATTGCGTCTTTAACGGTCAGTTAACAACTTATAATTATTGACATAGTAACACCAAGGTAATAGCATAGCACTTAAGTTAACAAACAGAAGAGTATAACAGTGACAGCCACATGGCAAAGTTCATTGTATTTTGCCATTTGTAAACAGCTTGCTTACAAGTTCATGTCATGCAATGACTATTTAAACAATGACAACCTCGTGGCAGTAACCACTGTTTGTAAAGCTGACCTGCTATTTGGGGCGTTGTGATTTTGTTATGCTTATTAGGTTTTTTCAATAAGGCGTTATGTTATGCCTGGATCGGCCTATATTTACGTCATGCCACGGATTGGCATGTGTTTTTCTATGCCACGGATTGGCATGGTTTACTTATGCCACGGATTGGCAGGGTATATACTTATGCCACAAAAATTGGCAGAGTTCACTCATGCCACGGATTGGCATGTTTATACTTATGCCACGGATGAGCATGTTTATACTTATGCCACGGATTGGCATGTTTATACTTATGCCACGGATGAGCATGTTTATACTTATGCCACGGATGAGCATGTTTATACTTATGCCACGGATTGGCATGTTTATACTTATGCCACGGATTGGCATGTTTATACTTATGCCACGGATGAGCATGTTTATACTTATGCCACGGATTGGCATGTTTATACTTATGCCACGAATTGGCATGTTTATACTTATGCCACGGATGAGCATGTTTATACTTATGCCACGGATTGGCATGTTTATACTTATGCCACGGATGAGCATGTTTATACTTATGCCACGGATGAGCATGTTTATACTTATGCCACGGATTGGCATGTTTATACTTATGCCACGGATTGGCATGTTTATACTTATGCCACGGATGAGCATGTTTATACTTATGCCACGGATTGGCATGTTTATACTTATGACACGAATTGGCATGTTTATACTTATGCCACGGATGAGCATGTTTATACTTATGCCACGGATGAGCATGTTTATACTTATGCCACGGATTGGCATGTTTATACTTATGCCACGGATTGGCATGTTTATACTTGCCACGGATTGGCATGGTTTTATTATGCCACGGATTGGCTTTGTCTATTTATTTTTAATACAGAATTTACTTTAAGCCAAATATTGGCGTTAAAGTTATGCGCCTTTGTTCAATAACCAGACGCGTCATGGTATGTCCAAAATTAAATTAACTCGGATACTTATGTGAGAAATTTTGGTTACGAGCATTAAAGCACTAAGTATACTTGGACATCAGATATATATGGGCGGTTTGTTTGGCAAGTACTGTTCGGTTGGCATGTCGTTCTTCCAGGATGCCACCGAAGAAAGGACGCAAAAAAAGTGTCAATGTGTCAACACAGTCACAGGGATGAAACGTACTTAGAATAAGTTTTTGACAAACAAGGGTAACATTATCGTTCCTCAGATGTCATAGGAAAACGTTGAATTAAGAGTAAAACAGTGGCAGCCTCGTGGCAGTGGTCATTGTCTTATTAGGGTACTATTTCAAACATTTAATGACTGAAGTGAAAGCATTGAGTTGACAGCCTCGTGGCTAAGGTCATTGCTTCTTTAACGGTCAGTTAACAACTTATAATTATTGACATAGTAACACCAAGGTAATAGCATAGCACTTAAGTTAACAAACAGAAGAGTATAACAGTGACAGCCACATGGCAAAGTTCATTGTATTTTGCCATTTGTAAACAGCTTGCTTACAAGTTCATGTCATGCAATGACTATTTAAACAATGACAACCTCGTGGCAGTAACCACTGTTTGTAAAGCTGACCTGCTATTTGGGGCGTTGTGATTTTGTTATGCTTATTAGGTTTTTTTCAATAAGGCGTTATGTTATGCCTGGATCGGCCTATATTTACGTCATGCCACGGATTGGCATGTGTTTTTCCATGCCACGGATTGGCATGGTTTACTTATGCCACGGATTGGCAGGGTATATACTTATGCCACAAAAATTGGTAGAGTTCACTCATGCCGCGGATTGGCATGTTTATACTTATGTCACGAATTGGCATGTTTATACTTATGCCACGGATGAGCATGTTTATACTTATGCCACGGATTGGCATGTTTATACTTATGCCACGGATTGGCATGTTTATACTTGCCACGGATTGGCATGGTTTTACTTATGCCACGGATTGGCTTTGTCTATTTATTTTTAATACAGAATTTACTTTAAGCCAAATATTGGCGTTAAAGTTATGCGCCTTTGTTCAATAACCAGACGCGTCATGGTATGTCCAAAATTAAATTAACTCGGATACTTATGTGAGAAATTTTGGTTACGAGCATTAAAGCACTAAGTATACTTGGACATCAGATATATATGGGCGGTTTGTTGGGCAAGTACTGTTCGGTTGGCATGTCGTTCTTCCAGGATGCCACCGAAGAAAGGACGCCAGGCGAAAGTGCCAGCTCGCTTCCGAGACAGCGCGACGACAAAACGAAAAAGAGACAATTCTAGAGATGCGACAGCCCGCCAAGGACTGGGAGAGACACCAGAGGAGACGGTGGCGCCATCGCATGAGATGACTGAACTTCAGCAGCAGATGGCTGTTATGCAGCAACAGATACAGGCCATAAGTGACACTGTGTTGGGCATGGCCACTGCGGCAGCACCACCATCTCCAACATCAGAGCCCAGACCAACAAAGCGACCTGCAGCTGCTGCGGGGTCAGCCGCAACTGCAGACCTGGACTCTGATGACTCGGACAGTGTGTTAGGATACCCCGGAAATCCGCAGACAATATGGCCTCATGCTGGAACAATCGGTCATCCCGCCGGATCTCCTGCCCTGGCCTCTGTAACCCAACAATTGTTGGACGGTTCGTTATCACCTCTTACGGCTAATGCGTACAAAAAGAATATCACAATGTTTAAGCAATTTTGTCAGTCAGAACTTCATCTTACATGTTGGTTTCCATCCAACACGCAAGCAGTGGTTTCGTTTGTAGCATTCTGTTTCCGAAAAGGATATGCCTCATCGTCTATCACCAGTGCTTTATCAGCGGTTTCTTATATACATAAAATGCACAGTCTGAGTGATCCAACCGCTACATTTGTAGTTCGAAAGCTTTTACATGGAGCGGCCAAACTCAGGCCGTCTTATGACCAACGAGCACCAGTAACGAAGGCAGTTTTACACAACTTGGTACGTTCTTCACCACATATCTCCATTTGCTACTATAATGATGTTTTGACTACAGCTATGTATTTGCTAGCCTTTCATGCTTTCCTTAGAATAGGGGAAATAGCTGTAACATCGGCAGCACAGTCTATCCGTGTATTGCAGATGAGCCAGCTTTCTATTACGAAAGAGCAATGTACGATTGTTTTTCAGTCGTACAAACACTATCAGGGCCCTCCAGTATCTTTGGTTATCTCTGCACATACAGATTCTCCTTTCTGTCCTGTAAAGGCTATGCGGACTTACTTGGCAGTAAGAAAAAATTCTCCAGGACCATTGTTTATCTTCCCAGGAGGCACTCCAGTGACAAAATCTTTTTTTGGTGACCAGTTAAAAAAGTCATTAGCATGGGCGGGTCTTTCCACTTTAAGCTACAAAGGCCATAGTTTTCGCATAGGTGCAGCAACAACAGCGGTCATGCAGGGCGTATCAGATGAGGAAATTCAGCGTATGGGTCGGTGGAAATCCCAGGCTTTTAAAAAGTACATTAGAATCCCTATGTTACAGCTACAATAACCATGCTGCATTACACATGTGTGTTTTTCTACTTAAAATCATGCATCTTGTATATCATATTATATGTATATATTTCATGTTTATGCACTCCAGAGAATGATGGTTGATGAAGATTACTGCGACACATAAGCTTTCCACATGGGTGGGGTTTTTCTGTGTAGCATGATTGTGGTAGTGGTAGACGTATGAGAACTCAATTAGTGCAACACCGATAAGCTTTCCACATAGGTGGGGTTTTTCTGTGTAGCATGAGTGTGGTAGTGGTAGAAGTATGATAACTCAATTAGTGCAACACAGATAAGCTTTCCACATAGGTGGGTTTTTTCTGTGTAGCATGAGTGTGCTAGTGGTAGAAGTATGAGAACTCAATTAGTGCAACACAGATAAGCTTTCCACATGGGTGGGGTTTTTCTGTGTGGCATGATTGTGGTAGTGGTAGAAGTATGATAACTAAATTAGTGCAACACAGATAAGCTTTCCACATAGGTGGTGCTTTTCTGTGTAGCATGAGTGTGGTAGTGGTAGAAGTATGATAACTCAATTAGTGCAACACAGATAAGCTTTCCACATAGGTGGGGTTTTTCTGTGTAGCATGAGTGTGGTAGTGGTAGAAGTATGAGAACTCAATTAGTGCAACACAGATAAGCTTTCCACATAGGTGGGGTTTTTCTGTGTAGCATGATTGTGGTAGTGGCAGAAGTATGAGAACTCAATTAGTGCAACACCGATAAGCTTTCCACATAGGTGGGTTTTTTTCTGTGTAGCACATATGTATAGTGGTGAAAGTGTAAAATTTATAGTGACACGGAATCATGAGGTGGGGAAGGGGCCATGCTGGCCGAGTGTGGTTGGTTCCCCCCACCTTTGCTGTTGAGGTTGTATTATGGATTATAATTATATAGGCTAATTCACATCATTTACACATTGTATATATATATGTATTGTATGAATTAGCTAAAAATGTGTTGGCTGAATACAAAGCTCTTTTACAAACTCATACCTGCCTTGTTACTTAACAGCAAAACTAGTCACGATTCCTAGTCATAACTCCATTACATTACCAAGGAGCCTTGTCCCATATAAATACGCCATTATGACGCAAGTCAAATGACTTTTATATGGGCATTGCTCAGGTCTTAAATTCAACAATTTACGGTATTACTGCTGGATCTAGTCACGTGATAAATTCACGGTATAAAGACAAGCGGCCACGGGTCCGCTGCCTCAGTTCGATTTCTCACTGAAAAAGGTAATCCATTTGTTGTCATTATTGAGATCTGCATTTTGTTTCCCGCCCACCTACCCCAGCTACACCTGAGTTTAGGTTACTTTAAAAGGATAGGTCTGTAAGGTGGTTTGAAAGTCTGGAAAATCTATGTAATATACACCTAATTACATGTCGGTGTGAAGGCGTTTGCAAGAATAAACTGTTGGTCTTGCTGTATATTAGTTAATTACATTGTATATTTCTGTTGTTAGCATTACAATAATATGTACAAGGGGTTTTGGGGCGCTGTGACGCTTTCCCCTTGGTTTCAACTATTAAGGTTATAATCCGTAAACAGGTCTGGTTATAATATGTAGGGTGGGTTCAGCCACCTGCGTGTGGTTGGTTCCCCCCACCTTTGCTGTTGAGGTTGTATTATGGATTATAATTATATAGGCTAATTCACATCATTTACACATTGTATATATATATGTATTGTATGAATTAGCTAAAAATGTGTTGGCTGAATACAAAGCTCTTTTACAAACTCATACCTGCCTTGTTACTTAACAGCAAAACTAGTCACGATTCCTAGTCATAACTCCATTACATTACCAAGGAGCCTTGTCCCATATAAATAACTTTCAGAAATAATAAAATAAATTGTCCTCCTATGTTCATACACCCGGTGTAGTTGTTTTCTTGCTCCCTATCAAACTAAGGTTAGCATAGAGGCCTAGAAGATCTCTATCAATGTGTATACATATTCTACACTTTTCAGAGATGTAACTTATAAACTTTTCTTTATATATTATACATACTTCTACACATACTATATGCAGTTTGGGTCGTTTACCACTTGGTAATATATGTAGACTATTACGGTCACAATATACATATAAATGATTAGTATTCTCTACAGAAATCATAAATTATTACTACTCTTTAAATTTACATAATACAAGATTATTAAATTTATATGTTATTACAATCAGCATTCATGTTGTACATCACACATGGATAAACAGTAAAGAAGTGTTATTTTGTATTCTACATTGCTGAAGGCAAGTAAAGATATATTTATATCATACAAAACATGGTAGTAAATCTCATAGATGAACATACGTGGAGTCATGAGGGTCACTAGCTGGTAACGTGGATTGTCTTGGGTTGAGAAAAATACACGTTTTAACACGGCAGTTGAATTGACTCGCTCTCAACATGGACATATACATTTGGGTAAGCGTCTAGTGCATCTATGTAATGTGATTAAAACGCCGTGAAGACGTAGCACGAAGTCCCGAAGAGATATTTATTCAAGTGTCTGTATTTCGTGGTGAATTATCGCCCAGACAACGCCTAGACAACTGATGCGTGTCGGCTAGCCCCATTGTCAAAGCAGCATAGCCAAAGTCCAGATCGGCTATACAGCCTCACGTGCGCAAATAACAAACAATCACTGATGGGGCGGAAGTCGCCGAAGACGTGTACGGGGTCGACGCCGCGCAAAGACAGCTCAGCGAGCGACGACCCTATTACGGCTAAGCTAATGGACATTTTGACAGATGAACATTTTGTCTCGAACGTCGCGGATCAAATCGCAGACATCCTCGCCCTGAAACTGAGCGCGCGCCTTGAAAAGCTAGAAAAAGAGGCTTCTGTACTCACCAAAAAGGTACAAACGCTGGAGGAGAAGGTGGAAATGTTGGAGACGGAGGCGGACAAACGTGAACAATACACGCGTCGTCCGAACCTCCGCATCTCCGGCATTCCAGAGACATCAGATGAAGTCACAAACAACTTAGTCATCGACACAATAAAGAAACTGGGGTTAGAAGACATTGGTATCAGTGACCTAGAAAGAAGTCACCGCCTAGGTAAAAAGACCGACGAACGTGGACGCCCCCGAAAACGAACAATAATTGTACGTTTTCGTAGTGAAGCGGTGAGAGACGAAGTGTACCGTCAACGCACCAAACTGAAGAACCATAACCTGCACCACAGGGACGAACATATATATATATAAACGAAGATTTGACGTCTAAGAGAGCAGCACTTGCTTTCAAAGCAAGATTCCTTAAGAAGGAAAAGAAAATCAATGATTGCTGGACATATGTAGGAAAGGTTCTTGTCAAAACAAACGTGGGAACAGTAAAAGAAATCCTTTCTGCAAAGGACCTGGACATGTATTAGACGGATCTTTGTGTAACGCCATTATTGGGACAAAAAGACTTAAATACATATTGAGCGTCTCCGGACGTTATTTTGAAACATTTTTTCGGATCATTTGAAGTTTCTACAACTGCGCCTCTGAACTGTCCAAGTAAGATACTATGCTTATCGTGGTAGAGACTGCAACATATAATTTACAACCTACTATGCCATCACTGTATTACTATATTATTATTATATTATTGTATTACTATTATTATTATATACTTATTATATAATAATTATTATTATATAATTATTACGGCTTTTAAGTCTTCCCGAAAACAACATTCAAAGTCACTACTACTATGCTTTTTACCTTTTTAGTGACACGTGATATTTATGATTATTGGGCCAAATAATGCAACATGTTAGTTCCAATATATTATGCTGTCACTGTATTATCGCATTATTCTATAATTATGAGGGTATTTTAAATCTCCCCGAAAATGTTATTTTGAAATAATCTTTGATATTTCAAAGTTGTTACTATTGTGCCTTTGAACTTCTAAATGATCACCGGGCCAGAGACTGTAATGCACACATTATGTTACCATTGTAATATTGGATTATTGTTCTATAATTAAGGGTAATTTTTTTGTTTTTATTTTGACACTTTGGCTTTTTTTTTCAATCAAATTTGCTATTACTTTGCCTTTCAAGTTTCTAAGTTGGCATATGATATTGTGATTATCGGGATATATACTGCAACATATTAAATTCAACATATGTTACTACTGTAAAATTGCTTGATTCTATAATTATAAGGTTTTGTTTTATCATTCAAAGCAGCCTTTAAACGTTCAAAGTGGCGTATGATAGTATGATTGTCAGGTGGTCAGAGATTTATATATGTCATATTATGTTAGCACTGTCATTGGCAGTGATTAATCACTTGCAGTCAGTGGTGTTTAGTATGTTTTATATGCTAACTTGCAAACCGGCCTAAAAAGTGAATTTTTTTTTCTTTTCTTTTAAGTCTCCCCAAATTTTTGTATTATTCTCTCCCAAGTACATATCATAATGTTATTGACTCTAAGCCTAGTTGGCCTTTCTTTTCTTATTTTGTTAAGTTCCCTGAACAATATTCAATGAAGCCAAACACATTGAAAATTAAAAGTATGATGATTCTCCATTGTCTCTTAACACACATGATTGTAAATATTTTACTGCAGTTGAGTTTTCTGAAGCATTCAAACCAGAAAACATATCTTTATCAATGTTCTGCATCAATTGCCGTAGTTTGGAGACACAATGGGATTCTCTTCAAGAATTACTTTTTAATATGTCGTCAAAAGGCCTGACTCTAGATCTCATTGGACTAACTGAAGTTTTTAAAGTTCAACATGTTTTACGTTATAAAATAAATGGGTATCACAATTTACTATTCAATACAAGACTAGATACAGACGACGGGCATGGTGGAGTTGGCCTATACATCAGTAAAAAATACACCTATTTTAAACGTGAAGACTTGTCAATATTTATTCCTCATGTATTTGAGTCCATTTTTGTAGAGGTTCAAATTAAGAAATGTAAACCTATAATTGTGGGTGTAATCTATCGTCCCAACTCTCATCCACGTGCAGATCTTGATCTATTTATGGGTACCATACTAGACATCCAAGACAAAATCTCAAATGAAAATAAAGTAGCGTACCTGATGGGGGATTATAATATTAATTTACTAAACTTTGTTACTCACAACAAAACTAATGATTTTATAGATAATGTAATAGCACAAGGATATATTCCACACATAACAAAACCAACACGGATAACACCTGTTACAGCAACTCTTATAGACCATTTATATTCTAATCATACTCACCCCAACTATGAATCGGGGATTATCGTTACAGACATGACTGACCATTTTGGAATATTTCATTTAATATATGGTAAACCTGCTACACAAAAATTAGTATATAAACAAAAACGCCAGTTAAATTTGACCAACATTTTAAAATTTAGGAGTCTTTTGGCCACGGCTGACTATTCCTCTGTCCTATCTACTAGCAATGCAAATGAAGCATACAACAACTTAATGTTAACATATACATCACTTTATGAAATATCTTGCCCAGTTAAAACTATCAGAGTAAATAGTAAATATATTAAAAGAGAGCCCTGGGTAACATCAGGCATTATAGTGTCCTCAATAAAAAAAGACAAATTACTCCGCAGAAAGCTAAATAAGCCCAGTACAGCGAGAGAGGATGCTTATATGGTATATTGTAGACTATTTAATAAGATCAAAAGAGCAGCAAAAATTAAGTATTATAGTGAAATACTGGAAGAACGTAAACATAGCATCAAAGAAACCTGGACCATACTGAGAAAGGCAATATTTAATCAAAAAAAGAGTTTTCAATTACCTCAAACTTTCATTGTAAAAGGAGAAAAAGTATCAAATTCTGCTTTTATTGCTGAAGAGTTTAACCGTTTCTTTGCTGATATAGGTAAATCAATGAGTGATATAATACCTCCTCCCACAACCTCGTTTCATGCACACCTAAAAGATAACTATCCTGTAAACTTTTTCATGCAACCTACTGATGTAAATGAAATCAAAAGAATAGTGCAAAAACTAAATGCACTGAAGGCTTCGATAGTTTATCTACAAAACTTGTACAACAGACCATTGAGGAAATAACAATCCCACTTGTGCACATCATAAATAATTCCTTTGTTACAGGTGTTGTACCTGATAATTTAAAAATCGCTAAAATAATTCCAATTTATAAATCAGGAAATATTAATGTGTTTAATAACTACAGACCAATAAGTATTTTACCAACACTTTCTAAAATAATGGAAAAAATAGTATGTAACAGATTAGTAATATATTTAGAGAAATATAATATACTGTATAAACATCAATACGGATTTCGTTCGAAACATTCCACTATACATCCTATATTGCACTTACTTAAAGACATAGCAGATGCAAATGACAAAACTACCAAAGATATTACATTGGCTGTGTTTCTCGACTTATCTAAGGCGTTTGATACAATTAACCATGACATTTTGTTGTATAAGTTAAATCATTATGGAATCAGAGGAATAAGTAATAGATGGTTTGCCAGTTACCTTTCTAATCGTAAACAATATATTGAAATAAATAATTGCAAATCTCCACTGATCAATATGACACATGGAGTACCACAAGGATCCATACTAGGACCTGTGCTTTTTTTAATTTATATTAATGACATAGTGAATTCTAGTTATCTAAACTCGCTATCCTTTGCAGATGATACCACTGTTTATTATTCAGGATATGATATTGAAAATTTAGTCATAAAAGTGAATCAAGAACTAAAACAATTATACAATTGGTTGTGTGCTAATAAATTGTGCTTGAACGTCAAAAAGACACATTTCTGTGTTTTTAGTCCAGTAAACTCAAACTACGAAGTAAACAATAGCATTAAAATAAATAATGAAGTCATCAACCAAGTTGGCAAGTATAAAAATGACGAATCTGTAAAATTCCTGGGATTGTATATAGATAAGCACTTAACATGGAAAGAACACATCAACATAATTAGTTCCAAAATATCTAGAGCTATTTTTGCAATAAATAGAGTGAAATATTTCTTACCATATAAGTCATTAAAATCATTATATTACGTTTTAATTCACAGTCATATAACATATGGTATACAAGCATGGGGCAATGGAAATACAAAGAAAATAGAAATCTTACAAAAACGTGCTTTAAGAATAATTAATAAAAAAAGGATATAGGAGTCATACTGATCCTTTATTTAAGTCTGACAAAATACTAAAAGTGTCAGATGTATATAAACTACAGGTCTCACTATTTATGTACGACTTTAAACATGATTTATTACCCAAGTCATTTACAAATTTTGCGATCAAAAAGACTTTAGACAAAAGTATAAGAATAACCCGACAATGCAACCTTCTTGTTAAACAGACACCTAGAACACATTTTTCGTCTAAACTACCAAAACATAATTTCACAAGAATCTGGAACAATATAAACGAAAAAATAAGAAACACTAAACACAGGTTAAAATTTAGACGCGTGTTGTGTGACTTCTACTTAAACGCATATCTTCGTCAAGTGAATTGTATAAATCCTAGATGTTCAGAATGTAATGAAACTGATTAAATGAAACTCTACCTTTATTTGTAAGTCTATTACCGTTCTTACACTACGTTGTTAACCAAATACAAATGTTTGGATCGCCTTTCTATTCACTTACATATACTACAATTGATCATACTTCTCAGTTCGTTGTTATATATCACCAACAACAGCACATACTTGTTTAACATGATTTTGATGATTGTCATGATTGTAATCATTGAGTAATGATAATTAAATGGTGTCACTGGAAGACGGCTTTTAGCCAAGTGACATCCATACAATGTAACAAATTTCCATTTGTATGACATGTATATGTTAATTGTATGTTATGTTGTTACGTTGTAAAAATAAAGTTACTTACTTACTTACTTACTAGACTCATACTGCTATTGAGTAGGCATGGGTAAAGCCTAAAGGTCAATTGGTAGCTGTGTTTTACTGGGTATTATGTGATTTCTGAGGTGATTGTCACTGATCTGCTGTCAGTAAATGTAACTAGCTTTGATGATCAAAGTGCACACTACAAGCAGCCAGTGACTCAAGTTTCAACTGACATCCAAGAAAGCAAGTACTTATAGTTAGATCCAGGCAATTATTTTAGGCATTCGATTATTTTATTAGTCTCAAATGTCCAGCCAGTGGCAGTGTCAGTCAGTGATTGGGAGTAACGTGTGAATGTCCAGTGGGTGCTACAGCTGTATTATGTATTACATTATACATAGTTAAATATTGATATAATACGGCATGTCCTTAAATATGAAGGCATAATATCTACATTACTGTATATTAATTTGCGATGGAACGACACGGATTGATGGAACGTCGATGAAACGTCGCGGAACGTCGATGCCGATGGAGCGGATTTTTAAGTTCATCTACCATTCGGTGTGTGCTTCGCAAGAGACTGACACTTCGCACTTAGTTAACTATTGATATAATATAACATGTCCATCAATATAAAGTCATAATATCTACAATAATGTATATTCATGTGCGATGGAACGTCGCGAAACGTCGATCGAAGATGGAATGAAGATGGCGGACGATGACGGCTTTATTGTTTTGGCTGTTCCATCTATTATCTATTAAACACACAGTCGTGTGTGTGTGTGTGTGTGCTTGCTGATAAATTCAATATTACTAACCTGTCCAGAAGAAACTTGGCGAATGCTGCATCACTTTTCACGCCAGCCGTTTCTTTCGTTCGGTTTCACAAATCCATAACCTTTCCAATATACACCTTTGTACGCGGATACTCTCTGTCTTTCCGCTCTCACCCTCTTTTTAGCCGAGTCGGTGACATATATCCGTGGGCATCCCTTCGTCACAGATAAAATTATCGAGCTATCACTTGTACAAAAAATGGATGGCGACTCGTAAATACGTAATGTTGACTGAATCCAGGCACCGAAAGGTGGGGGTCAAAGGCCGATGTCGCCGCATATTCCCGTTCACGTGACTATTACACGAGAGGTCTATCTCAGACCACATCCAAGTTCAGATATGTGTCTTGATATTCGGCTAGGACTGACCGAAAATCATTTTATTGTTTGTCTGTTAATTTCACTAAAACGAAGTAAAGCATACGTACAAATGAACCAGTGTATCAATAATGAATACCTGATACGATTACGTTTCGTGAAATTAGTCTGACACGTGAGGAGCACAACAATCGAAATGATTGAGCACCTTTAAAGCGTCCCCGCTCAGACGTCAGCCAGCCAGCCAGCCAGCCGGCCGGCTCACTTTGACGTTTTTTTCAGTTCTTCGTGAAAAAATCGCAGACAACGACTCCCATAGCCGCGACAGCACTACGGCAGTCGCGTTCCATCATTAGGGCGCACGTTTTCCCCTAGGAACACGCAAAAATGCTCAAACAGTCACACTTCTGCCAAGCTTCGACGCGACATCAAAACATGGCAAAAGTTGACTGACTTTGCTACAACCCGTCACACCAAAATCCAACCCAAATCAACTGCATTCACATTTTTCGCGTTCAATAAAACATACACTGTCAGACGACTGCTCACCCGTCAATTCTACACGGATCCTTCTGAGATTTCACAGCAACACTCGCCATCACGTGCCCTTCAAAACGGTATATCACACGACGCGATCAGTAGCCCGGTTCACTTTTTTCGCACACTCCTTACATGCAACACAGAACTGCCTTTATGCAGAAAAACAACACAAGTCAAGTATAGATAGAAACAGGCCAAGTTAATGACATTTATTACAGCACTAGTAATTGTACACAACTATAATAAAATCAAATAATCACAGCAAGCATGCCGGCCCCTGACTGCTAATTTAAGACAATATGTATAATTCGCAAATGTATTGTGTGGTCACACCATTGATAATAATATGCCTAATAAGTAAATGACTACTGACTAATATGCGTCATTCACCATATGGGTGGGGGTCACTCCGCCCATATGGGTGGGGGTCACTCCGCCACCCACCTAAACATGTACAATCACATGGTATATATAATCCACAATACCAGCTTACAGATGACAAGCTGAACAATATTTCCACCTAATGTCAAAGGGAGGGTGGGTGGGAATTCAATCACTACACACACAAAAGTAATCCACAACAACCATCATTATACTAAAACTCGCAAATTGAAATTCAGGCAAGGCCAAAATTAACCGTGTTATACTTCGAACGATTTCGCAGAATGGAGGCAGACCCTCTCATTGCATATGCTTAAATAGGAGTGTCTACCGCGCATGCGCGAATCGCACCGCGAATACCCTCGTAGCCAAATGTGTATCAGTTTGATAGCTACGGTGCCTATGTTTCAATTAATTAATGCTGTTTTTCCACATAAAACTCAGTATGTCCCTGTCGTTCACATACATCCATTTATGCAGAAAAACAACACAAGTCAAGTATAGATTGAAACAGGCCAAGTTAATGACATTTATTACAGCACTAGTAATTGTACACAACTATAATAAAATCAAATAATCACAGCAAGCATGCCGGCCCCTGACTGCTAATTTAAGACAATATGTATAATTCGCAAATGTATTGTGTGGTCACACCATTGATAATAATATGCCTAATAAGTAAATGACTACTGACTAATATGCGACATTCACCATATGGGTGGGGGTCACTCCGCCACCAGGTCACCCAAATTGTGACCGACCCCCACCAAATAAGACTTAAAACCTACAAAAGCTACAGGTAATAATAACAAGCAAGTATAATACAAATTACTCATGTCCCAGCTTTAGACTCTGCCACTGCCAGAGCCTAGACTAATCCCCCAACTCGGGAGTACCCAACAGAGATACAACCGCTAACTCCGCCACTGTCAGAATCCCGGTCATAACTCCATTGTGTACCCCCTTTTTTCCAAGAAACATTCGAAAAGCTAGGTAAAGACCACACCATTGTCAGAGCCCAAACTAATCCCCCCCACTCGGAGTACCCAGCAGAAATACAACCACTAACTCCGCCACTGTCAGAGTACCGGTCATATTCCTGTTGTGTAACACCCATTCTATCCCTGAAGATACCGCGACAGACGCCGCCCCTGACAGCGTCTGTGCCATACCCCCTGTAGCTGCAATAAAGTAGATTAAACCCAATTAAAAGACCCCATTACCACAGTATTCCTAACTCGGCAGTACCCAACAGGGATACAACTGTTAACTCCGCCACTGTCAGAATCACGGTCATATCCCCATTGTGTACCCCTTTTACCAGAAGATACAGCGACAGACGCCGCCCCTGACAGAGTCTGTGCCATATCCCCTGTAGTTGCAACAAAGTAAAATTAAAACCTAAATGAAACCCCGACATCACAGAGCCATCGTAACTGCGTGAGAATAAAACCTAATTGAAAAACATCTGTTCCTACAGTGCCACCCTACGATATGCGAATGTACTTCCTAAACGCATCAGACGACCATCTACCTGCAGCTCTAATTTGCGCATCTGATTCACCTCGCAATGCAGCTGATGTTGCTGCCCCAATTCTGAAGCTGTGCCCTTTAAACACCCTCGGGCTTAACCCGCAAAACTCCAGTAGACGTTTTAGAAGCATATCGAACTCGCGACGTAGCATAGGCGTACCATCCGCATATGCAAATAATGGAGCCACACCTGTACCCCTAAGAAGAAAAAATTCTCTGAGAAATTTTGCTAGATAAATTGAAGTGCCAGCAATACACTGTCCATCGACCTGCAATGACTGAGGACCCTGCCTACCGCTATGCTTAAAATGACGAAAGGAAATAGTGCATGCAACACAGAACTGCCTATCTCTTAGCATGCAAGATATTTCTAAATTCTCTGCACGGCCCAATTCTGCACGTATCCGGCTCAGATTTCACAGCTGAACTCGTCACAACGTACCCTTTAAAACGATATTTTTTTTAATATCTACCTGTCGACTGATTGGCATATCGCTTTTATTCGACGAGACAGGTAAATCACGCAGGTAAGTCGTTCATATTTCACACACTATTACGGATGCGCACCTTCACGACAACCCTTCATCGAAAACCTAACCCCCTGTGTTATTTTCCGGAAAAAAGCACTTTTTAAAGTTAAACAAATTGAACAATTTCACTATGTTATAGAGAAAAGGTAGAATAATTCAAACTGACCCGTGAATGTGGAGAGTACGTTGTAGGTGGCGACATTGCGGTTCCGACAACGTTGACCGCGTGAAAATCGGTTGAGAAACAACGACGCTGTGCGCGTTTGAAAATTAGCAATCATGTGTACGAAACTAAATTTTAGATATTTTTTTTTTTTCGATTTTCAAGAAAAAGACTGCGCAAAAACAGTCAACTCCGTCCAAATCGGTGCAGAATTGGCGAAGTTACAGGCATTTGAAATCTTGCAATATGGCCGAAAATTTATGGCCCTAACCCATTAAGGATTCGTCCGCCCAAAGAGTGCACTTGAAAATACCGTTTTGGTGAGATATGCGTGAATTTTTGTTGATTACTTTCATATGGGACATGTGTGTTTCGTGAATACTGAATGTACTACTGCATTAGACAAGATAAAACACCAAATGGGAATGAGTTCTCACACCCATTACTTATGTATGTTACGCTTTCATCTCCGTCACGTAAGTTACAAGAAAATAGTACGTAAGTTATGGGTGTGAAAACTCATTCCCATTTGGTATTTTATCATATCTAATGCTGTAGTACATTCAGTATTCACGAAACAAACATGTCCCATGTGAAAGTGATCAATAAAAATTCACGCATATCACACCAAAACGGTATTTTCAAGTGCAATCTTTTGGCGGACGGATCCTTAATGTGGTCTTACCCCAAATATATGTCCTGCATATTTCAAATCTTCAAGAAGGCTAGACTGATATCAAGCAACACACATAGGGATTTATGCGATTACATTGCATAACAAGTTTTACGCGAGGCAACCAAGGCAACACTAAAGTCCTAGAGCCAGCCTGCAGGCTAGGTAAACAAGCTGACACTGTACCTTGACCAGGTCAGAGTCCAATAGCCTGAAGGCGTGCCGGCCTTCCCGCGCTTTAGCGTAGTGATACAGTAAAACCTAGTCCGACCATTCAGGACATAAAAGGCCACTGCACCTCCAGCAGCGGCCACATTTGAAATTCCTCGTGTTCAGTTGTTTATCGAATATCGTATCAGTTTTGACTCCACCTCCCTCCCCTCCTGCCATAAGACTAGTTATAAGTATGTATGGGATTTTCACAACACGCACATGTGTTAATTTTAGCTTTGCTGACGCTTTTCCCTGTTTCTAAATGGTACACGAGGTTTTGCCTTAAAGCTTTTTCCTCCTTCAAGTGTACGCAGGGTTTTTAGGGCGGTAATTAAAATAGGATTAATAAACGGTGTGGCGGAAGGCGGAATGGCCCCACCTCTCTCTAGGATGTGGTAATAGTTAGTAGTTTTAATCGTCTAAATGTCTGGGAGGCGTCTTTTTAATAGTTCTGGTGTATTACCATAATTTAAGTATGGTATTCTATAATGTGGGCCTTGTTTTTAGAATGTATAGATAAAATAAATGGGGCAATGTTTAAGACCTCAAATGGCCCACATTTGATTGTATTGTGTTTTAGCTAACAACTCATCCAATTATCGGGTGAATATTAAATAAATGTCAGAAGGTTATTCTGGCCACATTTCTTCCATATCTGGTGTTGTCTTGTTGCATTGCGTAAAACTAGATTAATCACAAAGGGGAATATATGTTACCCTTTCATATCCGTCACGTAAGTTACAAGAAAATAGTACGTAAGTTATTGGTGTGAAAACTCATTCCCATTTGTTGTTTTATGTAGTCTAATGCAGTAGAACATTCAGCATTCACGAAACAAACATGTCCCATATGAAAGTGATCGACACAATTTCACGCATATAACACCAACACGGTATTTTCCAGTGCACTCTTTTGGCGGATGGATCCTTAATGTGGTCTTACCCCAAATTGATGTCCTGCATGTTACAAATCTTCACCAAGGCTAGACTGATATCATGCAACAAACATCACTAGATTAATCACAAAGGGGAATGTATGTTACCCTTTCATATCCGTCACGTAAGTGTCAAGAAAATAGTACGTAAGTTATGCGTGTGAAAACTCATACCCATTTGGTATTTTATCATTTCTAATGCTGTAGTACATTCAGTATTCACGAAACAAATATGTCCCATATGAAAGTGATCGACAAAAATTAACGCATATCACACCAAAACGGTATTTTCAGTGCACTCTTTTGGCGCACGGATCCGTAATGTGGTCTTACCCCAAATAGATGTCCTGCAAGTTACAAATCTTCATGAAGGCTGGAATAATATCAAGCAACACACATAACTAGATTAATCACAAAGGGGAATGTATGTTACCCTTTCATCTCCGTCACGTAAGTTACAAGAAAATAGTACGTAAGAAATGGTTGTGAAAACTCATTCCCATTTGGTGTTTTATCTTGTCTAATGCACTAGTACATTCAGTATTCACGAAACAAACATGTCCCATATGAAAGTGATCGAAAAAAATTCACGCATATCACACCAAAACGGTATTTTCAAGTGCACTCTTTTGGCGGACGGATCCTTAATGTGGTCTTACCCCAAATATATGTCCTGCATGTTACAAATCTTCATAAAGGCTAGACTGATATCAAGCAACACACATCAATAGATTAATCACAAAGGGGAATGTATGTTACCCTTTCATCTCCGTCACGTAACTTACAAGAAAATAGTACGTAAGTTATGGGTGTGAAAACTTATTCCCATTTGGTGTTTTATCTTGTCTAATGCAGTAGTACATTCAGTATTCACGCAACAAACATGTCCCATATGAAAGTGATCGTCAAAAATTCACGCATATCGCACCAAAACGGTATTTTCAAGTGCATTCTTTTGGCGGACGAATCCTTAAAGTGGTCTTACCCCAAATAGATGTGCTTCATGTTACAAATCTTCATAAAGGCTAGACTGTTATCAAGCACCACACATGACTAGATTAATCACAAAGGGGAATGTATGTTACCCTTTCATCTCCGTCACATAAGTTACAAGAAAATAGTACATAAGTAATGGGTGTGAGAACTCATTCCCATTTGGTGTTTTCTCTTGTCTATTGCAGTAGTACATTCAGTATTCACGAAACAAATATGTCCCATGTGAAAGTGATCGACAAAAATTCACGCATATCACACCAAAACGGTATTTTCAAGTGCACTCTTTTGGCGGACGGATCCTTAATGTGGTCTTACCCCAAATAGATGTCCTGCATGGTACAAATCTTCACCAAGGCTAGACTGATATCAAGCAACACACATCAATAGATTAATCACAAAGGGGAATGTATGTTACCCTTTCATCTCCGTCACGTAACTTACAAGAAAATAGTACGTAAGTTATGGGTGTGAAAACTGATTCCCATTTGGTGTTTTATCTTGTCTAATGCAGTAGTACATTCAGTATTCACGAAACAAACATGTCCCATGTGAAAGTGATCAATAAAAATTCACGCATATCACACCAAAACGGTATTTTCAAGTGCACTCTTTTGGCGGACGGATCCTTAATGTGGTCTTACCCCAAATAGATGTCCTGCATGTTTCAAATCTTCAAGAAGGCTAGACTGATATCAAGCAACACACATAACTAGATTAATCACAAAGGGGAATGTATGTGACCCTTTCATATCCGTCACGTAAGTTACAAGAAAATAGTACGTAAGTTATTGGTGTGAAAACTCATTCCCATTTGTTGTTTTATCTAGTCTAATGAAGTAGAACATTCAGCATTCACGAAACAAACATGTCCCATGTGAAAGTGGTCGACAAAATGTCACGCATATCACGCCAAAACGGTATTTTCCAGTGCACTCTTTTGGCGGATGGATCCTTAATGTGGTCTTACCCCAAATTGATGTCCTGCATGTTACAAATCTTCACCAAAGCTAGACTGATATCAAGCACCACACATAACTAGATTAATCACAAAGGGGAATGTATGTTACCCTTTCATCTCCGTCACATAAGTTACAAGAAAATAGTACATAAGTAATGGGTGTGAGAACTCATTCCCATTTGGTGTTTTCTCTTGTCTATTGCAGTAGTACATTCAGTATTCACGAAACAAATATGTCCCATGTGAAAGTGATCGACAAAAATTCACGCATATCACACCAAAACGGTATTTTCAAGTGCACTCTTTTGGCGGACGGATCCTTAATGTGGTCTTACCCCAAATAGATGTCCTGCATGGTACAAATCTTCACCAAGGCTAGACTGATATCTAGCAACACACATCAATAGATTAATCACAAAGGGGAATGTATGTTACCGTTTCATGTCCGTCACGTAAGTTACAAGAAAATAGTACATAAGTTATGGGTGTGAAAACTCATTCCAATTTGGTGTTTTATCTTGTCTAATGCAGTAGTACATTCAGTATTCACGAAACAAACATGTCCAATGTGAAAGTGATCAATAAAAATTCACGCATATCTCACCAAAACGGTCTTTTCAAGTGCACTCTTTGGGCGGATGGATCTTTAATGTGGTCTTACCCCAAATAGATGTGCTGCATGTTACAAATCTTCATGAACGCTAGACTGATATCAGGCAACCCACATAACTAGATTAATCAAAAAGGGGAATGTATGTTACCGGTTCATGTCCGTCACGTAAGTTACAAGAAAATAGTACATAAGTTATGGGTGTGAAAACTCATTCCAAGTTGGTGTTTTATCTTGTCTAATGCAGTAGTACATTCAGTATTCACGAAACAAACATGTCCCATGTGAAAGTGATCAACAAAAATTCACGCATATCTCACCAAAACGGTCTTTTCAAGTGCACTCTTTGGGCGGATGGATCTTTAATGTGGTCTTACCCCAAATAGATGTGCTGCATGTTACAAATCTTCATGAACGCTAGACTGATATCAGGCAACCCACATAACTAGATTAATCAAAAAGGGGAATGTATGTTACCCTTTCATCTCCGTCACGTAAATTACAAGAAAATAGTACATAAGTTATGGGTGTGAAAACTCATTCCAATTTGGTGTTTTATCTTGTCTAATGCAGTAGTACATTCAGTATTCACGAAACAAACATGTCCCATGTGAAAGTGATCGACAAAAATTCACGCATATCACACCAAAACGGTATTTTCAAGTGCACTCTTTTGGCGGACGGATCCTTAATGTGGTCTTACCCCAAATAGATGTCCTGCATATTACAAATCTTCATCAAGGCTAGACTGATATCAAGCAACACTCATAACTCATAACATGCTGAGATGGGTTTATCAAGTTATGTTTAACAAGAAAATCCACCAAGTGATCTTTAATTAGTCTTTCTAATAATTTGCAAATCACTCATGTTAAACTCACTGGTCTATAGTTCTCTGACTTGTTTCTCGAACCTTTTTTAAATAACGGTATAATGTTTGCCTCTTTCCATTCTAAAGGAACCACTCCCTCTTCTAACTACAAATTGAAAACTGTTGCAAGCGGTACGCTAATTTGTTCTTCAATTTCCAATAGTAGTTTGGGCGGAATCCCATCCACTCCAGGTGATTTATTATCCTTCATAGCCCTTATTTTATTAGCTACAATTTCCGGGGTTACAATTAATTGTCCTAAATAGTCTGAATCTGTCCCCTTGAACTTAGCCTCTGGTACTGGCAGTGAACTAATATCTTCCCTGGTAAACACTGAACTAAAGTACTCATTCAGGTCTTTTGCCATTAAGAATCCCTCTGATATTATATTTCCAGCACTGTCTTCTAGAGGACCGACCTTGTCTTGAACTTTCTGTTTGCTTCGAACATACGCATAAAAACTCTTGCTGTCATGTTTTATATTACTAGCTAATTGTTGTTCATAGCTTCTCTTTGAATTTCTAATTTCAGCCGTAGCTTGGTTAAGTGCTTCTTTATAACTGTTGTAGTCTTCATTTCCAGTACATATATATGACTTCCACATCATTTGTTTATATTTAATTTTGCTAATGGCTTCTTTCGATAAGTGTTTCTTTTTGGACCGTTTCCCTTGTTTTTTGAAGGGTTCAAATGTATCAACTATGCACTTAATTTCACTCTTTAATATATTCCAGCATTCTGTTGCCGTCTTATTTTTCAGTGTGTTATTCCAGTCTATCTTTGCTAAATATTTCCTCATGTACTTATACCTTTCCTTATATATATATATATATATATATATATATATAATTTAATTTCTTTTATTCTGAGTGAATAGGGATACCTGTGCTAATTCCCAATTCCCATTTAAATTTATGCTAGATTTTAATTAAACGTTGACCAATGAATGCGGGTTATAGCTAGGATAACAAACATTATTTCTCTTGACCACTGGTGTCAAGGAAATGCATGAATCACACTTCCTGTCTGAGTGATTAGATTCCCAGATGACTGTTTACATTATCTGTATATATTTGTGATTTGCTAGGTGACAGCGGACTTGCCAGAGCTGGTGGTGCACGACAGTTCAAGCAGCGAGAAAGAGGTGCTTGAGCATGAAGGACAAGAGAGGAGATAGTGTAGGCCACTAGATCACAAACAATGCTTTCGTGCAGAATCATTAATAAAAGCAAACTTTCAGTTACATACATACAGGACGAATACCGTCAAATGATGTCAATGATGTATATGATGTACCTGTTTTCATATCTTACCCTTTAGGGCGGTTATAATTAGTGTCAGATAACAATGAAATACGTTCTGTTACCTGTATGATAATATTACTGTGTAAAACATTCAAAATACACAACATTTAGTAAATTCATATAAATGTAAAAACAAATGTGTGTGCATTATATATATATATATATATATATATATATATATATATATATATATATATATATATATATATATATACATACACACATTATTTGATTATCAATTGACACTCGTCATATTACGCTATTCTATTGTCCTGTATTTCTACATAGTAAAATATCATCTAGGTAATAAACTATGTTTTGTTTTTGTTGTCAATTTACACCAATTAACAGTGTTCCTAATCGATGGCTAACATAGGAAGACTGTTAATTGTTGTCAGTTAACAACAAAACATAGTTTATTACCTAGATGATATTTTACTATGTAGAAATACAGATAATATAATAGCGTCATACGACGAGTATCAAATAATATATATATATATATATATACCCCTTTATCCACATTGTATTAGCAGAAACATGTAGCAGGTAATCATGGTTAAGATAGAAGGACTGTCATACAGTGTTCATAAACTTCACATACATTGTTAATATGCACTCCCGGATTTGATTTGTCATTTGTTCTTAGTACAAAGACCGGGCTGAAGACAAAGTAAAGTCGTTAACTCATTTCAATGTACAATTTTTGCTGTGCTCACACATATATTCGCGTTGAAAATAAAATGACAATACATATGGAGTCATGGCTGTCTAAAATAGAGTGGATATTAACTACTTATTGCCTTACAATAAAATAGTTGTGTTCTACTTGTTGATTTGTCTTAATTTACAATAGGTATCTATCGGCGTCTACGGATCCGAACTGACTTGATGAATCTTCAATAGTTCTTAACCATTTGTCAGTGCAGGTGATTTCACGTGTTATGAAACAATTAAAATGCGTGTCGTGAACACGTGTTTTCGCGGGAAAACATGCTTACAGATTCTCGTGACCTCACGTACGCCAACACGTGATTTCACGAGTAATGAGCCTGTTAAAACACGTGCATAAGACACGGTTTTACTGGGGAAAGTTGTTCACAGAATCTCGTGAATTCACTTACGGAAACACGTTATTACACGTACGGAAACTCGTGATTTCACGTGCGGTGAACCAGATAAACACGTGTCGAAACACGTGTTTTCACCTTGAAATTTGTTCACAGAATCTTGTGAATTCACGTACGAAAACACGTGATTTCACGTACGGAAACTCGTAATTTCACGTGCGATGAACGAGATAAACACGTGTCGAAACACGTGTTTTCACCTTGAAATTTGTTCACAGAATCTCGTGAATTCACGTACGGAAACACGTGATTTCACGTACGGAAACTCGTGCTTTCACGTGCGGTGAACCAGATAAACACGTGTCGAAATACGTGTTTTCACCTTGAAATTTGTTCACAGAATCTCGTGAATTCACGTACGAAAACACGTGATTTCACGTACGGAAGCTCGTGATTTCACGTGCGGTGAACCAGATAAACACATGTCGAAACATGTGTTTTCACCTTAAAATTTGTTCATAGAATTTAGTGAATTCACGTACGAAAACACGTGAATTGAACTAGTTGAACACGTGAATTCACCTTCAGAAAATTTGAAATCACGTGTCGTTGTTAGCTGGGGATCCGTCCACAGAAAGAGTGCACTTGAAAATACCGTTTTGGTGTGATATGCGTGAATTTTGTTCGATCATTTTGACATGGGACATGTTTGTCTCGTGAATACTTAACGTACTACTGCATTAGACAAGATAAAACATCAAATGGGAATGAGTTTTCACACCCATAACTTATACGTACTATTTTCTTGTAACTTACGTGACGGGGATGAACGGGTAACATACATTCCCCTTTGTAATTAATATAATTATGTGTGTAGCTTGATATCAGTATAGACTTCGTGAAGATTTGTAACATGCAGGACATCTATTTGGGGTATGACCACATTAAGAATCCGTCCGCAGAAAGAGTTCACTTGAAAATACCGTATTTGTGTGGTATGCGTGAATTTGTTCACTTTGACGTGGGACATATTTGTCTCGTGAATACTGAATGTACTACTGCATTAGACAAGAAAAACATCAAATGGGAATTGGTTTTCACACGCGTAATTTCCGTGGTATTTTATTGTAACTTACGTGACGGAGACGAAAGGGTAATTAACATACATTCCTTTGTGGTAATTAGTCTATAACTATTTGTGTAGCTTGATATCAGTCTAGCTTTCGTGAAGATTTGCAACATGCAGTACATCCATTTGGGGTAAGACCACATTAAGGATCCGTCCGCAATTGCCCTCCGATATAGTGCACTTGAAAGTACCGTTTTGGTATTGTCTTAATTTTTTTCGAGCTCTATGCACAGGTGTGGTCGTGCATAATTCCATAAAATAAAAGGCAAAGTTAAACAATGTAAGTAATGACTAGTTCATCAATGACTATAAATAACGACATGTAAGAAAGATAAATATATGCATATGTGCACTAAATGTTCAGGTATGCATTTTAAATAAATAAACATGCAGCAGTGGATAAAAATCACCGAGATTAAAATCATCCCGACTTCTTCGCCAAACAGCCGGTGTGGCCAAGGCTATAACTAGAAAATCTCGTGGTATTATCGCCCAAATCTCGTTACCGGCATCATGTTGCTGGTGTAAACAAATCGATCGCGATGGTTCGTATTCGCGCGGAAACGTCGCACTGAACTACGTAGTGAATTGAGCAAGCTTTTACACTTTGTCATTATTGCCATGTGTACTGTGTAGTCTAATTACCGGCATATTGTCTTCTTAAGATTTAACAAGTCACCAATTTAGTATATGTTAATGGCGACCCGCATAGTAACGTCGACTTTGACTTGAGTTTGATTTGGCCTGGCTCTATCAGTCTATGGCCTAGGCTAGGCTAAGCCCTAGTAACTAGTTAGTCTGCAGTGCTCGGGTCGCGTGTCGGATACCAAGCAGTGCGGCAGTGCTTCCTGACTACACATAATCGATGGACGTTCCGATATATCAATACAGTGTATGCATGTAGCCGGTACGTGCACAATTCTACAAGACAAATTTAGTAATAATAATAATTTTTGCCGTATTGATCATTAATAATTTTTTAATCATTTATTAGTGTAGACCTCTACAATATCATTAAAATGAAGCTGCGTTAAGATTTAACTTCTTAGAAATCAAATTTGTCAAGATATGATATGATTTCTACCTGTCTATCGTCATGGTATTCTGGCATTACTTGTCCAAGGCTCAGTCAGCGTAAGACTACATTGACTATAAGTTACGTGTGCTGCATCCTATAATAACTATATATTCATGAGTGTGTTACAAGATTGTACCACAACATTCTTTCCTCCTTATATATTCATGAATGTGTTACAAAATTGTACCACAACATTCTTTCCTCCTTATATATTCATGAGTGTGTTACAAGATTGTACCACAACATTCTTTCCTCCTTATGTATTCATGAGTGTGTTGCAAGATTGTATCACAATATTCTTTCCTCCTTATGTATTCGTGAGTGTGTTACAAGATTGTACCACAACATTCTGTCCTCCTTATGTATTCGTGAGTGTGTTACAAGATTGTACCACAACATTCTTTCCTCCTTATGTATTCATGAGTGTGTTACAAGATTGTACCACAACATTCTTTCCTCCTTATATATTCATGAGTGTGTTACAAGATTGTACCACAACATTCTGTCCTCCTTATGTATTCGTGAGTGTGTTACAAGATTGTACCACAACATTCTGTCCTCCTTATGTATTCGTGAGTGTGTTACAAGATTGTACCACAACATTCTTTCCTCCTTATGTATTCGTGAGTGTGTTACAAGATTGTACCACAACATTCTTTCCTCCTTATGTATTCGTGAGTGTGTTACAAGATTGTACCACAACATTCTTTCCTCCTTATGTATTCATGAGTGTGTTACAAGATTGTACCACAACATTCTTTCCTCCTTATGTATTCATGAGTGTGTTACAAGATTGTACCACAACATTCTTTCCTCCTTATGTATTCGTGAGTGTGTTACAAGATTGTACCACAACATTCTTTCCTCCTTATGTATTCGTGAGTGTGTTACAAGATTGTACCACAACATTCTGTCCTCCTTATGTATTCGTGAGTGTGTTACAAGATTGTACCACAACATTCTTTCCTCCTTATGTATTCATGAGTGTGTTACAAGATTGTACCACAACATTCTGTCCTCCTTATGTATTCGTGAGTGTGTTACAAGATTGTACCACAACATTCTTTCCTCCTTATGTATTCATGAGTGTGTTACAAGATTGTACCACAACATTCTTTCCTCCTTATGTATTCGTGAGTGTGTTACAAGATTGTACCACAACATTCTTTCCTCCTTATGTATTCATGAGTGTGTTACAAGATTGTACCACAACATTCTTTCCTCCTTATGTATTCGTGAGTGTGTTACAAGATTGTACCACAACATTCTGTCCTCCTTATATATGTTGTAGCTGCCACAGGATTGTGCTATGCCACAGGATTGTGCTATGCCACAGGATTGTGCTATGCCACAGGATTGTGCTATGCCACAGGATTGTGCTATGCCACAGGATTGTGCTATGCCACAGTGTCTTTTTCTAAATTAAGTTACCACCACAGTAAAGATCACGGCATGTGCTCACAAGAATGGCACAGGGAAAGAGAAATGGGATAATAAATGGGAAACACAAAATGAGTGGGAGAGTGGGAAAGGAGTACTAGAGAGCCCTGGATAACGAGAGAGAGGATGTCGTAATGACAGATGTGGAGATGAATAATCATAACAATTAAGTATAAAGGTGGAGGGAGATAGAGGGATAATGGGAGGTTGAGAGGAAGAGGAAAGGTGACAAGGAAAGGGATCAGTGGGGAATGGGAGAGATAGAGGGAGGGGGAAGGGGAGAGAGGGTGAGAGAGGAAGAGAGAGAAGATGAGAAAGATGGGTCTCAAACTGACACCACCAAACATCCTGTGTTGACTCCATCCTCAACTCCCTTGACTGCCCCACACTGTAACAGAGACACAAAAGAGTTCGGCTGCAGATGTTTTATAAATTCCACCATAGCTTCATCTCCACGGCTTCCATCTACCTGTCAGTACCAAAAGACAGCAGGCTGAGCTCCAGGAAGAACAACACCTGCAACTACGACATCCCCTATTGCAGGACACAGTACTGGCAGATGTTCTTCCCGAGGACAATCGCAGAATGGAACAGTCTGCCCCAGCAGGCAGTGATGGCCGAGTCCCTGGACTGCTTCAAATCCAGGATTGCCGCCTACCTATAAATAACACACCCCTACCCCTCCCTCTCTCCCTCCCCTACCCCCCTTTCTTCTGCCTACCACCCTACCTGCCCTACCCCTACTATATCACACCCTCTACCCCCTTTCCTACATTCAAGAGATCTTAAAACTACGCTGGCCATCTTCGCAACCTCTATACAACATAATCATCAGTGTGTTGGCCATAAAAAGGAAGAAGAAGAAGGGAAGGGGATAAGGATAAGGAACATAAATAACTAGATTGCCACCCAAGGTTACAAGCACCAGAAGGCATGTAGTCCGTGAAGCTGTTGGCTTATTATGAATCCAACAATGTTCCAATAGATGCACTGTAGATGTAGCCTGTCTGTAGCAGACATTTATCTGTTTTATTTTAAAACTTATTCCATGTCTAGCACGTTCATTAGATCATTTGTACCAGTCATTTATCGTCCTCTGTCAAAACGAGGACTTTCTCATATCTGACCTAAGAGTGGTAAGGAGGGGACAATTATAAGAATATTGACACAGAAACAGGAAGAGAGGCAGGGATGGTGCAAGAGTGCTGGAGAATTTCAGTAGGAGAGAAATGTCTTCACCCGTAATCTAGCAGACATACACATTTGGTATAAATGACCTTGTGTATGTCACACCTGGCTAACTATTGCTTTTCCTTTGTGTCGTAACATTGGCGAAATAATATGTCTGGTGGTAGAATTAAGTTAATGCCAAAGTCACCTAGTCATCAATATAAGCTATTACAGCTGGCATCAAACTGCCCCGCATTAAGACGTTAACGAATAACACTGCGCTAACAATAGAATAGGAACCGTAGGTGTCGTAGAAATGTGCAATAATCTCTGCTCGGCTAATCCCAAATCAATTAGATGTGATTGTACGCTCCAGTCAAATGTGTTCTTAAAGACAATGCTTATTCATATGCCTCATTTTGGCCGATGCATTGGTTAATGTATATAACTAATGCTGGGCTAAAGTACACCATATATCTGAAGAGAATGTCAGGAAATATCTTTCATCGATCATGATATGTGGTGTTTTGAGGGAAAGATAATTTCCCCCAATCAGAATTATTTCCAAAACTGAACTGTTATCTTGATCCAGCCTCACTGGTAACTAAAGAGATTAAAAAATTTAAGGATATTGGAAAAAATTGACAGATTTGTATAATGGTGCACTAGTGCTAAGTGATTTTCCTTTGGTACATACCCCGGGTATGTAGTTAAGTTGGTCATTTAAATCAAATTAGGTTGATTTAATGCATGATTTAAATCAATTAAATTGTGTTTATATACAATTATTTAAATTACATTTTGCATTTAGCCAGTGCCCTATGTCATCAGAGGAATATCTACCAGCACAGTTCAATTTCAGCACTGATGTAGGATTTTCATAATTTATTTAAGTAATTAAAACAAAATCTGTTTAACAAATTATTTCCTTCATCTCAACACTTAATTAAGATGGATTCTTCATTATGACTGACATCAATTAATTTCTACAGGTATCGTAACAGCTTGGATATGTTTAATGTTAAATATAAGAAATGTGTTATTTTTTAATACAGAAACATAGATAAAAGAAATCCTGAAGACTGTTCAGTAACCTAATATAATTGATACTACTGTTCAGTAACCTAATATAATTGATACTACTGTTCAATAACCCAATATAATTGATACTACTGTTCAGTAACCTAATATAATTGATACTACTGTTCAGTAACCTAATATAATTGATACTACTGTTCAGTAACCTAATATAATTGATACTAATTTTAATTTTCTTATCAGCAGGATATATTGATGGTCAAACCGTCTGACCAGATAACAACCAGATTAAACAATGGACCGAAGAAACTAGATTACAAGTGGAGAGATGACTCGCTTGTCGGAAGACACTCAGGGGGGTGAGGAGCAAGAGACTACTGCTGTCACCACTGAGAGTGTCTGTGAACTACAGAGTTCGACTGATGATGACGATGATGATGGTCTGAATGAGCATATGAAGTGCAACGTCATCCCTTTTGGACTGCAACTGAGGGCTGGATATGTCCATGGCAAGGCATACTCAGACCTGATGGGAGGCAAGGGAACATTGCTTCTTGCTAATAATTCTTTCTTACATATTTCTGTTTGATCTGTCACAGTAAGGTGCACGTGCATTGGGTCGGTACATGTGTTCTGCATGTATTCTGGCTAGACATGTTTTCAGAAATGTCCTCTGGGAAATCCCGTCACCCTCAAAGCTTTTCATAACCCTTAGTAGTATTTAGGTTATTTATCTCCACTTTTCCTATCTATTGATGATTGTATTATCTAGCTACTTTGCAGGCATTTAGTTATTTTTTCATTCGCACCTCGTACAATAATTCAAGATTTTGACAAAGAGAGGCATGGTAGTATAGTGGTGAAATGTTGCACTATCAATCAAGATAACTCGGGTTTCAATCCTCTTGCAACCATTTTTTATTTTGTGCAGTTTAGTTAACCCCATATAGCTTCAAACAATTCACGTTGTATAAATTGTTGTATAAATGAGTGCCTAATTACTACGAAGTAGTGGTGGTGGGTAGTAGTGGTGGTGGGTAAATGTGGTGGTGGGTAAATGTGGTGGTGGGTAAATGTGGTGGTGGGTAAATGTGGTGGTGGGTAAATGTGGTGGTGGGTAAATGTGGTGTTGGGTAAATGTGGTGGTGGGTAAATGTGGTGGTGGGTAAATGTGGTGGTGGGTAAATGTGGTGGTGGGTAAATGTGGTGGTGGGTAAATGTGGTGGTGGGTAAATGTGGTGGTGGGTAAATGTGCATGGATATTTGCATAGTAACTGTAGCATGATTGGCTGCTTCCCAACGAAGTCAAATGTTGGTATTGAAATGAACAAGTCAGCCATAGAGTGAGGTGTAAAATATTTTGAACAGTCCAATGGCCTGTATTCTGTGTATATAAGAAGAGAGGAATTGATCTTACTTTAGATACTATTTTCTTTGGTTAATCCTTGAATCTGGTTGAGATAATAATCTGGTTGTAATCATAATCTGGTTGAGATAATAATCTGGTTGTAATCATAATCTGGTTGAGATAATAATCTGGTTGTAATCATAATCTGGTTATAATAATCTGGTTGAGATAATAATCTGGTTGTAATCATAATCTGGTTGTAATAATAATCTGGTTGAGATAATAATCTGGTTGTAATAATAATCTGGTTGAGATAATAATCTGGTTGTAATCATAATCTGGTTGTAATCATAATCTGGTTGAGATAATAATCTGGTTGTAATCATAATCTGGTTGTAATCATAATCTGGTTGAGATAATAATCTGGTTGTAATCATAATCAGCTTACAATGTTTTTTGATTCCAGTTATAAAGATCTCTTGTTTCTTTTGTTAATCCTTGAGTCTAGTCACGTTTTATTCCTATTTTATTTTATTGATCCTTGGTCCTTATATAATTATATATGATAAACAAACTCTTTACATTGATCCTTGGTGTTTGTTATATTGAGGTATCTTCTCTGCTTCGTTCAACTTTAAAAATCTGTTTCTTCTTTCATTAATGTTTGTTTCTTATTATAAAGATATTTCATATTTCATTAATTTTTGGTTCCTGTTAAATAAAGATGTCTCATCTTTCAGTCATCCTTAGTTTCACGTTAATGATAGATATTAGGTATATCACCTTTTCATAACCCTTGTTGTAGTTATGATAACCTACCTGTTTGGTTAAAATAACAACAAATAATTGCTTCAACTAGTCCTTACATCTGTTTATAATAGTGTCCTCTTGTTCTCTGCCTCCAGTCACGTATACTAGTGTCCTCTTGTTCTCCGCCTCCAGTCACGTACACGTATAATAGTGTCCTCTTGTTCTCTGCCTCCAGTCACGTATAATAGTGTCCTCTTGTTCTCTGCCTCCAGTCACGTATAATAGTGTCCTCTTGTTCTCCGCCTCCAGTCACGTATAATAGTGTCCTCTTGTTCTCTGCCTCCAGTCATGTATAACAGTGTCCTCTTGTTCTCCACTTCCAGTCACGTATAACAGTGTCCTCTTGTTCTCCGCCTCCAGTCACGTATAACAGTGTCCTCTTGTTCTCCGCCTCCAGTCACGTATGATAGTGTCCTTTTGTTCTCTGCCTCCAGTCACGTATAACAGTGTCCTCTTGTTCTCCACTTCCAGTCACGTATAACAGTGTCCTCTTGTTCACTGCCTCCAGTCACGTATAACAGTGTCCTCTTGTTCTCTGCCTCCAGTCACGTATAACAGTGTCCTCTTGTTCTCTGCCTCCAGTCATGTATAACAGTGTCTTCTTGTTCTCCACTTCCAGTCACGTATAACAGTGTCCTCTTGTTCTCTGCCTCCAGTCACGTATAACAGTGTCCTCTTGTTCTCTGCCTCCAGTCACGTATAACAGTGTCCTCTTGTTCTCCGCCTCCAGTCACGTATAACAGTGTCCTCTTGTTCTCCGCCTCCAGTCACGTATGATAGTGTCCTTTTGTTCTCTGCCTCCAGTCACGTATAACAGTGTCCTCTTGTTCTCCACTTCCAGTCACATATAACAGTGTCCTCTTGTTCTCTGCCTCCAGTCATGTATAACAGTGTCCTCTTGTTCTCCACTTCCAGTCACGTATAACAGTGTCCTCTTGTTCTCTGCCTCCAGTCATGTATAACAGTGTCCTCTTGTTCTCTGCCTCCAGTCACGTATAACAGTGTCCTCTTGTTCTCCGCCTCCAGTCACGTATAACAGTGTCCTCTTGTTCTCCGCCTCCAGTCACGTATGATAGTGTCCTTTTGTTCTCTGCCTCCAGTCACGTATAACAGTGTCCTCTTGTTCTCTGCCTCCAGTCATGTATAACAGTGTCCTCTTGTTCTCCGCCTCCAGTCACGTATAACAGTGTCCTCTTGTTCTCCACTTCCAGTCACGTATAACAGTGTCCTCTTGTTCTCTGCCTCCAGTCATGTATAACAGTGTCCTCTGGTTCTCCACTTCCAGTCACGTATAACAGTGTCCTCTTGTTCTCTGCCTCCAGTCATGTATAACAGTGTCCTCTTGTTCTCCACTTCCAGTCACGTATAACAGTGTCCTCTTGTTCTCCGCCTCCAGTCACGTATAACAGTGTCCTCTTGTTCTCTGCCTCCAGTCACGTATAATAGTGTCCTCTTGTTCTCTGCCTCCAGTCACGTATAACAGTGTCCTCTTGTTCTCTGCCTCCAGTCACGTATAACAGTGTCCTCTTGTTCTCCGCCTCCAGTCACGTTTAACAGTGTCCTCTTGTTCTCTGCCTCCAGTCACGTATAATAGTGTCCTCTTGTTCTCCGCCTCCAGTCACGTATGATAGTGTCCTTTTGTTCTCTGCCTCCAGTCACGTATAATAGTGTCCTCTTGTTCTCCGCCTCCAGTCACGTATAATAGTGTCCTCTTGTTCTCTGCCTCCAGTCATGTATAACAGTGTCCTCTTGTTCTCCACTTCCAGTCACGTATAACAGTGTCCTCTTGTTCTCCGCCTCCAGTCACGTATAACAGTGTCCTCTTGTTCTCCGCCTCCAGTCACGTATGATAGTGTCCTTTTGTTCTCTGCCTCCAGTCACGTATAACAGTGTCCTCTTGTTCTCCACTTCCAGTCACGTATAACAGTGTCCTCTTGTTCTCTGCCTCCAGTCACGTATAACAGTGTCCTCTTGTTCTCTGCCTCCAGTCACGTATAACAGTGTCCTCTTGTTCTCTGCCTCCAGTCATGTATAACAGTGTCTTCTTGTTCTCCACTTCCAGTCACGTATAACAGTGTCCTCTTGTTCTCTGCCTCCAGTCACGTATAACAGTGTCCTCTTGTTCTCTGCCTCCAGTCACGTATAACAGTGTCCTCTTGTTCTCCGCCTCCAGTCACGTATAACAGTGTCCTCTTGTTCTCCGCCTCCAGTCACGTATGATAGTGTCCTTTTGTTCTCTGCCTCCAGTCACGTATAACAGTGTCCTCTTGTTCTCCACTTCCAGTCACATATAACAGTGTCCTCTTGTTCTCTGCCTCCAGTCATGTATAACAGTGTCCTCTTGTTCTCCACTTCCAGTCACGTATAACAGTGTCCTCTTGTTCTCTGCCTCCAGTCATGTATAACAGTGTCCTCTTGTTCTCTGCCTCCAGTCACGTATAACAGTGTCCTCTTGTTCTCCGCCTCCAGTCACGTATAACAGTGTCCTCTTGTTCTCCGCCTCCAGTCACGTATGATAGTGTCCTTTTGTTCTCTGCCTCCAGTCACGTATAACAGTGTCCTCTTGTTCTCTGCCTCCAGTCATGTATAACAGTGTCCTCTTGTTCTCCGCCTCCAGTCACGTATAACAGTGTCCTCTTGTTCTCCACTTCCAGTCACGTATAACAGTGTCCTCTTGTTCTCTGCCTCCAGTCATGTATAACAGTGTCCTCTGGTTCTCCACTTCCAGTCACGTATAACAGTGTCCTCTTGTTCTCTGCCTCCAGTCATGTATAACAGTGTCCTCTTGTTCTCCACTTCCAGTCACGTATAACAGTGTCCTCTTGTTCTCCGCCTCCAGTCACGTATAACAGTGTCCTCTTGTTCTCTGCCTCCAGTCACGTATAATAGTGTCCTCTTGTTCTCTGCCTCCAGTCACGTATAACAGTGTCCTCTTGTTCTCTGCCTCCAGTCACGTATAACAGTGTCCTCTTGTTCTCCGCCTCCAGTCACGTTTAACAGTGTCCTCTTGTTCTCTGCCTCCAGTCACGTATAATAGTGTCCTCTTGTTCTCCGCCTCCAGTCACGTATGATAGTGTCCTTTTGTTCTCTGCCTCCAGTCACGTATAACAGTGTCCTCTTGTTCTCCGCCTCCAGTCACGTATGATAGTGTCCTCTTGTTCTCCACCTCCAGTCACGTATAACAGTGTCTTCTTGTTATCCGCCTACAGGTATGTATAATAGTGTCCTCTTGTTCTCCGCCTCCAGTCACGTATAACAGTGTCCTCTTGTTCTCCACTTCCAGTCACGTATAACAGTGTCCTCTTGTTCTCTGCCTCCAGTCATGTATAACAGTGTCCTCTTGTTCTCTGCCTCCAGTCACGTATAACAGTGTCCTCTTGTTCTCCGCCTCCAGTCACGTATAACAGTGTCCTCTTGTTCTCCGCCTCCAGTCACGTATGATAGTGTCCTTTTGTTCTCTGCCTCCAGTCACGTATAACAGTGTCCTCTTGTTCTCTGCCTCCAGTCATGTATAACAGTGTCCTCTTGTTCTCCGCCTCCAGTCACGTATAACAGTGTCCTCTTGTTCTCCACTTCCAGTCACGTATAACAGTGTCCTCTTGTTCTCTGCCTCCAGTCATGTATAACAGTGTCCTCTGGTTCTCCACTTCCAGTCACGTATAACAGTGTCCTCTTGTTCTCTGCCTCCAGTCATGTATAACAGTGTCCTCTTGTTCTCCACTTCCAGTCACGTATAACAGTGTCCTCTTGTTCTCCGCCTCCAGTCACGTATAACAGTGTCCTCTTGTTCTCTGCCTCCAGTCACGTATAATAGTGTCCTCTTGTTCTCTGCCTCCAGTCACGTATAACAGTGTCCTCTTGTTCTCTGCCTCCAGTCACGTATAACAGTGTCCTCTTGTTCTCCGCCTCCAGTCACGTTTAACAGTGTCCTCTTGTTCTCTGCCTCCAGTCACGTATAATAGTGTCCTCTTGTTCTCCGCCTCCAGTCACGTATGATAGTGTCCTTTTGTTCTCTGCCTCCAGTCACGTATAACAGTGTCCTCTTGTTCTCCGCCTCCAGTCACGTATGATAGTGTCCTCTTGTTCTCCACCTCCAGTCACGTATAACAGTGTCTTCTTGTTATCCGCCTACAGGTATGTATAATAGTGTCCTCTTGTTCTCCGCCTCCAGTCACGTATAACAGTGTCCTCTTGTTCTCCGCCTCCAGTCACGTATAATAGTGTCCTCTTGTTCTCCGCCTCCAGTCATGTATAATAGTGTCCTCTTGTTCTCCGCCTCCAGTCGTGTATAACAGTGTCCTCTTGTTCTCTGCCTCCAGTCACGTATAATAGTGTCCTCTTGTTCTCCGCCTCCAGTCACGTATGATAGTGTCCTTTCGTTCTTTGCCTCCAGTCACGTATAACAGTGTCCTCTTGTTCTCCGCCTCCAGTCACATATGATAGTGTCCCCTTGTTCTCCGCCTCCAGTCACATATAATAGTGTCCTCTTGTTCTCCGCCTCCAGTCATGTATAACAGTGTCCTCTTGTTCTCCGCCTCCAGTCGCGTATAACAGTGTCCTCTTGTTCTCCGCCTCCAGTCACGTATAACAGTGTCCTCTTGTTCTCCGCCTCTAGTCACGTATAATAGTGTCCTCTTGTTCTCCACCTCCAGTCACGTATAATAGTGTCCTCTTGTTCTCCGCCTCCAGTCATGTATAATAGTGTTTTCTTGTTCTCCGCCTCCAGTCACGTATAATAGTGTCCTCATGTTCTCCGCCTCCAGTCACGTATAATAGTGTCCTCTTGTTCTCCGCCTCCAGTCACGTATAATAGTGTCCTCTTGTTCTCCGCCTCCAGTCACATATAATAGTGTCCTCTTGTTCTCTGCCCCCAGTCACGTATAATAATGTCCTCTTGTTCTCCGCCTCCACTCAGGTATGATAGTGTCCTCTTGTTCTCCGCCTCCAGTCACGTATGATAGTGTCCTCTTGTTCTCCGCCTCCAGTCACGTATGATAGTGTCCTCTTGTTCTCCGCCTCCAGTCACGTATAACAGTGTCCTCTTGTTCTCCACCTCCAGTCACGTATGATAGTGTCCTCTTGTTCTCCGCCTCCAGTCACGTATGATAGTGTCCGCTTGTTCTCCGACTCCAGTCACGTATGATAGTGTCCTCTTGTTCTCCGCCTCCAGTCACGTATGATAGTGTCCTCTTGTTCTCCGCCTCCAGTCACGTATAACAGTGTCCTCTTGTTCTCCACCTCCAGTCACGTATGATGGCCGAATGAAACAGTTCATTCTGCTCGACTCCAAAGGTGTGACTACATGGAACAAAGATGCTGTCCGAAAAAAAGGTCAGCGGTTTAATACGTATTAACATCCACCACAGCCACTAACAATATTCAGAACATTTTGCTGTTGTGCAGAAGACGCACTATTTGTGTGATTTTTAAGAGGGAAAATGTCATTTTGGTAGTATCTAAATCAAATCTTGGAGGTACAAATGCGAACTGGGTTAAGTCGAGGCAATGACTTGATTCAAATATTTGGAGCATAATGTTCAATCTTTGTAATTGAAGTTTGGCTGAAGTTAACTTGTTTGAATAAAATAATTTGTATTATGTCTATGGAAAGGGCATTGATCTTGGAGAAATTCGATAAATTCTGGGGATAAAATATTTTGGTTTAGCGATATGTGGGTAAAAAGTCTATCAGCATAGATACATTGGAAGAATGGCCGACCTACATACTGTAATTAGTGAAAAGTCATTATGATTTCTATAGTAGGCCCATTCTTGACATTCTAATGTTTGGCCAGTCAGACTGGTAGGCCAACATGTCTATTGTTAATCCACACTGCATATTAACATTGTGTTACTGTATTTTTGTTCTGCCATTAAATAAATGACTGTTATGTTGACTCACTAATTGTGTTGTAGGCGTTAGATCACTCAACTTTGGCCAGTTTCAACACAGAAGTATCACGAGCATAGTTTACGGCAGAAATATGAACATCTATTTTGCTCTTGGGAAGGACTTTGACTTGATGGTAAATATGCACAGATTATTGCACATTTCCACATAAATTAACGGGGTTTATTGGTTCATGCAACCCCGTATTTTTTAAAACCTGAACTGAGCTATTTCTAAACTCCTTAAAAACTATTGCAAGCTTATTTTCTGTCAGAAACATGTGTACCAATATTTTAATTAAAAAGACACTCTCTGACAAGCCTAATCCATTGTCCAATAGTATTACAAAGAATAGATTTGAGTCGCCATTGGATAAGTATTGGACCCAGACGATATATATCCTGGAGCTGCATAAATACATTGGATTTATTCTATTGTGTTTGGTAGATTAGCCTTGTGAAAAGGTCATGTGGGTTTAGAATCTAGTGTGTTTAGCCTAGCCAGTTATTTAGTATTGGGACTATATAGTTTAATCCCATCCCACCGCAGACAAGTAGTAACACGAACATGTGAGTTGGCAGCTAGAAAAAGTTTTTGGTTGTGATAATAATATAACCATAAGTTTAATCACCTCTCGTACAGCCAGTGCCAGATAGACACAGTAAGAAAATCGCCTGCAGGGGCAATAAAGTGACCTAGGTATGATTATAGTACAACTTATGATGCCTGCATTGATATCTATACAGGAAAAAACATGCACTAATAATTACATATTGGCTCAAGTAAATAGCAACTTGCTTTGTGAAATCGTGCGTGATGACATGGATATGTAGCTGCCGGGAATGTGTTTAAGTATATAATTACACATGTACACAAGGTAACACAAGCATGGCACAATTAACTTTGTTTAGTGACAAGTACATGTGATTTGTATTTGCATGGTGTGCCTAGATTGCATGCATCCCTCTGTATGTGTTCAGATAATGCATGAAAACATATGTGACCTACCACAGCAAACTGGGTATTAAGTCACACAGGCCTGTTCTGCAGATGAGCCAGAAATGGCTGTCTAGGTCATGTGACCTGCCACAGTGAACTGGGTATTAAGTATCACAGGCCAATTCTGCAGATGAGCCAAAAATGGCTGTCTAGGTCACGTCCCATCAATTTTGGTAGAAATGCATATCTTATATAATGTCATCTTTCAGTTTTATGTTCCTTCACAAATATTCCTCAACTAATAAAATGTGTGCATTTACAAACCCACATTGTAGAAAACAACAGACAATACATGTCAAAATCACCTCGTTTCTCAAAAGTTTGCTTCTTAAAAGTTTGCTTCAATTTGAGCAATAAGTAAGAAACTACTGAAGATATTTCAACAAATGAGGCTCCTGCTCCATGGAAGCCACAAGGTACAACATTCCATTCCACAACCTTTTAAAGCTCCTGCTCCGTGGAAGCCACAAGGTACAACATTCCATTCCACAACCTTCTAAAGCTCCTGCTCCGTGGAAGCCACAAGGTACAACATTCCATTCCACAACCTTCTAAAGCTCCTGCTCCGTGGAAGCCACAAGGTACAACATTCCATTCCACAACCTTCTAAAGCTCCTGCTCCATGGAAGCCACAAGGTACAACATTCCATTCCACAACCTTCTAAAGCTCCTGCTCCATGGAAGCCACAAGGTACAACATTCCATTCCACAACCTTCTAAAGCTCCTGCTCCATGGAAGCCACAAGGTACAACATTCCATTCCACAACCTTCTAAAGCTCCTGCTCCATGGAAGCCACAAGGTACAACATTCCATTCCACAACCTTCTAAAGCTCCTGCTCCATGGAAGCCACAAGGTACAACATTCCATTCCACAACCTTCTATAGCTCCTGCTCCATGGAAGCCAAAAGGTACAACATTCCATTCCACAACCTTCTAAAGCTCCTGCTCCATGGAAGCCACGAGGTACAACATATCATTCCACAACCTTCTAAAGCTCCTGCTCCATGGAAGCCACGAGGTACAACATTCAATTCCACAACCTTCTAAAGCTCCTGCTCCATGGAAGCCACGAGGTACAACATTCCATTCCACAACCTTTTAAAGCTCCTGCTCCATGGAAGCCACAAGGTACAACATTCCATTCCACAACCTTCTAAAGCTCCTGCTCCATGGAAGCCACAAGGTACAACATTCCATTCCACAACCTTTTAAAGCTCCTGCTCCATGGAAGCCACAAGGTACAACATTCCATTCCACAACCTTCTAAAGCTCCTGCTCCATGGAAGCCACAAGGTACAACATTCCATTCCACAACCTTCTAAAGCTCCTGCTCCATGGAAGCCACAAGGTACAACATTCCATTCCACAACCTTTTAAAGCTCCTGCTCCATGGAAGCCACAAGGTACAACATTCCATTCCACAACCTTTTAAAGCTCCTGCTCCATGGAAGCCACAAGGTACAACATTCCATTCCACAACCTTTTAAAGCTCCTGCTCCATGGAAGCCACAAGGTACAACATTCCATTCCACAACCTTCTAAAGCTCCTGCTCCATGGAAGCCACAAGGTACAACATTCCATTCCACAACCTTTTAAAGCTCCTGCTCCATGGAAGCCACAAGGTACAACATTCCATTCCACAACCTTTTAAAGCTCCTGCTCCATGGAAGCCACAAGGTACAACATTCCATTCCACAACCTTTTAAAGCTCCTGCTCCATGGAAGCCACAAGGTACAACATTCCATTCCACAGCCTTCTAAAGCTCCTGCTCCATGGAAGCCACAAGGTACAACATTCCATTCCACAACCTTCTAAAGCTCCTGCTCCATGGAAGCCACAAGGTACAACATTCCATTCCACAACCTTCTAAAGCTCCTGCTCCATGGAAGCCACAAGGTACAACATTCCATTCCACAACCTTTTAAAGCTCCTGCTCCATGGAAGCCACAAAGTACAACATTCCATTCCACAACCTTTTAAAGCTCCTGCTCCATGGAAGCCACAAGGTATAACATTCCATTCCACAACCTTTTAAAGCTCCTGCTCCATGGAAGCCACAAGGTACAACATTCCATTCCACAACCTTCTAAAGCTCCTGCTCCATGGAAGCCACAAGGTACAACATTCCATTCCACAACCTTCTAAAGCTCCTGCTCCATGGAAGCCACAAGGTACAACATTCCATTCCACAACCTTCTAAAGCTCCTGCTCCATGGAAGCCACAAGGTACAACATTCCATTCCACAACCTTCTAAAGCTCCTGCTCCATGGAAGCCACAAGGTACAACATTCCATTCCACAACCTTTTAAAGCTCCTGCTCCATGGAAGCCACAAGGTACAACATTCCATTCCACAACCTTTTAAAGCTCCTGCTCCATGGAAGCCACAAGGTACAACATTCCATTCCACAACCTTTTAAAGCTCCTGCTCCATGGAAGCCACAAGGTACAACATTCCATTCCACAACCTTCTAAAGCTCCTGCTCCATGGAAGCCACAAGGTACAACATTCCATTCCACAACCTTTTAAAGCTCCTGCTCCATGGAAGCCACAAGGTACAACATTCCATTCCACAACCTTTTAAAGCTCCTGCTCCATGGAAGCCACAAGGTACAACATTCCATTCCACAACCTTTTAAAGCTCCTGCTCCATGGAAGCCACAAGGTACAACATTCCATTCCACAACCTTCTAAAGCTCCTGCTCCATGGAAGCCACAAGGTACAACATTCCATTCCACAACCTTCTAAAGCTCCTGCTCCATGGAAGCCACAAGGTACAACATTCCATTCCACAACCTTCTAAAGCTCCTGCTCCATGGAAGCCACAAGGTACAACATTCCATTCCATAACCTTCTAAAGCTCCTGCTCCATGGAAGCCACAAGGTACAACATTCCATTCCACAACTTTCTCACTTAATACCCACTTTGCTGTAACAGGTCACATATACACTTTAATAACGTTACTAAATTCTGAGATTAACTAACCCTTTATATTGATGTGCCTCTGAGCTTGGTTTCTGAGGATTTAGGCGTAAAAGGAGATACCTTATTATCATTATTAATATCTTGCTTCACATGAGGTGTTATTTGTCTGTGGCCAGGTGCTCAACCGAGACTTCCAGCAGACGTGCAAAGTGAGCTCCCAGCTCCGGTCTGTCGTCTTTATGATATTCAATCCCGTCACTAACGAACTGATCACAGGAGGGGTGGGGGGAACGAAGGTGGGCAGAATAACCTTTCTATCTCCCTCTTCTCTCCTCTTTTTTTCCTCTCTCCTGTTATCACAATCTTGTGCGCAGTCGCGTACAAACACACACACACACACACACACACACACACAAAGTTGCAGGTATGCACACACATACACCCACGCATGCATGCATATGCGCATACACAAAGTCATACATTCACACACATGTATGCACTCACACACGCACGCAAGCATGAATGCATGCATGCATACACACATTCACACACACACACATGCACATACATTCACACACACACAGATGCACGCATGCATACACACAAACACACACACACAAAAACACACAATACATACACATATATTCACTCATGCATGCACACTCCCACACACACATACACACACGCGCACGCACTCACACATATACACACACACACACATACATGCATGCACACACAGCATATATGCACACAAGCACACACATGAATGCACATATATTAAATCATGCATGTGCGCACATACGCACACACACCTACACGCACGCACGCATGCATGCACATACACGCACACACATTAATGGTTTTCTTCTCACTTAGCACAGTTTGTATTTAATAACAATTATTTGTGTAAAGCTTCTTTTTGAAATAACATGTCATGAGGTCACTTTACTTTGTTCAACAACAACCATTCTCTTGTTGAGAGACACATACCAGTATGAGTATTATAGTTCTAAATATCAGTTTAAAAGTTATAAACACAGCTGGCTAATATTCACATTATTTCTAAAAAAGATGCAACTGTTAATACCGGTAATCATAATTGTTTTTAATTGTTTTTGTCTAGATTTGGAAATATGAACAGTTGACTGAATTGACATGGAACAGCCTTACACCAATGTCTAACTACCAACTGGTGCTCAAGTAAGTGAAACAAATACATAGTATATAGTGTAATTATGAGTTCCACCATGCTATGTAATTTTGTTTTGTGGCATATACAGTTAAATTTATAATTTAAATCATATCCGGTTGATTGTATGCATGAGTTAATTAACTTGGAATTTTGTTTTATAACATGATTTAAGTTACATTTTATTGTGCCCATTAGTTAAACACCCAAGTAACTCTCTATTTTGTACAAGAAATATCCACAGTAGTACAAAAATATGTTTATTTTATAATTTCCTTCACCATGACTGTGGGGCAATACTTTCATAAAATGTGACACCATGATCTATATTGGTACATAACATAATATATTACTATGTGACACCATGATCTATATTGGTACATAACATAATATATTACTATGTGACACCATGATCTATATTGGTACATAACATAATATATTACTATGTGACACCATGATCTATATTGGTACATAACATAATATATTACTATGTGACACCATGATCTATATTGGTACATAACATAATATATTACTATGTGACACCATGATCTATATTGGTACATAACATAATATATTACTATGTGACACCATGATCTATATTGGTACATAACATAATATATTACTATTAAAGAGCGCCAATAGTAAGATAAGAGGGTAGCCAGGGATTACGGACAATCAGAGGGTAGCCAGGGATAATGGATCATTGGAGAGTAACCAGGGATGATGAATCATCCGAGGGTAACAAAGGATTGTGGATTGTAGATCATCCAAAGATAAGGGTGTATTACGGATCATCTTAGGGTAACCTGGGATTCTGGCTGAAGGAGATCTGATGATTGTTGTAGACGGGAACTCCCAGATGTCGGAGGCAGTTGGGTGAAACAAGTGGACTTGGATGAACGCCTCCAGCAGCTCTACTGCTGCTCAAGCATGGACATACATGCTTACAGGATGGATGGAACTGAGGTGTTCACCTTTATTAGGTCAGTGGTCTGTTCCAAAGACACCCATGTCTACAGGATGAAAGTGGTTGGATGTTAGTTAATTTTATAATAATAATAATAACATTTTACTCACTGCTTCTCGCCTCATCTATAGTGTAGTTATAGGATGTGATGCGCATTGCTAGGTTTATGTAGAGAAAGAGAGTCACGGAGTAAGGGTGGAAAATGGCAATGCCCTTTAATTACATGTAGTCAATAGTAATGTAAATGGTAAAGACAAGACAATGGGCATTGCCGTCGACCTGGAAAGCAAAAGGCAATTCCCCTTACAAGCGTACATATCTGTCGATGGGGAATGCCAATAATTAACTATCTAAGCGGAATAAATGTGGGGCCCAGAAACCACCATCCAAAACACTAGGGCGACTAAGCTGGAGTAGTTGGGGAAGGATGGTGGCAGGGCCTCACCCAGAGACCCGTCCACCCGTCATTTGGAAGGGTAAAATTCTAAAATCGCTATTTTGGACGGGGTGAAATTGATTGTGGACGGATCCGCCAGGTTGGCGCTTCCATATCCGTCCATGCAATTTTTCTGCCGCGAAGCCAGTTACAAAATCTACTGAGATTGGTTTCGAAAATCGACCACCCGGATCATCTGGCCAGCTGCCCGACACACGCCAGAAACCAATTAAGGCCTCGACTTGCTAGGGTAATTGTCACCTAACCGCTAGCGGTGGTTGTTTGAAAAGCAGGCAACACTTGCATAGACCAAATAATCAGGGCGGGGAGTTCCAATAACCACTCGTCGATTGAACAGTTTAGTAAACTGATTGGGTGATGCTACGCAGGCACCAATTGAATGTATTGCTGTAATTAATAGTGCCTGGGAAGAACCCGCTCTTTCCGTTCCCAAACGATTTCCTAGACGTAATTGTAACCGCATCAAAGGCACCGGCGACCACTAACAGACAACAGTGGCTATCACAGTAACTAACTAGCATTACCACATCGGTCGCTGTGGCTGTTGGATCTGGCCAGATCTGGTGCAAAACTATGACAAACCACCGGTCACACAGTCCTTACATCGTTCAGTCCTCGTTAAATGATACATATTTAATATCATTGGAACGACAACATAACATTCTTTACAATGGTATAAAGGTTTTAGAAGTATTCCTTTATTTGACGAACTTGTCGTCCGTGATTTAGCAAAAATGCACGCTAAGAATTTCATGCCGATGGCGCGTTGCGATGGTACGGTTTTCGCAAAAACACAGGTCACGGCAAATCGAAAACCCACACTTGTAATCATATTGGGATCGTATGGTTTTACGGATTCTCCATATTCATTACGGAAATTCACCTCAAATTACAGCATTGCGGAAACTGCCGCCATATTACGGGAATACAAATATCTGACTACAAAAAATTATACACAGTAAAGAATTGCTAAATCCATAAATACTGCTGCTCGAGATGCCCTGAAGCAACTGTCTCATTCACTTGTTACAATTTATCAACACATTTAATCCACTACAAGTTCTACAAAGTCAGTATGGTGAAGTCACCTGTTGCTGTGCCTGTGTACAATGTTACAACTTTGACTGCCACCAGTCTGCTGATGACTGCTGTGGCACATGGCATGTGAGCATATTGTTATCAGTGGCATTAAAGCGCGTCTAGACATTAATAAAATGTACAGGTGTAGAATCATGTAGTGAAACAAATAAAAGAAGATGACGTTAGGTAGAACCATTAAATTACATTAAATAGTTATGGTTTTCGAAAGTTATGGATATAATTATAAAATGTCTTAGAATAATATAAAATGAGTATTATAATTGTTGTAATTGCAATATAAAACTATCAATGTTGTTATTGAAAGGTTTTTATTTGTATACAACAATTTAACTTTCCCATTGATTGTTAGTAATAATTATAATGTTCCTGCTGTGTGTTGTAAATTTAAAAGCTCGTTGGATGATTATTGGCTATTCACTGGCGCTGTCTTTCTCACGGTGATGCTCTACAGACGTAAACACTTGGACATGTCTGGCCATGCAGGCACTTTGACAGCTGTAATTAACACAATGTAACTTATTGGATGTTGCTAAACAAGCATCCCTTTGAAGTGCTAATGGACGACCTTAACTACTGACAGGAGTTACAGAGTAGCACACAATAATTATGGCGAAACAAAGTATAACTACTTTTGATGATTAAATGAGCAACTTCCTGGATTCCCAGGCACCGTCAACAGGCTGGACTTGTCATTGTGTCTACTTCAGAGAAAGGTTTGATTGGCACCCTTGTGGACCAGGGAGCAGCGCTGGGTGCGATGGGGGGTCATTATGGAAAGTGTTTTTGTCAGGTAGGCAGCCCTGACTGTTGATGTTACACGAAGTCAATGCCGTCAGAGAAACAAAAGTTACGAGCTACGCTTGCTAATTAAATTAATTAATATCTTGACTGATTTATAGTTTAACAATTGAAACATTCACAGCAACATGAATACACAATGTTTTAATTAATAACTGTAACTGGTTATGGCCATTGCATGGCGACTTATTAAACAAAATATTTGTCAATCTAATATTTTGTTTTAGAAATTAAACAAAATCGAACAGTAGTATTTCTAATATTATTATATGATACTTGTACAACAAAAAATCGAATGCTTTAAAATTCCAAATATTAGCTTCCATAGTCTATCAGACCTTGTATACAATTTGTATACACACATTTTAATTGTATATAAAAATTGGCATTCCACATTAAATATGTTTGCTAATTTGTTATAGTTTTGTTAGTAATTTTGAAATTAAATGTGTTCTAATGTGCTATACTGTAAGTGGCATTAAAATGTGAATCACACGCTTTGAACAAAAAATATACATACAAATTAGGAATTCTCATTCAATACATTCGATCGCGCGTCCGATCACATGCCCAACCGCGCTTTGTAGCATGTCAGAACAAATTTGGACTGGCAAAAATTTGATCCTGGGTGACGCCCTGGAGGGTGGGTACAACAGAAAATGGGCAGCAGAGAGCAAACAAACTTTCTCTGTGACAGAGGAATTTAGACTGCTGTTCCCCAATTCAGATACTGGGCAGTGATTGGCTACTGCCTGGTCACTGCCTGGTTATCAGAGTGGGTTATTCCCTTATTAGGATATAGGCTCTCTGCAACCTGACTGTGACCCCCTCTGTTGTATTCCCAAGGGATAGCTGTATCCAGCTTTGCTCAGAGGCAACATCAATGGTGACATTGTCCAGATGTGTCTGGCCAATGTTTATGTTGCAGTGTTGTGAGTAAAATGTATCTAATTCATGCTGGATTAAACACTTATTTTATCCACTGCTCCTCACCTCATCTA
>OZ023205.1:88764-162794 GCA_963995525.1 Escarpia spicata
ATACCAGAATTTGCACATGTAATAATATATATTGTTTATATGTTACCTTTTTACTGTTTTGAATTAGTCTGTAACCTACACCATTAACCATCATGTAACTGTCCTCATATTAATTTAAGCAAGGACAAGTGGAATGTGGTGGTCCTTTGTGCCAATGGCCATGGCAGCCATTAACAGCCATTTACTGAGACAATATTAAATATATTATGATTTGTGTATATGATGTTTTATATTGAACTGCTCATGAGGTGTATACAAAATTCCTTGTAAAGGCATAATAATGCTAATTTCCCAAAGCTTATCGTGTTGTTTTCCATATGTGTGCATGCATGCAGTGTGCTTTCACACAAGTAGGTATGTCATCTTCACAAATTCATTATTACATGACATTTTATGTATTATTGACCCCCACATGTTTCAGGGCCCACACCCTGGGTATCACAGGCTGTGTCTATTCTCACACTGCACAACTCCTCGTTACCTCAGCCGAGGACACAACAGGTACAACAGTGGTCTCCATGGCAACCATGTTACCATTGCAATTATATCACCATGACACCGATGTCTCCAAGGCAAACATGTCTCCAATGCAGAGCCATAATCACCATTACAAGATTTAACAAGATTTAACAAGATTGCCACCCAGAGAATTAACTCTAGGTAGCAGGTGGACAAGGAAGCCCTTGGCTTTTCGAGAGTCCGACCTTTTTATTTATGTGTATCCCGCCCGTCTGAGGTATGTGTCGATTTTATTTTTAAACATATTCACGCTACTAGCACCCACACAATCAGCAGGTAATCTGTTCCATTCATTTACAGTCCTTTGTGAAAATGAAAACTTTCTTATATCCAATCTACTCTGCTCCTTTGCTAATGCAAGATCATGTCCTCTAGTCCTTCTATCTTTCTTAACTGAGAAAAACATATTTCTATCAATATTTTCATAACCCTTCAATATTTTAAACACTTCTATCTGATCTCCTCTCAATCTCCTGGTCTCTAGTGTTGTTAAACCGCATTTTTTTAGGCGTATTTCATAACTAAGATCCCTCAGATTTTGTATCATTTGAGTTGCTCTCCTCTGCACTCTTTCTAGCATATCTATGTCCTTCCTGCGATATGGCCTCCACGCTTGAATACAATATTCTAAATGAGGCCTAACTATTGTTTTGTACAGCGGTATTATTAGCTCTTTTTCCTTATACGTTATGTTTCGCCTAATTAATCCAAGGATTTGATTTCCCTTTGAAGCTGCAATTCCGCACTGCTCTGAAATCTTCATATCAGCACTAACGGTTAACCCTAAGTCCTTTTCTTTTACAGTAGTACTTAGTACAGTACCCCCCATTGTATATTCTACCTCTTCGTTCCCATGTCCTATGTGGAGGCATTTACATTTCCCAAAATTGAACATCATTTGCCATTTTTCAGACCATTTCATCAACCTGTCAAGATCATCTTGTAAATGCTGTCTATCTCCATCACTTTTAATCCTTCTAAACACTTTTGTATCATCCGCAAATTTCAACACCTTGCTTGTTATTTCATCATCCAAATCGTTGATGTATATTAAGAATAATATAGGACCTAATACTGATCCCTGTGGTACCCCACTCAATACCGATTTCCAGTTTGAAGCCTCCCCATCAACTACTACACGTTGTCTTCTGTCAATCAGCCATTGTTCTATCCAGTTTATTATACCATTTCCTATGCCATGGGCCTTTAGTTTAAGCAGTAATCTTTGATGTGGTACTTTGTCAAAAGCTTTTTGAAAATCTAAGTAGACGATATCTACTGGTGTTCCCTCATCTACCCACTTAGTGATGTCTTCCAAAAAACATAACATATTTGTTAAGCATGACCTCGCTTTAAAAAAACCATGTTGAGATGGGTTTATCAAGTTTTGTTTAACAAGAAAATCCACCATGTGATCTTTAATTAGTCTTTCTAATAATTTACAAATCACTGATGTTAAACTCACTGGTCTATAGTTCTCTGACTTGTTTCTCGAACCTTTTTTGAATAACGGTATAATGTTTGCTTCTTTCCATTCTAAAGGAACCACTCCCTCTTCTAATGACAAGTTGAAAACTGTTGCAAGTGGTATGCTAATTTGTTCTACAATTTCCAATAGTAGTTTGGGTGGAATACCATCCACTCCAGGTGATTTATTTTCCTTCATAGCCCTTATTTTCTTAGCTACCATTTCCGGGGTTACAATTAATTGTCCTAAATAGTCTGAATCTGCCCCCTTGAACTTAGCCTCTGGTATTGGCAGTGAACTAATATCTTCCCTGGTAAACACTGAACTAAAGTACTCATTCAGGTCTTCTGCCATTATGAATCCCTCTGATATCATATTTCCAGCACTATCTTCTAGAGGACCGACCTTATCTTGAACTTTCTGTTTGCTTCGAACATACGCATAAAAACTCTTGCTGTCATGTTTTATATTACTAGCTAATTGTTGTTCATAGCTTTTCTTTGAATTTCTAATTTCAGCTGTAGCTTGGTTAAGTGCTTCTTTATAATTGTTGTAGTCTTCATCATTTCCAGTACATCTATATGACTTCCACATCATTTGTTTATACTTAATTTTTCTAATGGTTTCTTTCGATAAGTGTTTCTTTTTGGACTGTTTTCCTTGTTTTTTGAAGGGTACAAATTTATCGATTATGCACTTAATTTCACTCTTTAATATATTCCAGCATTCTGTTGCCGTCTTATTTTTCAGTGTCTTATTCCAGTCTATCTTTTCTAAATATTTCCTCATGTCCTTATACTTTCCTTTGTGGAAATTTCTCCTATACTGCTTTTTGCTATTCCTTTCTGATTTTACTTTGATGGTAAAATGTATCTGGTTGTGATCGCTACTCCCCAGTGGCTCACATATCTTGACATTGTCAACTAATTCATTCTGTGAGGACAAAACTATGTCTAACACATTCTCACCCCTGGTTGGTTCTAGCACATGTTGAGAAAGGAATGTATCTTGAACTAAAACTAAAAACTTGTGGTCCTCTCTCCCCATACTCTGTAGAGATTTCCATTGTATATGCCCATGGTTAAAATCCCCCATAATAATACAGTCCCGTTTGCTTACTTCCCTTATAGTGTTTTGTATTTTTTCATTCTCTTCTATGCTTATGTTTGGACTTCGCTAAACCAACCCAACCGTCAACGTTGAGTTTCCTGTAACTATGTTACACCAAACAGCTTCTTCGCAATCTGCTTCTCTTTCTAATTTTATTTCATAAGCCTGAATAGATTCTTTAATATATAAAATAACTCCACCTCCCTTTCTTCCTATTCTATCTTTTCTAAACATTACATATCCTGTCAGTCCCAATTCAGCATCTGATATATCGGTGGTGGTCCAGGATTCGGTTATACCTATTATATGAGGGTCAATATCTTCTACCATAATGTTTAGTTCATTTCTTTTGTTTACTATACTCCTTGCATTTAAACAAACACATTTATATCCAGCTTCAGAAGAGTTTTCCAGGCTGTTATTTGTTGATTTATTTGTGCTGTCTTTATCTATGCCTCCATTTTCAGGCTTTTCTGTGAGTCCCCCCTGCGAATCTAGTTTAAATAGATGCAACCTGTCCCACTGTCAACAGATTGCAGCAGATTCTCTGAGAAAACTGCTGCCCCCTTTCCACTAAGATGGAGGCCATTACAACCATACATCCAAAGAAACCATGTCTCCATGGCGAGCATGTCACCAAGCCAACCAAATCACCATGGCAACTATATTTCGAAGGCAATTATGGCTGCATAGCAACCATGTGTTCACCAAATGTAATGTTCTTTTATTATAGTATGTTCTTAGAATAAATGTTATAATTGAATATATGACATGCAATGACAATGCTACAAATGTAGTGACACCAATGCTAGTGTAATGACACACCAGTGACACCGGCATTGACACAGCATAGACAGTGACAGTACTGTGATAACACCAACAATCCAACACAACACAATGACACTAAACTTGTAATGCTGTTGACAATGGAGTGACACTGACTGACACACTGGAGACACTGACAAACTGTGACATTGACACACTGGTGACATTGGTGTTGACACCTGTAACACTATTGACAGTGGTGACACTGTTGCAGTGAAGGTATGGAATATCAAGGGTGGTTGGATCCACACGTTCCATGGCCACTCCCGTGCTGTCACCAACCTACTGCTTCACCCAGAGTGTCACGCCACTGCTGTCACATCATCCCTTGATGGCTCTGTACGCATGTGGAGTCTGCACACCCTAGAGCCACTCTACAGGTAACTCAGCTACAGGTATATGAGTCACAGGTAACATGATTCTGTGTGTGAACTATCTATTTATTTGTATGCATATGCATTCACATAGAATCCAGTGGTTCCAAAAATAAGGTTAGACCCACTTCTCGGCATCTCTCACACGCCTGACCGGGAAGCAACTCCTCCCGCTGGGAGCAAGGTCCAGTGGGTTAGAGACAGAGACCACCACTCTGTGAGTCCACGACAGGTTACACATTTACCCCCTGTGTCGGGTCGTTTACTTCCCCTGGCATAGACACCAAATAGAAGGGACCAACGTGTCGCTTCCAAAAGACAACAGGCAACATGAGGTGAACGAAATTGCCTAAGTTTTGAAATGGCAGCAGGTGGAATCGAACCACCGTTCCCTCGATTGACAGTCCAGCACTGTTGCATTTGACACATTTCCATGTGACATAACTGGATAGGAATCAGAACAGTCTTGTCACTTTTACATACATTTTGACACATGCACACAATTACGCGCACACACTAACGTACGCACACACACACACACACACACACTCACTGCCGATAAAGTTCTCTTTGCATGTGGCACGTCTGTCTTCATGACTATTTGGATCTAATTGTGTCATTTGACACATTATCATGAAACAACTGAATAGGAATCAGAACAATCGGGATCATTGTATTAGTCACATGACAATCACATGACCTTGCAGTGTGGTGCTGTCGTCGGACGGGATCATGTGGATGGGACTGATGGACGACAACCTGCTCTACCTGTCCACACTCCGGGAACTGACCGTGTGGTCACTCAACCACGTCACAGACTTCTGGGCGTTGACACGATGTCCCGTCAAGCACCTGTCACTAGCACACAGTGTCGGCAAGTCAACATGTGTGACGGCCATTGGTGATGACAGCAGGCATGTCTTCTTCTTTTTCCAATACTGTGTTGACCTCATCGAGTTGTGCAAATAACAAATAAAAATAAAAAATCAGCTGTAAATAAATTATAATGTTTGTTTAATTTTAACTCTGTGGCAGGGAGACCCGCAAGTATTGTCGTGATTTACTCCAGTTTAGGGGCCTGCACCACCTCAATTTCTTCTCTGTTGTCATGCGTACATAATAGGCAGTCGCTGCTTGTTCTATATCTGTCATCCAAGTACTGTTTGACCTTTTGTGCCCATCTGCCTTCAGTGTTCGAGTACTTTCACGATCTTCTGGCAGGAAGTTGTCTACAGTGCTGCCCCCTCCTGGCCTCAGTCCTATGGCTCAGATCCTGTGTGTGACCTTCAACCGGGCAGCCAAGGTCATTTATCTTCTGCTCAATACCAAAGTCATTTGGGTCTACACTACCAGGTGAGACTTATTTAAAGGGAAACAGAAGGCAATTGTGTGTGCCTATTCACTTAAACGTGTTACTACAATATCACCATTTGCAACTACAATCAACAATATCATGCCTGTGGTTACTCAGAATTTATTTCCATTCAAAGTGGAAAATTCTAGTGAATCTCACAGTTCCCGGTGGCTGCGATATTGAGCCATGTCCCCTATGCTTGACCAATAAGACCTAGAGCTTCTTTTACTGTGATGCTGCAATGATGAGTCAAATGCCCCTTTTCCCTTGACATGTATATGTTGGTTTCTTGACCCAGAGTTAGAGGAACCAACTGTTATACAGTGCACCATCAATGTAGCATTTTAGTAGTTAAAGCACCAAAACAATTTCGACGATGCAAACTACTGTAACAGTCTCAATTTGGTGACTGGTAAACTGGGAAAAGTGGACGTTGATGACGTCAGGCTTTCTATCACAACGGCACAGTCGTTGCAATTTAAATAATGTCTCTTCCACAAGGTTATTGTACTAAACCGCTGCATAACATTCTTAATTGTAGTTGCTAATGGTTAGTTTTTATTAACTCGTTTAGCTATGTAGACCCAAAAAGATGCCTCTTGTTACCTTTACGGTGCATATCATTGATTGCAGTTTATACAAATCAGTTTGATTGGTGATGTTGAATACCTCTTTATTGAAACATCACGCTCAGCTTTTGTGGATGTGTTTAGTTGAATATAACTACATATTTTCTATAATTTGTTTAAGTTATTCCTTGGTATTATCTTATATTTGCCAAACGTAGTGTCACACAAAATGTGTTCCCTTCTAGGACGGATCCTGCCTGCCGTCTTTATGTGTGGGACATCATTTCAATACAGGAAGAGTTGTCTCATGAATACAACTACCAACTCACGGCTGGCTGCAGGTTAGCCTAGTATTCCATCTCTTAATCGTTTTAGCTATATATCGCCTTTTATAATTTTTTAGACAACCGGTATTGTACAGCACCCATTTTGTAGTGAGTAGGGTCATAGAAAGTGGGGGTCAAGAATATATGAAGGGACTTTATTTGAGGAGTATTCAAATTAAATATTGCAAAAACAAATTTGTCTGAAAAGAAAAATTATAAGTTAAATTCTATAATTGTATAATATGGCTTATTTGTTTTAGTAAATAAACCTAAGATAATATTTCACATTGTAGCAATCCATTTGTAAATACTTTAATTGTATAAAATAGCCTATTTGCATATCAGTCTACATAGGCTGCATCAGTTTTTGGCTGTTTCATTAAAATGTAGTTTTTAGTCAATAAACCCAAGATAATATTTCACGTTGTAGCAATCCATTTGTGAATGCGCAAGCACACACACAGACACTCGTATCTCTGGTGGAGTGTCACACGATCTGTTATCTTGAGTCACCTGTAGTCATGCAAACTCCTGCGGGCCAGTGCTGCCCCCTGAGGGACAACTTCTTACTCATGGGTTTGGAAGTAAGTGAACATTTTGTCAACTGAGGGCACATAATGCATAGTTCAGGAAGTGTGTTGTATGACAGGATTCGGGGTTTGGTAGGTTTGGACTGACAACTGATTTTATGATACACCAAAATGTCAGTTAAAGCTCCAGAAAATGTTCAACACTGACTTTGTATTAATATAAAATACTGTGTGCATTCCTGTGGATAAAATGTTCTATGTGTTCTCCTATGTGTGTGCATGCATTCATATGTGCGTGCGTGCGTGCGTGTGTGTTGTGACGTTCCGTGTTTGTGTTTTAGGATGGCCGCGTGTTGTTTATGGATCCACTAGTCAGAGCCAAGCAGCACGTTCTGTTGGTTGCAGATAAAGATGCTGTAAGTTGAGGCAAACATATTCTACTCAAACAAGTCATTGTATCCTTTAATTTATTGTTTATTATTTAATTAAAGTGGTACATACAATACATCCATGTCAAAAATAATATAAATATATAACCTTATGTTGAACATGGCATAATGCATGGTAAATAACAACAAAGTAGGGTCAGGAGACTCCTCTAAGACTATAATAGTGGCTAATGAGGAGCCACCTTTTATGATAAAAATGCTGTGTGGTTGTAGTGGTGTGGTATGTAGTGGTGTGGTATGTAGTGGTGTGGTATGTAGTGGTGTGGTATGTAGTGGTGTGGTATGGTATGTAGTGGTGTGGTATGTAGTGGTGTGGTATGTAGTGGTGTGGTATGTAGTGGTGTGGTATGTAGTGGTGTGGTATGTAGTGGTGTGGTATGTAGTGGTGTGGTATGTAGTGGTGTGGTATGTAGTGGTGTGGTATGTAGTGGTGTGGTATCCAGTCATTACAACTGCTCAACGCACTTTACATTTTACTCCTTGGCAGACCTGTTCTGGCTGTTTAATTGAACACCATCTAGACTTCTGTGGGAAGCATTCAGCCACGACGCAATTAATAAAAATGTGTACCAACTAAGAGTCAGGACTTAAATATGAAAATGGTTGAATCTGAGATATCTAAAAATATTAATGATCTATGGCATGCACATATCTTATGTATAGTAATTTCCCCACCTTGAAGAATGTTCCCATTATTAGCACTTCACTAAATGCAGGAGTACTCCGATATGGAACAACCTTTACATGTGTTTGGTGTTTTGCAGGTGCTGGAGCTTCGTCATGACATCAGTCACAACATGCTCGTGACGAGGTGTGACAAGCGTGAGGTGACAGTCATTCAGTTCTGGTCACTGCCGTATTTACAGTGCCTAACAGAATTCGTCTGTCCCCTCGATATGACTGGCTTTATTCGGCTCGTAAGTGCGTAGTGATATAACTGCAATTGTATTAATGTAGTACCTGAAATATTAGTTTGTCTACATTAGTAGTTTTCAGGTATTTAAACTATCAAATCACATTCCATAAATTATTTGAAATAGTATTTACATGGGACAAGGTTCCTTGTTAATGCGTAGGAATTACCAACTCACAATCATGATTCGATTGCTGTAGGTAACAAGGCAGATATAAGTTTGTATCAGAGCTTTGTATTCAAGCAACAAATATATATAATCCATATAAATACATGTGTACATATACAATGTGTAAATGATGTGCATTAGCCTATATAATTCTAATACCTAACTCAACCTCAACAGAAAAGGTGGGGGGAACCAACCACACACAGGTGGCAGAACTGACCCGACACTTGACAACCATCCATGTATAAAGATTATGATTTGTTGAAATAAGGGGAAAGCGTCATGGCCATTATTCAACTTGTAAGTGTGCAGTGATTTAAATGTAGTTGTGTTAGTGGAGCATGGGAAATAATAGTTTTTCTACATTAGTAGTTTTCAGGTATTTAAATTTTAAAGGCACATTCCAAAAATTATTTTACATTGTATTTAAAAAATTGTTGTTTTTGTTTTCATGATAAGATGTATTATTACTGACTGGAGAAATTTTACTTATTGTCTTAAATGGATTAAATGTAAAAAAAGTAAAAATACATTTTTTTGCAATTAATTCATTTATGGTAAACCATGTTACATTTTCCTGTGTAGAACACAACATTGATAACTGCACATGAGGACGGATCTGTGGTCCGACATTGTCTGCTGCCACCAGATGTCAGCACTGCCATGGAGAGCACAACAAGGCCACAACCCAAGCCGCCAGGTAACTGGAGATAGATCAGTATTTTACTAACTGGGGACTGATCAGTATTTTACTACAGGGTGCAGATCAGTATATAACCAGCTGAGAACAGCTCAGTGTTTTATTAGCTGGAGGCAGATCAGTATTTTACTTCCTTCTTCGTGATGTGTGGATGTTGTGCTGGTGATTTTGAGACCCAATCACAGATTGTGAATAACTATTAATATATAAGATACTTCTGGAAAGAAAAGGGTGTTTATTTAACGATTATGGCACTGACATTGTGCAACTGTATAAACAACTATTGGTTTATTTGTAGTATAAGAATGTATCGGTGATAATAGGATGCCGCCGTCAGAGGTACAGAATATCATTTGTTTGTACCTCAGTCCAGATTGACAATGCAACAAAGCAGGAGGCAGAGCGTAGCCTCGACAGATGATGCTGGTGCTCCCTGTTGTCAGTTTATGGAAACTTGGCAGTGTCTGCTATGGCTGTGTAGTTGGGAAGTAACAGGAAGCAGGATGACAGTGGTGATGCAGCTTGTTGTTTGCGCCGCGTCCTATTCTTAGCCGCATGCTGGTGTCTCTTCTTGTGAGCCCGTCTGATGCGTCTGTGTACATCTGACAACGCAACATAACTGCAGTCATTATTATTATATTTGTGTGACAAATAATTGGGACATATGTCTTGCACAAGATCACGCCAGTTCCCTGCGTCTTGGGCTCTCTTGGTGCCCCATGTCAACCCCACTTTACCTCGGTAATACAGCCACCTTGCAAATAAGGTCATGCTAGGTTTGTGCCAAATTATTTCTGTAATGGAAAAGAATAGAAAAAATAACCTTGATAATATGGCACTTTGCCATTCAAGCCACTTCCGCCCAGTCCTGAGGGTGACCTTATTAGACAGGTTCCACTGTCCACCCGAAAATGGCCATATAACAAATATCTTAACCAAATTTGGAGTACTAATTAGATAACTAAATGGTATATGATATGTGAAATATGGAGTCATTTGCTTGTATACTATCATGACAATGAATGTTTCTAGTGAGACAGATTTTCACATCCTTGAAAATTATCTGATTACCTGACTTCACTGACTGTTGTTCAGGTTTTAGCATTTTTCAAGACTCTTTGAAAAATGCTCAAACATAAAGTCCCATCTCACAACAGTCATTGGAATCTTCTTGCCCCAAACCACCTTTTCTGACAGTGGGGCATTGTATAGGTAATGATTCTTGACAATTGCATGATCACACATACAGCTGTGTTCTCAGAATTATTTTCAAGGATGCATGCTCCTCTGTCATACTAGAAACATTCATTGTCATGGTAATATGCAACCAAATGAGCCCATATTCCACACATCATGTACTATTCATTTAACTAATTATTACTCCAAATTTGGTTAAGATATGTTCAGTATTACCAGATATGGCCTATGGCTGTTTTCGAGTAGTGGCTACCCTTAAGTTGCTTGTTGTGCCTCTGTCCACAGCAAGCAGGACCATTCTGAAGTGTGGACACTTTGACCGTGTGGCTGACCATCCAGGACCAGTCATTGCCATTGATGTGTCCGTCCAGCTGTCCATGTTCTGCACAGCCAGGTGAGTAAAGCCTTCTTGAGCGATAATTTTTAAGGGTTTAAATATTTTCAATACATTCTGAATCCACATAAATATAATATATTTTCAGATGAAAGTGCTCGGGTAATAAATCTAAGAAATTTAAAAAAAATTGTATTTTATAAGTTCATGCAACATTTTGTATTGTTGGAAATATTTGCTAAATGTATCACTCAATTTGTGTAACGGCAAGTGTAGGTAAAAGTTAAAATAAATGCCAAATAAAATATCAATCAGCAGTCTAATGTCAAACTACAAAATGTTTTCTCGACCACAGATTGTATTGTATTTATTCAGATTCCAACAGATCCAAGGTTCCAGTAAGAGTATAGTGATAACAGAAACAATATGTAATAATAATAATACAATAAGGACAATAAGAACATTAAGTACAGTAAGGACAATACGGACAATGAGAACAATAAGGACAGTAGGAACAATAAGTACAGTAAGGACATTAAGAACAATACGGACAGTGAGAACAATAAGGACAGTAAGTTCAGTAAGTACAATAAGAACAATATGGACAATAAGGACAGTAAGAACAATACGGACAATGAGAACAATAAGGACAGTACATACAATAAGGACATTAAGAACAATACGGACAATGAGAACAATACGGACAGTAAGAACAATAAGGACAGTAAGTACAATAAGAACAATACGGACAATGAGAACAATAAGGACAGTAAGAGCAATAAGGACATTAAGTACAGTAAGGACAATAAGGACAAAAAGAACAGTAAGAACAATACGGACAATTAGGTCAATGGAACAATAATTATAGTAAGAACAATAAGAACAGTAAGGACAATAAGAACAGTAAGGGCAGTAAAAACAATAAGAACAATACGGACAATAAGAACAGTAAGAACAATAAGGACAGTAAGAACAATAAGGACAGCAAGAAAAACAAGGACAGTAAGAACAATAAGGACAGTAAGAGAATAAGGACAGTAAGAACAATAAGGACAGTAAGGACACATAAAACCACATAATCAGTGTAACAAGCAAATATCCATAGGACATAAAATATTTTTGAATTGAAAACTTGAATGTATTTTGTTTTGCTTCTGAAATGATATCACAAGTGGGATCACTTAAATACAGTGTGTTGAAAATAACCATACATCTATTAAAACACAGTATTTCCTAATTTTGATTCTGCTGTTGAAAACTCTAAAGGGTTTGTAGTTTCATAGAAAGCTTGCCGGACTCATGCAACAAATCATGCCATCAATGACATTATCTGAATCATCATTCCATGTACACAACTTTAAAATATAAAACTGGTCGCGCATGGAAACAGAAATAGTGATCTGTCCCCAGTGCTGATGGCACGCTGAAGGTGTGGGATGAGAAGAAGTGTCTGCTGACTGAGATCACAGTGGATGAGACTCTCACCTCCATCTGCTTCCTCAACAACGCCGGGGATCTGCTACTTGGCTACAGGAATCACATCTTCATCATCGGACACAGGAGGGGTAGGTGGTGTAGATATGGTGGTGTAGAGATGGTGGTGTAGATATGGTGGTGTAGAGATGGTGGTGTAGAGATGGTGGTCTAGATGTAGTGGTGTAGAGATGGTGGTGTAGAGATGGCGGTGTAGATATGGTGGTGTAGAGATGGTGGTGTAGAGATGGCGATGTAGATATGGTGGTGTAGATATGGTGGTGTAGAGATGGTGGTGTAGAGATGGTGGTGTAGAGATGGTGGTGTAGATATGGTGGTGTAGATATGGTGGTGTAGAGATAACGACCTAGTGTGATGTAGGTGATGCTAGATATGTTCAAATTTTGTGAAATTATCTGAAGTGAAATGTGCAAAAAATTGAATTAACCCTTTAGACACCAACAGAGATTCTGCCTGCCTGCCTCCCTAACCTCCTGGATCTCTCCTTTAGTTTTGATAATGCATGGAGGTGGCGTCATTTTCTGGATACTTATGTAGCTTATGTCACTGGATTCTTTAGTGTATCTACTGTGTGCTCAGAGGGGTATCATTTGTAATATGGCTTTGTATTGGAAGTTTTTGAATGAGTGCTGTTTGAAAATATCAACTTACAAAAAGTTTGTAGATATGTGTAGCATTCCATGCAAAAACACCCAGGCATAGCATATTGCGTTTTGCATGTTTAATTTAAAAGTTGATTAATATATTTAGAATCATTTTCATTGGAACTCAGTTACCTTTAAATTAAGCATGCCTTGCTTTTCTAGGAAACAAACTACACTGTACCAAAAATGTTAATGCTAAAAACTAGGTGTACCCATACCTTGCTGATTTTGTGCATGTGCTATGGGGACTCGGGTGCATGGTATCTAAAGGGTTGGTCAAGGAGGACCTATAATTTGGTAGCTCTCTTGTCTTCTTGCAGTCTGTCCATACTGGAAGGGTTCGCATGGTGACAGTGATGATGACGAAGATGTGTCACTGTTTGGTAAGTCAAGGGAAGGCATACATGTCACAGATACAGTAAATGAAACCACAAAAACATGATGATATGTGACAGACAAAATCATTGTAGAGAGATTTATGTGCCATATGGGAAAGAGCAATTGTCTAGTGTCTGGTGGTGGTTTTTTATTACACATGCTTACATTGCACTGCACAATACACATCATTAGAATCACATGCACGCATACACACACACGCACACTCACGCCTATCTACAAAGACAAGGGAGATCACACGAACTGTTGTAACTACAGAGGAATCAAGCTGCTTAGCCATACCATGAAACTGTGGGAACGTATCATCGAACAAAGGCTCAGAGACATTGTGAGCATTTCGGATGGTCAGTTTGGTTTTAGGCCTGGGGTTGGAACCACGGATGCCATATTTGTCATCAGGACCCTATGCAAGAAGTACCGAAAGAGCAGTAAGCCTCTAGACATGGTGTTCGTCGATCTTGAAAATGCGTACGACACCATACCTCGAGAAGTACTATGGAGATGCATGAGGAAGTGGAACATCCCGGAAGCCTATATAAGAATAGTGCAGGACATGTACCAAGGCGCTACCACATGTGTGAAATCAAAGCGAAGGACCAGCGAAAAATTTGAAGTCGGCATTGGCCTCCACCAAGGTTCAGCGCTTAGCCCATTCCTATTCATCATGCTGGTTGACACGATATCTCAGGAAGTGTGCTCTAAGCCACCATGGGAACTACTCTACGCAGACGACCTGATAATCAACGACACAACAGTGGTGGGTGCCCAAGGTAGACTCCAACGGCGGAACAATGTTTTGATGGACAATGGGCAGAAGATTAACGAGGCCAAAACAGATTATCTGACAAGGGAGACCACCGAACATATACAATTGAACGGAGAAGCCCTGAGGAATGTAGACCATTTCAAGTACCTGGGATCAGTAATAGATAAAGATGGAACAATCAACAGAGACGTGGACCTACGCGTGCAAGCCGCGTGGTCGAGCTGGCGGAAACTGACCGGGGTCCTGTACGAAAAGAAGATGTCCCTAAGACTCAAATCGAAGGTGTACGAAGTCATCATCAGACCCGCCCTAACGTATGAGAGTGAATGTTGGGCAACGAAGACCAACAACAAGAGGTAAGTTGCCACTGCAGAAATATGGATGCTTTGCGGGATCCTCGGAGTATCAAAATTGGATCACATCCGAAATGAAGAAATAAGACAGGTACTGAACCTCCCGCCAGTCGACGAGGTCATGCGAAATGGCTGTCTACGATGGTTCGGTCATGTGCAACAACGAGATGAGAACAACGTCATCCGCAGTATGATGAGCTTAGTGCTACCAGGTGTCAAAAGACGAGGACGCCCAAGGAAGATGTGGAAACAACAAATCAAAGACGACTTGAGGGACATAGTGGATATGGCCCTAGATCGCATGTAGTGGAGGAGGAGGACAAGGCCGACCCCTCGTTGATAGGGATAAGGCCATCAAGGTGAGCAAGGTGGAGTGGAGGAGGAGGACAAGGCCGACCGCTCGTTGATAGGGATAAGGCCATCAAGGTGAGCAAGGTGGAGTGGAGGAGGAGGACAAGGCTGACCCCTCGTTGATAGGGATAAGGCCATCAAGGTGAGCAAGGTGAGCAACAAGACATCAAATAATACCAGTTGACTTACCATATGACATGTCATGAAGCATCAAATGACGTCATGCAACATACAAAATTACTGTAATGACTGTACATATTTAGATACTATCTTTTTGGAAGATAAAAAAATCTACAAAAATCATTATTTTTCTGTACTGTATGTTTTTGGTGCCTATTATTTGTACATGTCCGAATACATGCAATCTATAATGACTGTATATTTACGGACACCAACAATAATATTTGTTGTACTATTAGTTTTTGAACACCTGAGAATTTAATTACTTTTAGATGCTCGAATACATTCAGTGATTATGGTACAATGCTAGGTAAAAAATCGTGTCACAGAAATCTTATGTTCTAATGCTCATGGTGTATTTTAATACACTGCCCGATCTCACTGATTGACATGACAGGCTCTGGCCATTGAGTGATTTAAACAGCGCAGATAGGACGCACAGATTTTGACCTGGCATCTTTTATGAGATTTGGATTTTGTCGTAAGTACTTCACTCAAAACAACTTTTCTATCAGCTTTTTTTAAATAATTTGAAAGTATAGGTATTAGAGGTGTAACATATATATATATATATATCTTACAGAAGAATTTGATAAAATACACAATTTGTGCACCCACCATAATACACTGAGTTGAGGTGTTACATCATGTTGTGTCAGAGGCTGACATCTATGAGGACCCGGCGATCAAGTTTGACCAGGGAGCAGGACGGGACAGTCCAGAGCCAGTGACACTACAGAACTATCTGGTACGACTCATACACGCACCTCTTGACTGTACCACACCCACTCTGGGGGCAGTGGCGTTGGCAGTTGATGTTGACTGGTGTTAGTGTTGACAATTGTATTGGTGTTTACAGTGGTGCTGATAGTGGTGTTGACAGTGGTGATTGTGTTGGCAATGGTGTTGGTGTTGACAGTAGTGTTGGTGTTGACAGTGGTGTTGGTGTTGACATTGCATTGACAGTGGTGTTGGTGTTGACATTGGGTTGGTGTTGACAGTGATGTTGGTGTTGACATTGGTGTTGTTGTTGACATTGGTGTTTACAGTGGTGTTGGTGTTGACAGGGTGTTGGTGTTAACAGTGGATGTAATCATGTGGTGGAGGTAGTGATGTGGTACTTTTTCAAGATAGAATTGCACATTTCATAATCTTATATACCGTAATATCATTATTAGCTGATACTGAGTGAAAAGTTATATTCAGGCATTGGTTAAACATATATAATTTTTCTACCAGGATCTTGTGTTCGGTGGCTAGAACAGAATGAACACATATCGTGAACTGAATGATATGTCCTGTCTTAGTCTGACAGTGACGTGGCAGTGACATTGCTGTGTTTGTGTCATACAGGTGCCGTATGACCTTGCGTTTGGGAAAAAGGTCACCCGAGGACCGTCTTTGTCTGACCTCACTGACAGGGATGACCTCTCAAGTCTGGTCAGTAATGTCTTCCTAAGTTCCTCTTCCATTACAGCTCATAGCCCTGTGTTAGTTACATATTATGTGACTGGTGTATCTTTAGCCGGATGCACCATACATACATACATACGTCAATACCCACATACCATGCAAGCTCACACGTATGCACCATGTACACATGCACACAGGCATGCATTCTCACATACACAAACACATGTATGCAACACGCATGCATGCACGCACACATGCATGCACACACACACACACCCCCAATCTAGAAATCCACAAGTTTTTTTCCAGTTCCCTGTATGTGGATATTTGACTTCCCCTGGCGTAGACACCAGACAGCTTTTTCAACTTTCAGAAAATACATTAAAACAGCAATCAGAGTCAGTATCTTTGAAATGTGAGATAAATGATTTCTAGGAACCATGCACTTGTTGATATGTCGCAGGACCTAGCATCGGACTGGGAATCTGAGTTGGACCCTGCAGAAACTGACACATATATGTCTCCAAAGGAAGGCAGTGATAGTCTGCACTTGATAGACCTGACCCTAAGTAGAGAGGTCACGGCCTTTGACCTAGCAATTCATGCAGGTGTGTGTGGGTTGAGGGAAATGTTCATGAAACAATATGCTACATAGCAACATATGTCATAGGGGTACAACAACGGTAAACAATATGCTACATAGCAACATGTGTCATAGGGTACAACAACGGTAAACAATATGCTACTTAGCAACATGTGTCATAGGGTACAACAACGGTAAACAATATGCTACATAGCAACATATGTTATATGGTACAACAACGGTAAACAATATGCTACTTAGCAACATATGTCATAGGGGTACAACAAAGGTAAACAATATGCTACATAGCAACATATGTCAGGGGTACAACAACGGTAAACAATATGCTACATAGCAACATATGTCAGGGGTACAACAACGGTAAACAATATGCTACATAGCAACATATGTCATAGGGGTACAACAACGGTAAACAATATGCTACATAGCAACATATGTCATAGGGTACAACAACGGTAAACAATATGCTACATAGCAACATATGTCATAGGGGTACAACAACGGTAAACAATATGCTACATAGCAACATATGTCATAGGGTACAACAACGGTAAACAATATGCTACATAGCAACATATGTCATAGGGGTACAACAACGGTAAACAATATGCTACATAGCAACATATGTCATAGGGTACAACAACGGTAAACAATATGCTACATAGCAACATATGTCATAGGGTACAACAACGGTAAACAATATGCTACATAGCAACATATGTCATAGGGGTACAACAACGGTAAACAATATGCTACATAGCAACATATGTCATAGGGTACAACAACGGTAAACAATATGCTACATAGCAACATATGTCATAGGGGTACAACAATGGTAAACAATGATTGCTTGAATTATGATGAATTATATAAATAATCAAATGCCTAAGCAATAATAAATTGTCTATGCAATTAATGCATTTGTTAACATAATTTGTATCTACGTAAACAGGTAGATAGTTAAATAGTTTTTTTTAATATTGACTATTTATTATAATTGATAATGATTTTAATTACTAAACACTTGTTTATATCTACACTTGTTATAATGTACGTAGATAATTAGTTATAAAGAGAAATAATGAAATTCTTTACTACAAATCAATCAATTATTACAGACTTACCAATGCACATTTTTTGGTTTGCATAACTTTTTTAACATAGAACATGAGTTAGTAAACACACAATGAATTGGTTACATGAAGTATAAATTGTCTTAACCATTTCTATATTTTGCAGCAGCTGCCAAGAAACATGGAAAACATTCCCACAAACACGATAGAGACAAAGAACTCGATTTTGACCTACCGAACTTTGGAATTTCTCCAGGGCCGACCCCCACCCCCTCCACCCCCTCCACACTTCGCACCCCCAGCAGCATCGTGGTGTCAGAGGTCAGCTTTGAGGGTTATTAGATAGTGCTATCTAGCAATTAAAAAATCTCGTCATAATTAAGGACCAGTTGACAGTTTGAAGATTTAGAGATGATCTCACGACATCAGTGTAAAATAACATCTACTAAGTTGGTTCCTTGGGGAGGTGGTAGATTAGGGGCCGATCCAGAAAGGGCAGTCTAGGGGGGATCCAAAAGCTCCAGTTGCACCACCTCCCCGAGGCTTGCCAAAAAACCTCCACTGGCTCCGGAACAAAATTAATATTGCGTGGGCTGAGCCAGAGCTTCCACACGACTTCCCTGTCAGTCTGTTTTTTGGAAGATGGGGAAGGGGTGCCGTTGAAGATTTTTCACGGTGATGTTCAATTGTTTAAGCTCACCAAAAACCTCAAATAAAGTTATGAAAGTTATGTACAGGTTGATGCGAGCAGAGCAAAAGACTCGAGGAGCATAATCACCGGATGCTGCAATATGGAGCGGCCATATTGAAATGTATTATTAAGAATTGAATTGACCATCATTACTATTCAAATGCACTGTAGTGTCAATCACTTCACATTGCCAATTCATTCTCATAGTAATTAAAACATGCTTCTTAGTGTTTTTCAGCAGAGACTGTTGCCTTCAAGACGTGAATTCCCATCATAATTGTAGCAAATAATACTTATACCTCAATGCAACAAATAGTGTTACCCACTAATTTCAATATGGCATGTAACTGAGTGATTCTGCTCCTGATTCAAATGCTCTGATACAAGTAAAATGTTTTGGGGGGGTTGTAAATTAAATGTTATAAATTTTATGTAGTGTCTCAGATCAATCCATATATTCAATGACATAGTTACAGAGTTCATAATTGCAATATCTATACAATACAATACAGTAAAATGTTGTTTCGGTGAACGTTTAATCATGACCAAAGGTTGGCCATTGTGAACACAGTTATGAAGTCGAGCCTGCCTTTAGTCATGTTTGCAATAATCTGCTTACGATAATTTCACAGCCTCAAAACTTCTGGTTAGTAAATATTTCAACCGCACAGGGTGGTTTTTCCACAATATTTATAACCCTCATCATGGCGTGTGACAGGGAGGTGAAAGTTCAAGTTCAGAGAGTGCGGGGGAGGAACAAGAAGAACTGTCCCCTCAACAGACCGATACAGTCCATCCTACAGGTCAGTCCTCAACTTCTGCAATATTTCAAAATGTACATTATTTTATTTTTATTTCAGTACAGTCGAACCTCTCTTTATGGTCACCTCAGTAATACAGCCTCCTCACAATTAAGGTCAGTCTGGGATAATCCCAAACTATTTTTGTAATCGTAAGCTATAGGATATGAGTCCCACTAATGAAGTCACCTTGCTAATTAGGTCACTGTGGTTCAGTCCTGAGGGTGACCTTAATTGTGAGGTTCCACTCTATTTCAAAGCATTATGATGCAGTTTTTATATTAATTTCTTAATATTTCACACAGACTTGTAAAATAATAATTTTATGTGGCAGTTTTTTATTAAATAAAATAAAAAATGTGTAACTACAACTGCGAGAGATAACTTTACCTTCTACATCACACAGTGGCACCACCTACCAACGATGTTGTGAAACCATTATCCGAGAAACCCTTCCAAAGTCGTCTCTCCCAGATGACGATCGATTCGAAGAGTCTAATGAGACAGGCACCAGGGAAGAAGACAGAGGCAGTCGAAGAGAAGACAGAACCAGTGGCGACACCGTTGACAAGAACAGCGTCACTAGTACGTGCCACGACATTGTTCTTTTGTCCACAGTATGTTGCTAGTAATTATTCATGAAGTTTAAGTAGGAAAGGCAGTGTTAGCTGAGCCACTGGATTAGTTGTTTGTTGATGTTTCTCAGAAAACTACAGCTGCGAGAGTTGTTTGGTACCACCTAGTGATCGAATATATTATTAGACCATGAATGACGCACATTATATGACGGTTGTCATAATAATACAAAAATATTACCTAAAGGTATGTTTTTTTATGTGTAATGAAACCTTGGGTGATTGTTATTAATATCTGCCAATGTGTAAATTATCAAGGCATGTCACCATACTTTATTGTTCTGTCAGTTACAAATGGCTTAACTATACAGTAGTAAGATGTTTTTTCATCGATTTGTGTATTAATGAGAAATTCATTATAATATACTTTATGCAGAAAAACAACACAAGTCAAGTATAGATTGAAACAGGCCAAGTTAATGACATTTATTACAGCACTAGTAATTGTACACAAATAATCACAGCAAGCATGCCGGCCCCTGACTGCTAATTTCAGACAATATGTATAATTCGCAAATGTATTGTGTGGTCACACTATTGATAATAACATGCCTAATAAGTAAATGACTACTGACTAATATGCGACATTCACCATATGGGTGGGGGTCACTCCGCCACCCACCTAAACATGTACAATCACATGGTATATATAATCCACCATACCAGATTACAGATGACAATCTGAACAATATTTCCACCTAATGTCAAAGGGAGGGTGGTGGGAATTCAATCACTATACACACAAAACTAATCCAGCAACAACCACCATTATACTAAAACTCGCAAAAATCAAAATTCAAAATTCAGGCAAGGCCAAAATTAACCGTGTTATACTTCGAACGATTTTGCAGAATGGAGGCAGCCCCTCTCATTGCATATGCTTATATAGGAGTGTCTAGCGCGCATGCGCGAATCGCACCGCGAATACCCTCGTAGCCAAATGTGTATCAATTTGATAGCTACGGTGCCTATGTGTCAATTAATTAATGCTGTTTTTCCACATAAAACTCAGTATGTCCGTCGTTTACATACATCCATTTATGCAGAAAAACAACACAAGTCAAGTATAGTTTGAAACAGGCCAAGTTAATGACATTTATTACAGCACTAGTAATATACTTAATGTCAAAATGGGGCAAGTTGAGCCATACAAGGGGGTAGTTGAACATACCGGAACATTCTTACATTGTCCACACCATTTTGCTAGTAATTATGTATGAAGTTTAAGTATAATAAAGAGAATTACCTACAAAATGAACATCATATAGTTAATTTTGTGTAGACCATCCTCACCAGACAAGGATGGTAATTGACTACACTATCCCTGGCAGATGTGCTATGCAATATATGGAAGTTATTGAATCTGTTGTACTTTTTCCTAGTAACTGATTCCGTTGGTTGCGACTGTACCAGCCGTGAGAACAGTGCGGACACTCACGCCCCATATCGAAGACAAGGTCACTCCAGGGAATCCAAATATAATCGAATCTTGGAAGGCAGCAAGATTATGGGTTCAGCTTAATATTTTAACAAAGTGATATTCCAGGGGTATTGGGACTGGTGTAATTAGCAGCGCCCCCTGGTGCACAAGGATGCCGTAATCCATTGTAGAATGTAACAGACCCTGAACTTATCACCTTGTAGGGTCAGATCAAGAAGAAAGACATGAAATCCAACAGACAGCTGCCGCGCCGAGCAATAAGTCAACCCAGTGAGGCAGTGAGGAAAGAAAACCTCAAGTCAAATGCAGTCAAACACCACAAACCCAAGGTGGGTCTCATTTCCATTCTCACATCACTCTCTCTCCTGGTCCCTCCCTCTCCATCTTCCTCTCCCTCTCTCTCTCTCTCTTTCCTCTCTCTCCCTCTCTCCTTGTACCTCCCTCTCCATCTTCCTCTCTCTCTCTCTCTTTCCTCTGTCCCTCTCTCCTGGTCCCACCCTCTCCATCTTCCTCTCCCTCTGTCTCTCTTTCCTCTCTCTCCCTCTCTCCTGGTCCCTCCCTCTCCATCTTCCTCTCTCTCTCTCTTTCCTCTCTCTCTCTCTCCTGGTCTCTCCATCTTCCTCTCTCTCTTTCCTCTCTCCCTCTCTCCTGGTACCTCCCTCTCCCTCTCCCTCTCTCTCTCTCTTTCCTCTCTCTCCCTCTCTCCTTGTACCTCCCTCTCCATCTTCCTCTCCCTCTCTCTTTCCTCTCTCCCTCTCTCTTTTTCTTTCTCCCTCTCTCCTGGTCCCTCCCTCTCCATCTTCTCTCCCTCTCTCTCTCTCTTTCCTCTCTCCCTCTCTCTCTTTCTCTTTCTCCCTCTCTCGCTCTCTCAATTTGTTTGTCAGATGTTTCACTCCCAGCTAATTATATAATGATGGTTTCTGACATGAGATCCAGTGAGATCTCAAAAGGTTCTCATGGGTAGCAAATTCTACTCCTTCAAGTAGGGTTGAAACTTACGAATATCCTGAAGTTTTGAAGTGTGAAAACTTCTGAGGCAAGACATCTTTAAACATAAATACATTAGAGCATTGGCCTCAGCTGTATATACAACTATACCTATCAATGCAATGTGGCAAAATTATAATGTATGACACTAATTTGTGTGCAATGTTTGACAGTGTGGCTGAATTATTCCAGAAAAGTAGTTTCAATTTCAATGAACAAATTTATCTGGGGGTGAAGTATAAGACCCTCCGAGCAGTACTAAATAGCAGTATCTTTTTACAGTGTTTACAGTGTTTGCAGTGTTTACAATGTTTACAATGTTTACAATGTCTACACATTTTCACTGCAGGCGAAACAGCAGCCGGTGAAATCCGTTCGACAGCTGCCTGTAGCTTCTGTCACTGACAACGTGGCAACTAAAGCTAACTGGAATGTGCCAGAAGGTGGTGCTGTGATTCGCAGAATTCCCACAAGTTCGATGATGATAAAGCCAAAGACAGGATACTCCTACAGCGGTCCCGCAGATAATGGTGCCAAAAGAGGGAGTGTGGCAAAACCACAGAGGACGAAACAACTGATTCAAGTCTCCCCGGCGAAGAGGTCATCAGGAAAAGGGAAGAAGACAACCTGTGAGGTACTTGTTCAGCACTCATTCTCCCTCATCTTCTTCCTCATACTGTTATGACTGTACCACAGTCCAGGACAAACACTCACCTGCACTCCTTCCCCTCAGCCATCTATTTGTGTAACCCTATGAAGCCTCCCCGGCCAGCACTGTTACAGCCTTCGAAGCTGCAGTTGAGGTCTGGGTGAAAAGCTAGACCCACCCTTTCCAAAAAAACGTACTAACAAAAAATATTGTTCTCATCCACCTTCTCAGACCCACGCATGTGCATACCCGTACTCTGTAGTATTGCAACCACACTAAGAAGAAGAAGCTTCCTGGCACTTCTGTAAAAAATAATATTATTTGTCTTTGTTGCCATTTAATTGGAAACCAGTTATGTGTATTTCTGATGAGCAAATACCAATATTATCAGCGATAGAAATAAGCCAGGATATTTATTTGTCTGCCGGACAAGTAAGTTTTGAAACCTACTTGTCCGCCAAAATTTTAATTTGTCCGAGTGGTTGTCAAGGGGAATCGAAACTTCGGAAAAAACGTCAAAAAGTTTGTCTTATTTTTATGGCAACAACACTGCTGTTTTGTTGCATGTACATCTGAGTGATTTTGATTTAATCTGCAAATTTTGAAATTGCAAAATTACATTTTCAACTTTTTTCTGGTCCATTATCATTATTATTCATCATGAATATTAAAAGTAGACATTGTTCTAGTTGTTTCCAGCACTCGGCAACGTTCTATTAACTGACTAGTCTGTATATATTGTGGTTACAGTGATCTTATGAGGTCTCATTCAACTAGTCAGCCTTTTTCAGAACATTATCGCCAAGCCGACCTTTCTATGCTGGCACTGAGGGTGGTCACTGCCAGGGTGCTTGTCGTCCTCAGTGGTTCTTTTACGTCCCAAATTGAGACGGGACCGACATTAACGTGATCTCCGAGTCACGATCTGCAAGTTACATGATGTATACCAATATTTTAGTGATGCTGATATGAACGCTTTTATTAATAACAAATAATTATTACGATGATAGGAATGAGACAATTGTTTTCCTTGCTATTTGTTATAATGTTGCAAAAACTTGTTATGTTTAATATGGTATATAACATATAACACTGCTGTAAAATGTTGGCATCAGTTTGTCATTGAAGATGCCACTCAACCATAAGGAACACCACCAATGCAAAGCCAGGAAATGTTGTCACAAAAATCATAATAAACTATATCATCTGATATTGTTTTGTTCAACCTCTATGAACTTCAATATTAACAAAGCTAATTCTGTATTTTACAAACGAACATCATATTCAATTGATCATCAGCAAACAAATGCATATTTTTTCTAAATGTTATATTACAATTTCAATGATGATAAAACAGTTTTAACGGTGCCCAAATTACATTTACCAGGCGGAATATAATTTATAGATTTAGCTACGTCGTAACGTTGCTGGCGCATGCAGACCGCCGTAGTTGGTGGAAGTTGACATGTCAAAGGCGGTTGGCACCTCACCCCGTCCCTGGCCGCGCGTCTTGCATAATTCGGCTTCAAAAACCTCTCGATTTATGGTTAAAATAAATCTTACATAGATACAGCAACACTTCTGAAATTTCATTAATATTCCATTTATCAACCACCACCATAGATTTATCGGAGAGCCAGTTACAAGTTTTGAAAATTGTCACCGATCTGGATCGGCTAACGTTCGATGACTTGGAAGACTGCCGAGCCCGCGTGGGTTAGGCGTAATAATGGTTAAAACTATATAATTATTCAAATAACAGATAACGACACAAAGTCTACTATTTCATCAAACTAGTTCATCAAATATGATCCATGAGTGGAAACAAGTTGTATGTCGGCCAAACTGAACGATTTACGATTTTGTGAAATACAGACTCGATCAACGATGGCTGATGCGGAGTATGTCCTACACGTATGACAGAACTAGGTTGGTGCGCTCAGCGGATGACTCTGTTAACACAGGCATTAAACTCGGTCGAACCCAGACTTACAACACACTGGCGGCGGAACGACAAGACGCCGACACACTAACAAAATTGCAATGCGCGCGATTGCTAGCGAACTTCATTTACATTTGAATTTCCTCAGATAAAAAGTTTGCAATGTTGCACGCGTCACTATTTACTGTAAATTTTCACTTGTCCACCGGATAACCATGTAGAGTAATTTTACTTGTCCAGGCCAAAAATCACTTGTCCCGGACAAACGGACAAGTGCTATTTCGAACGCTGAATTTATTATAAAGCCATATTAATAGTATAGGTGGTTAAGTGAGACACATTGTCAAAACTTGTTCATGCTCTTAAATAAACTACCAACTGCTGTGAAGATACTGGATACGGGTAATATCATTATGATTCTGTGCCCTACAGCTGTCACCAGGTGTACTCCTGCCACCCACACCCATCGACCGGGCTGCCAGCAGTATGGAAGGTAGGTCACAACACTATTATGACTTATCCTGACCATTGGATGTGGGGCGCAGAACACGAACGGGCTGGGGTTCAAATACTCCAGATGCCATTTCAAAGCTAGGGCAGTTGTTTCATTCATTCATTTTGCAGTAAAACTTAGTACATGGCTACAGACAGTGAGTCTTCAGGCACACTTTAGTTCTGGTGTGGCTGAATGCTTCCCAGAAAAATCAAGTTGGTGTTCGAAGAACCATATTTATTAGTTGTGAAGGGTTAAGTGCTTATGATAGTCCTGATGACAGGATATTGGATTATATAAGAACCTACCTTTGTCATTGACAATTTCCACGGTTGCATTTTGTGTCACTTGTATTATATTGGAGTGTTGTGATTGTGGCAGATTTGGGCAGTGTGTGATTGTGCATGGCTGTCAATGCCAATGTCTTTCTTTGTCAATGCCTTGTACTGTTGAGGAAGCCGTATTAGTGCAGTGAAACCTGCCACTTATCTATAAAATATTGACAACTCTTGTCTATAGAGGACAGATACAGTATCAAGTTATTATATATATTATATATAATCACTTTAAAAAATAAGTGAAAACATTTCTTGATGTTATTGTCATTAAGTGGATACATGTATAAATCCCTAAGCTTTGTTAGGAAACACCCTTTTGACATTTTGTTGCACTTTTATGTTGTGCTATTAGTGCCCCAAACCTTTTATGTTGTGCTATTAGTGCCCCAAACCTTTTATGTTGTGCTATTAGTGCCCCAAACCTATGGCACAGTAGTGGAGGAGTCCACATATATAATGGACAACTGGCAATAACAGTCACCTTACAATAAAGGACTTGACAGTAATGGATGCCTGTCTGTAGTGGACATGTGCCAATGAAGATACATGGCAATAACACCTGTTTGTAATGAACACATGTATAGAAAGGTCACCTCTCTATAACTTACAACTGTGTGACATTTTGGAGTCCTGTTTACAGCAGCCCCTGTTTATAATGATTACCTGTTCGCTACGAACACGTTTTCTCTATTCCAGAGTTGTCTGTGGATTTCACCATGTTTTCTATTGATATAGACAATCAAAAACAAAAATTCATAACAGTTTACTTATGAGAACCCAGTGCAGCATTTTTGCATCATCTGTGAATTCCTGCTTACGTGAATCGCATGTAAAACAAATCGCATCTAAAACATGTAGATGCTACTATATGTTGTTGTTTTATTCTCGCCCATGGTGTCGTCCAGTTAAAATGTATGCGGTGATCGGAGAGCTGAAAGCGCCATCTGTTAGCCTGATTAGTGAGCTGACTGATAATGGGGTGGTGGAGAAAGCACAATACAGATCAATCCTCACGGCTGATTGTTCATCACCCTTGACGCGCTTCAGTGATGGTATCGCAGTGTCACTTACCTTAGATGTTGTACTCATCAACTAGTTGTAGAGATAGATGGCACACAAGTATACAACCCTAACCCCGTCACTGTAGTCATTATGTAGAACATTACACCTAATCTTAGTCAATGAAGTTTCTTCAGGATCTTATACACATTTACAGGTTTCATAAGGAAGAGTTTGGAAGAAAACTTGTTTTCATTATATGGACAATTACGTGCACACGCATACAGGCATCTACACACATGCACGCGCGCGCACAGACACACACACACAGATACACACACATACACACACACACACACACACACACACACACACACATAATAATAATATTGTGTTATTATTGTAATGGATATTCAAGTGTATGGCCTGATAAGACATTTTTCTCTTACACCTAAAACTATCCCGCTTCTGTCACCATGTTATATATAATGACTGATCTTATTGCTGAGAAAGTTGTTGTTGTAACACCGTTAGCATTTGGTCACTGATACTGATCAACGTCTTTCATGTGCCAAGGTTATATGTAATAATGAAGTTGAAACTTAACAGTTTTATTAATTAAACATGCAGTCTTGATATATTTTGCTATGTTGTTTCAAAGGTTCTAAACCAGTGGTTCTTAACCCCTGTGTCGCAACCCAAAATTTGGTCGCCAAGCCATGTTGAATGGGTCGCCAAGAGTTTTCATTTTCTTCAGGATTATACGAACTTTCCTTTATTTGTTGTATTGTTAGACACCGTGTGATACAGTATCACATTTCAAGTTCACACCAGTTTTAGCATAAATTGTTCTTCTGTCATGGGCAAGAAGTGATATTCTGTTTGATGCCATCGAAAATGTGTCACGTGTGCACTAGGCGAAAGTTGGTGTCGTTTTTTATTCACACCATATCGAATCCTTCAAAATATACTATCACAGATAAATATCGCTTTAATTAACACGTCCACTCATGTTATATAACAGACTGGACTGTCTGGCTCCTTGGTGTCTCCAGTATGATGTACATGTAAATCAGTTTAATATCCTTTTTGAAAGTTATTGAAATGTATGATCTTCCTGACCTTGTCCGCCATCTTTGCTTTCGATTTGCAAGGACTCCTCTTTTTTTTCGATAATCCAGTTGAACGGTGATGATTTGGTGATTCTTGTGTAATCGGCAAGCTAGTTTAATGAATATTCAAACTATTGTCTATTTTTGTTGTGCCTATTTATTTTATTATTATTTATTTTAGTATTTTATCATATGTTAACTGTTTGAAGGCATGGCGGGTCGCCAAGCAAGTCCGGCAACCAGAATTTGGGTTGCAACCAAAATATGTTAAGAACTGCTGTTCTAGACCATACTTAGGCTTATTTAGTGGATGCATTTACACGCCCCTGTATGTATTTTGTGTATTACCACATTGCAAACAAACACATGATCTTAGGGATCATCTCAGAATGTTGATGTCCAATATCAGACAAAATTACTTTCGTTTGGGGGACGGTGGGGTACATTGATATTTTATGCTTTGTACCAATATTGTTAATATATTGATATCATCATATCAGTGTTTACAAACTTTTGTCTGACGGGAGAGGTAGGTAGCTGAGGCCATATGAAAATAATTGTCTGATAATGGACTTCAACGTTCTGAGACGATCCCCTAATAGGATGAGATTTGAGAACATAGAAGGACATTAACACCTTTTTCTGACTATGGAGAAGTTTTAAATTGTTTGGTTCATATCCGTTTTGTCAAATAGATTTATTTTTTCCAGACAAAGGTATTTTGTTGTTACAAAATTCCTCATTGTTTCTAAGTTTGATAACTCTACTGCAAATGACAATACTGTAACAAAGTTAACCTGTTAACATATATTCAGTGGAAGTTTTTTTAAGTTTAAATATCAAGTTAATTTTTTACAGTATCATAATTTGCAGTTAAAGGAGGGGTGTTGCAGGAAAATGTATGACTAGTTCCTCTTGTGAACCAAACAATTAAGACAATAGTTAAACATCTGGTAGCTGTATACATAGAAAGTTCATGATACTGGTTGATGTGATGAGAGACTATTAAAATATCCGTAGCTATCAACTGCACATATACGTATGTTCGCAACAATGAGTGTGCGTAGATGTGTATACACGGTAGCAGAACTAGTATGCAAGTTCAGTAGAAATAAGTATGACGTGTAATGTCATAGTTGGATTTTATATTCTGTTCATCAATACTAACACAAACTATCTTATGTTTGACATATTTCCATGACTGTGGCAGTATTGGCCAACATATATTTTGTATCTCAAATAATTGCACTTCTGAGACCAGTTAATGTAATAATTGTTACATTTCTGGCAAAAAAATAGTATTAATATGTTACTGTATAAGGTATTCCATTTCTTACATGAATGATGTTACAGTGGTTAATATTATGGTAAAAAGAGATGATCTTTATCCACGTCTGACACCAATTAATGCAGTGTTAGATTTTTGATGAAGTAAGATTACTTTTGTTTCTTCCACATTGTAAGTTGTTGAAGAGTGACATAGAAACTATAATATTTATGTTATTTGACCTTTTGATTGGTTTTTGTCTACTAAAATGTATACACTCAATATATAAAAATATTACACTATATATTAAAATGCTAACTTGGAGGCATTGTCAGAGTATCTCCTCCAAAGGCTCCAAGGTTCACTTGGCTCTTTCAATACACAAATATACACAAATATCCACCGCTAATGAGAATATCACTGTAGGAATTATACTTATTATTTCACCAGGAATGCCTCGGTACATAAATAATCAATATTTTAACTGTTTTATGGTATTAAAGTAAATGTTACATTGCGGAACCAAACTAACTGAAGACATCGCTGCACCGTCTAACAATCACCACATCTGCCACCAGGTGTTGCCTTCAGTGTGTCGGAGCGAGACGAGGTTACCACACCAGGTGGCGCCAGTATCACATCAGCTGGGCAGATGGCGCCCCTGTCTGGTGACATGTCACTGCGACCAGATTCGGGAACGGTCGACTTCGGGCGCACATCACGGAACCTCCTGAACATCGAGGAAGTAACGGACGGGAAGGCTACACCTGGTCTAGGTCTCCACGACCTCACAGCATCCCCTACCATCTACAGCGACTACGGCAGTGACTGGACTTTCCCTGCCCAACAGAATGTGGAGGCGTGGTACAGAGCCAATGCCCAGCAGATGCAGGATGGCCTCCCCCAGGGGAAATATCTTGGAGGGAGGGCGGTGACGTGTGGAACACCCTCTGGTCGCCCGAACACCCCAGCAGAAGAGAGGGCGCGAGCATGGAGGCCGTATACTGCGGGGGAGATTGGGGAACCCAACAAAGAGGTAAATTAATGATGTTGGTTGTCTTAGTTTGCTGTGATTCACAGGTTTTATACCATATTTAGCTCTTAGGGTTATTGTCTTAATGCTTACATCCACCCCTGTATTTATCTCTTAGGGTTATTGTCTTGATGCTTACATCCACCCCTGTATTTAGCTCTTAGGGTTATTGTCCTGATGCTTATATCCACCCCAGTATTTATTTGTATTACTGCAATGCAACTAAATACGTTATGTTAATAGGACGAGAGTTGGGACCATTGTAACGCAGCAGCTATGCATCTACATCTTTTCCCAACTAAGATGTTTCCAATTGTTTGGTTCATGTCATTTTTTTTCAAATAGATGTATTGTTTTTTCCAGACAACAGTTTTTTGCCCTTCAAATTCCCTATTGTCTTTAAGTTCTGTTTATAATATACAATGGGAGGTTCTATACTAAGTACTACTGTAAACGAAAAGGACTTAGGGTTAACCATTAGTGGTGTTATGAAGGTTTCAGAGCAGTGCGGTATTGCTGCTTCAAAGGGAAATCAAATCCTTGGATTAATTAGGCAAATCATAACGTATAAGGAAAAAGAGCTAATAATACCGCTGTACAAAACAATAGTTAGGCCTTTTTTATAATATTGTATTCAAGCGTGGAGGCCATATCGCAGGAAGGACATAAATATGCTAGAAAGAGTACACAGGAGAGCAACTAAAATTATACCAAAACTGAGGGATCCTAGCTACAAAATATGCCTTAAAATATGGTTTAACAACACTAGAGACCAGGCGATTGAGAGGAGATCAGATAGAAATGTTTAAAATATTGAATGGTTATGAAAATATTGATAGAAATATTTGTTCTCAGTTAAGAAAGATAGAAGGACCAGAGGACATGAAGTTACATTAGTAAAGGAGCAGTGTAGATTAGATATAAGAAAGTTCTCATTCTCAAAAAGGACTGTAAATGAATGGAACAGATTATCTCCTGCTTGTGTTGGTGCTAGTAGCATGAATATGTTTAAAAATAAAATTTACATATACCTTAAAAGGGCGGGATACACGTAGATAAAAAGTATCAGATTCTCGATAAGCCAAAAGGCTTCCTTGTCCACCTGCCATCTAGAGTTAATTTTCTGGATGGCAATCTTGTTAACTCTTGTTAAAGTTTGCCAACTCTTCACTGCCTGATACTGCAAATGACTATACTGCAACAATACTGTAACAAAACTAACTTGATAACATAATATTCAATAGAATTTGTTGAAGTTAATTATACTGTTTTGAGGAATGTTGCAGTAAAATGTAGGACCAGTTTCTTGTGTTGTCAGCTAGGACAAGCTTGTGGGTTTTAGTTCCAATGATCCAAATATATTAACACGCAAACTTTGAGGCCCTGTAACCGGACCTCCTCCCAGGCGCCGACGTCCACTCGCCTCTTTCTGTCTTCATTCACCTCCTTGGACACTGGCCTCTCATCTACCAATTAGCGATGCATTTAAAAACATGATGGTAGTTATTGACTTTTCCCCCACATGGTGCCACAACCATACTGTAAATATATAACAAAAAAATAATGGTGATAATTAACTGCTGTCCTTGATTTGTTGCATCGTGGGTGGGTGTAAGAAATTATTTTCAGTGATTATTTTCTGGTTATGCTAACTTTATGCAAATATTTAAAAATAATTTGTTCTAATTTAAGTAGACTTGTGGATGTAATTCAATATTTTTTTGGTTTCACCAGGAGCTGGAACGTGACTTTCTTGAAGCGTTGCGGAGGTATCGAGGATCGGTGTAAGTATACGTATAGTGTGATATCCTTCCAAATTGAATTAAGCATAAGCTATTTCATTATGATATTTCATACATTATTTAATAAAATACGCCAATTTGTAAAAAAAATTGTCAATTTGACTGGACTATTTAAAGACATTACTAGTTACTGACTTTTTTATGTAACAACTTTTATGTTGAATGACTTTCATATTTTAATATTCATCTTTAATAACTTCCAGTACCCAGTTATGATTTATAGTTAATGAATTTCATATTTAAGCAAATAAATGACTTTCATATTTAATTTTAGTGGTGGATATTTGTTTACCAATAGTCTTCATGCATTGATTGCAACATGGCTGAATGCTTCCAAAACACGTTGAGATGGTGTTGTATAAAACAGGTCTGCCTGGGAGTAAAGTATAAAACACTTTGAGCATTCCTAAATACTGGATACTGCACTATATAAGAACTAACTTTTGTTTAATTACTTTCCTGTTTACCGACACTGTCTAGTATTCTGCCATCCCCTGTTGTAGCATGTCAGCATGCCGGGACAACCTCCATCAGAATGACGGCACTGTGTTCGGGGAGGACTGGCAGGAGAGGGAGATAGAGAGGTACAGGGAACTCTACATGCTTGTTTTTTTACTGGAACTTTTTAATTATTAAAATTAAAATCAACAAGTATATATCCAATCAATACAAGTGTAATTTTTTTATTAATTTCTTTTTAACATCTTAATTTTTGTTGTTAATTTACTACTTGAACGCACTTTAACTTTTAAAATAAAACCTAACCTCAGCAGATACGTATTCAACAATACAAATGCATCAAGTTTTAAATTAATTTTATTTATTATTTTAACCAAAAAATGCTCTTCTATCTTTGTGAGTTCGACTTCCTTGGTTCAAGTTGTGCATTGGTAAGTTTTCAATTTATATTGATATATCTTGTTGCCTTGTAGATGGCAACACTCAACATCAAAATGCAAAAGGCCAATTAACGAGTGAAAACTTTTGTAGTTTTATACATATTTATGTTTTTAAAATACTGATTTAAGCCTAAAAAAAAACAAGTCTGACATTTGAAACTGGCTTTAACAGTATTATTCAAACTGTAGTCTGACATTTAAAACTACAAGTACATTCAACACTTACTCCAGCAAGAAAGCCCAGACAGCTTCGGTTGGCTGGTTCTAATCTACTTTTTCTTCCTCGAGTTACGATGAATGCTGGAACTCAAGCCTTCTCGGTTGCCGCACCAACTCTGTGGAACTCACTCCCTGTCAGCATTATGTCAGCAGAAAATTTAGTTTAATTTTGCTGTCATCTAAAAACCTATCTTTTTAATTTTGCCTCTCAGCAGTTCCATCCATCTGTTGATAACTTTCACTTTGTACACAATTATAAGAATGCTTAATCTTTTGGTTTTGTTGTACCACTGAGCTCAGATCTTCTGAGGATATTGGTACTAAAGAAGTCCGTTTATTATTACAATTATAGTTTTGTTGTACCACTAAGCTCAAATCTTCTGAGGATATTGGTACTAAAGAAGTCTGTTTATTATTACTATTATAGTTTTGTTGTACCACTGAGCTCAGATCTTCTGAGGATATTGGTACTAAAGAAGTCCATTTATTATTACTATTATTGTTTTGTTGTACCTCCAAGCTCAGATCTTCTGAGGATATTGGTACTAAAGAAGTCTGTTTATTATTACTATTATAGTTTTGTTGTACCACCAAGCTCAAATCTTCTGAGGATATTGGTACTAAAGAAGTCTGTTTATTATTACTATTATAGTTTTGTTGTACCACTGAGCTCAGATCTTCTGAGGATATTGGTACTAAAGAAGTCCGTTTATTACTATTATAGTTTTATTGTACCACTGAGCTCAGATCTTCTGAGGATATTGGTACTAAAGAAGTCCGTTTATTATTACTATTATTGTTTTGTTGTACCACTGAGCTCAGATCTTCTGAGGATATTGGTACTAAAGAAGTCCATTTATTATTACTATTATTGTTTTGTTGTACCTCCAAGCTCAGATCTTCTGAGGATATTGGTACTAAAGAAGTCCGTTTATTATTACTATTATAGTTTTGTTGTACCACCAAGCTCAAATCTTCTGAGGATATTGGTACTAAAGAAGTCCGTTTATTATTACAATTATAGTTTTGTTGTACCACCAAGCTCAAATCTTCTGAGGATATTGGTACTAAAGAAGTCTGTTTATTATTACTATTATAGTTTTGTTGTACCACTGAGCTCAGATCTTCTGAGGATATTGGTACTAAAGAAGTCCATTTATTATTACTATTATTGTTTTGTTGTACCTCCAAGCTCAGATCTTCTGAGGATATTGGTACTAAAGAAGTCTGTTTATTATTACTATTATAGTTTTGTTGTACCACTGAGCTCAGATCTTCTGAGGATATTGGTACTAAAGAAGTCCGTTTATTATTACTACTATTGTTTTGTTGTACCTCCAAGCTCAGATCTTCTGAGGATATTGGTACTAAAGAAGTCCGTTTATTACTATTATAGTTTTGTTGTACCTCCAAGGTCAGATCTTCTGAGGATATTGGTACTAAAGAAGTCCGTTTATTATTACTATTATAGTTTTGTTGTACCACTGAGCTCAGATTTTCTGAGGATATTGGTACTAAAGAAGTCCGTTTATTATTACTATTATTGTTTTGTTGTACCACTGAGCTCAGATCTTCTGAGGATATTGGTACTAAAGAAGTCCGTTTATTATTACTATTATTGTTTTGTTGTACCACTGAGCTCAGATCTTCTGAGGATATTGGTACCAAAGAAGTCCGTTTATTATTACTATTATTGTTTTGTTGTACCTCCAAGGTCAGATCTTCTGAGGATATTGGTACTAAAGAAGTCCGTTTATTATTACTATTATAGTTTTGTTGTACCACTGAGCTCAGATCTTCTGAGGATATTGGTACTAAAGAAGTCCGTTTATTATTACTATTATTGTTTTGTTGTACCACTGAGCTCAGAACTTCTGAGGATATTGGTACTAAAGAAGTCCGTTTATTATTACTATTATAGTTTTGTTGTACCATCAAGCTCAAATCTTCTGAGGATATTGGTACTAAAGAAGTCCGTTTATTATTACTATTATAGTTTTGTTGTACCATCAAGCTCAAATCTTCTGAGGATATTGGTACTAAAGAAGTCCGTTTAATATTACTATTATAGTTTTGTTGTACCACCAAGCTCAAATCTTCTGAGGATATTGGTACTAAAGAAGTCCGTTTATTATTACTACTATTCTTTTGTTGTACCACCGAGCTTAGATCTTCTGAGGATATTGGTACTAAAGAAGTCCGTTTATTATTACTACTATTCTTTTGTTGTACCACCGAGCTTAGATCTTCTGAGGATATTGGTACTAAAGAAGTCCGTTTATTATTACTATTATAGTTTTGTTGTACCACTGAGCTCAGATCTTCTGAGGATATTGGTACTAAAGAAGTCCGTTTATTATTACTATTATTGTTTTGTTGTACCACTGAGCTCAGATCTTCTGAGGATATTGGTACTAAAGAAGTCCGTTTATTATTACTATTATAGTTTTGTTGTACCATCAAGCTCAAATCTTCTGAGGATATTGGTACTAAAGAAGTCCGTTTATTATTACTACTATTCTTTTGTTGTACCACCGAGCTTAGATCTTCTGAGGATATTGGTACTAAAGAAGTCCGTTTATTATTACTACTATTCTTTTGTTGTACCACCGAGCTTAGATCTTCTGAGGATATTGGTACTAAAGAAGTCCGTTTATTATTACTATTATAGTTTTGTTGTACCACTGAGCTCAGATCTTCTGAGGATATTGGTACTAAAGAAGTCCGTTTATTATTACTATTATTGTTTTGTTGTACCACCGAGCTTAGATCTTCTGAGGATATTGGTACTAAAGAAGTCCGTTTATTATTACTACTATTGTTTTGTTGTACCACTGAGCTCAAATCTTCTGAGGATATTGGTACTAAAGAAGTCTGTTTATTATTACTATTATAGTTTTGTTGTATCACTGAGCTCAGATCTTCTGAGGATATTGGTACTAAAGAAGTCCGTTTATTATTACTATTATTATTTTGTTGTACCACCAAGCTCAGATCTTCTGAGGATATTGGTACTAAAAAAGTATGTTTATTATTACTATTATAGTTTTGTTGTACCACTGAGATCAGATCTTCTGAGGATATTGGTACTAAAGAAGTCCGTTTATTATTACTATTATTATTTTGTTGTACCACCGAGCTCAGATCTTCTTAGGATATTGGTACTAAAGAAGTCCGATTATTATTACTATTATTATTTTGTGTCAGACACCAGCTGCTGCGAATGCAGAGGCAGCTCCGAGCCAAGAGCGCAGCGGAGAAGAGAGCCGGAGTGGACAAAGAGAAACGGCGTAGACAGACAACACTACCCAGGCACACCTCATGTGCACCACCTGGTGACTGCAACAGTAAGCACAAATTATCATAATAATTATATTCTGTTATATTTTTATATTTATATTTAGTTTTGATGTGTTTCACATGTATTAAATATTTTATCATAATATAATATTACGATAATAATATTTAGTACATATGAAACACACATATTACATTATTATTATATGTCATCGTCGTCGGAAAGTGAAAATAAATATATTAAATTCAAGCTATAAAATAAATGAAATGCATTAATAATACTGACTACATATATGCAGCCTATGGCATGTTACTTTAGTGATTAAAATATCAATTGAGAGAATAAAAGTTAACATTTTCTTTCTGCTTTTCGAAGCATGGACAGTTTCATTCACTCTACACTACCTGAATTCATTCAGCTGTGTAAATAAGTACCTGGCTATAAACGGTGGTGATATTTTCATACAATGTCTTAACAGAGTAATTGCAGCATGGCTTAATACTTCCCAGAGATGTCGAGTTGGTATTGTAATGAACATGTTAGCCAGGAGGTGAGGTGAAAAGCACTTTCAGCAGCCCTAAGGACTAGATACCAGATTATATAAGAGATAGCTTACTTTTACGTTTTCTTATATGCATATAAAGATAAGTTCTTATATTGCACAGTATCCAGTCCTTAGGACTGCTCAAAACACTTTACTCCCTGGCAGACCTGTTCAATCAAACACCATCTTGACTTCTCTGGGAAGCATCCAACCATGCTGCAATTAATCCGTGAAGACTATTTGTATATAAATATCCACCACTGTCTATAGCCAGGTACTCATTCATACACCTGAATGAACTGGAGCAACGTAGAGTGAACGAACTTGCCAAAGTTCGACACGACAACAGGTTCGCTCCAGAGTGTACATACGCATGGACACAGGCATTCCAGCTCTTGCTCCACTGTCTATGGTTTGCTCTGTATCCCCTGATCTCCTAATTTACTCGTCATTAATCTCTACAGTGTGCCCTATATCCTCTGATCTCCTAATTTACTAGTCATTAATCTCTACAGTGTGCCCTGTATCCTCTGATCTCCTAATTGACTGTTCATTAATCTCTACAGTGTGCCCTGTATCCTCTGATCTCCTAATTTACTTGTCATTAATCTCAACAGTGTGCCCTGTATCCTCTGATCTCCTAATTTACTTGTCATTAATCTCAACAGTGTGCCCTGTATCCTCTGATCTCCTATTTACTTGTCATTAATCTCTACAGTGTGCCTGGTATCCCCTGATCTCCTAATTTACTTGTCATTAATGTCTACAGTGTGCCCTGTATCCTCTGATGTCCTAATTTAGTCGTCATTAATCTCTACAGTGTGCTATGTATCCGCTGATCTCCTAATTGACTGGTCATTAATTTCTACAGTGTGCCCTGTATCCTCTGATCTCCTAATTTACTTGTCATTAATATCAACAGTGTGCCCTGTATCCTCTGATCTCCTATTTACTTATAATTAATCTCTACAGTGTGCCATGTATCCTCTGATCTCTTAATTTACTTGTCATTAATCTCTACAATGTGCCCTGTATCCTCTGATCTCCTAATTTACTCATCATTAATCTCTACAGTGTGCCCTGTATCCTCTGATCTCCTAATTTACTGGTCATTAATCTCTACAGTGTGCCTGGTATCCCCTAATCTCCTAATTTACTTGTCATTAATCTCTACAGTGTGCCCTTTATCCTCTGATCTCCTAATTTACTTGTCAATAATGTCTACAGTGTGCCCTGTATCTTCTGATCTCCTAATTTACTCGTCATTAATCTTTACAGTGTGCCCTGTATCCTCTGATCTCCTAATTTACTTGTCATTAATCTTTACAGTGTGCCCTGTGTCCTCTGATCTCCTAATTTACTCGTCATTAATCTCTACAGTGTGCCCTGTGTCCTCTGATCTCCTAATTTACTCGTCATTAATCTCTACAGTGTGCCCTGTGTCCTCTGATCTCCTAATTTACTCGTCATTAATCTCTACAGTGTGCCCTGTGTCCTCTGATCTCCTAATTTACTCGTCATTAATCTCTACAGTTTGCCCTGTATCCCCTGATCTCCTAATTTACTCGTCATTAATCTCTACAGTGTGCCCTGTATCCTCTGATCTCCTAATTTACTCGTCATTAATCTCTACAGTGTGCCCTATATCTCCTGATCTCCTAATTTACTCGTCATTAATCTCTACAGTGTGCCCTGTATCCCCTGATCTCCTAATTTACTCGTCATTAATCTCTACAGTGTGCCCTATATCTCCTGATCTCCTAATTTACTCGTCATTAATCTCTACAGTGTGCCCTGTATCCTCTGATCTCCTAATTTACTTGTCATTAATGTCTACAGTGTGCCCTGTATCCCCAGATCTCCTAATTTACTCGTCATTAATCTCTACAGTGTGCCCTGTATCGTCTGATCTCCTAATTTACTCATCATTAATCTCTACAGTGTGCCCTGTATCCTCTGATCTCCTAATTTACTTGTCATTAATCTCTACAGTGTGCCCTGTATCCTCTGATCTCCTAATTTACTCGTCATTAATCTCTACAGTGTGCCCTGTATCCTCTGATCTCCTAATTTACTCGTCATTAATCTCAACAGTGTGCCCTGTATCTCTTGATGTCCTAATTTACTCGTCATTAATCTCAACAGTGTGCCCTGCATCCTCTGATCTCCTAATTTACTCGTCATTAATCTCTACAGTGTGCCCTGTATCCTCTGATCTCCTAATTTACTCGTCATTAATCTCTACAGTGTGCCCTGTATCTCCTGATCTCCTAATTTACTCGTCATTAATCTCTACAGTGTGCCCTGTATCCCCTGATCTCCTAATTTACTCGTCATTAATCTCTACAGTGTGCCCTGTATCCCCTGATCTCCTAATTTACTCGTCATTAATCTCTACAGTGTGGCCTGTATCTCCTGATCTCCTAATTTACTCGTCATTAATCTCTACAGTATGCCCTGTATCTCCTGATCTCCTAATTTACTCGTCATTAATCTCTACAGTGTGCCATGTATCCCCTGATCTCCTAATTTACTCGTCATTAATCTCTACAGTGTGCCCTGTATCTCCTGATCTCCTAATTTACTCATCATTAATCTCTACAGTGTGCCCTGTATCCTCTGATCTCCTAATTTACTCATCATTAATCTCTACAGTGTGCCCTGTATCTCCTGATCTCCTAATTTACTCGTCATTAATCTCTACAGTGTGCCCTGTATCCCCTAATCTCCTAATTTACTCATCATTAATCTCTACAGTTTGCCCTGTATCCCCTGATCTCCTAATTTACTCATCATTAATCTCTACAGTGTGCCCTGTATCTCCTGATCTCCTAATTTACTCGTCATTAATCTCTACAGTGTGCCCTGTATCCTCTGATCTCCTAATTTACTCATCATTAATCTCTACAGTTTGCCCTGTATCCCCTGATCTCCTAATTTACTCATCATTAATCTCTACAGTGTGCCCTGTATCCCCTGATCTCCTAATTTACTCGTCATTAATCTCTACAGTGTGCCCTGTATCCTCTGATCTCCTAATTTACTCATCATTAATCTCTACAGTGTGCCCTGTATCTCCTGATCTCCTAATTTACTCGTCATTAATCTCTACAGTGTGCCCTGTATCCCCTGATCTCCTAATTTACTCATCATTAATCTCTACAGTTTGCCCTGTATCCCCTGATCTCCTAATTTACTCGTGATTAATCTCTACAGTGTGCCCTGTATCCTCTGATCTCCTAATTTACTTGTCATTAATGTCTACAGTGTGCCCTGTATCCCCTGATCTCCTAATTTACTCGTCATTAATGTCTACAGTGTGCCCTGTATCCTCTGATCTCCTAATTTACTCGTCATTAATCTCTACAGTGTGCCCTGTATCCTCTGTTCTCCTAATTTACTCATCATTAATCTCTACAGTGTGCCTGGTATCCCCTGATCTCCTAATTTACTTGTCATTAATGTCTACAGTGTGCCCTGTATCCTGTGATCTCCTAATTTAGTCGTCATTAATCTCTACAGTGTGCTATGTATCTGCTGATCTCCTAATTGACTGGTCATTAATCTCTACAGTGTGCCCTGTATCCTCTGATCTCCTAATTTACTTGTCATTAATCTCAACAGTGTGCCCTGTATCCTCTGATCTCCTATTTACTTGTAATTAATCTCTACAGTGTGCCCTGTATCCTCTGATCTCTTAATTTACTTGTCATTAATCTCTACAATGTGCCCTGTATCCTCTGATCTCCTAATTTACTCATCATTAATCTCTACAGTGTGCCCTGTATCCTCTGATCTCCTAATTTACTGGTCATTAATCTCTACAGTGTGCCTGGTATCGCCTAATCTCCTAATTTACTTGTCATTAATCTCTACAGTGTGCCCTTTATCCTCTGATCTCCTAATTTACTCTTCAATAATGTCTACAGTGTGCCCTGTATCCTCTGATCTCCTAATTTACTCGTCATTAATCTTTACAGTATGCCCTGTATCCTCTGATCTCCTAATTTACTCGTCATTAATCTCTACAGTGTGCCCTGTATCCTCTGATCTCCAAATTTACTTGTCATTAATCTCTACAGTGTGCCCTGTGTCCTCTGATCTCCTAATTTACTCGACATTAATCTCTACAGTGTGCCCTGTATCCTCTGATCTCCTAATTTACTTGTCATTAATCTCTAAAGTGTGCCCTGTATCCACTGATCTCCTAATTTACTCGTCATTAATCTCTACAGTGTGCCCTGTATCCTCTGATCTCCTAATTTACTCGTCATTAATCTCTACAGTGTGCCCTGTATCCTCTGATCTCCTAATTTACTTTTCATTAATGTCTACAGTGTGCCCTGTATCCCCTGATCTCCTAATTTACTCGTCATTAATCTCTACAGTGTGCCCTGTATCCCCTGATCTCCTAATTTACTCGTCATTAATCTCTACAGTGTGCCCTGTATCTCCTGATCTCCTAATTTACTCGTCATTAATCTCTACAGTTTGCCCTGTATCCCCTGATCTCCTAATTTACTCGTCATTAATCTCTACAGTGTGCCCTGTATCCTCTGATCTCCTAATTTACTTGTCATTAATGTCTACAGTGTGCCCTGTATCCCCTGATCTCCTAATTTACTCGTCATTAATCTCTACAGTGTGCCCTGTATCCTCTGATCTCCTAATTTACTCATCATTAATCTCTACAATGTGCCCTGTATCCTCTGATCTCCTAATTTACTCGTCATTAATCTCTACAGTGTGCCCTGTATCCCCTGATCTCCTAATTTACTCGTCATTAATCTCTACAGTGTGCCTGGTATCCCCTGATCTCCTAATTTACTTGTCATTAATCTATACAGTGTGCCCTGTATCCTCTGATCTCCTAATTTACTTGTCATTAATGTCTACAGTGTGCCCTGTATCCCCTGATCTCCTAATTTACTCGTCATTAATGTCTACAGTGTGCCCTGTATCCTCTGATCTCCTAATTTACTCGTCATTAATCTCTACAGTGTGCCCTGTATCCTCTGTTCTCCTAATTTACTCATCATTAATCTCTACAGTGTGCCTGGTATCCCCTGATCTCCTAATTTACTTGTCATTAATGTCTACAGTGTGCCCTGTATCCTGTGATCTCCTAATTTAGTCGTCATTAATCTCTACAGTGTGCTATGTATCTGCTGATCTCCTAATTGACTGGTCATTAATCTCTACAGTGTGCCCTGTATCCTCTGATCTCCTAATTTACTTGTCATTAATCTCAACAGTGTGCCCTGTATCCTCTGATCTCCTATTTACTTGTAATTAATCTCTACAGTGTGCCCTGTATCCTCTGATCTCTTAATTTACTTGTCATTAATCTCTACAATGTGCCCTGTATCCTCTGATCTCCTAATTTACTCATCATTAATCTCTACAGTGTGCCCTGTATCCTCTGATCTCCTAATTTACTGGTCATTAATCTCTACAGTGTGCCTGGTATCGCCTAATCTCCTAATTTACTTGTCATTAATCTCTACAGTGTGCCCTTTATCCTCTGATCTCCTAATTTACTCTTCAATAATGTCTACAGTGTGCCCTGTATCCTCTGATCTCCTAATTTACTCGTCATTAATCTTTACAGTATGCCCTGTATCCTCTGATCTCCTAATTTACTCATCATTAATCTCTACAGTGTGCCCTGTATCCTCTGATCTCCTAATTTACTGGTCATTAATCTCTACAGTGTGCCTGGTATCGCCTAATCTCCTAATTTACTTGTCATTAATCTCTACAGTGTGCCCTTTATCCTCTGATCTCCTAATTTACTCTTCAATAATGTCTACAGTGTGCCCTGTATCCTCTGATCTCCTAATTTACTCGTCATTAATCTTTACAGTATGCCCTGTATCCTCTGATCTCCTAATTTACTCGTCATTAATCTCTACAGTGTGCCCTGTATCCTCTGATCTCCAAATTTACTTGTCATTAATCTCTACAGTGTGCCCTGTGTCCTCTGATCTCCTAATTTACTCGACATTAATCTCTACAGTGTGCCCTGTATCCTCTGATCTCCTAATTTACTTGTCATTAATCTCTAAAGTGTGCCCTGTATCCACTGATCTCCTAATTTACTCGTCATTAATCTCTACAGTGTGCCCTGTATCCTCTGATCTCCTAATTTACTCGTCATTAATCTCTACAGTGTGCCCTGTATCCTCTGATCTCCTAATTTACTTTTCATTAATGTCTACAGTGTGCCCTGTATCCCCTGATCTCCTAATTTACTCGTCATTAATCTCTACAGTGTGCCCTGTATCCCCTGATCTCCTAATTTACTCGTCATTAATCTCTACAGTGTGCCCTGTATCTCCTGATCTCCTAATTTACTCGTCATTAATCTCTACAGTTTGCCCTGTATCCCCTGATCTCCTAATTTACTCGTCATTAATCTCTACAGTGTGCCCTGTATCCTCTGATCTCCTAATTTACTTGTCATTAATGTCTACAGTGTGCCCTGTATCCCCTGATCTCCTAATTTACTCGTCATTAATCTCTACAGTGTGCCCTGTATCCTCTGATCTCCTAATTTACTCATCATTAATCTCTACAATGTGCCCTGTATCCTCTGATCTCCTAATTTACTCGTCATTAATCTCTACAGTGTGCCCTGTATCCCCTGATCTCCTAATTTACTCGTCATTAATCTCTACAGTGTGCCTGGTATCCCCTGATCTCCTAATTTACTTGTCATTAATCTATACAGTGTGCCCTGTATCCTCTGATCTCCTAATTTACTTGTCATTAATGTCTACAGTGTGCCCTGTATCCCCTGATCTCCTAATTTACTCGTCATTAATGTCTACAGTGTGCCCTGTATCCTCTGATCTCCTAATTTACTCGTCATTAATCTCTACAGTGTGCCCTGTATCCTCTGTTCTCCTAATTTACTCATCATTAATCTCTACAGTGTGCCTGGTATCCCCTGATCTCCTAATTTACTTGTCATTAATGTCTACAGTGTGCCCTGTATCCTGTGATCTCCTAATTTAGTCGTCATTAATCTCTACAGTGTGCTATGTATCTGCTGATCTCCTAATTGACTGGTCATTAATCTCTACAGTGTGCCCTGTATCCTCTGATCTCCTAATTTACTTGTCATTAATCTCAACAGTGTGCCCTGTATCCTCTGATCTCCTATTTACTTGTAATTAATCTCTACAGTGTGCCCTGTATCCTCTGATCTCTTAATTTACTTGTCATTAATCTCTACAATGTGCCCTGTATCCTCTGATCTCCTAATTTACTCATCATTAATCTCTACAGTGTGCCCTGTATCCTCTGATCTCCTAATTTACTGGTCATTAATCTCTACAGTGTGCCTGGTATCGCCTAATCTCCTAATTTACTTGTCATTAATCTCTACAGTGTGCCCTTTATCCTCTGATCTCCTAATTTACTCTTCAATAATGTCTACAGTGTGCCCTGTATCCTCTGATCTCCTAATTTACTCGTCATTAATCTTTACAGTATGCCCTGTATCCTCTGATCTCCTAATTTACTCGTCATTAATCTCTACAGTGTGCCCTGTATCCTCTGATCTCCAAATTTACTTGTCATTAATCTCTACAGTGTGCCCTGTGTCCTCTGATCTCCTAATTTACTCGACATTAATCTCTACAGTGTGCCCTGTATCCTCTGATCTCCTAATTTACTTGTCATTAATCTCTAAAGTGTGCCCTGTATCCACTGATCTCCTAATTTACTCGTCATTAATCTCTACAGTGTGCCCTGTATCCTCTGATCTCCTAATTTACTCGTCATTAATCTCTACAGTGTGCCCTGTATCCTCTGATCTCCTAATTTACTTTTCATTAATGTCTACAGTGTGCCCTGTATCCCCTGATCTCCTAATTTACTCGTCATTAATCTCTACAGTGTGCCCTGTATCCCCTGATCTCCTAATTTACTCGTCATTAATCTCTACAGTGTGCCCTGTATCTCCTGATCTCCTAATTTACTCGTCATTAATCTCTACAGTTTGCCCTGTATCCCCTGATCTCCTAATTTACTCGTCATTAATCTCTACAGTGTGCCCTGTATCCTCTGATCTCCTAATTTACTTGTCATTAATGTCTACAGTGTGCCCTGTATCCCCTGATCTCCTAATTTACTCGTCATTAATCTCTACAGTGTGCCCTGTATCCCCTGATCTCCTAATTTACTCGTCATTAATCTCTACAGTGTGCCTGGTATCCCCTGATCTCCTAATTTACTTGTCATTAATCTATACAGTGTGCCCTGTATCCTCTGATCTCCTAATTTACTCGTCATTAATCCCTACAGTGTGCCCTGTATCCTCTGATCTCCTAATTTACTCGTCATTAATCTCTACAGTGTGCCCTGTATCCTCTGATCTCCTAATTTACTCTTCATTAATCTATACATTGTGCCCTGTGTCCTCTGATCTCCTAATTTACTCGTCATTAATCTTTACAGTGTGCCCTGTATCCTCTGATCTCCTAATTTACTGGTCATTAATCTCTACAGTGTGCCATGTATCCCCTGATCTCCTAATTTACTGGTCATTAATCTCTACAGTGTGCCCTGTATCCTCTGATCTCCTAATTTACTTGTCATTAATCTTTACAGTGTGCCCTGTGTCCTCTGATCTCCTAATTTACTCGTCATTAATCTCTACAGTGTGCCCTGTGTCCTCTGATCTCCTAATTTACTCGTCATCAATCTCTACAGTGTGCCCTGTGTCCTCTGATCTCCTAATTTACTCATCATTAATCTCTACAGTGTGCCCTGTGTCCTCTGATCTCCTAATTTACTCGTCATTAATCTCTACAGTTTGCCCTGTATCCCCTGATCTCCTAATGTACTCGTCATTAATCTCTACAGTGTGCCCTGTATCCTCTGATCTCCTAATTTACTCATCATTAATCTCTACAGTGTCCCCTGTATCCTCTGATCTCCTAATTTACTCGTCATTAATCTCTACAGTGTGCCCTGTATCCTCTGATCTCCTAATTTACTCGTCATTAATCTCTACAGTGTGCCCTGTATCCTCTGATCTCCTAATTTACTCATCATTAATCTCTACAATGTGCCCTGTATCCTCTGATCTCCTAATTTACTCGTCATTAATCTCTACAGTGTGCCCTGTATCCCCTGATCTCCTAATTTACTCGTCATTAATCTCTACAGTGTGCCTGGTATCCCCTGATCTCCTAATTTACTTGTCATTAATCTATACAGTGTGCCCTGTATCCTCTGATCTCCTAATTTACTTGTCATTAATGTCTACAGTGTGCCCTGTATCCCCTGATCTCCTAATTTACTCGTCATTAATGTCTACAGTGTGCCCTGTATCCTCTGATCTCCTAATTTACTCGTCATTAATCTCTACAGTGTGCCCTGTATCCTCTGTTCTCCTAATTTACTCATCATTAATCTCTACAGTGTGCCTGGTATCCCCTGATCTCCTAATTTACTTGTCATTAATGTCTACAGTGTGCCCTGTATCCTGTGATCTCCTAATTTAGTCGTCATTAATCTCTACAGTGTGCTATGTATCTGCTGATCTCCTAATTGACTGGTCATTAATCTCTACAGTGTGCCCTGTATCCTCTGATCTCCTAATTTACTTGTCATTAATCTCAACAGTGTGCCCTGTATCCTCTGATCTCCTATTTACTTGTAATTAATCTCTACAGTGTGCCCTGTATCCTCTGATCTCTTAATTTACTTGTCATTAATCTCTACAATGTGCCCTGTATCCTCTGATCTCCTAATTTACTCATCATTAATCTCTACAGTGTGCCCTGTATCCTCTGATCTCCTAATTTACTGGTCATTAATCTCTACAGTGTGCCTGGTATCGCCTAATCTCCTAATTTACTTGTCATTAATCTCTACAGTGTGCCCTTTATCCTCTGATCTCCTAATTTACTCTTCAATAATGTCTACAGTGTGCCCTGTATCCTCTGATCTCCTAATTTACTCGTCATTAATCTTTACAGTATGCCCTGTATCCTCTGATCTCCTAATTTACTCGTCATTAATCTCTACAGTGTGCCCTGTATCCTCTGATCTCCAAATTTACTTGTCATTAATCTCTACAGTGTGCCCTGTGTCCTCTGATCTCCTAATTTACTCGACATTAATCTCTACAGTGTGCCCTGTATCCTCTGATCTCCTAATTTACTTGTCATTAATCTCTAAAGTGTGCCCTGTATCCACTGATCTCCTAATTTACTCGTCATTAATCTCTACAGTGTGCCCTGTATCCTCTGATCTCCTAATTTACTCGTCATTAATCTCTACAGTGTGCCCTGTATCCTCTGATCTCCTAATTTACTTTTCATTAATGTCTACAGTGTGCCCTGTATCCCCTGATCTCCTAATTTACTCGTCATTAATCTCTACAGTGTGCCCTGTATCCCCTGATCTCCTAATTTACTCGTCATTAATCTCTACAGTGTGCCCTGTATCTCCTGATCTCCTAATTTACTCGTCATTAATCTCTACAGTTTGCCCTGTATCCCCTGATCTCCTAATTTACTCGTCATTAATCTCTACAGTGTGCCCTGTATCCTCTGATCTCCTAATTTACTTGTCATTAATGTCTACAGTGTGCCCTGTATCCCCTGATCTCCTAATTTACTCGTCATTAATCTCTACAGTGTGCCCTGTATCCCCTGATCTCCTAATTTACTCGTCATTAATCTCTACAGTGTGCCTGGTATCCCCTGATCTCCTAATTTACTTGTCATTAATCTATACAGTGTGCCCTGTATCCTCTGATCTCCTAATTTACTCGTCATTAATCCCTACAGTGTGCCCTGTATCCTCTGATCTCCTAATTTACTCGTCATTAATCTCTACAGTGTGCCCTGTATCCTCTGATCTCCTAATTTACTCTTCATTAATCTATACATTGTGCCCTGTGTCCTCTGATCTCCTAATTTACTCGTCATTAATCTTTACAGTGTGCCCTGTATCCTCTGATCTCCTAATTTACTGGTCATTAATCTCTACAGTGTGCCATGTATCCCCTGATCTCCTAATTTACTGGTCATTAATCTCTACAGTGTGCCCTGTATCCTCTGATCTCCTAATTTACTTGTCATTAATCTTTACAGTGTGCCCTGTGTCCTCTGATCTCCTAATTTACTCGTCATTAATCTCTACAGTGTGCCCTGTGTCCTCTGATCTCCTAATTTACTCGTCATCAATCTCTACAGTGTGCCCTGTGTCCTCTGATCTCCTAATTTACTCATCATTAATCTCTACAGTGTGCCCTGTGTCCTCTGATCTCCTAATTTACTCGTCATTAATCTCTACAGTTTGCCCTGTATCCCCTGATCTCCTAATGTACTCGTCATTAATCTCTACAGTGTGCCCTGTATCCTCTGATCTCCTAATTTACTCATCATTAATCTCTACAGTGTCCCCTGTATCCTCTGATCTCCTAATTTACTCGTCATTAATCTCTACAGTGTGCCCTGTATCCTCTGATCTCCTAATTTACTCGTCATTAATCTCTACAGTGTGCCCTGTATCCTCTGATCTCCTAATTTACTCGTCATTAATCTCTACAGTGTGCCCTGTATCCTCTGATCTCCTAATTTACTCGTCATTAATCTCTACAGTGTGCCCTGTATCCTCTGATCTCCTAATTTACTCGTCATAAATCTCTACAGTGTGCCCTGTATCCTCTGATCTCCTAATTTACTTGTCATTAATCTTTACAGTGTGGCCTGTGTCCTCTGATCTCCTAATTTACTCGTCATTAATCTCTACAGTGTGCCCTGTGTCCTCTGAACTCCTAATTTACTCGTCATCAATCTCTACAGTGTGCCCTGTGTCCTCTGATCTCCTAATTTACTCGTCATTAATCTCTACAGTGTGCCCTGTGTCTTCTGATCTCCTAATTTACTAGTCATTAATCTCTACAGTGTGCCCTGTATCCTCTGATCTCCTAATTTACTGGTCATTAATCTCTACAGTGTGCCTGGTATCCCTTGATCTCCTAATTTACTTGTCATTAATCTCTACAGTGTGCCCTGTATCCTCTGATCTCCTAATTTACTCGTCATTAATGTCTACAGTGTGCCCTGTATCCTCTGATCTCCTTATTTACTCGTCATTAATCTTTACAGTGTGCCCTGTATTCTCTGATCTCCTAATTTACTCGTCATTAATCTCTACAGTGTGCCATGTATCCCCTGATCTCCTAATTTACTGGTCATTAATCTCTACAGTGTGCCCTGTATCCTCTGATCTCCTATTTACTTGTAATTAATCTCTACAGTGTGCCCTGTATCCTCTGATCTCTTAATTTACTTGTCATTAATGTCTACAGTGTGCCCTGTATCTCCTGATCTCCTAATTTACTCGTCATTAATCTCTACAGTGTGCCCTGTATCTCCTGATCTCCTAATTTACTCATCATTAATCTCTACAGTGTGCCCTGTATCCTCTGATCTCCTAATTTACTCATCATTAATCTCTACAGTGTGCCCTGTATCTCCTGATCTCCTAATTTACTCATCATTAATCTCTACAGTGTGCCCTGTATCCTCTGATCTCCTAATTTACTCATCATTAATCTCTACAGTGTGCCCTTTATCTCCTGATCTCCTAATTTACTCGTCTTTAATCTCTACAGTGTGCCTGGTATCCCCTGATCTCCTAATTTACTTGTCATTAATCTCTACAGTGTGCCCTGTATCCTCTGATCTCCTAATTTAGTCATCATTAATCTCTACAGTGTGCTATGTATCCGCTGATCTCCTAATTGACTGGTCATTAATTTCTACAGTGTGCCCTGTATCCTCTGATCTCCTAATTTACTTGTCATTAATCTCAACAGTGTGCCCTGTATCCTCTGATCTCCTATTTACTTGTAATTAATCTCTACAGTGTGCCATGTATCCTCTGATCTCCTAATTTACTCATTATTAATCTCTACAGTGTGCCCTGTATCCTCTGATCTCCTAATTTACTGGTCATTAATCTCTACAGTGTGCCTGGTATCCCCTAATCTCCTAATTTACTTGTCATTAATCTCTACAGTATGCCCTGTATCTCCTGATCTCCTAATTTACTCGTCATTAATCTCTACAGTGTGCCCTGTATCCCCTGATCTCCTAATTTACTCATCATTAATCTCTACAGTATGCCCTGTATCTCCTGATCTCCTAATTTACTCGTCATTAATCTCTACAGTTTGCCCTGTATCCCCTGATCTCCTAATTTACTCGTCATTAATCTCTACAGTGTGCCCTGTATCCTCTGATCTCCTAATTTACTTGTCATTAATGTCTACAGTGTGCCCTGTATCCCCTGATCTCCTAATTTACTCGTCATTAATCTCTACAGTGTGCCCTGTATCCTCTGATCTCCTAATTTACTCGTCATTAATCTCTACAGTGTGCCTGGTATCCCCTGATCTCCTAATTTACTTGTCATTAATCTATACAGTGTGCCCTGTATCCTCTGATCTCCTAATTTACTCGTCATTAATCCCTACAGTGTGCCCTGTATCCTCTGATCTCCTAATTTACTCGTCATTAATCTCTACAGTGTGCCCTGTATCCTCTGATCTCCTAATTTACTCTTCATTAATCTATACATTGTGCCCTATGTCCTCTGATCTCCTAATTTACTCGTCATTAATCTTTACAGTGTGCCCTGTATCCTCTGATCTCCTAATTTACTGGTCATTAATCTCTACAGTGTGCCATGTATCCTCTGATCTCCTAATTTACTGGTCATTAATCTCTACAGTGTGCCCTGTATCCTCTGATCTCCTAATTTACTCGTCATTAATCTCTACAGTGTGCCCTGTATCCTCTGATCTCCTAATTTACTCGTCATTAATCTCTACAGTGTGCCCTGTATCTCCTGATCTCCTAATTTACTCGTCATTAATCTCTACAGTGTGCCCTGTATCCCCTGATCTCCTAATTTACTCGTCATTAATCTTTACAGTGTGCCCTGTATTCTCTGATCTCCTAATTTACTCGTCATTAATCTCTACAGTGTGCCATGTATCCCCTGATCTCCTAATTTACTGGTCATTAATCTCTACAGTGTGCCCTGTGTCCTCTGATCTCCTAATTTACTTGTCATTAATCTCTACAGTGTGCCCTGTGTCCTCTGATCTCCTAATTTACTCGTCATCAATCTCTACAGTGTGCCCTGTGTCCTCTGATCTCCTAATTTACTCGTCATTAATCTCTACAGTGTGCCCTGTGTCCTCTGATCTCCTAATTTACTCGTCATTAATCTCTACAGTTTGCCCTGTATCCCCTGATCTCCTAATTTACTCGTCATTAATCTCTACAGTGTGCCCTGTATCCTCTGATCTCCTAATTTACTCGTCATTAATCTCTACAGTGTGCCCTGTATCCTCTGATCTCCTAATTTACTCGTCATAAATCTCTACAGTGTGCCCTGTATCCTCTGATCTCCTAATTTACTTGTCATTAATCTTTTCAGTGTGGCCTGTGTCCTCTGATCTCCTAATTTACTCGTCATTAATCTCTACAGTGTGCCCTGTGTCCTCTGATCTCCTAATTTACTCGTCATCAATCTCTACAGTGTGCCCTGTGTCCTCTGATCTCCTAATTTACTCATCATTAATCTCTACAGTATGCCCTGTGTCCTCTGATCTCCTTATTTACTAGTCATTAATCTCTACAGTGTGCCCTGTATCCTCTGATCTCCTAATTTACTGGTCATTAATCTCTACAGTGTGCCTGGTATCCCTTGATCTCCTAATTTACTTGTCATTAATCTCTACAGTGTGCCCTGTATCCTCTGATCTCCTAATTTACTCGTCATTAATGTCTACAGTGTGCCCTGTATCCTCTGATCTCCTTATTTACTCGTCATTAATCTTTACAGTGTGCCCTGTATTCTCTGATCTCCTAATTTACTCGTCATTAATCTCTACAGTGTGCCATGTATCCCCTGATCTCCTAATTTACTGGTCATTAATCTCTACAGTGTGCCCTGTATCCTCTGATCTCCTATTTACTTGTAATTAATCTCTACAGTGTGCCCTGTATCCTCTGATCTCTTAATTTACTTGTCATTAATCTCTACAGTGTGTCCTGTATCCTCTGATCTCCTAATTTACTCGTCATTAATCTCTACAGTGTGCCCTGTATCTCCTGATCTCCTAATTTACTCGTCATTAATCTCAACAGTGTGCCCTGTATCCTCTGATCTCCTAATTTACTCGTCATTAATCTCTACAGTGTGCCCTGTATCCTCTGATCTCCTAATTTACTCGTCATTAATCTCTACAGTGTGCCCTGTATCTCCTGATCTCCTAATTTACTCGTCATTAATCTCTACAGTGTGCCCTGTATCCCCTGATCTCCTAATTTACTCGTCATTAATCTTTACAGTGTGCCCTGTATTCTCTGATCTCCTAATTTACTCGTCATTAATCTCTACAGTGTGCCATGTATCCCCTGATCTCCTAATTTACTCGTCATTAATCTCTACAGTGTGCCCTGTATCCTCTGATCTCCTATTTACTTGTAATTAATCTCTACAGTGTGCCCTGTATCCTCTGATCTCTTAATTTACTTGTCATTAATCTCTACAGTGTGTCCTGTATCCTCTGATCTCCTAATTTACTAGTCATTAATCTCTACAGTGTGCCCTGTATCTCCTGATCTCCTAATTTACTCGTCATTAATCTCAACAGTGTGCCCTGTATCCTCTGATCTCCTAATTTACTCATCATTAATCTCTACAGTGTGCCCTGTATCCTCTGATCTCCTAATTTACTCGTCATTAATCAGTACAGTGTGCCCTGTATCTCCTGATCTCCTAATTTACTCGTCATTAATCTCTACAGTGTGCCCTGTATCCCCTGATCTCCTAATTTACTCGTCATTAATCTCTACAGTGTGCCCTGTATCCCCTGATCTCCTAATTTACTCGTCATTAATCTCTACAGTGTGCCCTGTATCTCCTGATCTCCTAATTTACTCGTCATTAATCTCTACAGTGTGCCCTGTATCTCCTGATCTCCTAATTTACTCGTCATTAATCTCTACAGTGTGCCCTGTATCCCCTGATCTCCTAATTTACTCGTCATTAATCTCTACAGTGTGCCCTGTATCTCCTGATCTCCTAATTTACTCATCATTAATCTCTACAGTGTGCCCTGTATCCTCTGATCTCCTAATTTACTCATCATTAATCTCTACAGTGTGCCCTGTATCTCCTGATCTCCTAATTTACTCGTCATTAATCTCTACAGTGTGCCCTGTATCCCCTGATCTCCTAATTTACTCATCATTAATCTCTACAGTGTGCCCTGTATCCTCTGATCTCCTAATTTACTGATCATTAATCTCTACAGTGTGCCATGTATCCTCTGATCTCCTAATTTACTCATCATTAATCTCTACAGTGTGCCCTGTATCCTCTGATCTCCTAATTTACTTGTCATTAATCTCTACAGTGTGCCCTGTATCCTCTGATCTCCTAATTTACTCGTCATTAATCTCTACAGTGTGCCCTGTATCCTCTGATCTCCTAATTTACTTGTCATTAATCTCTGCAGAAACTGCTGAAGTGGACTCTGACTTAGGGAACCCTGATGGAGCTTTGAACCAGGACGCCAATGTCGCAGCCTTCATTAGCATACTGGAACATTCCCGAAGTGCCACAGCTTTCGGCATGGCCCCCGAGTCTGACCAGTCACATGACATGAAGCGACGTCCATACACAGCTGCACCGACTGTCCACTCACATGCCCACAGGGCAAATATGTTACCCAACGACCCCGAGGGTACAGGGTACATGGAACACAGTGCCAAATATATGGCAGTCGACAAGAGGGATCGCAGCGCTGAAACACCCTTCAGGTGGGTGTAATACCCATATAAGGCATCTTCATATATCCACCATTGTTTTTAGTTCTTTCCCAGGCATAATACCACATAAATTAGCAAAAAATGAACTGGCCCAGATCAATTTTGAACTGACCCTGCTGAATTTGAACTGGCCCGACTAATTTACAACTTTTCTTTTACTTTTCCACATTATTTAATCACATACGTTAATGTCTATCATTTGAATTTTACATGTAAATATATATATAAGAAATTAATAGTAATAATTTTTACATTAACTATTATATATACACTAACATAATAGAGCTATGTTACACTAACATAATATAACTTTGCATTGCACACACACACACACACACACACACACACACACACACACACACACACACACATATATGTATATATATTTACGCAATGCAACAAGTCAACAACAGATATGGTAGAATATGGCCAGAATAACCTTCTGACAGTTATTTATTACTCACCAGATTATTGGATGAGTTATAACATGCAAATATTACAAACAAATGTGGGCCATTTGAGGTCTTAAACATTGCCACGTTTACTTGGCCTATACATTCTAAATAAAGACCCACATTATAAAGCACTACATTAAAATAGTGGTAGATAATACATAAAACCTCAAAAAGATGTTTCACAAACATTTTGACAACTAAAACTACACACATATATGTATATATATATATGTATAATTATTTATATATGCATAATTAAAATTAGGCCTTGAAAAATGTACAAACATGTATGTAAGCACACTGTAATAATAAAGTGCAAATTATAAAATAATATTTTTAATTACCAAACTAACCTATACTGATAATAAATATTGTTCCAAATGTATGTCCTGATCTGCCCAAAGCTAGCACTTGTTTTTAACTGCCACTTCGTTTAGGTGTTTACCGGTTTATTCACCAGGTGACACCACCAAACTACGTGGCTTTCACCTTGCCGATTTTTGTCACGTTACGAAATACCCTTTTCTCACAATTTGGATTTAGGCTGTAATTATATGTAGATAAAGAACAAAAAGCGTGCCTAACTCTGACCTACAAACGAGACAACTTCCAAACACCCGCAAAATTTAGTCCAAAGGACGTGGCAAAATTATTAAAAATGGCGTCCAGTCTGGCTCTTGGAAAACTGCACTGCCGGTGGCGATGCCACCAATGTTTAGACTTGGCCACGGCCACCGATTCAAAGGCCTTAATTTTGAACACTGTAATACCAATAACATGATGCAGGTGTATCCTCTGGAAAAATTTATCAAATTATTTTTGTAGTAATTTTATATTTAAGAAATATTTGTGTCTGTCTAAACATGTTTGGATATTTGTGGATTTGGTTCCTTAAAGGTATAATAACAACAATATAGGCCATGTGTTTATGTTTTCTTTGCTATCCGGTTTAGGGCTTATTCATGATAAGAATTTTAACGCACAGTACACGAAGACATGTCATCCATGTTCTGTATTCCCGTAAACATAACAGATTTTGTAAGCAACGGTTAATTTCTTTATTCTTATTAACATTTGAGGAACGACCTTTAAAAAAATTCATGTAAGTTCAGAGCACCAGCAAAGCTTATCAGAATTAAGAAATTACACACTGGATCTAATTATGCCAGTATTATTATGTTAATGATGTTAGATGAATGTTTACTTATTAATTTAAATACCCTGATCATTTCACATTGAGCAGCCTTTGTTGTGAAATATTTTAATAAATTTTAAAATTACAAAATCTAATCATGTTGTACAATTTGGACTAACATATACTGAATGACCTGGCTATCCCAATCCGTCCTGGTCTGATTGTGCCCATTGAATATGCAATTTAACTCAAATTGAATATGCGATTCAACTCAAATTATGTTTCAGTACAACATATTTGTGTTCTAGCTGTTGGAATAGTTGATACTATTTTTCCTCACCAATCTTACCACGTATACTCTATGGAGACTCATCTTGTTGCCAATAGGGGGCGTATCAGCATGGTTCCATGTGGACAGCTGTTCTCACATCTAACATCAAAGGACATCGACATCAAGCAGTTTAACCCAAGAAATCCAGCCTCATCGTTCCAAATCCAGTCGAGTAAATCCATCCCAAATAGATGCAGGTGAGAGTCTCTTGTTGTTACTCTTGTCTCTCATATCGATATCTTAACAACAAATTATATAGACTATATCCTATATTCTACAGAATTTTGGCAGAAGATTTTCTATTGAATATTTTTACTTTAAAATTTAGTGAAAATTATAGAATTTCTGTACAGTTCTATAGAAAATGCATTCATAAAAATGCAAATTGAATTCTGTAGTATAGCCTATACAAGTCCGTAGAATTCTATGGAATTCTTAAGGCCACATAAATTTTTAGAGTTCTACAGAAATGTTATAAAATTCTATAGATTTCTGTAGAATTCTTTTGACATTTTTGCTAAGGGTTTCGATTTTTGTTTTCCTTCTCCGCTCCCACATCTCTCACTTCCGTTTTCCTTCTCCGCTCCCACATCTCTCACTTCCGTTTTCCTCAATCTGTGTAATGTGTAAAAAAAACCTAAATATTGAATTGAGGAGGGGGCCTTTAGACTTGCACAAACCACTGCCACCTAGCGGACAAGACTACAACTATGTACTGCCCCTGGTGATTAACAACAAACAAATGACATCCTGCCATGACACTGTCCCTGATGTTTGTAGCCGCTACATCCTGGTGCGACGGCCGTGTGCGTCGGCCCAGCAGGTCGCCACGCCCCTGGAGGAGCAGTTGATCCTTGAACGCTTCCCCCACCTGCAGCACCAGTGGCTGGGAGATGGTGGGTGCTTCCGTCGCGCCCGCTCCTCCACCCTCTCCCACCAACCCCTCCTCATGCACCACCAGAAGCTTATCAACCAGATGAGGGAGATCCAACGCCGGCTCACAGAGGGCGCCACTAAGTGACGGCTCAGAAGTTCTTCTCTATGATATACAAATACGTATGTTCTTGTTTCAGGTTAAAATCCATGTACTGCAGTAATATATACCTACAAATATGCATGAAATTATAAGTTAAAAATAAGTTATACAAACATTAACCGTTAAACTATTCTGAATGGGTGTTTGCTTTGACTTTTCAATGGTAGTCAGTAGTTACTGGAGGTTTTAATTAAAAGATCAGTTGTGCTCCTTCAATTATGGAATGGAAATTCACTGCACAAGTTGTTTCCACCATAGGGATGCTGTCTGCGTTTAGTGGATGGTAAAATATGTTATTAACAGTGTAACTGTTATGCCAAGTTTGTTACTTCAGGGGACTACACTGCAGTGCAAAAGGTTGCCAATTTGTTAACTTCTAAATCAATTTTTCTTTTAAATATTATATATCAATAGATTAGAATTTTTCTAAATGTTGTTACTGCTGTTCTGGTACTGTGATATTTTTGTGACATCAAATTGTATTATACAAACTACTGGTAAGCATGAAAGCCATAGTCTTCATCATGATCATAATTTATGAAGCAACTCATTTCGCAGGATATGTACCAGTAGTTGCAAAGCTTGTTGGCTGGCTGCATTGATTTCTGTCCATTCAACAGTGTTCTAGTGATTTTGCTTAGTTTACGGATTTTTATAAAGAATTCTGTAATAATTTCACAAACATGCTCATTTACAGAAATGGTCTTTTTTGTAAATAATGGAACTATCTCGGTTTCTTAAGACAATTATGGCCCAGAAATAAAAATATGTAAATATTTTGTTTATAGAATAGCTGTGTAAAATGTGATGACTTTGTAAAGATATCTGTGTAATTTTATCTGCAGTACCGGGAGTACAACAGGACAGAACCAATAGATGGCCGGAGTCGTGACCTCGTGGCAATGTCTACCCCATTTGTTTTTATTACTGTAGATACATTTTGCTACGATCGTATTCAGTTGCTTTGTATATAATCAAAACCATATATTCTACAGCATGTTTAGTTAAGGTGTATTAGTGGGTGAACAGAATCTATAAAAATGTTAATTGGTTAACAACTGGTTAACACTGATCCATTTACATGTATTAATAATGTCTTGGATACAAATAATATCCCTCCAGAATGTGTTGCTATTGTACATTTGTTAATCTTTTAATATTAAAAATATAAATGATTTAGTGATTTTCCAGTTTAACAACATCTATGTTGATTGCTTTATAACACAGAACAGTAAATCTCCACATTTAAAGGGTAAAATATAACTTTTTTATAGAATGAGTGATGGTCTGTCATATTCCCGTTTTGTGCCATTTCTGATGAAATTAAGACAATTGGAGCATTTTATTTATGAAACACCCAACTAGCTACATAATTATCAGTTAACCAATAAAAATATTAAAAATAATATTAACTAGCAGTGGAGCTGCATAACTTGTGTACATCATGCACCTTATATATAGTTTTATATCACATTTATATTGGAATGTATGATGGGTGAGGTTGGCTTGTATGATGCAACCATAAACTATACATTGTATTAAACGTGTATTTCTTTTCAGGCTGAATGCAGCCACTTGGCCAATGTCTCCCTTTTAATAAATACTGCGATCTGACCATGTAGAAATCTGTATCTTTGTATTGCATTCTGAGAGAATCTGGTGATTAAGGGGAATCTGTTCACTTCATAAAACAGGATGAAGAATTGTCCTTCGTTGTATAAATGGCATCACATTATGGCTCAATTTCGGATCAACTCGCAATATTTTACTGGTCCTTTCTCGGCAGTACTGTATTTTTTGATGGTCAAACTTGATGCATCTATAGTTTGTACAAATATAACAATATCATTTAATGCATACTTAAACTAACAATTTTAAACTATAAAGGTTAGGCAGATACCATCAAACACAGTACCCTAAATATAATAAAAATGTCAAGATTTGATGGCCAAATGTGTGTTGTCACTACTGAAATATTCATCAACACAGTATGATATATATATTGCATGTTTTTAATCATCATTGTCACTGGCAACATTTCACATATTTATGCTTATAAACAATACTGCACACATACAGCATTATTCTAATTCCAATTCAAATGATCTTACAAATTTTTGATTTGATTCCACCCATAAAAGTACAATGGTTTATTCCAGGCAAGGAATTAAAGATGCCTTCTGAGATTGTCCTTCTTTTAAATACAAATATATCCAGTCAATACACTATCACTTCCCACAATTATAAACCTTTTCCTAATAATATGCAATTCATGATAAAAAAAGACGAAACATATCTGCGTGCCGTACATTTACTATTGTGCAGACCTGACAAGTGGCAACCGTTAATTTTGCAAAACGCATACTTTATTGAATAACGTCAAAGTGCCATATATGGTTACAATGATTAAAGTAAATATTGTTCTTGTACATACACTTTCTTTAAAACAGTTAATATGGTAGTTTAACACAGAATGCAACTTTTAAAAAGTTTTGTTTTCTGCAAACAAATTATGTTTTCTATCATCATCATTATTTTGTCTTCTTACACAACATTAGTTACCCAATTGATGCCTATGCACACATGTTCGCAACCATATATAGGCAGACATACATAGGCAGACATATTCTGTTATTACTCACACCTCTACAGACACAACTTTACTCTTACAGATCTGCCAAATCGTACGGATTTCCCAATGTAGTGTTTTTGAGGAATATCACTGCATCCTGCTTTAATATGGATTTATTTCATACGGAAAAGTCTCGATACATCCCAGTAACATACCGAGTACACATGTTCCAGTGTTCAAGTGTGAAATGTAATGATACATCCCTGTAACATACCGAGCACATATGTTCCAGTGTTCAAGTATGAAATGTAATGATACATCCCTGTAACATACCAAGTACGCAGTACTACTTTTGATGATAACAGTAGGTTGATTCCTGACAAAACGTAGCGGGTTTGGCTCAATGTAGGTATGGTATACGTGGCAGCCTGGTGATACTAAATACTTTTGTTTGATATATAGGTATACTGCATAGCCTGGTAGATGGCAACACTTGATCAGAATAGGAATACTACAGACTGGTTAACCAATACAAAATGCAGAATTTTATGTCAAAAATACATACTTCAACAACGGTAGCATGCCTGGTTTTAACACTGCAGATTCATTGATCGTTGATGCATCGACAGTTGCATTTCACTTGGGGTCGGGGTCAACTGAGGAAGTCGATGCTAGCCTTCGCTCTCTCCATCTCATGGAGGAAAGAATAAAACTGAGGAAGTGTCAACTCTGAAACAACAGTTTAATGTCGGTTTAAAAACAGAACAATTTGTAATTTTTTTCAGTCTTTCTATTCTATCTTTTTACAGGCATTTTGAAAACAAATTTAAATAAATATTTGACAGCTGACTGGAGTGTGAATCCTGTAATACCTGGTGGAGGCATGTACTTATCCGTTGAGAGAAAATTCCCACCTGAATAACTCATTAACTCTGCACTACATATAGCCAACTCCATTACAAGTAATAGTACAAATCCTAAATCAACACAAAGAAAACAAGTACTGTTTCTAACTAAAGAGAGAAAGAAGTGTCTTTAAAAATTGAGTAACTGCATATAATGTAAACAAATTCCAATAGTATGTTGCCAGCCATTTGAGGGTTATAAAGGTGAACGAAAAGAGAAAGGGTTGGAGAAATACATGTTAAGGAAGTGCAAGTGTCCTGTGTGTGATTGTGGGAGACAATGAGGGACGGAGACATGAAGCACTCACCCAGTTCGACTGTCTCCATCTTGCTTCCGTTGTTTATCAACAGCTTCAACTGAACAACAAACAACAGCTCTAGCTCATCAAACAAATCATGCACAGCAACTGCAAACATGTACTAGACAGACAGGAGCATACTGAGAAACAAACATACACAAACTAAGAGAGACATTAACACATCAATAGAAAGAAAATACAGGCAAAACAACATACACAGTTTAGTTATTAAAATGTGTTACAAATGTAAACACTGACACCACTCACCATGCATGCACGCACAGTGTCGCACACACACAGACAAGCACTCGGCAACATACAAATCTAAATGTTATCCCATTATGCCAGCCCCACTATAATGTTATACGGAGGACATTAACAAATTACTTCTCTTGCATCTTAAAAAGTCAAAACTACTTTTTTTATTCTCGACATATCAGATGTACATATTAGACTATGAATAGGTTCAACAGTAGAAAGAGGGTGTGACTTTAGAGAGAGGACACTGCTACTCACCTGAAGGAATGTGTTGGAGACCCTGTCGAGTTCACTACTGGCAGCAGTCACTGCAGACAGCAACGGCAAAATGTACGTCAGATGAAGTAACCAGAAAATTGCTGTTATCATTACTGATTAATTTATTTATTGTTTATTTGGGGTCAACAATGTTAAGAAATTGTGTGCCGTTATTATTATTCCCATTGTGATTTACATATATATACACAGCAACATTACAATGAATGCAATACATGGAGACACGGTTCTACCATATATGGGCATCTGCCATCTTAAATAAGTTTTCGAAAATGAGCCTGAGTAAATAAAGACACGTGCATCGACATAGATAGCCATTTCTATGTGCCTTTTCTTATGTCAGTTACAAGCACATTTTGAGACATATACATTTGTAAGTACCTATACGTTTAGATGGTTTGCTGTTGATAGTACAGGCTGTATTAAGTTGATACAATTTTGTGCGATTTTGATAAACATTATTAGAAAAAGTTCTGTTTGGTTGGAAACTTTACGACTATGGAATGGTAAAAACCAATCACTGAAAGGCGCCACTGCCGACAGTTGAAGGCTCACAGCGTGGCAACACGCAACAAAGTTGTAATTGATACACATCACAGAGCATTGTTATGTATTGGCAGCTTTACAGGAGTTGACTATTACGAATAGGTTCGTACAGTTTCGCCCGATAATGTGAAATATGTCGTAGGTTTACACTAACACAGCGAATGTGCTACATCTTCATTAGTTGCCACTAATATAAATATGTAGTTTTGCATAACATTAATTTAATGTCTCACAAACATCGTTATGCCTCATTTCCTGTGAAAGGTTAACTTAGTGAGATATTTTACACCCATTCACTGACCAAGATTTACATAGGCCTAATTCCCCCAAAATCGGTGGCACAGTTTATGCCATATCGTTATCATTATCAACTACAAGTTTCACTGATTTAAAAACTGCCTGGTGCATAATAAGTACAAATAGTAACCAAAACTGACAACTTGAAGAGTTTAGAGGGGTCCTGCGATTCGCTGATTCCAGGCTTGGGGTTCATGGGGCCGATGGGAGGATGAAATTAAAATTTGGGATTGCACCCGCCCTTTTGTTGGGTAATGAAGGGATCACACATTTTCATATAGGGCCCAACTAGCAAGAGGATCTTGCCCTAACTGTGACCCATGCCATGGTCAAATCAAATGGAGAGGTTGTAAAAAAGTACTCTAAAATTAATCTGCTTTGTCAAACAGGTGCTATCCAACAGCCACCATGCCCAAACGAGTGTCTCGAGGCAGAGGGAAAGGTAAGAAAGCAACCACAAACACCAAAGTCAAACCAACACCTGCCACAACACCATTTGCCACCAATGCCCCAGATCTTGATTACATGACACCGAACGACCAAACATGGATGAACTTTAAATAGCCTTAAATGAAAAGATAAGATCGAATATTCACTTAAGAATAAGTTAGAATAATGCAGTGTTCATTTCTACACACCTTGGTATCTCGTAAGTCTGATTTATATCATAAAATACTTGGCTTTAATCACTTGAATGAGCAACACCAAAGTCTTGTATCCTGTGTTTTGCTTTGCCTCGTACCCATTTACTCGCAACTCTGATCTAGGTCAAGATGGCGCCGGAACCGTGTCTCCGTGTATATATAGAATACAACATTTTTCATGTACCCATTATCATATGTAATGCACCGTTTTGGTGAAAAGTCACAGTGGCATGATAATATGTAGTAAATAGTTTGCAAATATTCCAAATCAATTACATTCCTACAAGTGTCTATCGAATGTTGTTGCAGATTCAAAGCCTATAGTATAATCAGAAATCAAGAGTGGCCACTGTCATCTGCCAACACCTACCATAGAATATCAAGGCAGAGCCACCGTCATCTGCCAGCACCTACCATAGAATATCAAGGCAGAGCCACCGTCATCTGCCAACACCTACCATAGAATATCAAGGCAGAGCCACCGTCATCTGCCAACACCTACCATAGAATATCAAGGCAGAGCCACCGTCATCTGCCAACACCTACCATAGAATATCAAGGCAGAGCCACCGTCATCTGCCAACACCTACCATAGAATATCAAGGCAGAGCCACCGTCATCTGCCAACACCTACCATAGAATATCAAGGCAGAGCCACCGTCATCTGCCAACACCTACCATAGAATATCAAGGCAGAGCCACCGTCATCTGCCAACACCTACCATAGAATATCAAGGCAGAGCCACCGTCATCTGCCAACACCTACCATAGAATATCAAGGCAGAGCCACCATCATCTGCCAACACCTACCATTGAATATCAAGGCAGAGCCACCGTCATCTGCCAACACCTACCATTGAATATCAAGGCAGAGCCACCGTCATCTGCCAACACCTACCATAGAATATCAAGGCAGAGCCACCATCATCTGCCAACACCTACCATTGAATATCAAGGCAGAGCCACCGTCATCTGCCAACACCTACCATAGAATATCAAGGCAGAGCCACTGTCATCTGCCAACACCTACCATAGAATATCAAGCCAGAGCTACCATCATCTGCCAACACCTACCATAGAATATCAAGGCACAGCCACTTTGCAATTTTTTTATTAGGCCAATCAGGTACAATTTAAGTTTGTCTTCATCAAAACTAAATAGCACATTTACACAAATGAGCAAGCATTTGTGGACACTATATAGGTCAGATTTACAGGAAAATTATTCTGAAAGGAGATGAGTAAAATAGTAAACTTGTGGAGAGTGCTTTAAAGCAAATAAACCCTTTTAATCAATCTTTTCATGGTACACTTGAAAGGTTTTGTTTCAAAACCAATGGCACTGTGTGCATCTATCATGAACACAGAAGGAAAATGTCAGTCTGTCCCCAACTATGGGAGGCGACAATAGTTACCCCCAAACTTCCACTCCATGTCAGCGAGCTGATTGACAACGAGCGTGTGCTGTAGGGCCTGTCTGGAGGCCAGTGCCTGATGCTGGCCCCACTGAAACACACAACCAGCATATCTATATAGTAATATGCTAACTTTGGAGAACAGTGGAACATCACTATTAAGGTCACCCTCAAGACTGACAAAAGTGACTTGAATTATAAGGTGACTGGCAAAAGTGACCTCAATAGCGAGGTGACTTGCAAAAGTGACCTCAATAGCAAGGTGACCGTATTAGCGAGACTAATTTATTATATTTTACTGTTACAAAACTAATTTGCGACTATCCCAGACTGATCTTAATTGTGAGGTGGCTGTATTACTGAGGTGAATGTAATGCAAGGTTCTACTATACTGTAAGTGCATCTCCTCTTTCAATATTCATACACTTCCTTGAACATGTGACCTCTGTTCTACCAACTGACGGTGTATTTCGGAAACACAACGATGGTTATTTAGGGTTATCTACTTACGTTGTTGATATGCATTGATTTTATGAAGGGTCTTTCTCCCACCTGAGACTAGTGAGTGGTGATCAATCAATTCACCAGAGGGTGACAAAGTAAATGACTGGTTTGTAGCTCCGTGGGTGGTGTAAGCCTTTGTACAAGGTGTATAATTATTATTATTTGGAGCTGATTCACATTTCAGGTGTGATGTACATGTGCTTCACTTAAGCTATTTCTACGTGTGTATGCACAGACGTACTGGTGTATAAGCATATTGCTGTAAGACATTTAAATAATGTATATAATACTATTTGTCTAAATCAATAAGATATGTGATTGCCGACTGACCTTTTGTGCAAAATGTGTCGCATTCTCATCAGACAGTCCTACAAAATAAAATTACAAATAACTCCAACAAGAGGATAGGTTTACCCTGAGGAAGACGTATGCCCAAAATGCACTTAACGCTGTGTGTTATTTATAACTATATTTCTAAAGGATTATATTATTATATTATATTAGTATATTATCTTATGCTAATTTTTTAGCATTTTAATCTGTCTAAACTTCTCAAAATAACCAATAGACTAAACCAGCGCTACACCACCTGCTACTTGCGACGGCCCACCCAAGCTCGAAAATACTCTAGTCACTCAACATAAGAAGAAGACTTGCCTCTTTACATGGACCATTGGCCTCTAATCTACCAATTGTAGATGTAGATTCAGATAACACTGCAATTGTTTTGTAGGTTTATTTACTTGTGTATGATATGTTATGCTTTTCTAATGGGCCTCTCTCCTACCTGAAAGAAATGAGTCATGATCAACTCTCCAGATGGCGCCACTGTGAACAAGTCTAATATCAATCAAGGTACTGTAATGGTGATAACTGATGCTTTTGCATGGTTTACCCATGGGTAATATGTAACATAAATAAATATGTTGTGTTATTCCGTTATTGCATTAATACATACCCAAGTGGACTAGATCCTCCTTGACCTGTTCTGGGCCAAGATTCTTCCTTAGAGCACCTGCAATCAACACCTTGCCACACTGTTACACGGCAATGCCAATGGCTACACACGATAAGCATCAATTAGTTTTTAAAACCTAACTCTATTTTTTTACAATGTATGCTGTATCCAAATAATAACATGAAAGCATTCAATTTCTAGTCATTCATTTCAGCATTGACCACAGTTATTTTCATCATTGTGGAATTTGTGTCAACCTTGATGCCTTTGAATATTTACTATCCATGCATGCACTGGGAAGCAATTATAAGATAACTTAAAACTGTAGCAAGCAAAATAAATTATAATTAAGGAATAGTGATATCAATAGTGCTGATTACATTTCCCAAACTTAATTTATATGGTATTAAGACATACAATATACCTATACTAATACACACACGTGCACACACACACACACACACACACACACACGTGCACACACACAAATACTAGGATTGCTTTCATAATTACTAATATAGCAGTATCATTATAAATAATAAAGAGCTAATTAATACCGTATCACCACAAAGATCATTTAACAATTGAATGTACAGGTGTATTTACTAAGTGGTGTTTGGGCAATATATTTTAAACAAAGTTAAACTGTTCAGTAACAACATTCTCTCACGAGTTCTCAAGTTCCAATGCATACCATTTGGCACAAGAAGAAAACTCTTGAAAATGGTCTTCAAAGTGGTGATACTTATTGTATGTTGCTGGGAGAAATCATCCAGCAGTGTTTGTAAGCTCGATGCCTGTAACAATACCAAACTATGATTAGCACCCCACCAGCGACCTGCCGCGGAAAAGTGGGTATTAAGTAGTAGAATTGTGAAACTGAGTTTTGTACACGTTTGCATTCCTCAGACAACAAGCTTTAAAATTATACATCATTTGTTGAAATATCTTCAGCAGTTTTTTATTTATTGCTAAAATTAAAGCAAACTTAAAAAAAGTAATATTTTGAGAAACAAGGTCATTTTGGGATTTTTAATATGTGGGTTCAGAAGTGCATGTATTTTATTAGTTTTGGAATAGAAGTCGAGAAAAATAAATTGGACATTGGAATATGAGATTATAAAGTGTGCATTTCTGCCAAAATCACCAAATTTATGTAACATCACCCAGACAACTATTTTTGCCTTGTCTGCTGAATAGGTCTGTGTGATTTAATACCCGGTGAGCTGAGGAGGGTGACATATTGTGTGTGTCAAATTGCAAAGTCCCACTTCCAGGTAGGAAGACAACATATGGCTGACAGAGGAACAGCTCAAGTTATTGAGGTAACATGACTAATATCTCAACAACTATACAAGTTACGCCATGTCATAATAGAATACAAGGGTAGTTCAGCCGTAGAACTGGTCTATTACTAATTAGAAACGTGCACATGTCATTCATTTTATGGTTGTTACTAATAATTGTTGGATTTATGTGAGACCATCCAGATCAGCAGCTCTTAACCTTTTTTTGACTACGCTGCTAATTCTGGTTGCAGGACTTGGTGATTCGTGCCTTCAAACAGTTCACAAACACATTCAGTGATCCCTTGACATGGATCGTCATAGGGGTGCCATGTCCACTGTCAGACTGCACCTTACACATCCATCTTCAGCAGTGTGTTGTAGGGGTAGACTAGACCACTCTATGGTGTTGGCGCCCACATCTTCTTTTATCCTCTAGGGTGCCTTGCATGATGGCTTTGATGGTGTTGTGACAGGTGTTGTGGCCATATCAGGAGAGCTAGCATCACTTGTGATTCACCCAGGGCTAGGTCCAATTACGTACTTGTAATTGATTACAGCAAAATAATGTAATTGTGATTGATTCTGATTCTGAAAATAGTTTGTAATTGTAATTGATTATTTTGTTTATTTTTTTATCAATTACAATCAATTACACAGGATTTCTGACATTGCATGCTTTATCTAAACAAATGCCCCACAGATTGTTTTCAATCTACAAAGTAATAAACCTGCTAAAATACCTATTGCCTAAGTTGGGATCCCAATGTGTCATTTACCTAACAGTGCTACCAGAAGAAGCCATGTAGCCATGCACTGTAACTGGCAGTATCCAAGACTACTGTTTGCTCAGAGGGTGGAATAACATCTGTCACTGTCCAAGGGTCAATATCTGCTTTGTTCTTTAAGCAGGCTGCAAGGTGCTACTGCAAACTGGCTAAACTGGTCTAGAGGCTGTCTGAGTCACAGTACTTCTTCAGAAGCGAAGCCTTTGTGGCTTCAATGTCATCAGTGTGCATAAATCTATATATTTTGCTATATAAATTATTATTATCTTTGCACCTCATTTATCGACTTCAATGCCAATTTAATTTGTTTTTGTGATTTTTATCAATTTATTTCAAATCGAGACCATTTGCTTTTTTTCAATTATAAATCATGGCTGGCCTGTTAGACCCTATATACCAGTGCATGCCATATCACTGACAAATTTTTTGGTAGATCCCATTAATGCATCTGTAATTGTAACTGAAAACTTGGTGGTGTAATTGTAATTGATCTGAACATTGTACAAGGGTAACATTTTGTAATTGAAATGACAAATGAAAAGTAATTGTAACTGATTTGATTTTGTGTAAATGGAACCACCCACCAAAATGAGACACTTCTCAAAAAAGCAATGTGAAGAAAAAAGATGTGATTGTGATTCACCCAGTAATAATAATAATAATAATTTTACTACTGATAAGTGACAGTAGCAGCTTTTGTTGTGAGAGGATGAAACTTGCTGTCTCTTATACATTACGTAGTGTTCAGTGACAAACAATTAAACAGTTTTAAATATACATGTAACTGTGCATAATGAAGCATGAATGATACCAAAGCGTTTAAATTACCAAGCAGAGTCACTCAGCGATCCGCCATTTTGTATTTGAACTGGTAGCGTATACAATATCATTACGTTCACACATGAATAATAGAGGGCGCTGCGCGAGTGACTATGCTTGGTTATTTAAATGCTTTGATGGTACACATACCTTATCAGATTGGGTAAGAAAGTTGATGGCAATGTCTGCTAACTGTGCATATTGCTGTAACAATAATCAACAAGAAAATAAATAATAATTAGAGTTATACAGTTAAAGTTATAATTTAATGTCATTAAAATCTAATGAGTGAGCCATTTCTTTTGTAATACACTGTGCACTGATTACTATGTATAATTCTATAAATGGAATACCAAGTGAGGGTATTTTAATTGGCTAACTGATAATCCGATATGCCACTAGTTGTTTCATATTTATAATAAAACTCCCAAATGAGATTAATTAATAAAAACACTCACCTATATTACTAATGTTACATTTCAAGTTCATGTTTTAGTTTTTGCTGCTGCAGTATATATGTATCAAATCATTTATTTACTAATAAATATGACATAGTTATAACAAATATTTTTAAAATTAATTATTATCTCTGCTCTCATTAATATTAAAATGCGCCTGCAGTAGCTAATACTGCATTTGTACCTTAGTCATTATTGATATTATTATTTGCACTGCCCCTGGCAGTTGATAAACACCTATTATCGCTCAGGCTTAAGCACAACACAAAATATAGGACAACTATAATACACCATTTGAAAAAGCGCTTAACATGTTCCAGTTCATGTTGATTACCTGTGCTGAAAGTCTATTTAATGCTTGTATGTCGGTAAAAACAGTCTCTGGGGGCGTTTCCCCGGTGAAGTTAAACATTTTCGACAACTCCGCCCCTAACGGACAATGCCGAAAAACCCAAGGTTCTCGCAAGAAAACGCGACATTTCTTCTTTCCGACTCACCATATGACGCCACTGTACGGCTAACGTGTAACGTCAGATACATGTAGGGGAACATCGTGCAAAACGACACGGCAGCCGAACCAGTACCGAACCACTTCTCAGTCGGCGCCGGGATTTAAACCCCGGTCTCTCCAGTCCGGTACTCTAATAACTAGGCCACTGCGCCCCACCTATATGTGTGTGTGTGTGTGTGTGTGTGTGTGTGTGTGTGTGTGTGTGTGTGTGTGTGTGTGTGTGTGTGTGTGTGTGTGTGTGTGTGTGTGTGTGTGTGTGTGTGTGTGTGTGTGTGTGTGTAGTGCACGTGTGCTAATTCATACTGTTGTTTTCAGCCACACCTGCCCAATAGTTCGAAAAAGGAGCCCATGCATTGCTGGTACTTTAGTAGACAAAATACAACATCCTCGTGATTGCGAATCGAATATGCTTGGCATCTCGGAGAAGCATTATGGGACCTTAAATTAAGGTGCACCTCTACATATACGTTTTACTGGTCGAGATGCGCGGCGGATAACAAATAAAGGCACTTCTGGTGTAGGATTTGCAGTCAAACATCTGATAGAGAACAGCATTGACTCACCAAAGGCCATCTCGGATGGTGATGCATATCTGTGTAGGCAACGGTCCCTGCGTCGCAGTGCTCGTTGTTTTTGCTCGAACACTTCCGAGCAGTGATGCAACGAAGGAACGATCTCACGAGCAGCTGTGCCACATTTTTAGAATCGTGCCGAGGACAGATCAGCTTATAGTTCTTGGAGATTTTAATGCACATGTTGGCAAAGATCATGTGATTCGAGACAGTGTGCTAGAAAGATTTTGACGAGGGAACTGCAATGCAAATGGGGATTTGTTCTGTAAATGTTTACAGAGTTGGGACTTGAAATCACCAACAGCTACTTCAATGTGCTCAGGATTCGTTCATTTTTACGTTTTCGTGCCATCAAACTTAAGTGGTTGTTCCGGTAAGGCCACCATCTTGCTTTCTTTACATGTTTTCAAACACATAACGGTAGCATCAAATTTACTATGTACGGAGACTTATAAAATGGCATGTAATCATGTTTGTACCTTGTGTGGTTGCGACAATATCAGAATAAATATATTGTTTTGTTTCGTGCAGACATTCTTCGTTGTTCTCATATGATCGCTATCTTGCGTTTGTTATATAATTTCAAATAAAAATAATAACAGTAACTTCCGCATGTATGCAAAATGAACGAATCCTGATATTTTCGCAACCAAATTTTGGCTCATACATGACTTTATAAACTGTCGTTTTATGTTTTCCTAAATAGTCAAGTTGACAAGTTGACCGAACCGTTATTTATTTGAAAATAATAAAGAAAACAAGATGGGGCTATATGAGAATAACGAAGAATGTCCACACGAAACGTAAATATCAACTTAGTTTTATATTTTCGTAACTCGGTATGATACAAACATGATTTCAAAGGGTTATGTATATGACAACGTATGAAATGATTTTAGTCATGTTTGTGCCATGCCTGTTTGAAATGAAATATCGTTATCTCCCTAAAAATGCTCAGAGGCTGTGTAACTTATGCAACAATGGAAATCAAGGTGATGAATATCATTATGTACTTGTATGTCAGTCACTAGTAGAAGAGAGATTAAAATACATAAACAAATACTACAGAATCACTGAAAATGAACCAGCTGTTTAATGTACATAGTGTGAAAGAGTTGACAAGATCTTTCCAGATCTATTAATGTAATCATGTCAAAGTTTGTCTACCTAACGAATTTCCTGTAAAAACTGTGAATTGCGTAAACAAAACATTGTAGCTTACAGTTAATCTACTAGTCATATAATTACATGTATATGAGTTCACATTGTGCAATACATGTATAAATACTATAATACATGGTTTATTTTATTTTACACTATTTTACATTATTTGGTTTGCACTGTTGGTTATAAAATTATTGTAAATATTTAATACAGTAAGGTCACTGAACGTTTTATGCATTGTGTCTTGTTTATAATTACATACTGTAATTATATGATTTATACAATATAAGTCTAGATGTTCTGAAGAATACAATATGTTCTATTAAATTTTACTATAGCGAGAAAAATCCTCTCATACTCCGCAAGGGGTCGTAGGGAAATAAAACTTATTGTCATAGTCATTCCCAAGAGAGGACGTCGGAAGCGACCAAGTCTTGCTGATGATGACCTGTCGTCTCCATCTGAAGAAAATCAGCAAAACGAAAATCACAAGACACAGATTTAACACGGAAATGCTGTAGGACCCCAAGATGGCAGAAGTTTTCCGAGCAATGATAGGCGGAATATTTGTACAACTTATCATCCTTGGTCACAAAGGCACATACATGGACTCAGTGATCACGACCTTCAACACAGCAGTGACAGAAACAGCCACAGCGATCCTTGGCAAACTTCGCCCAACAAAGAAACCCTAGGACAATGCAGAGATCCTTGACATGTGTGACAAGAGAAGGGAGCTGAAGAACAAGAAAGGAGACGCGTGAAGGAGCAAGGAAATATAGAGAAGTGAACAATGAAATTAAGAAGGGCATGAAGAAAGCAACGGAAGACTGGGTAGAACAGCAATATACAGACAGTGAAGACTGTCTGAGGAGAAACAACACTAACAGGGCATTCCAAACTATTAAAGAACTGACAACCACTAAACAGACAAGAGTCACCACCATCCAAGACAAGTACGGGAATTGCCTCACATAGTAGACGTTCTAAAACGTTGGACAGAGTATTGCTCGGAGCTCTACAACCACAGGACTAATGGAGATTCAGCGGTGCATAACTGTCCACACTCCATCAGCGAAGACGACTACTCCATCCTTCAAGAAGAGGTGGGGGCAGCAGTTAAGTCACTCATAAAGGGGAAATCAACTAGAGTTGACAACATACCAGCTGAATTATTACAGGCTGGGGGGGATAAGCCATGATCAGCGCCCTCACAACCATCTACAACAAGATATGGCAGAGAGGTGACTGGCCTACACCATGGACCCAGTCCTTAGTCAGCACGATCCCCAGAAAGGCAATTTACAGCTGTGCCGGAACTACCGCACAATCAGCCTCATCAGTCACCCCAGCAAAGTCATGCTGAAGATCATGCTAAACAGACTGAAACCGCAGGCAGAAGAAATCATCGCTAAAAACAGGCAACCTCAGAATTCTCCGTACGAAACACCTGCAACACCAGCAAGATCTGTACCATGTCTTCGTAGATTTCAAGAAAGCATTCGACAGGGTCTGGCACGCAGGCTTGTGGGCGACCATGAGAAAGTACAACATCCGTGCTAAACTTGTCAAGGTCATATAACAGCTATATAACAAACCCACCAGCACAGTCCTCGCCAATTGCAAGATAGGCAACAGGTTTGGTCAAAAGCTTGAAACAGTATCCAGATTCAAATACCTGGATGCAATTATCACAGATGAGGGGTCCAAAGCTGAAGTTATATCCAGGATTGCACAGACAACTGTAGCGCCGACAAGACTAAAAACCATCTGGAACGACAACAACATCTCTTCCAGCTCCAAAATCAGACTGATGCGCTCCCTTGTGATGTCAGTATTCCTTTACGCTTGTGAGACATGGACCATTACAGCAGACCTGCAAAGAAGAAGCCATGCCATGGAGACGAGATGCTATTGAAAAATCCTGCACGTCTCATACAAGGACCATATCACCAACGGAGAAGACCGCAACAGAACTAACCAAGCCATCTGACCCTTTGAAGACCTCCCGACGACAGTTAAGAAACGAAAGCTAAAGTGGTATCGCCATGTATCATGATCAACCGGCATTGCAAAATCCACCCTGCAAGGCATTGTTCCTGGAAAACGAAAGAGAGGGAGACAGAGGAAGAGGTGTGAAGACAACATCCTGGAGTGGACTGGCTTGACCTTCGCACCTCCCAGAGGGCGGCAGAAAATCGAAGACATGGTGGGAGGTGTCAAGTCGGCAGTGGTGCCCTAACGACCGCCTGGTTATGGGACAGTGAGTAAGTGACGCTCCTAGGTCCAGTCGCATGTTTCTGTGTTCATCCGCTTACTTAATTACACCAGTGGCTTCTGATCAACCAACTGACAAGATAACAACAGCACTAACTGACTTATTTTGAGTCATTTACTTACGAAATAACGTGTTTGTTTTACCACCTATTAAAGAAATATGAAAAACTGTAGAGAGGCTGGAGACTCTCCAGATGGCGCCACAGTCAGGTTGGTTACACAAACAGAGAAAGGGGTTGTGCACTAGGCTCGGAGAAAGACCGTATAGATACACCACAAATTATCATCATGCCCAGGCACACGGAAAACACCTATATACTAATTGTAAGCACATTAAAATTCCACAACATCTACAGATATACTGCACTGGACAGAAGACAT
>OZ023205.1:162994-629825 GCA_963995525.1 Escarpia spicata
GTGTGCGCGCGCGCGCGGACGTGCGTGCGTGTGTGCGTACGCATGCGTGTGTGTCAGTCATGTGTGTTAGTCATGTATGTCAGTCACGTGTGTCAGTCACGTGTATCAGTCATGTGGGTTAATCACGTGTGTCAGTCACATGTGTCAGTCATGTGTGTTAGTCATGTGTGTCTGTGGACGTGTTACTGACCATGGGCTGTCCGAGGTCGTAACTGACTCTGGCCAGGAGGTTGGCGTCGTCGTAATGAGTGACCGCCTCCACGACGGCCGAAGCTCGTTTCGCTGGCTCGCTACTCTTGAATATACCGGAGCCAACAAACACGCCGTCTACCCCCAACTGCATCATCAGAGAGACGTCGGCAGGTGTCGCTGCAATCACGCAAAATGAGGACAGATCGTGACTTTTTTCACAGGCGGTGGCAGAGCATATAAATCACGAAGCATAGCCACCCGGTGATGTGTCCATCACAAATGAACGGGTACCGCCATCTGCTGCATTTAGGTGGTAATACTACGCTGTGTTTTGGAAGGATTCTCGGTTTGGAACTTTGGAGGCAACAGTCACCGCTGTTTTACTAATCAGAATGAATCGGCGTGGTGACGTGATGTGCATATGAATAGTAACGAAAGTCAATTACATTATCAATTACACAGCGTAATAATACTACTACAGCTCAATGCAACATATGGCGCTACCCGAATGACTGTACTCCCTGTTATGGCGATAGTTTATAATTCCTACGTTGTATGTATGCAAAAACGTATATACGTCTCACCTTGAAACTAAATAATAAGGCCAAGTTGCATACAAGTGTCAAGAAGGTTACAGTACCTATCTATATATAGGGCTCAAAACAAGAATTTCGAGGTAACAAGATGGAACAGCATGCACGCTGCAAATTTCTGCCGTACATAAGTGCAATTTCCGCTATATACATATACAAGTTTTGTAATAAGAAACAAATGATCTAATAACGTGATGAGGCTAATTAATAACTAAGGACCAGTGATTAGCGTTTCGCCCCACCCGTGGGACAACACGCCATTATTGAGGAGCTCCACTAACATGGCTGTAACGTTTTTCTGTGATACTGAGCATAGAAAATTTCAGTACATTGTATTCAACTTATATAGACATTTTAGTGAACTATGTAATGCGTCCAACGTATCAGAAATATGTCTAAGATTTTTCCCATATGTCGATTTCAATAAATAAAGTAGGCATATTGCCCCACCGTACACTATACCTATTCCGCCGGCAGCGAAATTGACGACGGGCAGTCGGCCCTGGCTGACGGTGTCGTTGAGGAGCGAGTAAGGCACACGTAGTTCGTCGGCGTAGGCCCGTCGTTCCTTCTCGCCCAGAGCCGCCGCCTCGTCGATCTGGCGGCGGATACAGCGGGCGTGTCGCACCGCCTCCAGCACATCACCTAACGCACACGTAAAGGGCGTTTGTTCAGATCCACAACAAACAACAGCACGCACAGTAAACATAGTCGAACATTATATAAGAGTTTCAGGATAATTAACCGGGATGTTGTCTGTTCCATTGGGTAATTATTCGCAGGAATCAGTAATAGTTCGCTGATTTGTGGTTTGGTGTGTGGGAACGCGGCGTGCTTCTGCAACAAATATAAACTGTGTGTGTGTGTGTGTGTGTGTGTGTGTGTGTGTGTGTGTGTGTGTGTGTGTGTGTGTGTGTGTGTGTGTGTGTGTGTGTGTGTGTGTGTGTGTGTGTGTGTGTGTGTGTGTGTGTGTGTGTGTGAGAGAGAGAGAGGGGGGGTGAGAGGTGTTTACAATGTGCACTTGTATGTGTCTATACGTGTGCACTCTATGCTAATATACTATACGTATGCACTCTATACTAATATACTATATGTGTGCACTCTATACTAATATAATATACGTGTGCACTCTATATTAACATACTATACGTGTGCACTCTATACTAATATACTATATGTGTGCACTCTATACTAATATACTATATGTGTGCACTATATACTAATATACTATACGTGTGCACTCTATACTAATATACTATACGTGTGCACCCTATACTAATATACTATACGTGTGCACTCTATACTAATATACTATATGTGTGCACTCTATACTAATATACTATACGTGTGCACTTTATACTAATATACTATACGTGTGCACTCTATACTAATATACTATACGTGTGCACTCTATACTAATATACTATACGTGTGCACTCTATACTAATATACTATACGTGTGCACTCTATACTAATATACTCTCTAAAGTCACCTCTTCGGAATTTAATCATATCAATTACATACTCTTGTGATTGTGCCACAACAGGGAACTGCTGACGTTATTTACAGTTTTGATAATGTGACGTCACCGCCGACTTACCCGTTCCCGCTTCGCCTTTCGTCCGTATCATGGTGGCGCCCTCTGCAATCCTGCGCAGCGCCTCACCCAAGTCACGTGCTCCACAAACGAACGGAACGGTAAACCGGGATTTGTCGATGTGGAATTCCGGATCGGCAGGTGTCAGCACTGTACAGCAGGCGAACATACGCTATTTCAACGTTGTAATGAGGCTAGTCGGATTGAATGGGTGAAGTGTTTATTCAAACATTGGTAACATTAAATATAGGAAAAACATGCGTGTGTGCGTGTGTGTACGCGCCTGTGAACGGACTGGTCCAGGATATATGGCGTTTTAGAAATGTTTGGTAATTATAATAATAATAATATAATGAAAGGTTCGACACGACAGCATAGGATTCGAATCCTCGTTCTCTCTATTGATAGTCTGGTGCGATAGTCACTCTGCCACTGAGCTCCACAGTTTTACGGGGACTCGGGCAACATTTCATTAATACGACGTAGGGTCTAATGATATATAGAGACTAGTCGATTGATCGAACGTTGCCGAGTGCTGGAAACAGGTAGGAAACACTTGAGCGTACCCTCTGATTCGTCAATCATGTCCACTCCCAAAGCTTGTAGAATCTGTGCCTCCGCGAAGTGACCAATTCTTGCTTTCGCCATTATCGGCACGCTCACAGCAGCCATGATGTCCTTGATTCTCTGTCAAGGGCACACCAAAAATACGGCGAATGATTCCATCTATAAAAATAGGGTATTCCTGCTGGCTGAAAACATGATAATTTAATTTAATTTAACTTAGATAACTGCAGTTTAAAAAAAAATTCCATCGGTAGATCCGATTGTTTTAAGGATGAACTAGGCCTGGTCTGTTTGCGGAAGTGAGATCGCAAGTCAAAATCCTGTTTCCGGTTTACCTGACTGAAATGCCTCATTGTTGCTTTTAGTAGAATTCGGTGATTTCGGTGACATTTTGCGAGTTCTCACAATCAGGATGAACGACGACAACAAGTGGAACGAAGTACAACTATTAAGCGAATTTCAAGATAAATATATGTATTAACGATATATCAGGGGAAGCTTAAGTGTTAGTATAACCGTGCTTCAAGGGGGCGATTCCGAGTAACGGCTCAGACTAGGTCGCTTTAAGATGGACAAAAAAGAAAGTGAACAGAAACCTTTGGATCGGCCATTCTTGCGATGCCACCATCGTTACGGATGTCAGCCGGTATCCGGTCCAGGGCCATCACTGCGCATGCCTGAATTAAAGCGGAAATTCAGTATTATATATATGCATATTGTGTGTGTGTGTGTGTGTGTGTGTGTGTGTGTGTGTGTGTGTGTGTGTGTGTGTGTGTGTGTGTGTGTGTGTGTGTGTGTGTGTGTGTGTGTGTGTGTGTGTGTGTGTGTGTGTGTGTGTGTGTGTGTGTGTGTGTGTGTGTGTGTGTGTGTGTGTGTGTGTGTGTATGTGTGTGTGTGAAATTAAATAATAAACATTATACAAGTCATTTACAATGTTACATTTGTCTAGATTGCATATGTATAGACACTTACATGTTCACACATAGTCACACGTACATACGTAAACAAACACGCACACATGCATACACGCACACAAGCACGTACGCGCGAACACAAACACATTGTGAAATTAAATATAAACAATTACAAATAATTAGCAATGTTACATTTGTCTAGATTGCACACATAAAAACACGTATACACATTATAATTAAGCAGGTATAACTAACGATTACACGACTGTCTCACCCCGGCTTCCTCTGCTATACGCGCCTGTTCGGCGTTTGTCACGTCCATGATTACTCCGCCTTTCGTCATCTGGGCGAAGCCTGACTTGAGGGTGAATGTACCTACGCCGGAAGAACGATAACCGTATTTTATCGTGATTACTGCTTCCCGAAAAAGTGATACGCAATGTCATGATGCTAATTATATAGCGAAGTACCGAAGCGACAGGTGACGTGGTGATTTATCTAATACCAATTAGAAATAAAGCCAGAAAATAATTCGGCAATAGTAGAAATAAATGTATCATTAGAGTAAGCAAGACAAAAACACTGTTCATGCATATTGTGTCATGTTGTTATTGTTATTGATAACGTTGTTGTTGTTATTGATGATGTTGTTGTTATCATTATTGTTATTATTACAATTATTATTATTAAAGTTGGCAATACTCACCAGTCACATTCTTAGCTCCTGTCATCTTCTCTGTCGTTTTGCCTGAAAGACGATTGATCGGAGACATGTGACACGTGTTGACAACAAGTGCCTCGATGTTCAACGTAATATAGTATCGCATCTGCAGATACCACCACGTCGTTTGTTGCATGAAATTGTCAAATTATTGAGCGGCGAATGACTTGCTACAAACGTTTATATTGATTAAATTTAATAATAAGTCTAGTTATATAATTTTTAAACCTAATGACAAATTACTGGGACGATAGATAACATTATCTACAAATGTGAATGTGCAAAAATCATTAAGACGGTGAAATAAATATCAAATGGAACATTTGCGACCTGCATTTTGCTGTGATTGTATTCGGTGGTGGCGTAGAAGCACACGTAGTCGGCCTTGTCCGATTACGTGTGCGACTGCACCATCGTCTCTTACGATTACGGCTGCACGCAACTTGCAAAGGTGACATTTGATATAATATTTAATGTCGTGACGCAGGATATGAACATAGATAGATATGAACACGTCTTCACTAACCCTGTCGCAACTTACCGTTATTGGACATCAGGGTCTGTAATAGCATGCACCTCGTCTGTTCCTCTTGCAGATATGAGCGCCCGTTAGCAGTCCCAGCTCTATAATACGTGACACTGTCGACGATATCGTTACGTAATCGTCAAAGTACACTTCATTAAATACTGCGTTGTTAGTTGCGCGACAACACACCGGAATCGTCAACGCGCTGTTGATAAGACGCCGCGGTAGAGCGCTAGCGAACTTCGCTCTGTGTTTACACGCCGTCAGATTGCAGAGTGTACTTCTCGCTCTTTGTGATGCGAAGTTGTGCTGTTGTCCATTGTCACTGTGTTGACTCCGGGACCGTGGTATCACCAGCAGGGTTGCGTAATGACTCGGAGGCGTCACGATTGCAAGTAACAATGTCCGTCAGATCTATTGAACCGACTTGCGAAGAATGTCGTATGCACCCGTTTGCTGTATTGAGACAGGTGTTTGTTAGATGGTCGATGGTTGCGTAAGAGTTTTGTAGTAACTGGGCCTCAGCTCGGCTCGTGTTCTCATGATATATGTCGTTGTACCACATGCGACAAATGCTGCGTTTGCTCCAACGGTGAGTTTCTAAACAACTCTTCCGTACGCAAACTAGTACCAATCTGTGAAGGCAGCTTGATTCATCATTTTCTCGGTGCGTTTCGGGTAAACATAAGTTGCAGCTGCGATAGATCAATTCTTAGTAAACGTTATATCCACATTGGTAGTTTCCACCATTCCCATGCCTGGTGGCATTCCGGTGCGGGTGGGCATCCTGGCTGTGCAGGGAGACTTTGTGGAACACGAGGAGAGTTTCCGCGCGGCGGCACGCGTCGATGACTGCGACGTCGCCGTGGAGCGGGTGAGATGTCCGGCGGACTTGGTGGGTCTGCACGGCCTCGTCTTGCCGGGCGGAGAGAGCACCGTCATGACTCGCTTCTTGCAGAGGAATGGCCTCGGGCAGTCAGTGCGGGACTGGCTGCAGGGTACGTGCACTTTCCTATCGTCTCAACTTGTTTGAATGCTGGCTTTCTGTTATTAAATCGAGGCTGTTTTTTTTTCGGTTTTTATATAGATATATATAATACAATTCAAATGGAATAAATATGATGCCCGCTAAATTGCGTTTAAAAAGCCGAGACATTTATCGCAATTTGAAATTTGCGCTCGTAAAATGTTTAAATTGTAAACAAAATATTCAGATTGTAAAGTGCCGCTTTTTTATTATTGTGGAGGCAGCCTACCTTTGACGTTGGATTGTTCCCACACTCTTGACCGCAAAATTGGACGGAGTAGAACTGTCTCGGTGAACTTCTTGCTGGTAGGTTTTATCAACCCTGGCCGACGCTGTTTTACCACCCTTGACCGATGCTAGGTAACGGAACAGACAACATCGGTTTAAAGCAGCACCATCTTAATTATCTTGTTTGCTTGTAAGATCATCCAATTCATTTAGTACAAACTGATATTATTTATTCCATAATCTTGTCCGCGTGACACCCGACCACCTGACCACCTGACCCCCCGACCACCTGACCCCCCGACCCCCTGACCACCTGACCACCCGACCACCTGACCACCTGACCACCTGACCACCCGACCACCTGCCACAAGTACAAGAAAATGAGTATTTATATTTAGTATCTTTATTCAATGTTTTGATTGCTGAATATAATCATGTTATGCTGTGCATGCGTGTGCGTGCGTGAAAGAATACCAGCCTTGCCGTTCAGTATATCAACGAAGACCTATAGTAAATGTCTAACATCTGTGACAAAAATTAACGAATCGGAAGTGTTTATCTGACTCAAAAATGTACATTATATATATACATATACACCATATATATATTTACGCAATGCAACAAGACAACACCAGATATGGAAGAAATGTGGCCAGAATAACCTTCTGACATTTATTTAATATTCACCCGATAATTGGATGAGTTGTTAGCTAAAACACAATACAATCAAATGTGGGCCATTTGAGGTCTTAAACATTGCCCCATTTATTTTATCTATACATTCTAAAAACAAGGCCCACATTATAGAATACCATACTTAAATTATGGTAATACACCAGAACTATTAAAAAGACGCCTCCCAGACATTTAGACGATTAAAACTACTAACTATTACCACATCCTAGAGAGAGGTGGGGCCATTCCGCCTTCCGCCACACCGTTTATTAATCCTACTTTAATTACCGCCCTAAAAACCCTGCGTACACTTGAAGGAGGAAAAAGCCTTAAGGCAAAACCTCGTGTACCATTTAGAAACAGGGAAAAGCGTCAGCAAAGCTAAAATTAACACATGTGCGTGTTGTGAAAATCCCATACATACTTATAACTAGTCTTATGGCAGGAGGGGAGGGAGGTGGAGTCAAAACTGATACGATATTCGATAAACAACTGAACACGAGGAATTTCAAATGTGGCCGCTGCTGGAGGTGCAGTGGCCTTTTATGTCCTGAATGGTCGGACTAGGTTTTACTGTATCACTACGCTAAAGCGCGGGAAGGCCGGCACGCCTTCGGGCTATTGGACTCTGACCTGGTCAAGGTACAGTGTCAGTTTGTTTACCTAGCCTGCAGGCTGGCTCTAGGACTTTAGTGTTGCCTTGGTTGCCTCGCGTAAAACTTGTTATGCACTGTAATCGCATAAATCCCTGTGTGTGTGTGTGTGTGCGTGTGTGGTGTGTGTGTGTGTGTGTGGTGTGTGTGTGTGTGTGTGGTGTGTGGTGTGTGTGTGTGTGGTGTGTGTGTGTGTGTGTGTGTGTGTGTGTGTGTGTGTGTGTGTGTGTGTGTGTGTGTGTGTGTGTGTGTGTGTGTGTGTGTGTGTGTGTGTGTGTGTGTGTGTGTGTGTGTGTGTGTGTGTGTGTGTGTGTGTGTGTGTGTGTGTGTGTGTGTGTGTGTGTGTGTGTGTGTGTGTGTGTGTGTGTTTGTGTTTGTATCGACTACGGTTACCGGCTTCAGGTGACCATCACCATCGGCGACAAATCTGGGGTACGTGTGCCGGCCTAATTCTGCTCGCACACAAAGTCATCGACACGAGACTGAGCACAGCCCACGGTCCGGGGAACGAACAGGGACAAGGTTCACGGCATGGTCTGGAAAACAGCCAGACAAACGATACCTACTGCGATATCGCTGCACCCCGACTGGTAAGTAGAACTAGGTGTACTCATTGATAACCAAGACTGCAGAACAAAGTACGCGTAAGTCGAATATGGTAGTATTGTGTCCCGAGAAATGTCAAACGCGAGGGATAACGTCCATATGATTTTGTGCTATTGTTTTATTCACTACTCGTTTTCTCAGTTTACTCAGCTGTTTGGATACCAAATTAGACAGTAGTGAAACTAATATGTGAACGAATATTTGTAGCTCAACATAAAACACCATCGTTGGATACCGCGCTGTATAATAACACCAATTTTTACAGTACACTAATTACACTGTAGTTTCGAAAACAGCCAATGAGATTATAAGTTTATGAAGGGTGTTTCGACATCGTAAACGTGTTACATCATAAATGGGTGTTACGACATAATTATCAAGAATCCGCTATGTCATCCCATATTAAATATAAAATGTCAGAGAAAGAGATCGAGAGAGAATGAGAGAGGGGGAGGGAGAGGGGGAGGGAGACAGAAAGAGAAATGGAGAGAGGAAAGAGAGGAGAGATAGAGACATAGACAGAAGCAGAGACGGGGGCATAGAGGCAGATAGAAAGAGAGAGTCAGGGAGAGCTGAAGAAAGAGAAAAATTGAAAAAGAGAGAGGGGGAGAGAGAGAGGGAGGGAGAGAGAGTGTGTGTGTGTGTGTGCGTGTGTGTGTGCGTGCGTGAGAGAGAGTTTGTAACATTAATGTTGCTTGTTGGCATTCATTTCTAGCTCGGCTGTCTGTCTATCTGCGTTGAGAGAAACTCATACGGCGGACAACGTGACAGCTTTGAGAGTGACGTGTTCATATCAAGTGAAATGGATGCATTGAATGGCCACAACACAGTGACGAATGGTACTATATTAACAAACAACGATTGAACGCCAAAGTCAACTACGATTTTCGTAAAGGATCATCTCAGAACGCTGATGTCGGATATCAGACACAATTACTATCATCTGGCTTCAGCCCCCACCCCACCCCACCCCCAAACGAACGTTTGCAAACAATGGTATGATGCTGTCAATATATTAACAGTATCGGTCCAAAGCATAACATATCGATATCCGACGCCAAACGAAACTGCATATGACCCCCACCCCCAAACGAATGTAATTTCGTTTGATATCGGACACCGAAGTTCTGAGACGATCCCTAGTAATAGGCAGATTCTACTCTACTTGCAATAAAGAAAATCGACGCTGTTCAGTATGTGCGTAAGCTTTATTTCATCTCCGTACACAGCGTCCATTACATGAAGTTATTACTTCCTACAATACCTCGTTGTACTGAGCCAGGCCTTTGCTTGTAGGATCGTCTTGCCGGGGCATTTTTATCCGGGCACCGGGGATAAAGTCGGTCAACTCGAGTGACGTAACGGTGTTGGGGACCATAGAAACAGTGCACGGCGACAAGTAAGTGATGGCGGTACCTATAAATACTGCAGAAAGTATCACAGCATATCAGCACCCGGTCCCTGCAGACATGATGTCAGCCCCCCTCAGGACAAAGAACATTTACGACTACTTAATTATTTAGTTATTTGTAGTCACCGTTTTCGTAACTACATACACACGCTCACGCACGCACGCACGCACGCACGCACACATGCACACACATACACACACACCACACTTACTACACATGCACACAAACACACGCACCTACACGCACATATACGCACGCACTCACGCATGCACAAACATGCACGTGCCAGTCCGCCCGTTCGCTCGTCCTCCCGCACTCACGCACGTACGCACCCCCCACACACACTCACACACACACACGCAAACACACACACACAAACACACGCACGCCGACATTGACACCCCTCTCACCACCCCACACACATTTCCACCACCACTACCACCCAACACCAACATCACCATCACGCCGAAACCACCACTATCACCCAACACCAACATCACCATCACGCCAGCACCACCACTACCACACTATGATTGCTCTTTCTCTGTCGAGGTTATTTGTGTGGTGTTTCAGAGTTGTGGCCGTGGAGCAAGGCAACGTGCTGGGAACGACATTTCACCCCGAGTTGACAGACGACATTCGTTGGCACAGCTATTTCCTTCAACGTATACTTGACGCTCTCACTTGACTGTTACGTCACACAATGAAGTCACGTTCGCAGTTGACGTGTGTGATGTGAACTGCCTTAGCCGTGACCCTTGCACCCGATAGTTATGTGGAACGTATACGTAACGCCAGTGATCGATAAATATGCTTGTGCGTGACACAATTATTTTCTGTTTGCTGGTTATTGGTGTAATCCATCAACAGTGACATAAGTAGTTTACGTTTTTGATATCAGATACATTTTGACCTCCATTGTTAACCGCCATCAAAAGACGCATTTAATGTCGCGACTAGACTGTTAAACAATCGTGATGAGATTACATGTTCATCCGACAACATAAGATAAAATCCACATCCTGCGAATATGTATCACTCACCAACTAATTGCTGATCACTGTACATGATGTGGAGTTGCAGTTTACATTTACATTTGTGTCACGAAAAATCATTTCGTAAATGTTTAATAAAAGGATGTGAATATTTGATTAATGCTGCGTATGTCTTTATAATATGTGAATAATAATAATATATGTAAGCGTTTAAAGTGTATAAGCAGGTATGCCAGGGAGCGGAGTGAACTTCGCACTGGGCGGCCTTTGACATGACACTACGTTGCCTTATGTTTCACCAGATTTCACAGTATTGGAACGCTTCACGTAAATACTGCTATGTTGATACTCTCGCAGCCCTTGACTGGGGAGGTGCTATCGTTTAGAAGCTTTAACACTAAGATTCATGAACTATTCTTCTTGCCTTAAATTAAGATCACTACGTTGCGCAATTCTCATTTTCCTAGGAACTCTGGATGAGAGAGATATATAGACAGACAAGTCTTTCTGGCGATATAGGGACAGTATCTACAAAATTTCAACGATGCGTGCGATATGTGAAAAATGTAGTAAAGCATTTTGATCAAACTAGGCTGATGTGTTTGGTGACGTCATTAAATGCGCTATGACAATGCAGATGTGCATGCTGATCCAAGCCCTAGACAGCGTAGGAAAAATAACCAGGAGAAGCCACGTCCAAGTCGTCAGTAAAACAAAGATTCATCACACAGCACGTCCACGCAAAGTCCGGGGTCCAACGTGTCTAAAATAATAGAAACGTCCACATGCACGCACACATCCACATGCACACACACATCCACATGCACGCACACATCCACATGCACGCACACATCCACATGCACGCACACATCCACGCACACATCCACATGCACGCACACATCCACATGAACGCACACATGCACACACACACACACACACACACACATCCACATGCACGCACACATCCACATGCACGCACACATCCACATCTACACACACACTTACAAAACCACGCTTTTCCTTTTTATTCTCCAAAAGATGGTCTCAAGACTGCACAAAATAAAAAAACAGATTTTAGCATTTGTTCAAATTCCGTCCACCCCACCAATACGGTGTGGAACATTGTTGCGATCTAAAACTGCTATTAGCGTCAATTTGCCTAAATGTATGTTTCACTCACTGAGTTGCGTCACTGTAATAATACATTTTCTTCGCAAGGACCAAGCGAACCACCCCTCCCCTGGTCTCGCATATTCGAATCTCGAACGCCTTCGTAAATTCGCTAAGAAGAGAATCTGGCCCAGAACCAGATTTTGAATGTTCACTTGGACATTTGCAATCACCAGTTGCAGCCAGATGACATCGCTGTTTTGGATTAATTCATAGATACTTGTATACCAAAACAGTAATCATTATTAGTGTTTATGCATTATGTATGTTTTCGTTAGAATACTGAAATTACAAAATATCATTATATAAAATAAAATTCATACCTGATGCAGATGGTCGGTAATGGAACAATGTTACCGCCAGGTCGAGGCTGACATCACTAGTCCCCGGTTGTTGTCCCTTTTCCCATCATCATAATGTTATTCAAGATCTCCGATGGCCTAGTAAACATATCCAACCTGAACCTGACAGCACCGACCAGAAGCTCTAGACGTCACCACAGCAATACCTCACAGATGCCATCCCCCAGAACGGACTACAGGAAATTCTCATTCTTCGCCAGACTAGAACGCACTTGCAGAGGCTGACGTGTCAGCTTCCAGCGACGACTGCCTCAAGGCTAGGGCTGCTGCTCATTTCCTTTCCCAATAAGCAAAACGAACGTCCCCTCCCCCACTCTCTGTCCATTTCATCGGCTCCCACAAACTCATCTCTTCAGCTGCAAACTGTCTTTCAGTGTTTATCTATCTAGTCCGAGTCCAATGCGTACACCCTGAATTACCAACAATGATCTTCGAAATGTTGAAGTTGGTTTGTAACCTGGAAGAAGAAGAATCCATCGAACGTCTCAATTCCACCACCTTCCATTACCAGCAGTCTAATCAAATCTGTTGACGTATTATACGTAATACAATAAGCTAATATATATATATATATATATGTCTACGCCAACTGTCGCATACATCTTCCTATGCAAAGCAGCAATGCAAGTCAAGTGTAGATTGGAATAGGCCAACTTAATGACATTAAAGTTATTGTTTCACATAGGTTATAACAACAGCACATGTACAACAATACATGTTCACAGCCAGCAATGGTACTGCTAACCAATATTTACAAATCCTAGCAGGATAACCAACCACCACTAACTAGACCATTACACTATATATACAATTGACACCATATCGATGGGGGTCACTTCGCCCACCACTAGCTAGATCATTACACTGTATTTACAATTGACACCGTATCGGTGGGGTCACTTCGCCCACCACTAACTAGATCATTACACTGTATTTACAATTGACACCGTACCGGTGGACGTCACTTCACCTCACCCTAAGCCTCACTCCCCTCCTTGTACCACTACACACTTAATTTACTTACCGGACCAAACAAACCGGGTACACTACTGATTCACAATAAGAGGAAAAAGCCTAGGCAAAACCTCGTGTACTTATATGTAACAGGGAGAACCGTCAACAAAGCTGCCTTGCATGACAATATGCATCAAGTGTGGCACAGGGAGGAGGGTGGTAGACAAATATATAAAACACACACAAAAAAACCAATACTTTATATACAAATTCTCAAATCCGCAATTAATATTAGAAACGTCTGCTAAAGCAACACAACACGTAAAACCCTGATGACCAATGCCGACCAATGGAGGCAGATTTGAACCGAGCTCCTGCTTATATACCTCTCTGTTTCACTATGCTATGTATCACTACGCGCCGATGAATAAATCTACAATGGAAACTACCGGCCTGTCCCGCTAGGTGTCACCACTCACCTTGCTACTTCACATGGGGAATTTATATGTGTGTGTGTGTGTGCGTGTGCGTGTGTGTGTGTACTTAATAACTATGGAGTCAGACCAATTTATAGAACATCGACACACACGCACATGTACACACGAATGTACGCACGCACGCACGCACGCACGCACGCACGCACACACATACACACACTGGTAGATATTGTTGTATGCCAAACACGTAAAAACACGCCTGACGTTCTTCGCCTGAGAACAATTACGATTGTGTGCTTCCAATGTGTATATGCTCAGCCACGCGTGAAATATAAACACAGTTCAATAGAGTAATCGCCCGGACTGGTAACGCAGAGTTTCTGTAAGTCATTATTATTCTTCGCTGGTAAATAGTGGGTATTGTTTGCAGACGAATGGCCGAGTACAGCCGATAATATCTATAAAAAGAAACCATTTAGCATGCAATCGCATATGTGGGGCGTGATCGCAGGTAGTACACGTGAGAGACCGGAGTACTTATAATAATAGAACGCTATTACGTTGTCAAGCAATAGCTCACGAGTGTCTCACAGGAAACGAGTGACATTGTTATGATATATACGGTCGTAGCACCCGTTATTTCTTAATGTGTCTGTCGTCGCAGAAGACATATTAACGCGTTTTAGTAAGTCCAGATGATACTGTTTACCAGAATATGAAACCTTCATCCGACATGACCATACGTGAAGTGTAGCGCCTTCGTGGCTCGGGCGTGATGGCCGCCGAAGTGACTGGCAGCGCTACAACGCTCAACTCAACGGACACTAATACTAAAACTGCGGACACTAATGTAGAAGACACGCCCATACGTTCGCCGTCCACGAACACAACCAAATTGGATCATAACAGCAATGTTCCGTTGGAGGAGGTAAATACGAACACCTATAATAATATTATAATAATGACAAGCTTCTATAGCGCCTAAATCCCCAGGGATCTGAGCTCACAGGCAACATACAATAATCATTGGGCAAAGCCGTTAACAGAGACAAGCAAGAGTCGACATTAGAGCAAGGAACTATGTAGTACAACGAGACTATGTAGCACAACGGGATTATTAGCTATTTTTGCTAAATTAAATCTTACGAAGTAGATATATTAGAATGCTTTATGTGAGTCAGGTGACAATGCAGTCACAGCGAGAATGCGACCTTATTATATAGCTAAACCAGTGTCGCCGTCTACTGAATGAATACACAACTATTTAACGCCGCGTCTTAGGTCTCTGCGTTGGCTTCCTGTCCGATATCATATCATTTTAATATATTGTATATATACTCTTACTTATCAGGCTCTTTTGTGTAAGCAACCGGCAAATCAAGATCAGATCATTTAGCTCTGATATATTTTTTGTTCCTAGAGTTAATATCGACTTTGGAACTATGGTTTGTTCTCTTTATTTCCGTGTCGACTCTTTAGAATGTGCCCCCTCGTACTGCCAGGTCATTTGAAACTATTACACAATTCCGCCGTCAGTTAAAAATTTACCTCTACAACCTTGTCTATCTTAGCTCCCTGACGTATCCATCCATCTAGTGGCAACTTTAAAACTGCTTATCGATTTGAGATTGAATAACCGTTTAGTTTTGATACATCTCTGGCTCTGAGCTTGGTCTTCGAAGATTTAGGTACCACCAAATACCATGTTATAAGATTAGGCATGACAGCGTTTTTCTTCATCATACTAGATATAGTAAACTGCTGCTACCACACATTTCAGGTAGTCTCATCAGTTCTCAACGTTCAGACAAACGTAAACTATCAGGGTTTAGTTATTGTTAGTTCAAACCAACATTCACCTCCACAAGCTGCGCATAAGCACACCTACATCTACACCTACATACGTACGTAGCTACATACGTACGTACGTACGTATGTAGCTAGCTACCTACCTACCTACCTACCTACCTACCTACCTACCTACCTACCTACCTACCTACCTACCTACCTACCTACCTACATACATACATACATACATACACCATGCGCACACACGCATGTACACACAACACCTCATGTGTGCATGTACATTGAACTGAATACGTGGACAGGAAGCTAACCTCAGGCGACTGGCCCTATCTGCGATTAATTCTTTTCGATGTGCTAAACCATCAAATTCGCTCGCTCATTACAATTCCTATTGATCACTAAGACGTTATTCACCAACAAGCCGTCATCGTGAATCAATACCAGATGACACACTTCTGTCATTTTCATTTTTAACATGTTTTTGACCATCGTTTCATGTAATTATATTTCAAGTGCCACTTCATCCACGATCACTTTATTTCCCTGCAATCTCAAACTGCATTCCTTACACGTGACTTATGTATGACTTAGTATATGTTCGTCCGTCCGTATGTATGTCTGTCCTCTACCTACTCTACCTCAACCTCTACCTTGTCGGAGTCCAGGCAAGACTTGCTGCCCTACATGACGCCATTCAAAGCGGCAACCATAACAACGCCAACAAAGTTGACCTCCTACTATCGAGTCCCGGTGTTGACGTCAACGCTGAGACGCCATCTGGTGGATATACAGCTCTCCACCTAGCGGCGCAGTTGGACGATGAATTTGATGCGGAAGAGGTGTCGCTGCAACTCTTGAAACACGGAGCGGATCCTAGCATTAAAGATGCGGTAAATGTATTATTACAAAGTGAAATATATTCATAATAGACATCACACCCTTCACTAGCGGCGGGGGAGGTCGTTTCTGGATATATGTTACTGCCCACGTTAGCAGAATTTAAAAAGAGATTATTGAGTGGTTTATCAACGCATGGCAATCTGTTGTGGGAGATAGTATTGTTGTTCTCCTGTCTTGAGAACTGGATAAGTTATAACTTAAATGTTTCACGAGTTGAAGCGACCTTGTCTGTTCAATTACCCCAACACCATCATCTCAAGCAAGGGTTGGTAATTAGTACACGTAAGGTCGCTCATTCACTTGTACTTCCTTCCACACTTGCGGTCTTGATTGTGGAAACCAGCACGATCGCGCATAAAAATTCCAGGAACTTGCAATTATATATATATATATATGTGTGTGTGTATATATATATATGTGTGTGTGTGTGTGTGTGTGTGTGTGTGTGTGTGTGTGTGTGTGTGTGTGTGTGTGTGTGTGTGTGTGTGTGTGTGTGTGTGTGTGTGTGTGTGTGTGTGTGTGTGTGTGTGTGTGTGTGTGTGTGTGTGTGTGTGTGTGTGTGTGTGTGTGTGTGTGTGTGTGTGTGTATACACACACATATATATATATATATATATATATTATATGTGTGGCGGCCTAGGAAAACCAGTCACATTGACAAACAATAATATGTATTTTTATTCAAGAAGTGGAAAGCAACACTATTCTTACTTCCAATACAGTTTACTATATTCAAATATTCCAAACAGAACCAAAGTTACAAGAATTTAAAGAGGGCCCCTATCAAAAATTAGTTCAGGAGAAAAATCAGTTCTAAAGTCATTATTCACATGAAAACAAAACTTCATGATGGTATAACAAAATATCTGCTGCTATTACCATATGCAATCCAGTGAAGCAAATGTAGCTGTGTTTGTTATCTTTAGCTTACATAAATAATTATTAAATTCTGATGGCCACTTTTAATGTTACAAGACTTTAAAGAGGGCACCCATTAAACATTATTGCAGGAAAAAAATACTCGTAGTGTCTGGAATCATCATAATTCATGTCAAAATAAAATCTTGCTGCAGTATTAATATTATATCAAAATACCCAGTGCTATTACCATATCCAATGTAGTGAAGAAAATGTAACTATGTATCTCAGCTTTGGAACACTAAAACTATTATGAAATTCTGATGGTTACTTTTAAAGTTACAATAATTTAAAGAGAGCACCCGTCAAAAAAGTTGTAGTTTGTTAGCAAAAACGTATATTACTAATCAATACGCAAGAGGTAGCAAACTCATCCATGAATATGTGGTTAGCTATAAAAAGAACTGTTGTTGTTTGGGTCTGAAGAGAGGCGTTTGTGTTCTCATCTTGCGCCTCAGGTCGTCATAAACAGTTTGACTGCCACCATTGACCAGGGATGAGAGTGACATTCAGAGAAAAAACCGGAAATTTTGCTGTGGCCCACATTTCTGCCCGAGAGGACTGTCTCATCTAATCGGTGGGAGGGGAGGACTCCTCGGAGATATTTTTTAATTGTAGATGACATATGGTGTATTTTGAGCAATATTAAATAGAAAATCTTAACATTTCCAATAGCAAAAAAAGCACACGGACTCACGCACACATTGTCATAGTACTAACTCATTTGTTAATGATAATTTCTGGGCTTAACCCGAGTTGGCTGACAGGCAGCTTTCTCCTTGGCCAGCTTTGTCAAAACAGCCCGTTGATGGGTCATTCTAGCTTTCTTCGTTGCCAACTCAACTACTTCCTTAGCTTTGTACTCGGTGGCTGTCTTCGTCTTTGACATGTTCAGCTCAGTTTTCTTCTCCTCCTTCATCTTTCCTTCCTCGGCAAGAAGGATGGAGGAAATTTTATATGCACCCCTCGTGTTGTGAACGAGGCGACCAGTCCTGTTTGTGGAAGTCCTGTATAACAGTCTTGTTGCTTGCCATGAGTGAGTACTTCACTGTCTGGATAGTGTTGAATGTACTAACATTCTTTCTGGCAGTGGCAGTATTCATGATGTTAGACATGTGACTAAAACACCCTTCCACTCGAGGACCATGAAAGCAGCTCATCATTGCAGCCACCAGCTTTGACAAGGCTGGGAACTTGCCAGTAGAGAAGATGGTAGCCCACCACGAGTCCAATCTGGAACTTGTGGGTGCTTGTGGAAGTGTGTTGTCTACATGGAATCGGCGAACTTCCATGTGATACACCCTCTGTTCAGGTTCTAATAGAACATTGGTGACCAGCGTGGGCAGTGCCAGCGTGTGTACTTCAATGCCTTCGGTTCCCCTCTGACTGTAGCCTGCAAGATCCAATCCGCATAGTTGACATCGGCCTCGCACCACAAACAGTAGATAATTTACTAATGAATATATCCAACATAATGTCTCCAGCCGATCTCTCCAGTCACGCCCAATTCCACTTATTCTTGACACTTTTGTCAATGTCCTTCACGCAACATTTGTCTTGCCGTAGAACAAATCGTCGATTAGCCATTGTGTTCGAAAATGATCGACATCTCCACAAAATACATCGTCGTTTCCTATTGGTCCACTGCTTTTGTGCGCGCACATCGAAAGCGCTGAAGCGAACAGCCGACAGAAATAAGGGTTTTACTTCGCAGATTCACGGGTTCGGTTGGGTCGGTTCTGTCTCTAATCGCCAGGCAGCGTCATTAACACGTGGCGACACTCGGTGGATAGATGGTTAACTCAATCCGCAGATAGATCGTCAGTTAATTGTCCAGGATTGTATATGCCCTACCCCCAACATTCATTTTTTTCTCACCGGATTTACACGATTCACAAAAGTGATCTTTGGAGCAGTATAAAAACCGGAATTCCGGCAAAAACCGGAAATTTATCATCCCTGATTGACAGATCCGTTCACTTCCTCTGCCAGCTCCGGGTCAAAGTCGTCCTCGCTCGAATCAGACAAGTCCGAATCATTGTCATCATTGCCGATCGGGTGTGTCACAGAGTAGTCATTCACAAGTTCGTTGAGGATGTCCCCACTTGCGATATACTGCATGTTCACCAATGCCAATGCGTTGAAACACCGAGCAAGATCGTTCGACTTCGCCGTCTTCGGTCCATCCATGCCATGGTTATTAGCGTAGCCATCTTTGATTTTTCGAAGATCGTAAATACGAAACGAAATCCGTCCCGTAGTCTGTATTTCCAACGAAATCCGGTTCGATAACACGTTAAACTGTTAAGAAATATGTACAGATATAAACTACAGCAACATCAAACTAAACTAATAATTATTCGAACTACACAAACAACTCCAATCCAGCTTCCAACTTCCAATATTCATGCGTACTGCTGTTAGGAAACTGCGTGCTGTAAATAGCTTTCGAACGGTATGTCATATATAGGCATGGGAACTTCTGTCCTAGGTTTTAAGCGTTCGCAAAATAGAGCGCTTTTAATTCTAAAACGCTGCAACCGACGAACTTCACGGTTACAAAAACACAAACAAGTACAACTTTCACTCAGGTGTCAGGAAACTACTTGGTGAACTTATAAATAAGTATGTTAGCTAAAAAAATCGCAGCGAAATCTCAAAATCAACCCGATGACGCAAAATCAACTTTATGACGTGTTTGCGGGCAATTACGCCTGGCGACTTCCGACTGGTTTTTCTAGGCCGCCACACACGCACACACGCACACACACACACACACACACACACACACACACACACACACACACACGTATATATATATATATAATATGTGTGTGTGTGTGTGTGTGTGTGTGTGTGTGCGTGTGCGTGTGCGTGTGCGTGTGCGTGTGCGTGTGCGTGTGCGTGTGCGTGTGCGTGTGTGTGTGTGTGAGCTTGCGCATGTGCGTGTGTGCGTGCGTGGGTGCGTGCATGTATGTTCATACATTTATAAGACGTAGTATTTCTGCCAGACAGAGTCTGAGGACAGCGGCAGACTACGCCTTCATCCACGGTTACGTGCATTTGGGTGACTATCTCTCGTTCGGAGGAACCACGGTCGAAGAGGCAATTACAGATGCCCGACGCCGGCGGGAGGAACACTTCTCGGTAGGAAGAGGTTGCGAGTAGATATGTCGTCGTGTAACATGAATGGGACTGTCGTTAGTAATAGAGAGTGTTTGCAAGCGCCCCGATCTCGACTTCCTATCCCAGCGGTTCTTAACCTTTTTGGTTGCGACCCAAATTCCGGTCTCGTGACTTGCTTGGCGACTCATTCTTTTAAGCAGTTAACTCGATAAAATAAATAATTACCAAATAAATAGACGTAACATAAATGTATTATAAATGAGAACATTTATTTAAGTTGTTTGCTGAGCACATAGGTATCACCAAATCAACGCCGTTGTCGACATAGAAAGAGGATACCTCTTGCAAATTATTAAGAGGGGCCAATTCTACCGTTTTGGCGGTAAAGCATACCCCTTTTCTGCCCTGAGATGCATGTACAGTTGCGTTAACGTGTAGCGGCCTGTGCGCCAAATATTTAAAATCATATTAAAACTATGTCAGATTAAAATAGTTTAAAATGCACTTTGGCATGTTCCTCAGGGTGTTGCTGGCGGTGGCTGCAGGTTGTGTAAGCCGAGTCTTTTAAAGAAGTGTTTAAGTGAGGATGCTGATGTGGTGGAAGCTGGAAGATGGTTCCAGTCTGCTACTGTCCGGGGAAAAAAAGAATGATAAAGAACTGGGTGGTGGACATGTTCCTGATACAATCGTTGAGTGCCTCTTGTTCCTGGGTCAGAATAGTGGTAGTAATTTGAGCGAATATTCAAATATCTACTATTATTAATTCTAAAGAGCATTCCTAGTCTATTGTGATATCGTCGCTGTTCGAGTGTGGGCCATTTGAGTTGTACCATCATGGATGTGACACTGCCGGGTGTCTTTTCTGTGTAATTATTAAAAACATATCTAGCTGCTTGACGTTGTACGCTTTCTAATGTTTGAATATATTACTGCTTTTGTGGGTACTATTGTGGTGTAAGTTGCAGACTTTACATGAGGAGTACATTGTCGAAACGTTCTCCTCAAGAAGCCTATTGTTCTGTTCCCTTTTACTGCCGTGGCTTCGATATGGTTGGTCCAGGATAGGTTGTCTGCTATTGTTACACCAAGATATGTATGAGAACTCATTGTCTCAAGATACTGATTTTGCAAAGTGTAGTTAGTTAGAATAACCTTCTTGGACGTGTTAGGTAAGATTCGAATGACGGTACATTTGCTGGGGTTAAACTGCATCTGCCAGGTGTTTTCCCATTCTTCTGAGGTCTTGTTGAAGCAACTGTTGGTATTTTATGCTGTGAACTTCTCTATAGAGGAGAGTTTCATCAGCATATAACCGGAGTGTTGAGTTGTAATGCAGTAGGGAGGTCATTGATATAGGCAAGATAGAGCAGTGGTCCTAAGGCTGTGCCCTGGCTTCTATTGGTGAGGAACGATTCGATCCAGGTAAGGGTATTATGTCTCACTCCATAGTAGTGTAGTTTGTGAAGTAGGCGTCTGTGTGGCACTTTGTCAAAGGCCTTAGAAAAGTCAAGTAGGATAACATCGGTCTGTTGATTCTTGGCTACGTTATTGGCTATGTCGTGAATGGTGATGAGGAGTTGAGTTTCACAAGACCTCTGTTTACGAAATCCATGTTGTGGTTCAGATAAAATATGATGTTGGTCAAAATGTTTCATTACACTGCTGTGAATGATAAGTCCCAGTACTTTGCATGCAATGGAGGTGAGGGATACTGGGCGGTAGATTTCCGGTTGGTTCCTGTCCCCTTTCTTGAAGATTGGCACCACCCAGGCATCTTTCCATTCAAAAGGCACTTCTCCGAGATCTAGAGAAAGCTGGAATATCTTTGTCATCATTGTCTTCAGAATGTAGGCTGGAATGGAATCCGGGCCTGTGGCTTTATCTGTACGCAGGTTTTGGAGGAGTTTGCGTACACCTGCTTCGCTAACTGTGATGTTGTCCCTGGCAGGAAAGGGACTGTCGCCTTTGTCAGGGAAGTTGTTGATGTATTCTTTTGTAAACACTGATTTAAACTGGTTGTTTAAGATCTCTGCTTTGCTGAGGCTGTCGCTTTTAATGAATCTATCTTGATTCTTTAAGGGATTCCTGATGCCTGCCTTTGACGAATGACCAGAATGTCTTTAATTTGGATTTGAAGTCTTGGCTGATGATGTCTTCCATGTATTGTTTACTGGCTTGCTTAATGGCATATTTTGTTTCAGCTTGGAATCTTCTATAACTATCCTTGTCTTTCTTCTTTCCAGATTGTTTTGCTTTGGCATGTGCTCGTTGTTGTCTTCGTATTGCTCTGCGGATTGCCGTGTTGATCGAAGGGTTGCTGTGCCTGCGTACTGTTGATTTTGATGGGACATGGGTATCTATCACTTGCTGGAGTTTCTGCTTGAAGTCAATCCATACCTGTTATATGGATGAGGATAGATCTGAATCACAGGTATGTGCATACCATTCAAGATCCTGCTTTATAGCTGCTGTATTAGCTTTCTTCCACAAGTAGATCTTTCGGCGTAGAGGCTTTGCTCTGTGTGGGGTAAGTGAAGTGTCGTAGAGAATGATGTCATGGTCACTGCTGCCAAGTGAAGGCAGAGCTTTGCAGCGTAATTTGAAGCCTGGATGTGTGGTGAGTATTAGGTCGAGGGTTTTATCTTTCCTGGTGGGGAAGTCTACTTGTTGTTCCAATTCGTTTTCTACAATTAATTCAAGGATGGTCTGGTTTACCTTAGCCGAATATTGATTTCCCTTGATGCTTAAGGTGGGCCAATCAAGGTCAGGGGTATTAAAGTCACCGCCTATTATCAGAACATTCTGTTTGGATTTCTTCTTTAAAAGTGAGAATTCTTCTTTGGTTGTGTTGATATATAGATCATCAGTTCTATTGGGAGGCCGGTAATATGCAGCAACTGTGATCTTCTTTTGTTTATGAAGTTTGATTGTGCCACTGATTAGCTCGATCTCTTGAGATATAGTTTATTTCACCCATGTTGAGCTCTTGCTGTACTGCGATAAGTACTCCTCCGTGAGAGTCTGTAGGTCTGTCGCGTGAGTGTACATCGTATCCAAAGTAATTTGGAAATGTCTCAGCTGAGTTCACTTGATCATTCAACCAGGTTTCTGTTCTCAAGATGATATCTGGCTCAGTTGCATCAATAAGTGCTTCCAAATGTCTACTTTAATTTTTGACATTTCGAAAGTTTATGTTTAAGATGCGGATATTTATTTTTTCTTTCCTTCTGATTTGTTTTTCTGTTTTAGGTGAAGAGGTCATTTCTATTTCGGAATCATGTAGTGTGCTGTTAGTGGACGACTGAGTAGTGGAGAGTTAGGTGTCTGTTGTAGATGACTGACTTAGGGATGATATGTCTGAGATGTAACAGTTATGACATGCAAACAGGTTTTGCTGAGAGGGAAGCGAAGTGTTAACTGTGTCGGCAGGAGTGATGTAAAGTGTTGATGAGATGTTGATGTATGATGCTGTTGACACGTTAACACGATTATTATGAATGCACTGATCACAGCTGTCACATGCCAATGCCTTTTGGTTTGACTTGCAAGCCTTGAAACATATTCCGTAGGTTAACGAGGGCCAGGATTGGGCTCAATGTCACACAACAATAGGAGGGTTAGTCTATGGGAGTTCCTCTCTGATTTAAGTAGTGTGTATTTGGCCAGTTTGTACCTATGACGAAACCACAATACCACATGTACATCAGTGGGGAAGTTGATTTCATGAGTGATAATTCCAAACAAAGGAGGTTGTGAGTGTAAATCACAGTTGTAAAAGGTTTGTGGAGAAGATAAAAAATCAGTACATACGTGTTCCTGGGTGACATGCAACACAGAAAGGCTTATAAGAACCATGCGAAACAACCTGGAAAACGTGAAAGGAGGCTTCTTTCTGGAAGTCGCCATTTTGATTCTTGGTATCGTAAGATTACCAAGTAAACATTTTTTTCAAGAGCTTTACAACCTGGAGCCAAATCACATATTTAACAACTTGTACAGCTAGTTTAAATGTTTATCTGATATAATCACTAAAAGGTCAGTGTCTATGGACTGACAAAAATGTGCAAACGATCAAAATATGCACAGTATCAGGCTACAAACCGCTACCACAATCCGCTAGGGGCAGCATCAAATAAGGATGTACTTGAAGGTTCAACACCACAGTATATCTGCCCTGTTGTGTCAACGACGTCTACGTTGGTTAGGCCATGCCTGCGCATAAAAAAATGGACGAATGTAAAACGAACTTGCCTCGTTTCAGAAAGCTCTGCTCCAAGTGACAAAGAGCGGGATGATTGACGATGTATGGACGTGTCTGGAGCGTGGAGCCAATGTCAATGTACTCAACGAGGTACGTCTAAACTGCATCCATATCACGTCCGTACTATGTCCACACTACGTCCATATCACGTCCATACTATGTCCACACTACGTCCATATCACGTCCGTACTATGTCCACACTGCATCCATATCACGTCCGTACTATGTCCACACTGCATCCATATTACGTCCGTACTATGTCCACACTACGTCCATATCACGTCCGTACTATGTCCACACTACGTCCATATCACGTCCGTACTATGTCCACACTACATCCATAACACGTCCGTACTATGTCCACACTACGTCCATATCACGTCCGTACTATGTCCACACTACGTCCATATCACGTCCGTACTATGTCCACACTACGTCCATATCACGTCCGTACTATGTCCACACTACGTCCATATTACGTCCATACTGGTACTTCTCCTTCTTCGTCGTCCTCGTCTTCCCTATGTCTATGTCTATATATATATTAATTGGCAAACACCCTAAGGTCGTTACGTCAATATGGGGAGGGGTGTGTGCAATAGCACTGCAGGACGTTTACACGTATCTGCCCAATCTAGTTTTAAAAGTGTCCACCGTGGCTGCAGACACAACTGTTTCGGATAGATCGTTCCAGTTCTTTATAGTTCTGTTGAAAAAGCTGTTGGCGTAAACCTGTGTCCTAGCTGGCACCTGAATAAACCGCTCACCATGGCCACACATGTTGTTGATTGAGCGAACAATGTGGTGTGGGAAGAGCTGTCTTTGCGTGTAGGGATTTATAGAATAATAGCAGGCGACTGATCTTACTGCGAATCTCTAGGGACTCCCACATTAATTCATTCGCTGCTTTACCGACTGTTATTATAAATCTCGCCGCTCGACGCTGTACTTTCTCTAGTTCTTTTATATTTTTTTGTGTGTGTATGTAATGGTCCCACGCGGTGCTCGCATATTCGAGGTTTTGTCGAACCAGGGTGAAATTTGCTTGTCTGGCCGCTTGAGAATATGGATTCATGTGTGTGTGTGTGTGTGTGTGTGTGTGTGTGTGTGTGTGTGTGTGTGTTGTGTGTGTGCGCGCGCGTGCGTGCGTGCGTGTGTGTGTGTGTGTGTGTGTGTGTGTGTGTGTGTGTGTGTGTGTGTGTGTGTGTGTGTGTGTGTGTGTGTGTGTGTGTGTGTGTGTGTGTGTGTGTGTGTGTGTGTGTGTGTGTGTGTGTGTGTGTGTGTGTGTATGTGTGTGTAAGGGCTACTTGCGGTGTATAACTTATTTCTCCAGCTTTTGATGGTTGTGACTTATACTGATTGGGATTCATAGTATTTGTTTTTATCGTACACTTCTACAACTCTACTGTACCATGAGTATTTATCTATAGATCGATGGTGTGTGTCTGTGCGGTCAGTGTTCTCAGTTACACATGTTGATTTATTGCTTTCTTAATAGCGAACACCACAAGAGAATTTCCCCGTTAGGGGCAATAAAGGTATTTGAATTGAATTGAATAATTCAATTCAATTCAAATATCTTTATTGCCCCTTATTGAATTGATAAGTATTATCGGTTTCTTATATTATAAGAAACCGCAATTTGTTAACGTGACATACACTTTGTGACGTAATCGCAAACGAACATTTTACGCGAACCGAAATTTAAAACGTGAAGAAACGTCACAATGCGTCGTCACACCGCCCGCAATCACCAAAGCGTGGAGACGTAATGAAAGACGTCTGTTTATTTCTTGCTATAGTGATGTGAGTGTGCGTGTGCGTGTGCGTGTGCGTGTGCGTGTGCGTGTGCGTGTGCGTGTGCGTGTGCATATATTTGTGTAAGCTTTTCCAAAAGGTTGCTTAGTTAATTAACATAATTGTATGTAAAATTCCTTTTTTAAATGATATTTAAAGGAAATACATAAACTATCAAGTCTTAGTTAAGATTTTTGTATTGTACTAGATTATATTTTCACATTTCATTCAGATCAAAAAAACTGTCACACAAATTTATTCAATGACCTTTACATAATTGTCCATAACTTCGCCAATTATTAATTGTAAATATATCGTACGGTAACTGTATTTATCCAGACAGATCTCAATCTGTTTTCACATATATAATTACAATATATTACCGTACAATATATTGACAATTAATAAATTATATATCCATTACATTATATTTGTTTGGATAAATAAAATTTAGAAACATCGTCATATAATGACCATATTTTGTGGCGAATAAATAATTACTACAAAAATAAAAATTATTTATAAACAGTTCATTATAGTATAAAATGATTTTGTTTATATTACTTCGTGAAAACATAAACAAAAAAAGTGTAAAAAAATCAAAGGTTTGCATGCTGTCAGGATTGAACCGGCGTCGCCCGATTGTAAAATAAATTACAAGTAACCAACGCGCCTATCCACTGAGCTAGCGGGACCAGTGGAAACTCCCTTACTGGTTTAAGTTGTTATGATAAATTGTACAACTCCTTCATATATCGATATTCTAGTGATATTATGAGATTATACATGTTACTTTATGTAGCTGAATATAATATATGTTTGCTATGTATGTTTATTGGTATAGATTATCTCCCGTTGGTTGCATTCGATATAATTATTTTGAAAACGAGCCCAAGCTCGGCGAAACCTAGTCGACTTGTAGGCCCATTCGCATTCGTTGTTTTGAATAAAATTCGATTCATGTGGAACCGTAAGATAACTGATTGTTCCTCTATGATGACTAGTGTTTGTATTACGTCGGAATGTAGCACAATAACTCGTTCTGACGCTCGTTTCGACCCAAAAGCTATACTTGTAAACATGCTCTGAATGCATGGAAAGGGTCGGCTTGATGCGAGTTTGAGTCATAAGTGACGTCACATCTCGGCATCCCGAAAAGCGCGCCAAAAATATGCATATTCGAAAATGTCAGGATGCACACCATAAAATGTGGAATTTCTAATTCATTTAATTTTTTATTTTGTTAGCTTGGTGGACGTGGAAATAGATAGCAGGATGTAATATAACATGAATTCGAGCAATAGATGTTTTTATTCCCTTTAATATTAATAGGCCATGATAATACTAAGATACACAGTTATGTTGCACACTGTAAGCATTTTCATTTGATCAACTGGTCCTGAAAATGTGGGTTTAGCTTATATTATGGAATCACAATTTTAGGTCGTCTAGAGAAGCCAATATATTATAAAACGCGCTTTTCCATTCTCCGCATTTCAAAGTTCAAGGTGGCTGCCGATAAACTATGAATTTAATCATCTGTACCATCTTCTAGTTAGCACCTTTGGATTCCTTGCTCTGAAAATGTAGGCTTAGACTCCAGAATCATGACTCTAGGTCATCTAGAAGCTGAGATATTGGGAAATCCCCATCATCCAAGATGGCCGCTATAGTGACATCTGGGAAATGACAACATCTGTTTTCTGATTGGTTGTTCTATGTAGTTTCCAAAAATGTATAGGTTTGAAAATCTCCACAAAACCTGAACAACATTACACAAGGAACCTTACTTTATATTTACTTTTCTAATATATCGAATACGTATTTATAGCCAAACCGACCTTTCAGAAATTCGAGCAAATCGAGAACCAATATTATTAGCGGCGTCACCTATAGTGAATATACTGTTTTTTGCGTCCATTAACACAATTAAAAATCCATCCGTGGTGTTTGCAGCACGGCGTGGGGCCTCTTCATTTTGCCGTGGCTCGATGTCCCGCCGATCGTCAATCTACAATCGTTGAATTGCTCGTCAACAGAGGCGCCGACGTCAATTTAACAGACCAAGTCAGTAAATGTGGCTTTTACAAACATTGTTCTCTGGAAATGACGACGTATTACGTAATGTTTTCATACGGTTTACAGTAATATAAGACGTCATGCATTAGGCAATGATTACGGGCTTTGTAAATATAAACAAATTCCAATAATCCAAAAAATTCGATGTGGGTGGGCGGGTAAAGGATCCATCTGGAATAAAACATTGGAAAGATTTTTATTTATATATTTGCAGTGGACATTTTGTAATACATTCAAACTGCATTTGGCAATCCCTGTACGGTGCGGAAGGCTGATCGTCAGGTCAAGCACTAACATCCATTTCGCCCGTTTCCACGATGCCACCTTCCACGACGTCGACGACCACGTGGATAAATTCTGCTCTTTATATACATTTTCAGTTTTGCCTGTAAACGTGTAGTTAGTTTTTGATATAATAACTATGTTGCAATTCACTGACGTGTAATGTGTTCTAACTATTCTTGTCAATAGAAAGAATTAGGAACCTGTCTGTATATACCCCCGGCAATTATTTTCAGCAACTCCGTCACTTGAAGACGCAGATACATGTCAATTTTAGGTCTTCCAATTTTTTTTGATGGGGTGGGGGTGGCATCGATCCTATCTAATTTTTTGGATTATTGGAATGTTTTACATTTACAAAGCCCCTTATGCAACTGACGGTATCATTTCATTTAAAGATGTTAGATATCTTTGAAATGAAATTATCGGCCTCATAACTACCACTACTGTGCTTGACTAGGCTATTTTATAAATCATATTTTAATAAAATTACTTCAGTTCATCATACTGTAATTGTTTGCTTTAAAAATATCATAATCTCTTTTCTCTAATCTCAGCAAGTATATCGCATATTCAACAAAGCACAAGTTTCGGCAATTTGTTCGCTTTCCATAGGAGGGCGATACAGCGCTGAACCTGGTCATCAAATGTGGCAATTACGAACCCGACGGTGCCATGGTTACACTTGCGAAATATCTACTTGAGAATGGAACGAACTATGACGTCAAGGATTTGGTAAGCTATTTCGACAAAGAGCTGAAGTTTGAAACGTCACTGAGACCATGATTATTTTATGGTGATTAGGTAAACCGTAATTATTGTGTGCGTTTTATTAACACCGCTCCATAGTGACACACAATTTTGTTTGCTTAAAAATATATGTTAATAGTACCCCTTTCTTTTTAGCGAAAATCGGTATATTATTTATTTAATTTTGTAAACTCTTTGTCTGTGTCAATACATTTATCGATTTCAATTGCACGCCATTTGGGATAAATATTGTACAGGAGACTGACACGAAATACAGTAAACTATGTTACACTATCGGTAAACTATGTTACATTAGGCAAATTCACAACTGAAATGGCGTTCCCAAGACAAGAGTTTCCGACAAGTCGTTTGTACCACTTAACCAGCGTCTGTTTTCAAATAAAAGTTGTATCAGAGTTAAAACAATTTTATGCATAGGCGGAGGTCGAATTCGGAGGTTTATACGCCGGAACCCTGCAGCACGCAAATCATTATGGACATCGTTTATCCTGTTACTACAGTGAATTCGCGTACGGGGGTGCACGGAGGCCCACATCCCACGCACGCACGCTCACATTCTTGAACTGTGAGAGTATTTACCGTATTCCGTTCTTCTGAGAGGTTCAGCTGATTTACCTCACCAACATAAGTGCAATATAGCTCAGCTTTATAATAAATGTATGACCTCTTTGTCTGACATTGCCACCTGAAATTTTTTATGCGGCGTTTCTCCCCTTCCATGAACAGTATGGGTTTGTTCTTTTAATGTGAACAAACGATGAAATACTGTCCCCATGATAACCAGCGACCCTCCATAAAAATATGGAAGAGAAGAACATTGAAATCGTGTTCAACTTGTTCATATTCGTTTACAGTTCTGGAGTTCGGGGCATACGTGGTGGTAAACAGTTCAGAGAACAGGCAGTCCTCTTTTACAGGGTCGTTTTTCTGGTACAAACAGTTGTGTACGATAGACAATGTAAATGTTGATTAATTCGGTTGAAGCGCAAAACATCGAGAGCTAACACTTCTGTGATTGAAATGGCGTTATCTAAAAGTGATCTCGCTCGTCTCAGAGATTCAATTTCCGCGGTTGTGACAAAATGATATATGGTTCATCTGTCTCCCTTTTTCCTCGCCAAGGACGAGCTTCGATGCTTCAAATAGACATTGTTTGATGAGATTCTCTCCGAATTTAAGGGAGTTCTTACAATCAGTATGAGGGGTTCTTAACTTTCGGTACGTCATTCCATGGCATGTATGCAATATATATCGTGCTACAAAAAGCATTGTCGTGATTAATTAATTATTGAACTTTCACATACACAAGGCGCCATTGTTGTGCTAATCTGCCTGGATGTCCGCTAGGTGGCAGGCTTCCTTTTATGTTACACGACGTTACTGTGTGTTTACTGGTTTAACCGAATAAGGGACCAAGAAATGAGACTGTGATGCTCCAAGTTGCCATGGCAGTTTGTGTTATACACATACACCATGTCTATGTATGTAAATTTGCATGTACTATTACATAGATCTTTACAAAAGTATCCACAAAAAAATAAAAATAAATAATGTCACCTATTTATTACTTTAATTTCTACTTTTAATTGTGAATGTAATCTAATGATATGTACATGTGAATCACCTTAAGCAATTTGTTATCTTAATTGGTCAAATAAAATTTATGCTGTATCCAAAACATGTAATAAAGCAAAATTCCACCACGAGATGGCGCTGTATGCCAACAGGGGCGCTGTTCAATTGGCACTACATCAGAACATCATCAGGGTCCCAAGTAGTATATGTATACAAAGTGTCACAGTTGTATACCAAAGTGCACACTCTTTGTTCTAATCCGCCTAGCTAACACGCCCGCACGTCCGTATGCAGTAACGTTTCAACTGTTTTCAGGATGGAAAAGATGCGAGGGTGTTGGCAACAGAGCGTCAATATGATGACGTTGTTTCTCTATTTCCAAGGGTAAGGAGCGTCCAACACTTGCCAGTATCAAATGTAGTTTGTTGAGGTTCATAGAGTAGCTTGGATCTTGTGTATTAATTAGCCTCAATAAGATATTTTTTACTTATTTTATGTTACATATTTGTTTTATACGCGTATGCACAGATAGACATTTGCAACTAATTTACTCACTTTCATAGTTATATTGTTTTGTTTCAGTATTATATTGTTACTGACCATAACACCACATTTGTGGTGAACATTTTTATAATTTGTATAGTAAAACATGTTTACTACAAAAAAATTAGTATACAAATTTCGTTTGCTTCGATCATATTTTACCGAGTGTCAAGAAGTACATGCTGCTCCATACGGCTATCTCGGAATTTTTATTTTCGAGCCGTATAGCTAAACAGGTGGTGGACATTATGCCCCAAAACTAGGCGTTATGCCCCGAGCTATTCTAAGTTCAAATGTAACCAGAATGTTTCTCGACCAACCATCACAACTGAGAGAAATTAGAAATTGTGCAGAAATTAGTTCACACGGTTAGTTCAGACCAACATCTCCGAATGAAACAACGTTTAAAGAAACGATCTTGTTATGACACTGAATTTCAGGAGCAGGGTAGCCAAACAACTATTCGATGCGACAGCGCAGACGAAGCCCTCACACAGGAGGCAGTAACAGCTATACCAGATGAAGTGACACCTCCTGAAGAAATTGCAGTTGCAATCCCAGATGAAACAATCATTGAGGTAGAACCAACTACTGAGGTAGAACCAACCACTGAGGTAGAAGTTACCGCAAACGAAGAGGTGAGGAAAGACGTTGTTGAAATGAGGAACGACAGTTTACTCGTCATTAATGTTTATGGATTACGCATTAAATTATTGTTCTTTAACATTATTGGGCAAGACTACTATCACTATTGCAATATTGATGTTATATATCATATTATCGTAGTCTTACATTTAAATATTGCTATAAGCTCTTGTGTATCAACGTATCTGTATAGAAAGTATTATGATTAGCCGTTGTGTAATGTCTTTTTTTTTTTAATACCATGATAAACGTTTGTGTTTGTCTCCATATCTCGATATGTTGAAGCGCTATAATCAGTGGTTGTGTATTTGCCGTCTATTAATTCCTTTGTAGCATTGCTGTATCGCTGCACTGCTGCATTGCTTCAGACTGCTGTGTACTGTTTCTCAAGTTGCTAGGCACAGCTACCCGATTGGTGGGGAAGTTTATCAGGACTAGGTCTTGCTACTGCATCTGTACCATGAATTCTCACACTGCCTGGGTAGTGTACACGAAGCCGCATGTGTTGCACTCACTCGAGCTGATACACAGGCGCTCTGGTTTCTGTCTTCAGTCTACGTTACATCTGCTTTACGCCGCGCTCAAAGGCGGAAGTTTCTCGGCAGTTATGCGACATCTGGCGAACAACGCAAGCAACATAAATTCACCGGACGAAGTGAGAAGTGTTTTGTTATTGTCGTAAATCCTGGCATAACTGAAAGCTGTAAATAATGGAGACATTCCTACCTCGTTCTTGATTGATAATCTCGATACACACATTTATAACTGATGTAACCCCAACAGGGTGAACGTATGTTAATAAAATCGCTGTACAGTCTATTAGTTACTTAACAAAAAGTGTTAGATTATACTGGAGGGTACATAACACTGTTAATGTGTTAACATTTGAGTATTATCCAACAGCAATTACATCAGACACACTTTTGTAAAATCAAAACGTGAACACTATTACACTAGGTGTATCGATTAACGTTTGAATGCGAGAGAATGCATGCTAAGCAATACATGAATATCAACATAAACACACCCAGTATAGATTTAAAAGGATAGTTACTTCTGGAAACCTACACAATAATTAGTCGTGATATGATGCAAAAAGATATGATTGCAGGACAACAACGCTCCGATCCACCTCGTCGTTCTTCGAAACAACTACGATAGCAGAGAGCTAATCTGTAAAAATTTACTGGAGCATGGAGCGGAACTCAATCTACAACGACAAACGGTTAGTCTATATTTGTCTACAAGGAGTGTTAAATGCCGCAGCATGTTATAGCATAAAAGTGCTGAGCAGAACCTGGTAAAAACAAAGGTCACTTTGTGCCGTTTAATAACAATATCACTTACATATTTTAATCAACAGTGTTTAATATGAAATGTCCTATTTTAGCAGACGTACTCTTTGTATCAACATATGATCAAGAAATGAAGCATCACGCTTGAACACAGTCTAGATGCAGAACTAGTCTAAATCGTAATGTGTCATATGACATCCACATTAATACGAGATAACATCAAGCAATAGCGTTGAGGGTTTCAGATCAATACCAGTTGGTTGACTAGCTGCTTGAAGGAATAAAACAGGTGCTAAACAAATTATGACTAACTAAGTTATGAGCACCTATGTTTGAATTACGCTTATCGTACTTAATAAAACGTGTATATATGGAGGCTGACAAGATTTAATGAAATCTCTATGCTAAATTGTCAGTAATACATAATGACCAATATATTTACCAGGGAGTAAAGTGTTGCGCGCTTTGAGCAGTCCTGAGAACTGGATACTGCGCTATATAAGAACTCACCTTTACCTTTACCTTTAATGATTTAATATTTTAATAAATGGTTATGTCATGTAGAAAACTATCGCATTACCTGGCATCATTAAAAAAGCACGCTATATTTGTGTTTTTATGTTTACAGTAAAGTAGGCTAATATACCCAAAAAATAACACATAGCGGTGTCGATTTGTTATGCAGGACGGGAAGACGCCAATGCATCTTGCAGTGGAGAGTAATAACACGATAGCGGTGCAGATGCTACTCGATGCTAAACCGGATATCAACATTACGTCAAAAGTATTATATTATCTGACACTACGTCATTGTTACTGGTGACTCGCACACGCGCACGCACGCATACACGTAAACACGCACGAAAGCCCGCACGAACGAACACACGCGCGCGTGCACATACACAGTCACACATTCATTTTCTTACTGTGTCTTAATACCGTGAAGTGTAGATATTAGGAGTTAATAATGTGGATAGTTTTACTATTGCGATAGTGTTGTGGTAGCTTTATTACTATTGCAGTACTATTGCGATAGTGTTGTGGTAGCACTATTATTATTTCAGTACTATTGCGATAGTATTGTGGTAGCTGTATTACCATTGCAGTAGTATTGCGATGGTATTGTGGTAGCTATATTAGTATTGCAGTATTATTGCGATGGTACTGTGGCAGTTGTATTATTATTGCAGTACTATTGCTATGGTATCGTGGTAGCTGTATTACTATTGCAATACTATAGCGATGGTGCCAAAACTATTTGGATTGTACCGCGGTAGCATTAAAGATTAGCGATTACCTAAGGAAATGCAATCCCAAACCACAGTCTCAGGATAGAATCATTGCATGACCTGACTTGGCTGATTTTCCAAAATGGTGAATCCCTGAATGACTATACTCTCTATGGTCAACCAATTTTTCTGCTAGTTAGGCGTGTAAATAAATAAAATTACAAAATGAAATATCATTGACAGCTGTCGTTAGTTATACGTTTATAATAATATATATATTTACTATCAATAGTACACCATAGTCACATCGACTTTCGCGAGGCATCGATAGTTCGATGTATCGTCGTACCACTAGTAAATACTACTAATAGGTAACAATTATATATTTATGTACTGTTAATATAAATGTACTCTTCCTAAGCATGCTAATTCCGTCCTTGTCTACTTGTGTGATTCAGAGTGCCTTTGTTTCCAGCAGGGAGAGACACCATATGACACCGCCGTGAAACTCGGGCATAATGAGGTCGCACAGATGATCAAACAATATCGCGACAAGATGGATGCGGACAACAAGCAGAGCAAGTCAAAATTGTGTCTGGTTATGTAGTATGACATTCACATTAATAAGACATAACATCAAGCAACACCGGTGACGTTTTCACTACAATATCAATTGCTCATATGTGACACCAGCATACCTGTTTGGCCTAGACTCTAGAGACTATGGCAATGACCCCAAAAAACAACAGGAGAAGGTACAGGTTTGCGAAAACAGCGGCGAACTGATGATATTATTTTCTTGCCAATTGTGGCGCGGTCCATGTAATTCGGTAGCTATGGGTTCAAATGTGCTTCCCATCAAACCACAAAACGTTAAAAATGTGATTGTTGTTGCAAATGGTTAATTTGTATTAATTTTTGTCTGGTGAATAGCACACAAAATGTCATTTTGGTTTCCCTTTAACGTTTAAACATAACAGTACTATTACCTGAAGGGGACATAATCAGGGTCGAAATCTAAAGACAACAATACTGCGTGTTTATCTTGTCACAACACGTAGTTTTCGGAACGCCGTATTTGCAATTCGACTCAATAGTTATATGTGAAGACAAACGGATTATGATGCCACGTACTAAAACGACAACGAAATAAATTGAACACAAATACTCATGCTGAGGAGACGGCTCGAAACCACCGAGAGAGTAGAGGAAGCGGAGTGGAATTTAAATTAATGGCAAGCCCTTAACGTCACGTGCCAATTTCAACAACGAAAACAACACGGGTGAATTGTTTACCGAGCTGACCGCCAATATATGGCGGTATGGCTGGCCGCATATATGTGTAACGGGACTCGTCGGTAACAAGCTCGTGTTGCTCGTGCAGAGACGGGACGGACTCGTGCGGACCTCGGCCAACGTCTACTTGAGCGCCCTGGCCGTCGGTGACAGTCTCATGCTGATGGTCGCTTAAGTAGCTGCGAATCCAAGTCTAGCAACTACCGACCAATGATTACTCTCGTTGCCTCCTGCATGATCTCGAAAGATGTCGTGCTTGTCTGTAACTGGGCGATAATACAAATACTTTGTCGGGAGTTGATGCAAACGGCCGTATGAGACTCGATCGTTAGATGCACAACAGTCATGTGTCTGGCCGCGTCTGGAAACCCGAGGGCCCTCGTAGAAGAGTACGCCTGAATACAACCGTGAGAAACACCATTGAGGGAGACACCGGCCTAAGTTTGACTAGTGTGGCTGATAATTTGTCAGACAGAAAACAGTGGAAATAACTTATCACATCAGCAGGTTAAGGGAATTCATGCTCGACACTTTTCCACGTCCACAATCTTCTTTAGCAGTTTCGTACCATGGTTAGAGGGTTAACATTTCGTACCTCTCTGCGTCTTGAACTTTTCATGTCATCTTTGTTTGTTATGCCTCACATCCACATCTACACTGTGTCATACAATTGTCAGCAATTCATTTATCCAGCTGACACCAACCTGTTCCCCTGCAATTACCAACTCCACAATTACTTCATCAATACATGACGCTCTACTTTCTCTGGTTTGCTCATAAACTTTCACTTCCCCCACGGCGCATTTCTGTATATCCGGTTCGTTCAGATTTCCTCTCTGGTTCAGCAACTTGAGACCATCAGCACTGCCTCTTGAACAGTTGCTAACTGCTTGTTTCTAGCTTCAACCGTAGAGTCAAGAGGGCTAGACGAAAATATAATAGACCACGTCGACACTACTGTAGCATGGTCAGCAAGACAAGTAGCAACAAGCCATACGTTCTTTGCCTGAGTAATATTACGTAGCTTACTGCCCAAATGATTGAGTTCAGCCACGTGTGAACTATAAACCACACAACAGTGCAACCAACGGCTGGTCGTTCGAGCGTAGCGACAATACGGCGTTGTTGCAACTCGTTATACGCAGCTACAAGTTAGTAGTATTGTATGTAGACAAATGGTCGAGTAATGCGGAAAAGCATCTGCAAGAAGAAACGTGCGTTATGCCGTGTATCTAGCGTGTACACAGCCGACCCATGTGTGGACCATCATTGCTGCAGTGCTAAACCACTAGTCAGGTGAACGAACAACATCGAACGTGTCATTGCGACAGGAAACGAGTAACGCTGTTATGCTAAACATTATCGTGGAACCCGTTATTTCATAATTCCGCTACACTACAGAAGACAGAGCTTTAGGTAAGTCGTGGATATAACATCTTTCAGAGTAAGAACTACCAGAGAACATTTATCTGATGTGAAAGTGAAGCATAACAACCCGTTCACTCGGTCGTGATGGCTACCGATGTAGCTGGCAGATCGACAACACCCAACGCCACGGACACCCATGGTCAACTAGTGGAATCTAACACCCAAGACACGGACACTAGTTCACAGGTTACTCGCAGTGTCGAGTCGGATCAAGACAGCAATGTCCCATATGACGAGGTAAATAGAACATTTGTGTAAGCACAATGTGCCGTGTATTAATTTAGTGTACCCTGTATTTATAAATTAAACCAATATTATCTGTTCCACAAATTGTAATACATATTCATACTAATAGAATGAACATGTAGAAGGCACACTACCCGCATTTAGTAAGCCTAAAATAGTGTTCGAAGTTTGAAACGTACAAAAACACGAACAAAACATTGCCAGCCACTGTTGGCACTTAGTGTGGAGCCAGGCTCCTCTAATCGCATGTTCCTTTGAAGTTGGCTTATTCCGGATCTCAAGTATAACTGATTCAATCAAATGCCTGTTCACACCATTCCTAACTTGATATAGTGATGCCGGGTTATGGAACAGACACGGTAGCTTTATATATTATATATGGGTGGAGCGCAGTGGCGCAGTAAATATAGCAGCGGATTAGTGTCGAACCTTGGGCAAGTTCATTCACTCCACGTTGCTCCAATTCACTCAGCTGTATGAATGCGTACCTAGCTGTGGACATTAGTGGATATTTGTGGATGAATAGTATTCGGACATTAATTGCAACGTAGTTGAATGCTTCCCAGAGAAGTTGAGTTGGTGTTCGATTGAACAGATCTGACAGGGAGTTAAGAGTAAAATGCTTTGAGCAATTGCAAAGACTGGATACTGCGCTATATAACAACTCACCTTTACTTGATGTATCGCCTTAATTTGTTGTGCCATAGCATACAAAACAATTAATACAGCTACACGTGAACGCCGTGTCGAAGCTGTGTGATGTTTGACTGACATTGCAGTCACAACTTTTTAACTCATACTTACCCCACCAGAGGAACTCCTCCGTCATTGTCAACTGCCGCACTTACCTTCAGCTTTGTCAACCTCCATTTCCACCTGCCTCTATATATCTTATAACTCCAAACACTAGTTCACTCGGTACAGTAGGGAATACACTTACTGCCGCTCTCTGCTTGGTCTGTCCAATCTTTAGACAGATGGCATGCAGTTCTCCATCATAATTATGTAACACATGAAGTATAACATAGTACTTGCTGTCCGTCGGTCGGTCGGTTCATCGGTCGTTCGGTCGGTCGTTCGGTCGGTCGGTCGGTCGGTCGGTCGGTCGGTCGGTCGGTCGGTCGGTCGGTCGGTCGGTCGGTCGGTCGGTCGGTCCGTCCGTCCGTCCGTCCGTCCGTCCGTCCGTCCGTCGATCTTGCTAACAAGCCAACAAGTCTGCAGACATGTTCGTCATCTCACTTGCCCGTCCGTTGATCCTGCTTTCTGTATATGTATACTCTACTGTTTTTTATGATTTATATGTCCTTCTGTCTGTATGTGTCGTGCGATATATCCTACTTTAATGGAACCTAGGCCGGACTCGTTGCCTTATACGAGATAATTCAAAACAGCAGTCGTAACTGCGCCAACGAAGTCAACATCCTGCTATCTAGCACCATTGTTGATGTCAACGCTATGGCGTCGTCTGAAGGATGCACAGCACTCCATCTAGCGGCGCAGTTGAAAGATGAATTTGATGCACAAGAGGTGGCGCTGCAGTTGTTGAAACACGGGGCGGATCCTAACATTAAAGATACGGTAAATAAAACAAGATGGTCTGCGTTAAGTTATCCCACTGGCTGCTTTAAAATTGCGTCACATGACTAGATCGTTGGTTAATCATTGCAGAGGAACGTTACATGAATTTTTTTAAACTTAAGGTCGGGATACACGGAAACTTTTCGCCTGACCCGACCCGACTCGACCCGACCAGACCAGACCAGACTCACCGAGACAATAGTGTATATACAGCGCTATACTCGAAGCCGGTGTGACGTTATAATCACCTAAACTTGAACACTTTCGAATACGTCAGACTGACACTGACTAGCCCCGACGCAGTCGAAAGTTTTCAAGTTTACGTGTTTATTACGTTACGCCGGGTTCGAATATAGCGCTGTTGGTGTCAGTCGGCGTAGTGTATGTACTGCAGTCGGGGTCAGTCTAGTCTGGTCTGGTCGGGCGAAAAGTGCCAGTGTATCGCGGCCTTTAGATCGTTTATGATCGGTGAAGTAGGCCCCATTATGAGAGGAGTCTCGCTGTCATTGGGTTCTCATGTTTAGCCAAATTTCGCTTCACCAACTTAAATGCTATTTAGCTAACCCAAATTATAATTCATACTGTAGGCATTGTCATATTACCAATTGATAGCGGAGTTATAAATGTTGTAAACAGTTGAAAAAGTAAACCATCTGACGATGATGGCTTTGGTTTCAGACTTGCTAATATGCAATGGTGGTTTCTACCATAAAATTAGTAACAGGTGTGTAACTAATCTATTAAAACTGAAACTTTTCCTGATAAGATGAAAATTACGAAGATCATACCGCAATTTAAATCAATACAAGCTCGATTTAAAGGGAAATTATAGTAATGCTGCTGGGCCTAGATGCATTTAAACATTTTAATCAAAACTAACCATTTGCTTGTACGGTCAAGACTATCAAGCCAGTTGTTTACTAAAAAAAACCTCGTTGAATACCTGACGTCTCTTAATCATACAAACCAGTGTGGGAACACTAGTTTAATTTCCGTCGATTTAATTCAGTTACCTAGATATTTCGTCCGACCGTATGTTAACGTTTTCAATTATATTTTATCGCGTTTTTAATTATATTTTATCGACTGGAGATGCCACTTTCAGTTCTGTAAGTTGTTTTTGTGTATATTGTGACTTGTTTATGTTCATGGTTCATAGTTGGCCAAATCATCGGCGTAATTAAACTCAACGTCTTCGTCGATGTAACTTGTTGTAACGGTTTTCCTTGTATACAAAGATGTAACAGAACTTGCTTCAGAATTAAAGAGAATTCGGCACGCAAATAGAGCCAATAGAAGCTGGCGGCGCAATATCCATCATTTAATGTAAAAATGACAGTCTAAAGCGTCAGAACCGGATCAAACACTTAGCGTTTATTGATGCTTGACCAGTAAACGCTGAATGTTTTATCCGGTTCTGAATATGGACTTTCTCCAGAATATATGCCATACTAAGATCAATCTTATGTGGAAACCACTGACGTCATATTGTAAATGTTTGTGACCTTTCGAATTCTTGTCAGTATTTTGAGCATAACCTATTTTGTATTGTTTGTTCTATAATATATTTTGAGAAAAATACATAAACCGATGATTGATTGATTGATTGATTGATTGATTGATTGGTTGAATGATTGGTTGATTGATTGAATGAATTATTGATTTATTGAATGATTGATACATATTTCACGAATAATTGGTTTTACCGTATGCCACTAAAACAACACCGTACATATTATTACTTTCGAAACATGTATACATTCTCTAAATACTTGTCAATATAAATTGTTGCCAGCGGTGCAGCGATTAATGCATTGCGATTCGCCATCTAGCACTGTACTGTATATTACAATGGTTTTGTAATATACAGTATAATATAAACCTAGAGAGTGTTTACAGCACTTATGCTAATTATGTACAGTGTATTTGTGACATTCGTAGAGCCTAAGGACAGCGGCAGACTACGCATTCTCCCTTGGGTACGGGCATTTGGGTTATTATCTGTCGTTCGGAGGAACTACAGTCGACGAGGCAATTGCAGAGGCCCGATGCAGACGTGAGGAGCACTACTCGGTAGGACGAGGTTGAATATGCTAGACAAGTTGTATGTTACATGCAAGGATGTTTGGGTGTCACATAGGAGGGCGTGTCATGAGGCAGAGAGACATTACCCGGAACAGACAGGGATTACCAAAATTACCCGATTACGTCTGTCTGTCTGTCTGTCTGTGTCTGTTTGTCTGTCTGTCTGTCTGCCTGCCTGTCTGTCTGTCTGTCTGTCTGTCTGTCTGTCTGTCATTATGATATTATTCACGTTATTATTATGATATTATTCACGTTACTTTCTGTAGCTGGATGCAATATCTGTTTGCTATGTATGTTTATTGGTGTAGATTTTCTCCCGTGGGTTTCAATCGATATAATTATTCTGAAAACGAACCGAAGCTCAGCGAAACCTGGTCGACTTGTAGGCTCATTCGCATTCTTTGTTTTGAATTAAATTGGATTCATGTGGAACCCTAAGATAACTGCTTGTTCCTCTATAATGACTAGTGTTTGTATTACTTCGGAATATCGCACAATAACTCATTCTGACGCTTGTTTCAACCCAAAAGCTGTCCCTGTAAACATGCTCTGAATGCACGGAAAGGTTCGGCCTGATGCAAGTATATGTCATATGTGACGTCAGTTCTCGGGATCCCAAAAAATGTCCGGATGCACAGCATAAAATGTGGAATTTCTAATTCATTGAATTTTTTATGTTTTTGCCTTGGTGAACATGGAAATAGATAGCAGGATGTAATATAATATTAATTCAAGCAATGGGTGTTTGTATTCCCTTTAACAACATGACAGTCCATAGTTAGGATATTCGTTATTCCGTACATTAAATCATTATTGTTCTATATTTATGTTATACATTTTATTTAATAATACATGTATGTATTACCTGCTTTTTTTTCAACACATACTGTTTCCAAAATTTAGCTGTAGATATTTCTGCTTTGAAAATTGTTTTGTTTTATATGTGGGTCAAATAAACACCTTCGATTCCGATTATTCGTGCTTACATGCACGCTCACTCGATCTTTCAGAAATCTCTACTGAACGCGGCGAAAAGTGCGGTGGTTGAAGACGTTCGGGCATGTCTGGAGCTTGGAGCCAATCCCAACACACTTAACCAAGTACGTTCTCACACTTGCCGAATGCGACGACAGCAATCCGTTTGCTATGCCCCCACGTATGACGCCTGTATCGGTACATCGACGGTTTTACAGTAATGTGCTGAAATCATTTACATTTCTCCACATCTCCACCGTCTTCTTCACCCGTAGACGAGCTTCACGCACAGAAGAAGCTATTGTCCTTATGTGTCATTGTTACAACGTCTACCATCTTTTATATATATATATATATATATATATATATATATTCATGTCGCTGAATTTACATGTAAAATGAGTCACAAATGTACATGATAAACTGAAACAACAAGGAAATGATGGAAATACTGGCCTTGGCTGCTGTTTAATTACTGTCATCAAAGAATACAAACAAAACCTAGTGACTAGTCCCACAGTTGCATTATAATGACTAGACATTATACTACAGGTTGGATTAAGTCCAACCATGCTAATCCTGAATATAAACCTAAAAAGCAACCAAATGTGGGTGCCACCGGTCAACAACTAGACATTCTGCTACTGTAAACTGTAATAAAAATTACCACTAGTGGTGCTGTAGTCTGCCCCAGATCAAACAACAACAACAACAAATGCTATAAGAAAACATAAACATGAATATGCCACATACAAAACATAAATTGCACCAGTCAAATATGTCACAAAACATGTAATAAAAAGTAAAATATATTTGTTTTATAACTATATAGACGCATGATGTCTAAAAAATGCGTCAATGTGAATTCGTATAAATAAGTAATTATTTCTACTGCCTCTTAGCACCTAAATAAACCAGTGCAATTAAAACATAATGAACTAAACAGAGTGTGATGGAGGGAGGGTTTTTTGTTCGCAAAATTGAACCGTCATATGACTCGCAGAACCGAAATCTTAGCTTGATAAACATCACCGTCTATTGGATCATTTGTGTCACGCGGGATTTCGGCATACCGATGTTAGTTCTCAATCATCCGCTGGGGGGGTCACATTAGTTGTCTACAAATACGCTAGGCGTCAGCACTACAAGAAATATATGAGTGCGTGTGTGTGTGTGTGTGTGTGTGTGTGTGTGTGTGTGTGTGTGTGTGTGTGTGTGTGTGTGTGTGTGTGTGTGTGTGTGTGTGTGTGTGTGTGTGTGTGTGTGTGTGTGTGTGTGTGTGTGTGTGTGTGTGTTGGAAAATGTACGCATAGAACAAGATGCATAATACAGTAATGTGTGAAAATATACACGTTGTATTTTACATCTATATATAATAATAATAAGAATATTCGCGTTTCAAACGATGTAAGATTCGCTTATGCCATTTGAATGATCTGCTTCATCAGTTCGTGCCATTCGACGCAGTTGAGTGCATGTAGCTTTCTGATGTCCTCGAAAATGCACAGTTCCAAGCCAACTTTGTTCAAGTCCCCCGTTCAGCATCGTTGGTAATGTCACCCGAGGTCGCCCACGAATGCCGCCTCTGTCCGACTTGAAGTATGGCAGGCTGGGCAGGGACGTTCGTTGGCAAACGTAGCACGTGTCCGTAGAGTCACCAACGGGCTTTTCGGACCAACCGGCTGATCGGCTCCCACTGGCATCGACGATATAAGGTTTCTGTAGTAATCGCTGTGGGTAATGAACACCGATTTGACGCAAATGACGGCGATGGCGTGAATCCAGACGGTTTAACTCCATCTGAGTCAGACCCCAGGTGCCCATGTTGTAGGTCAGCACTGTCAGAACGAATGATGCATAGAGGCGGAGCCGTAGCTTCAAACGTATCTGACTCCGCCTGAACCGGACTGTGCACAGCTTCCGAAATGCTACATTTGCGAGCTGTTTACGGCGGCCGACATAATATGCGTCTCCCAGTAGTGAACCTAGCTTCTTTGTCATCCGCCACTCCTCAGCTTTTCAACTCGGTTCAGGGAACATTTGGGAATAACTCATAAAGTCAGTGTCATCTGCATATTCAATGTCAAGTAGCAGTTCGGTGTCAGTAATTGGTCGTTGAGGCAGCTATGCCCGCAGGTTTCTCAAGGTAGACGATAAACAGCACTGGGCTGAGACTATCACGTTGAGGTGTGCCTATCGTTGTCACGAAAGAAGGACATTCACCGACCGATATCCGTGGTTCGAGCGATGTGTTTGCAAGGAGAAGTCTTTTCATTCGAATTTCAGACTCTTCAAGTAAGGTTGAAAGCATATTCATCAGCGTGTCTCACCGGATGGTATCGAATGCTCGGCTCATGTCTATTCCAAGAATCTCGACTTCGACACAATATCTCTGTGCCTTAGCACTCCACCATCGGTACCCGAACACTACGTCAGTCGTTCTTCGACCTCGACGGAATCCACTCTGACCAGGAGAAAGGAATTCGTCGACTTTCGATGCGATTCGGGACAAAACCGCGTACTTTAGAAGCTCTCCCGGGATGCAGTCGTAGCCATTTCCTCTGTTGTTGTTGAGCTCGCTCATCGCTGCTAATACTTATTTAGTTATAACTGGTGTGGGTAGTGCTGTCGGTGGGCCTTGACATGCTTATGTGGGATCCATGCGGTTACGGAACCGCGGAACTGTTTACCGAAGTATTCACTGACCCTTGCACAAAACTCAGCCGGATCTCTAACAGTTCGACCTTCTTCGTCGTGTACCGTGGCCTGAACGAAAGGTTTTCGAGTCAACATCCTAACTGCGCTGAACATCTTGGCTCCAACATGCAGCCTTTCGATCTCGGTTGCTAACTCGTATAATCTAGCTGACCCGTTCTCTAGAGCTTTTAGACGCATTGCATGAAGAAGCATGTTTCGTTCTTGTTTTAGTCTGCTTTTTTGTGTTGAGTCGGTGGAGTTACTGATTCTCAGTCGTAGTTCTTTTTGGGTGATCGACGTGCTGTTTAGCTCTGGGCAGTAAATGGTATGGTGCCTAGCTGTTTGTGGGACTGTTCCAAGGGTGGATTCTACAACTGATTTGATTGCATTTTCAACGCAAACCCATCTATTGCTTGGGCTGATGTTAGTGTCTAAATCCCGAATCGAATTGGCGACGGCTGCGCAATATTCTTTTTTTCTCATTTTCACACGATCGCTTTTCAGAACATTTATATTTTTCAAAATTCAGAAGAAGTTTCAGAACTAGTTCGGAAAAAAATTAGCCGCATCACGTAGCGAGTATATATATATATATATATATATATATATATATATATATATATACGCTCTTCGTAGCTACGTTCAAAATTCAGCAGTATTGTTTACAGCACGGAGTGGGGCCTCTTCATTTTGCCGTGGCTCGATGTCCCGCCGATCGAAGATCTACAATCGTTGAATTGCTCGTCAACGGAGGTGCCGACGTCAATTTAAGAGACCATGTAAGTTAAACGATGCGTTTTATCAAAAATGGCGAGGTGTTACTTGATGTTCTCATTAATTCATTAATCGGCTAACTTCGGGGCAGGCTGGCGTCATCTCCTCCCAGGTGCCGTGGTTCAGTCGCCTCTTTCTAAGTTTATTTGCTTTCTAGGACCATTGACAACCTGCTGTAACGGGGATAACGGCTGCCCTCGGTTTGTTGCTCCTTTTGTCTGTGTAAGCTAGTTTAAAATTATTATAAAAGCTAATTCACACGCACTGTATAGATCTAGAATGCTTGCAATTGCTCATTTAATTTGTAGCTTGGGCTACACTATATCAAAAGTACTACCTCTCAGCATTCGGAATGTACTTCTGCTTACTTATTCTGTTTACATTGGTAATTTCCTCTTCCGGATTACGAACTTGGCGCGTGGACGTTCTATTTAAGAAAACGCATTTCGTGAACCACGTATCAGTTACATTGTCTCGCCCTTTCTCTACCAAAAAAAATTCTACCAAATAAGTTTAGGTAATCAAGCGATTGAAGACAACTCAGCCAGTGAACGTTCTGCTAATAATTGTAAAGTAATCCCTGTCTGATGTTGAGTAACATTACGGATATCATCGCATTAAATTGCATTTATCGACATTAATAATAACGGTTGAACGTTTTTGACAGTGTTATGTTTTTGTAGGAAGGAGATACAGCACTGAACCTTCTCATCAAATGCGGCAGTGACGACTCGGATGGGACCTTGGTTTCACTCGCCAGATACCTACTTGATAAAGGAACGAACAATGAGATCAAAGATTTGGTAAGTTGTGCACATATATTGAAATGGTTGAAGTATCTCTGGAGATATCTGGCAACTGGGATCATCCCAGTTATTTTGCGCGTCTTAATGTTTTTATAGCTTGAATGTCAAAGAAAATTGTAACCGAAGTAGCTGTTCCTCTTTTTCAGATTACAAATACCAATATTGAAATTACAAAGGCAACGACATTGACCTCATATAACTCATCATCAACTTCCACCACATTGTTGCTGCTTTTGTTAAAACTAAACCATCGCCCGATGATAACCGTTGCGTTCCCGTCTTCATGGTTCCTAGATTGTTGTGCTCTTGAGCTCAGTTTCCTGAAGATTTAGGTACGACATAGATTTTATTATAACTAGTATTATAAAAGCATCTTTGAAGCCTAATTCTTCGCAATTACATTTCAGGATGGAAAGAATGCGACGATATTGGCAACAGAGCGTCAACTTGAGGACATTGTTTCTCTTCTCCCAGTGGTAAGGACAGTCGATATTTTATAAGTTGCAGTTGTACATTGAAGCGAAGTGATATGATACTAATGTATATGTTATACATTAGTTTCGCTTGAATGTCGGATTGCATGTGATGCTGAGTGCAGATCATCCAATACTGATCATAATGCTCCCGTTTTAATTTAGAATTAACTGAAACTATGGCTACCTTTCCGTTTAAACGGTACATTTCATCGTTATTCGCGTCAAAAACACGGATCTATGTTGAAAACGCGTTGGGATTTTCTAGAAAGACCTGTCGTTTTGTGCTATTTAGACACTTCATGCACAGATAATGATTCAGGTCCCACCATTTGATTATCCTTAACGGACGTGTTCTTTTATCCGGGATTCTACTACACGGAGTGTATTGCTCTATTGCACCACTTTTACAGCATTCATGTCCAGGTACGGAGCTAGTTTGAATCAATTCCTCCTTATCAACGGGGTTTTGATAGACGTAACATTTAATTGCAGGTGCAGGATAGCAAGGAAAATACCAAGCACGCCTTACCGTTTACAAAAGATGAAGTGATGTCTCCAGAAATAATTGCATTAGAGGAAACCCAGAAAGTTGCAAGCCCAAAAGAAGCAACCAATGAGGTAAAGAGCACCGGAATAAAAAAAGTGACGAAAGAAGAATTAGATTGATTTTTTTGTCGAATTAAAATATCTAACAATTTGACATATCAATTATGTATTAACGCATTAAGTGACTGAAAATCTAATTTCGGTAATCTTTGTTACGACAAAATTGCCAGCGGTATATACTGGTAGTAGTATCTTTACTATCACCGCAATGAACACATTTGCTAGTCACTGAAACCCTGCCGTGTTGTATATCCGTAATTTAATTTGTATCGCACCCAGCTGTTCTTTTTTCTGTTTGGTTCTGTCTGTAAGTACTGCGATCAGTTGCTGTGCACAAACATTCGTATTTTTGTTTGCTATAATGATATGTTATGTGTAATATATATATATTATGTCCACTGACAACTGCAATCAGTTGTGGAATTCCTGCACTCCATCAACCTAATCATTCCTTAGTTGCTAAGTACCGCACCGGTTGTTGGGCATTCTCTTTGGGCCAGTGCCTGCTACTGCTTGTTGTGGTCCTCGCTACGCCCGGTAACCACCGCTGATGACAGCACTGCAGTTTTTGCTCAAACTTTGACTCTATCTCGGTGTATGAACCAGCATGAGTTGCACACACCCAGATAAGCAGAAAGACGTCCTGGTTTCTGTCTTCAGTCGGCATTGCATCTACTTTACGCCGCGCTCAAAGGTGGAAGTTTCATGGAGGTTAAGCGGCATCTGGCGGACAACGAAAACAACATAAGCACTCCAGACGAAGTGAGTAGGGATGGACTAGCACAGTACCGCATCACATAATGGACAGCGGTTTGACAAAGTATAATTGATAATCTACATACGGTGAGCACAACAACACATGAATATCGTGATCACAACAACACATGAATACCGTGATCACAACAACACATGAATACCGTGATCACAACAACACATGAATACCGTGATCACAACAACACATGAATACCGTGATCACAACAACACATGAATACCGTGATCACAACAACACATGATTACCGTGATCACAACAACACATGAATACCGTGATCACAACAACACATGAATACCGTGATCACAACAACACATGAATACCGTGATCGCAACAACACATGAATACCGTGAACACAACAACACATGAATACCGTGATCACAACAACACATGAATACCGTGATCACAACATAAGAACATCAAAGTAAGCGCATTACACTTACATAGTAGTTTTTGTGTAACATCAGCAAATATGCATACTATTGCTGTCAGAACAATATGAATGTGATCACAATATGAGTGTGATCAATTAGTTAAATACGGAACAATAGTGCTACTATACAAGAGGATAACATATTATTACAGGACGGCAACCCTGCAATCCACCTAGCCATCCTGCGAGACAGCGACGAAGACAGGAAGCTTATCATTGAAGAGTTATTGCGGCTTGGAGCAGATGTGAATCTACAGCGACAATCGGTTCGTTTATATTTGACTAATCTGAATATTAAATACCCCAATAATGTTGTGCATCAAAGCTCTGGACAGATAATGAGCAAAACAATTGACTGCCTCTTGATATATCCCAGTTTAACAGACAGTTAAATGGCGGGCTGCATACAATATTACACACCTTTATTAGCTAAAAAATCTTTGCAAACAAATTATGGTCAATTAATATGTTATTTTCAAATATAATTGCACTTCAAGTTTGCTTATCGTGCCCTTGGTATGTTAAATAGTTTGCCTACAATGCGAACTGTCAACAAGGGTGTGTCATTTTGACAATTACAACTATATTGTGGCGGCACCTTGGATTGGATTACATTGTTCGCTTAAGCACCTGCGCATAACTGTAATATAATAATTGTCTTGTTTTATCAAGGACGGAAACACGGCACTGCATCTAGCCGTGGAGAGAAATGACAAGACAGCGGTTCAAACACTACTGGAAGCTAAACCTGATATCAACATTACGTCACAAGTATGGCATTACGTTAAACAATTCGTCGTCACTTCCTGTAATCTAACTTTCAACTGAATAGCAACGATTTATAACTGCGGCAATATTAAACTATTGAAATGTTATTATAGCATGCTTGTTTGTTAAGCATGTCGATTACATGCTACCATCATTGCGTGATTCTAATTGTGTTTGCTTCCAGCAAGGGGAGTCACCTCACAACACCGCCGTCAGACTGGATCACACAGAGGTCGCACAGATGATAAAGAAATACCGCGTTGAAAAGAACACGGACAAGTGGCGGAAGAAGGCTCGATGGTGTCTCATTTTGTGAGATGACATGTCGCGTTAACTGTTATATCAAATTGCAATTTTGCGAACTGCATGCAGCAGTAACCGTACGAGATGGTGGCGTAGTTACAAAAGTAATCGGCCTTGTCCGAATACTTGTGCTAATATACCCCGTCTTAGCAATGAATGGACGCGTGATCGTTCATTCCATATAAATCTTCATCTGGATAGGACATGTTGCTTTTAACTGAGAAACAAAAACGTTTGGATTGTTTTGATATTAATATATTTTGTTGTATTTTGAAGCATACAGTGGTCATGGAAACAGTCCAGACTCCTCAGTGAGGTATTGTGGTGCTGATGAGAAAACGTACAAGATCAATGGTTCTTACCTGCTTTGTCTCACGCTTGGGCTACGGTTGCTTATCTATTGATTTATAAAAATGTATAATCTAACTATATATACATGCATACATACATACGTACATATTATATATATATATATATATATATGCGTACATGCAATAGATAACCAATAAGTGACATTGAACAATTGATTGTGTCAATACAACAGGTGTGGACAGCACTGCCATAAGTCTATGATATAGAACATATACAAGTATACATATATATTTAGAAAATGAAAATGTACACAAGTCATTATTATTGTATTTAAGGAGGCCGCCCCTAGTTTACTGCGCACATTTTCTGCGCATATATTTCATGGTTCAGCCTGACGACGGGTGTAACAAGATTTAATAAGATTGCCACTGAGAGAATTCACTCTAGGTGGCAGGTGGACAAGGAAGTCCTTTGGCTTATCGAGAGTCCACCCCTTTTATCTATGTGTTTCCCGCCCTTCTGAGGCATGTGTCGATTTTATTTTTAAACATATTCACGCTACTAGCACCCACACAATCAACAGATAATCTGTCCCATTCATTCACTGTCCTTAAATGTAATCTACACTGCTCCTTTGCTAGTGTAATGTCATATCTTCTAGTTCTTCTATATTTTTTAACTGAAAAAAAATATGTCTAGCAATATTTTCATAACCACTTATTATTTTAAACACTTCTATCTAATTTTCCTCTCAATCTCCTGGTCTCTAGTGTTGTTAAACCACATTCTTTTAGGCGAATTTCATAACTAAGATCTCTCAGTTTTGGTATCAATTTAGTTGCTCTCCTCTGTACACTTTCTAGCATATCTATGTCCTTCTTGAGATATGGCCTCCACGCTTGAATACAATATTCTAAATGAGGCCTAACTATTGTTTTGTACAGCGGTATTATTAGTGCTTTTTCCTTATACGATATATTTCGCCTAATTAATCCAAGGATTTTATTTCCCTTTTAAGCTGTAATTCCGCACTGCTCTGAAACCTTCATATCAGCACTAATGTTAACCCTAAGTCCTTTCTTTTAAAGTAGTACTTAGTACTTAGTACCCCCCCATTGTATATTCTACCTCTTCGTTCCCATGTCCTGTGTGGAGGCATTTACATTTCCCAAAATTGAACAGCATTTGCCACTTTTCAGACCAATTGATCAACTTGTCAAGATCATCTTGTAAATGTTGTATATCCCCATCACCTTAATCCTTGTAAACGCTTTTGTATCATCCGCAAATTTCAACACCTTGCTTGTTATTTCATCATCCAAATCGTTGATATATATTACGAATAATATAGGTCCTAGTAATGATCCCTGTGGTACCCCACTCAATACCAATTTCCAGTTTGAAGCCTCCCCATCAACTAATACACGTTGTCTTCTGTCAATCAGCCATTTTTTATACAGTTTATTATACTATTTCATATGCCACGGGCCTTTAGTTTAAGGAGTAATCTTTGATGTGGTACGTTGTCGAAAACTTTTTGAAAATCTAAGTAGACGATATCTACTGGTGATCCTTCATCTATCCACTTAGTGATGTCTTCCAAACTTCGCTTTAATGCGATCTTTAATTAGTCTTTCTAATAGTTTGCAAATCATTGATGTTAAACTCACTGGTCTATAGTTCTCTGACTTGTTTCTCGTTTGTTTGCCTCTTTCCATTCTAAAGGAAACACTCCCTCATCTAATAACAAATTGAAAACTGTTGAAAGCGGTACGCTAATTTGTTCTACTATTTCCAATAGTAGTTAGGGTGGAATTCCATCCATTCCAAGTAATTTATTATTCTTCATAGACCTTATTTTCTTAGGTACCATTTCCGGGGATACAATTAATTGTCCTAAATAGTCTGAATCTGTCCCCTTGAACTTAGCCTCTGGTACTGGCAGTGAACTAATATCTTCCCTGGTAAACACTGAACTAAAATACTCATTCACGTCTTCTGCCATTAAGAATCCCTCTGACATTAATTTCCCAGCACTATCTTCTAGAGGATCGACCTTATCTTGAACGTCCTGTTTGCTTCGAACATACGCATAAAAACTCTTGCTGTGAGGGTTTATATTACTAGCTAACTGTTGTTCATAGCTTCTCTTTGAATTTCTAATTTCAACAGTATCTTGGTTAAGTGCTTCTTTATAAATGTTGTAGTCTTCATCATTTCCAGTACATCTATATGACTTCCACATCATTTGTTTATACTTAATTTTTCTACTGGCTTCTTTCCGTAATTGTTTCTTTTTGGACCGTTTCCATTGTTTTTGAAGGGTACAAATTTATCGTCTATGCACTTAATTTCACTTTTTAATATATTCCAGCATTCCGTTGCTGTCTTATTTTTCAGTGGTAAAATGTATCTGGTTGTGATCATTACTCCCAGTGGCTCTCATATCTTGACATTGTCAAATAATTCATTCTGTGAGAACAAAACAATGTCTAACACATTCTCACCCCTGGCTGGTTCTTGCACATGTTGAGAGAGGAAAGTATCTTGAACTAAAAACTAAAAACTTGTGGTCTTCACTTCTCATACTCTGTAGAGATTTCCATTGTATATGCCCGTGTTTAAAATCCCCATATTAATACCATTCCGTTTGCTTACTTCCCTTATAGCGTTTTGTATTTTGTCATTCTCTTCTATACTTAATAAACTAACCCAACTGTTAACGTTGAGTTTCCTGTAACTATATTACCCAAACAGCTTCTTCGCAATATGCTTCTTTTTCTAATTTTATTTCATAAGCCTGGATAGATTCTTTAATATATAAAATAACTCCACCTCCCTTTCTTCAAATTCTATCTTTCCTAAACATTTCTTATCCTGTCAGTCCCAATTCGGCATCTGATATATATATCGGTGGTGGTCCAGGATTCGGTTATACCTATTATGTGAGGGCCAATATATTCTACCATAACGTTTAGTTCATTTATTTTGTTTACTATACTCCTTGGATTTAAACAAATACAATTATATCCAGCTTCAGAAGAGTTTTCCAGACTGTTCTTTGCTGATTTATTTGTACTGTCTTCATATATGCCTCCAGTTTCAGGCTTCTCTGTGAGTCCCCCCTGCGAATCTAGTTTAAATAGATGCAACCTGTCCCACTGTCAACATATCGCAGCAGGCTCTCTGAGAAAACTGCTGCCCCCTTTTCACTAAGATGGACGCCATCTCCCATGTACATATCTTCCCTCCCAACGAAGTATCCCCATACATCTGAGAATCCCACCCCCTCTTCTTCACACATCTGCTCAACTAGTGCGGTGTTTATATACGTTTCTCCCCTTCCTCCCATTACTGGCACAATTCCTGAGAGAATAATCTGTTCAACTCTTGTCTTGTTTAGCTTCCCCACTAACTGTCTATACTTCTGTACTATCCTATTTGTTCCCTCCCTGTCTGCATTATTTGTTCCTACGTGTACTAATATAGATCCTCCCTTGTCATGCCCCAATACCTTCTATACCCTTTCAGTCACATTTTCTATCCTAGCCCCGGGTAGACAAACAACGACGTCCTTCCCCTCGCTTAGTGTCTTGTCCGTCGTTCTCTTAATGGAGTCGCACATAAACACCCTCTCTTTCCTCATTGCCCCCTCAACCACTGCCTTTCCTCCTGTCATCGTCCCTGTTATCGACTTCTCTTCTATCACATTTGCTCTCACTTCTTTTCGTCCCTTCATCTTTCCTCCCACCTCATTTTCTTCTCTCCTCTCCCGTCCCATCTTCCCTCCCTCCTTTTCTACGGTCACTTTCTCCCGTGTTACTTTCACGCTTGTCACGTTTTCTGTCGTCGATTTTCCTAATTCTTTCCCTCCAATCACCTTCCCTCCTCTCAATCTCCTTTCCTCTGTCTTCTTGCCACTGCTATTCTCCTTTAGTCTTACAGTATTCCCACCTCTCTCCCTGTCGTCTCTCTCCATTCCACTTATCTCCGTGCTAATTCCCATCTCCATATACCCTTCACAGTATCTGTCAACCTAACTATCTCCTTCTGCAGACACTCCACCTTTCAAACACCCCATGCACTGAAAGGTGAATCCCTCCTCCATGGTTTCTGCCCATGACTTCCCATAGACGCACAATGCAAAATCTACCCAGCTGTGGCAGAGATCGCACACCAAGTGTCGCTTTGCCTTGACTTGCCGCTTGCAAGGCGCCATATCACTATCAGACTTTACTTAATAACTTAACTAACTTAGTCTTTATAAAGACTGTTTCCTGTGTACTATAGCACACTTTATGTTACAGAGTTTAATTAATAATAATAATATATTTTATTTAATATAGCGCCAGATCCAATTATAAATTGTTCGTGGCGCTTTACAACATGTAGAACCCAGATAGGGGTAATAATGATGGCTAAATAAACATGCTTTTTCTAAAAGAAATTCTTAAAAAGTAAATATTAGTAAAATACAAATAAATACAGTAATTAAATAAATATACTAAAACAATGATCATAGCTAGAGTTCTATGTAGAAATAAGACATTGTCAATTCATTTAACTGAACTAATGTACATGTAGGTATAAAATAAATATATAAATAGGTTAATTAATACATAAGAGATATAAAACAAATCAATGCAGAGAGTAAACTATGCCATATTGGACAAGAACGAGAGTCTAAAAAATGAGTCTTTAAGCGTGCTTTTAAAGTAGAGAGACAATCAGACGTTTTAATGTCATTAGGCAAAGTGTTCCACAAAGTCGCTGCGGCGACCGCAAACGAACCGTCCCCAGCTTTGACATGAGTCCGCAGGACCGTTAACATGTTATTGTTGGTAGAGGGCAGGGCTCTTGTTGGTTTGTATGGGCATACAAGGTCGCATACATATTTCGGGGCATCGCCATGCACAGCTTTATATGTAAACACTAATATCTTAAAGTCGATTCTGTGTGCTACAGGCAACCAGTGAAGAATGCACAACAAAGGCATGGCGCTGTCACTCCGTGGGCGGTGTAGGATCAACCTAGCAGCAGAGTTGTGCATTCTCTGTAGTCGAGCGATGTTGTTGACAGAAGTGCCGTATAGAAGTGAATTGCAGTAATCAAGCCATGATGTAATAATGGCGTTGACGACACGTTCCTTTGTCGTCGTTGGGAGATAACGACTCATCTGGTTAATATGGCGCAGGTGAAATGAGCACACACTGACGATGCTTGAAACTTGCTTCTTAAAATCGAGGTGGCGATCCATAATGACACCAAGGTTACGAACACATCTTGAGGCAGTAATCGTAACATCTCCTACGCGTATCACACTGCCGTCAATAAGCGCAGCGGCAGTCTTTGGCATTACGGGAAGATATTCCGTTGTATTGTTGTTCATGCATATGTAGTTAGATGTCGTCCACTGATTGACAACATTTAGACACTCCTCCATACGTCGCAGAGTAGCAGCCAACGCAGTCGCAGTGAGGTCAAAATGGCAGTACAATTGCAGATCATCCGCATAATGATGAAAACAAAGTCCATGCGCTCTAATTATGTCGCCAATGGGTTGTACGTACAACGAGAATAACAAAGGACCCAGCACCGAACCCTGTGGGACACCCGATGTCACGCAAGTTGTATTCGATGACGCGTCACGAATGACCCCACGCTGGGTCCGGCCCTGCAGATAGGATTGCAGCCAGCCTAGCGCCTTGCCAACAATACCGTAACGCAACCGAAGGCGCTGGAGCATTATCTTGTGATTGATTGTGTCAAAGGCCGCACTAAAGTCAATAAGAACTAGTGCCGTGCCTTGTCTATTGTCTATAGCGGCTTTCATGGCATTTGTTACACACAATAGTACGGTTTCAGTTGAATGATTCTTCCGGTAGCTGATTGGAAACAGTCCTCCATTCGCTGATCGGAAATATGAAAGATGATCCTTCGCGCAATAAGTTTCTCTATGACTTTTGACAGATGGCTTAGGTTGCTGACTGGACGGTAGTTGTTGAGTATGTCCTTGTTGAGTGATTATTTCTTGAGCAATGGCTGGACAATTGCGTGCTTAAGCAGCACAGGCATGACTGCCTCCTCGAGTGAGGCGTTTACAATTTGTATGATGATAGGCACAATACTGTCCATGTTGTCATTTAGTTGGTTAGTTGGTAGTGGATCACAAGTGAGCATGTATTATCCGTAGTACCAAGAATATTAGTGATTTCGGGTGATGTAGTTGGCTCGAACACTTGAATTGGGTTAGTAAAACAATGTGTCTCGTCCTCTGTCGGGTCAACGGCAATGCGGTAGTGCAAGTTAATCAGTAATTTCTCGATCTTTTCTTGGAAGAAACGTGAGAATTTATCACATCCTTCCTTCACTGAGAAGATTTCAGGAAGTTGCATTTTGTGTACGTCGAGTGATCTCAGAATGCGAAACATGTTCTTGTTATTAGCGTTCTGTAATTGTCCGCGATAATACTCGGTTTCCTTACTGGCTATCATTGTAGTGCAGTCGTCGCGAGCGGCGACGTATAATTGGCGGTGTATTTCGAGTTTTGTTCTTCTCCACAGATTCGCACATATTCGCCTCTTCTATCTAGCTTCGTCGACCCCAGCGTCATACCACGGATGCGGCAGGTTGCTCCTGACGTGCACATAGCGCCAAGGAGCGTGCTTGTCTAAGCAGTTAGTGAGACAGGTGTTGTAGTCCGATGCTAAAACCTCCGCTTGCTGACGGTCAGCGTGGGCACACATGCCAGAACACACAGATTTAACGTCATCATTGAACACTGTAGCATCCATGATGCGGAAGTTGCGCTTGGCAATTACTGAAGTTTCAGCTGACGGTTTCAACACATTTAATACCAGTTCTATGCGATAGTGGTTCGATATGCAGTCTGGATAAACAACAACAGAAGATACTAAGTTATCGCTGTCATGACTTATCACCAGGTCCAATGTATGTCCTGTTTTATGGGTCGGCGAATGGACGTGTTGCAGCAAATTGTAGGAATCAAGTAGATTGCGAAGCGGTTCTGATTCCGTTACATCATCAAAATGAATATTAAAGTCTCCAGCAATTACGGTTGGTATAACGGAAACAGATGCTTCTATAAATAAGCATTCAAGTTCAGCATAAAATTCACACAAAGTTCTAGATGCCTTACTTGAAGCAGGCGGGTGGTAGATGACACACATGTCGAACGATATAGAATGGGCTGCAGAGAACTGCACACGGAAAAGTTCAATGGTATTCAAATGGAGAGTAGGAAGAATCTTCGTTGTAAATGTATCGCGGTGCAAGATTGCAACACCGCCACCACGACGAGATGATCGTGCCAGGTGGTGGAAGAGGAACCCGGGAGGGGTCACTTCAGCAATAACAACTTCGCTCTTTCTTAACCACGTCTCGGTTATCGCCAAGATGTCGCATTTGTGTTCAACGACGTATTCGTTGATTTTGAGAGTTTTATTGCACACGGAACGAGCATTCAGTAATGCCACATTGACGAATGGCGTATCGTGTGGAATAACAGGGGCGGCTCTTAATTACTCAGCTGACTATCTATTCTATCACGAACTCTAACATTATCGGTAGTGACCTAGTTTAAATACAATCAATTACGTTACGTTAGGCTGCTTTATTTATTTAGGTTTCGCCGCGCCCTAGCGAACACGTAGGACACTATCTACATAAACAATCTGGTGTTCGCCCGATTATCGCCCTTGCTTAATTTTAACAGCGATGCTACCTAATCAAAATATCTATCAAGTACTGGCTTACACATATATTATCTGATGTAAGTAGTTTTATGGTTGTTAGTTTATCTATATATTTTACCATATAATCAGGTTTGTTAAATCTTGTTTACAACTTATCGAAGGGTAAGTTACCCTATTATCACTCACTATATAAAGTGTTCTAAAATACTTTACCTAACTAACTTTAATCACAACTGCTACTCACAATATATTTACTGCAACTTTATGAATGATATTAAGGCAAGACTAATACTTATCAATCAGTAATTCCACTTGTTTATCAACTTTTCTGCACCACCAATTTCTACGATCTATCTCCGCCAAATATAGCCTCGAATCTCCGAATGTATACAGTGATCATGTCATTATAGGGTTATACACAGCATAATCATGTACATAGTATGCCAATGGGTGACAGAATAAATATTATACAATTCGCTATGATCCAATTCAGGATAATAATGTTTGTTAAATTTGGCATTACTGTGAAATGTGGGGTACCAGGGAAGTTTTGTTTTTGTCAGATCCATGGTTTTGTTTTATGGAAACGAATGTGTACTACACCATAGAATTTAAATGTTTTATATGGAAACTATTGTCATTTAATATTTGGTCAATGTATTCTGAGCAAGAATTTCTTCGATCGAATAGGACATTATTTCATGTATATAATAACAAGAAAATATATTATATTTTAATTGAATTTGTTCCTTTCGTAATATATTTATTCTTTGATAATTAACGAGTTTTTTGGTTTATTTTATTAAATTTTTTGAAATATTGTCCACAGAATTTTCAAATGGTGACATACATAATGCACATATGTTTTAAAAAAAACATGTTTATGTTATTATTAGCTTTGATATATATTAATATATAATTGCCCCAACTATTTAAGAGTTCTGGTTAAGAAATTATTTTTACGGTACATTTGGCAATTTGGTCCGACCTCGGAAATTTCTCGTATTTCCTCTAAGAAATAACGAACATTTTTAAAATATTTTATATTTTGAGAACATTTATGGATATGTTTTTGTATTGATGATCACACTACAGAAATAAGTCAAGATGTTGTAATAGAAGTAATAATTCAAGTAAGTTTACTAAGGTTCACATTGGTAAAAACTGGTCACCAGTTGGACCATTTATTGCATAGACGGTGAGTGTCTTTATTCCAATGTAACATTTGTTTATGTATGGCAACTCCAAACAATGTATACATCATTAGAATTGTATTTGTATAAAGCACAACATGATAAAATGTCATGTATGGTATATATATATATATATATATATATATATACATGTAGACAGACAGATAGATAGATAGATAGATATATATATAGATAGATAGATAGATATATAGATAGAGACAGCAGAGACAGAGAGTGATAATATAAACTGGATACCATAGCGTTCACATTCATGTTTTTAATGCATGATTCCATGATGTTAATTATGGTGGCAAATGTTGTTCAATTTTGGGAAATGTAAATGCCTTCACATAGGACATGGGAACGAATATGTAGAATATACAAAGGGAGGAACTGTACTAAGTACTACTGTAAAGGAAAAAGACTTAGGGCTGACAATTAGTGCTGACATGAAGGTTTCAGAGCAGTGTGGAATTGCAGCTTCAAAAAGAAATCAAATCCTTGGATTGATTAGGCGAAATATAGCATATAAAGAAAAACAACTAATAATACCACTGTACAAAACAATAGTTCGGCCTCATTTAGAATATTGTATACAAGCGTGAGGCCATACCGCAAGAAGAACATAGATATGCTAGAAAGAGTACAGAGGAGAGCGACTAAAATGACACCAAATCTGAGGGATCTTAGTTATGAAAAACGCCTAAAAGAATGTGGTTTAACAACACTAGAGACCAGGAGAATGAGAGGAGATCAGATAGAAGTGTTTAAAATATTGAATGGTTATGAAAATATTAATAGAAATATGTTTTTTTCAGTTAAGAAAGATAGAAAGACTAGAGGACATGAAGTTACATTAGTAAAGGAGCAGTGTAGATTAGAAGTAAGAAAGTTCTCATTTTCACAAAGGACTGTGAATGAATGGAACAGATTATCTGATGATTGTGTGGGTGCTAGTAGTGTGAATATGTTTAAAAATAAAATCGACACATACGTCAGAAGAGCTGGATATATGTAGATAAAAGGGTTGGACTCTTGATAAGCCAAAGGGCTTCCTTGTCCACCTGCCATCTAGAGTTAATTCTCTGGGTGGCAATCTTGTTAAATCTTGTTAAATTAGTAGGTGCCTTCATCTAACGTTGTCACCTGAATGTAGAGTGACAACAACACAATTGTTAATGTTACATATCCACTTCTAAAAACGATACAGCTGATTTTTTTAACGTAGTAACCGAAGGTACTATTTGCGATACAACCATGAAGCCTTCTAATACAAGCATTATAGCATGCAACTTGTATCTTAGTATGTATGTATGCTTTGTTACAATTTACCCACCGCCGAACATAACACAAGCACAACGCAGATGACGTTTCAAATCATCATCATTCGCATATTGGGCTAACATTATTCCTATATGCGCGAATCTGTGAACACATTCTAGTGTATTCATGTTAAGAATCTGGTGGAAATGTTCAGATGAAAACCACTTGGTTAAAAGCATTGCACGCAGATCTATATACAACATTTGTTCATTATTATTATCATGCTTATCACAAACCCATGCACATGCGTGTGAACCAATTAAGCAGATACAAAGAAAGGTTATACAACTTGATCTAATGGACAGGAAAGCTAATTGAACGCACATGTTGTTAAAGATGCATCCATCTCCAGAGATATTAACACAACGTCAAAAAATAATACAAATATTAATAGCAACTACGTCACATCCTGGAGTACACGTCCTGGAGTACACATCCTGGAGTACACATCCTGGAGTACACATCCTGGAGTACACATCCTGGAGTACACATCCTGGAGTACACGTCACGACTTACTGAAAAGAGACGAGTACGACAATCTTCCCTGAACACGACACTTCTGCTGTATTATTTAGAATGCCTTGCGTTGCAGTTTAACAACAAACACTCCCAACCTATGTAGATGTGTTTTTACGTTAGTTTTTTTGCTGAGATTAAAGCTTAATTTATTTATTAATTAATTAATGTGTGAACTGGCGTCGTCATTTAGTTTACATTGTCATTTCGAATAGTTGTTCTTGTGTTGTATTCTCCACAAGATAACATTTGCTCATACAACGTGAATCGAGAACTGGTTTTGTTACATTATGCGCATAATTGGTTAACATTCACATTAGCAGTAGACACCATATACGGTCTTTGCTAGGAAAAACTTTTTTCCCAGATGAAACTGCAACATCAGTCATTGTGTGATGACACCTTTCCGCGAATGGCGTTGACCAAGCCTACGACCCACATATTGACAAACGATGGCCAATTATAACATGATTTGTTTTTTTAAATATCAGGTTCGCGAACTATCATGATACATATTTGGCATATTTGGTCCATTTGAAATTCAAAAATTCCTTTAAGCTACACATGTCTAACATAATTTGCCGAGATGTAACTGATATAATTCGTAGCAAAGTTTCAGGTAGCAGCATGTATGATAACTATTTGACCACATTTATTCAAATGGATCAACAAGGGATATGGTAACAATTTCATCATTCCCTGCTTCATACTGACTCTCCGATATCATTCGCAGCCCAAAGACCCTCTTACCTCTTATGACCTACTCGAAACAGCTTGAACAAGTTGGCTCTGGTCATAAGCTCAGCCTTTGTTGCCTTGACATGTGTTTGGCCAGACAAAGGAACTGACGTCAGGATCATGTGAGCGATGAGCAATATGCAAATTGTGTTGTCTGTTGTCTGTTGTCACAAAATTTGTCTAAGAATAAACAAAAGTTTGTTGCATTAGGAAAGCAACTTACGTCGAATGTATCCGAAAAACGGTCTCGATTGAAATTCTTTACGGTCTTTTACATGTCAATTGTGGCGTACAGCAGAAAACATATACACACGAAGTGACCATCTGTCCGGCGACACACTTCCTATATTTATACTTCCGTATTTGCTAATACTACATGTGGCCACGCCATTCACGCGGTTTAGGGATTTTCCTACACGATGTGTCGCACCATCTAGTAGAATCCGCACTATTAGGCAGCGGCCATCTTTCAAACGATTCACATCCGGTTGCTCGACTTCCGTTAACATAAACAGTGGGCACGGCTATGAGACATAAGCGATTTCCGGCGCCACCCAACGGACATCGATGTAACTAGAAGAGTAACCATCTATTGTGTATTCGTTTCTCTATTCGTAGACACACTGCCGGGAACCGAAGCAGAGGCCGAAGACCAAACGCCACTTTTTCTAGCGGTTGCCATTCTGCGGTGCATTATGGATAAAATAAACGCGGGTAAACGACGAGAGTAACTGCGACTCTCTTCAGTCCGCCGAAAACCTAAATTCCCAGTCGGATCAGGTTGTATACCGTTCTACCTATCGAGTTGTCGTGCCGACACGAGGCGTCCGGAAAGTCATAGTTAAACATGTTGATTTATCAGGAAACCCACTTAGTGACTTTACGTGTCAGGCTATTATCGAAAAACTTACTATCCAAAACAGATAAGGAAAATCACGTGACATACCTTCATTCCGAGAGGCAGCGACCTGTTCGGGTTCACCTCCAATTGTGCGATCAGGACACTCGAATGAGATATCCAGACATGATGTTTAATTATCGAGATTGAGTGTGTTGAGTGAGTTGAGTGAGTTGAGTGAGTTGAGTGAGTTGAGTGAGTTGAGTGAGTTGAGTGAGTTGAGTGAGTTGAGTGAGTTGAGTGAGTTGAGTGAGTTGAGTGAGTTGAGTGAGTTGAGTGAGTTGAGTGAGTTGAGTGAGTTGAGTGAGTTGAGTGAGTTGAGTGAGTTGAGTGAGTTGAGTGAGTTGAGTGAGTTGAGTGAGTTGAGTGAGTTGAGTGAGTTGAGTGAGTTGAGTGAGTTGAGTGAGTTGAGTGAGTTGAGTGAGTTGAGTGAGTTGAGTGAGTTGAGTGAGTTGAGTGAGTTGAGTGAGTTGAGTGAGTTGAGTGAGTATGTGAGTGAGTGAATGAGTGAGTGACCTAGTGAGTCAAGTGAGTTGATTGAGATGAGTGAGTGAGTCGAGTGAGTTGAATGAGTTGAGTGAGTGAGTGAAATGTTCTAATGCATATCCCCTCTTCCTCCTCAATTTTAGCGTTTCAGCGCTTTAGATTTGTAACATTTTCATAGTATTTACGACGTTCATGCATTCATACGCTAAAAATTCACTACACTGGCACGCATTTCCCTGTGTATCTAGGAAAAGTTCCTGAATTTACATGTGTTCACGCGTTAAGGTAAGAAAGATGTGCAAGTCTAGCGTGTTGGTCAGGTAACTTTTTTACAAAGTTACCTCGGTAATGGACTAAGCTGACACGAATTTACGACGTTCACGGTTCTGTTTGCTCAATTTACCTTGTCTACTAGATCTGTTTGGTTTCTTGCCTTGTCTACTTGTTCTTCTTGCTCACTTTTGCCATGAAGCAACTTTGAAATTGTTTGTTCAAATAAAGAAGACTAAAGAGAATACACTTGTTGTCGCTTTCATTTGTGTTTAAACAAAGGTGTTGCGTATTACGTGCGTATGTGGATTTTGCTGTTTGTCACCTTTCTTACCACCCTAAGTCTTGTTATAGTAAAGCGGTATACTGATGTGAAGCTCGTAGACCTGTTCGGTAAAGGGAAGTAGGGCTAAAATTGTGACCTTACTGGAAATTATGTTATTGTCGCCTTTCCTAATACACTAACTATACTTATAGTTAAGCGTTATTCTACGATGGGAAGGTCGTAGACCTGTATGGTAAATGGAAGTTGGGCTAAAGTTTACGGAAATGACCAAAGGGACTAGGGTGCACGGTACTTATACTACGAGAAAATGACTAAAGGGACTAGGGTGCACGGTACTTATACTACGAGAAAATGACCAAAGGGACTAGGGTGCACGGTACTTATACTACGAAAAAAATGTCACATGATCAGGTTTGTACATTTTATTGATGTACAACACAAAAGAGGACAACAATTATTTACAGGTCACCCTCCATTATTGCAAGAGACTGGACATTGTTTCGCCACTGCTCTGATACAGGATCTTGCAACCAACTCTTGACAGTACACAATTGTTCGTATGTCATGTCGGATAGTTTAAAACCTGGCTGTTGTAACACACTCAACCAGTCAATAACCACTGTGGTTGAATTAATTTCATCAATGGCATCATCAAAGCACAAGACAGAGTTATTTACAGGTCATCCTCCATTACTGCCAGAACCTTTCGCTTCACTTTGTTTCGCCACTCCTCTGAAAACGGTTCTCGCAAACATGTCATGGTATTACACCACTGATTGGACGTCAGGTCGGATAGCTTCACACCTGCATCTAACGAAACACTCAACCAGTCTTTCACAACAGCAGTTGAATTCCACACTTCGTCAAAGTGCATATAAATAAGAATTTCATCAGGTAGCATACAATCATGATTAAATTTACTAGGATCGTCTATCTCGCAACCGGCGCATTGTCGTCTTGAGAATTCAACGACGTTACATGCTATGTGACGTGAAAGCGTCTTCTTCATATCGGTCACAGGAAAGTCAATGGTAAAGTTCGGATCAACAGCAACAGGAACAGCAGTTGTGACATCGGCTGTCTCGACAGAAGTTGTGACATCGTCAGGAGCGGAAGTTGAGACATCGGCGGTGTCGGCGGAAGTTGTGACATCGGCAAGGATGGCAGCAGAGAGTGTACTACCTCTATGTTTGTGGTGTTGTAGTTTGTGTATAGGTACCACGTCGATTTTTCTTTACGGTGAGGGACACTTGAGTTCCCGTCAGTGCGTTCAGTTTGTAAGTCTGCATCATTTCGTCCATAAGAGCAAAGGTGTCGGCATTCACGTCTTGGAGAGTGGCGATTGACTGGTCGAATTAGTCCCTATCCATTGATCCGTCGCTGTCTCGACAAAGCACATTCGAACATTGAAATGCAAGTCAGAGGCCACGTAACCGTGTCGTTCGCAGTGCAAATCCCCCCTATCGTCGACAACCATACGCTTCTTGCAGTATCTGCACCCATTGTAGAAGGGAATATGCTAGCGTAATTTGTCGATAAAGAGACCTCTGATCTTGATAACGGCGTCGGCGCTTAACGTTGCCGAAGGGGATTGGGTTTCGCGCTTTGATTAATTACATCATATCATACATCATATTGAAGGGAAGAGCTCAGATTTGGTGTCGCCGTCGGCGCTTAACGTTGCCGAAGGGGATTGGGTTTCGCGCTTTGATTAGTTACATTATATCATATGATACATTATACTGAGTTACACCATAATTGCTGCGTAACTATTGGACACCCAATACTGGATATGTGGGTATGTGGGTATGTGGAGATGTGGAGATGTGGGTATGTGGAGATGTGGAGATGTGGGTATGTTGGTATGTGGGTATGTGGGTATGTGGGTATGTGGGTATGTGGGTATGTGGGTATGTGGGGATGTGGGTATGTGGGTATGTGTGGGTATGTGGGAATGTGGGTATGTGGGTATGTGGGTATGTGGGGATGTGGGTATGTGGGTATGTGGGTATGTGGGTATGTGGGTATGTGGGTATGTGGGAATGTGGGTATGTGGGTATGTGGGTATGTGGGTATGTGGGTATGTGGTATGTGGGTATGTGGGTATGTGGGAATGTGGGTATATGGGTATGCGTGTATGTGTGTATGTGTGTATGTGGGTATGTGGGTATGTGGATATATGACTATGTGTGTATGTATGTGCTTATAAGTATGTGTGTAGGGGTAGGTTAACTTGTTTCTCCTAGACAGTTTGCATTCACGGACGCCAAACGTTGACGTATTAATCTAAGACCCGTCAGAAACGCCTTTATTTGCATGTATATACGTACAAACACACATACATGAAACATATATAAACATATACGCACTTACAAGCACACATACATACACACATAGACATACATACATACGACAAGAAGTAATCGATCAACATTTGCAAAATTTCGATGTGGCGTGGTAACAATCAGAATTGAAACTGGACGTTTTGAACGAAATTACCCCCCACCTGAAGCTAGGACATGTTATAATTGCACGAATGAAATAAAAAAATGAGTTTCACGTTTTAATTAAATGCCCTTTATAGTTTAACGAACAGAAAGAACTAATAGGCTATGCAACAATTAATGATCCAGCTTTTTTCAGTATGAATGATCAAGAAAAATTTGTATATTTATTGAGTAATGGAAATATAATAATTAAAACTGCCAGCATCCTCCAAAAAACACTGCACACAAGATTACACAATACAAAAAATAGTAGCACATGTTTATTAAATTGTTACTGTTTTGATGTGTACATTTTTGTTTTTTTAGTCTCTCATAACTCTTTTTGAGTGGTCTTTGTATACAGTGCTAACTTATTAACAAATTTATTTATCTATGTATACGTGGAGTGAGACTTTAACAAAATACTACAACTACTACTACTACTACGTATATATATATATATATATATATCGTATATTTTACGAAGAAGTATAACAATGCTATTTATTTCAGCATGAATTTTCGAAACTAATTAAAGCGTGATTAGAAACCGCGAGGTTTAGTAATTACGTTTTCGAAATTTACCTTTGCAAAGTTGTAACCGTTAGTGTTTGAAAGCCGACATATGCCTACTTTTAATGATGCGTATTATGTTGCTCAATTTGCAACTAAATACCAACCCAATAATGAGCTTCAGCAGGAGCTTCGTACTTAATTTTTTATTAATGGACAACCGCTTTGGTTCAAAGTTTTGGTTCATTACTACGACAAGCCTCGTTTTGGGCCAAGTTTTTAAACGGCGCACACGAAACGACGCCATATGAAGGTAAGATGTACTTAGCGTGCGCACACAAGATGCTTCAGCGCCGACGCTGCTGCTTCGGCCAACTGTTGATCGCCGGAATCGCGCTGGCTGGATTATACTTCATCGGTTACGAACGTATTCTACATCTAACAGCCACTGATGGCGGCACACTCAAGTCAGTACGAGCACAGCTCTTGTACTGGGGCGACGCGGAAAATACCACTTTTGACGAAGCCGACCTGTCAAGAGACTTCCATTTAGACATCGAGGGTAATGACGTCATTGTAATGTTGCACATACAGAAAACGGGCGGATCTAATTTTGGCCGACACATCGTGGCACATTTGGATGTGAAGCCGCCATGCGGATGTCTTAGCAAATGCCCCTGTCTTAATAAGAACAGACAGTATTGGGTGTTCATTAGTTACGCAGTAAACTGGGTTTGTGGACTTCATGCTGATTGGACAGAACTACATAGCTGTGTAGACGGCATGCTCAACCAAATGGAGCACAAAGTGCGACCACGACGGTTAGTGACAATTGTATTCCATGTGTAATACCTTACAGTGTATCAGTGTTCTTCCGTGTGACAGCGTTGGGTGTAGTTGCAATTGAATTAGTTTAAATTGTTATGGTTTTGTGTGTTATGTACGACTGCGTTTAATACTGATCAATAGGGCCTGTCTACGTGTACACGCATCTCATCGTTGGTTAGTTGAAAGAAAGATAATATATATATATACACATATATATAACTTACGTATGTATGTATATATGCATGAATATATATATATATACATATAAATATACATACATACATACATACATACATACATACATACACACATATATACATGCATACATACATACACACACACACACACACACACACACACACACACACACACACACACACACACACACACACACACACACACACACATACATGTCGCTCGTGACATCCTACACGCCGACCAGATCACTTAGATCGGCCGAACAAGGTCTGTTGACTGTTCCGAGATATCATCTTGAACATTATGTCCGTCGTTCCTTCTCGGTGGCTGGCCAGATCCTGTGGAATGCCCTGCCTCGTGCAATCAGGCATGCAAACTGCGTTGCCACTTTCAAATCACTATTAAAGACACACTTATTTCGACAGGACTTCAAAGAACTTTGCAGTCCGCATCAGTGACATTTGTGCAATACTGACATTCGGTTATGTACTTAGGTTGCAGTTATTTATTATTTTATTTTTTTAATTAGCATATTATATGTATTTAATTAATTTAATTTAAGCACATTATTTATTAAACAGCTAATTCATTTAATTCATGTATAATATATACACATGTAAATATATATATTTATTTTTATTCAGGTTTATCTAACTGACATTTTATGTAATTTTTATATGCTACTTTTAAATCATATTCGTTTACCTTTCTATTTAATATTTCTATTTAATATGTTTTAGGTTATTTAATGTATTTTATTTATACTCTACGATTGTCAGCGCCTTTGAGCAGATCTGTCATCCGGACACACGGCGCTCTATAAATGCTTTATAATAATAAAAATACATGCATGCAAATGCACGTCGGCAGAAACAATGTAAGTTCACTCTAGGATCTTCCAAGAGTAACCCGCTTGCAGAGCGTAGGGAACGGCGTGGTGTATATTGGTGTCATAGTGCCGCAAGGTACTCAGGCGTACCTTCGTATAACGTCCTGTGCACAAGGACGAGTATCAATACGCCTCCTAACAGGCAGCCAGTGTAATTCCCGCCGTATTGTCGTCATGGACTGCCGATCACCCTGCCGAATCTGCATGACAATTCGAGCCGCAGACAGCAGAACCATTTAACAAGATTTAACAAGATTGCCAACCAGAAAATTACTCTGGATGGCAGTTGGACAAGGAAGCCTTTTGGCTTATCGAGAGTCCAATACTTTTTATCTACATGTATCCCGCCTTTTTAAGGTGTGTGTCGATTTTAATTTTAAACATATTCACGCTACTAGCACCAACACAATCAGGAGATAATCTGTTCCATTCATTTACAGTCCTTTGTGAGAATGAGAACTTTCTTATATCTAATCTACACTGCTCCTTTACTAATGTAGCTTCATGTCCTCTGGTCCTTCTATCTTTCTTAACTGAGAAAAAAATGTTTCTATCAATATTTTCATAACCATTCAATATTTTAAACACTTCTATGTGATCTCCTCTCAATCTCCTGGTCTCTAGTGTTGTTAAACCACATTCTTTTAGGCGTATTTCGTAACTAAGATCCCTCAGATTTGGTATCATTTTAGTCGCTCTCCTCTGTACTCTTTCTAGCATATCTATGTCCTTCTTGCGATATGGCCTCCATGCTTGTATACAATATTCTAAATGAGGCCTAACTATTGTTTTGTACAGCGGTATTATTAGCTCTTTTTCCTTATACGTTATGTTTCGCCTAATTAATCCAAGGATTTGATTTCCATTTGAAGCTGCAATTCCGCACTGCTCTGAAACCTTCATATCAGCACTAATGGTTAACCCTAAGTCCTTTTCTTTTACAGTAGTACTTAGAACAGTACCCCCCATTTTATATTTTACCTCTTCATTCCCATGACCTGTGTGGAGGCATTTACATTTCCCAAAATTGAACAGCATTTGCCACTTTTCAGACCATTTGATCAACCTATCAAGATCATCTTGTAAATGCTGTCTGTCTCCATCACTTTTAATCCTTCTAAACACTTTTGTATCATCCGCAAATTTTAACACCTTGCTTGTTATATCATCGTCCAAATCGTTGATATATATTAAGAATAATATAGGTCCTAGTACTGATCCCTGTGGTACCCCACTCAATACCGATTTCCAGTTTGAAGCCTCCCCATCAACTACTACACGTTGTCTTCTGTCATTCAGCCATTTTTCTATCCAGTTTATTATACCATTTCCTATGCCATGGGCCTTTAGCTTAAGGAGTAATCTTTGATGTGGTACTTTGTCGAAAGCTTTTTGAAAATCTAAATAGATGATATCTACTGGTGATCCCTCATCTACCCACCTAGTGATGTCTTCCAAAAAACATAACATATTTGTTAAGCATGACCTCGCTTTTAAAAACCCATGTTGAGATGGGTTTATCAAGTTATGTTTAACAAGAAAATCCACCATGTGATCTTTAATTAGTCTTTCTAATAATTTGCAAATCACTGATGTTAAACTCACTGGTCTATAGTTCTCTGACTTGTTTCTCGAACCTTTTTTAAATAACGGTATAATGTTTGCCTCTTTCCATTCTAAAGGAACCACTCCCTCTTCTAATGACAAATTGAAAACTGTTGCAAGCGGTGTGCTAATTTGTTCTACAATTTCCAATAGTAGTTTGGGCGGAATCCCGTCCACTCCAGGTGATTTATTATCCTTCATAGCCCTTATTTTCTTAGCTACCATTTCCGAGGTTACAACTAACTGTCCTAAATAGTCTGAATCTGCCCCCTTGAACTTAGCCTCTGGTACTGGCAGTGAACTAATATCTTCCCTGGTAAACACTGAACTAAAATACTCATTCAGGTCTTCTGCCATTAAGAATCCCTCTGATATTGTATTTCCAGCACTATCTTCTAGAGGACCGACCTTATCCTGAACTTTCTGTTTGCTTCGAATATACGCATAAAAACTCTTACTGTCATGTTTTATATTACTAGCTAATTTTTTTTCATAGCTTCTCTTTGAATTTCTAATTTCAGCTGTAGCTTGATTAAGTGCTTCTTTATAAATGTTGTAGTCTTCATCATTTCCAGTACATCTATATGACTTCCACATCATTTGTTTATACTTAATTTTTCTAATGGCTTCTTTCGATAAGTGTTTCTTTTTAGACCGTTTCCCTTGTTTTTTTAAAGGTACAAATTTATCGACTATGCACTTAATTTCACTATTTAAGATATTCCAGCATTCGGTTGCTGTCTTATTCTTCAGTGTGTTATTCCAGTCTATCTTTGCTAAATATTTCCTCATGTCCTTATACCTTCCTTTGTGGAAATTTCTCCTATACTGCTTTTTACTATTCCTTTCTGATTTTACTTTGATGGTAAAATGTATCTGGTTGTGATACTACTCCCCAGTGGCTCACATATCTTGACATTGTCAACTAATTCTTTCTGCGAGGACAAAACTAAGTCTAACACATTCTCTCCCCTGGTTGGTTCTAGCACATGTTGAGAAAGGAAACTATCTTGTACTAAAACTAAAAACTTGTGGTCCTCACTACCCATACTCTGTAGAGATTTCCATTGTATATGCCCATGGTTAAAGTCCCCCATAATAATACAGTTCCGTTTGCTTACTTCCCTTATAGCGTTTTGTATTTTTTCATTCTCTTCTATGCTTATGTTTGGATTTCGATAAACTAACCCAACTGTTAACGTTGAGTTTCCTGTAACTATGTTACACCAAACAGCTTCTTCGCAATCTGCTTCTCTTTCTAATTTTATTTCATAAGCCTGGATAGATTCTTTAATATATAAAATAACTCCACCTCCCTTTCATCCTATTCTATCTTTCCTAAACATTACATATCCTGTTAGTCCCAATTCGGCATCTGATATATCAGTGGTGGCCCACGATTCGGTTATACCTATTATGTGAGGGTCAATATCTTCTACCATAATGTTTAGTTCACTTCTTTTGTTTACTATGCTCCTTGCATTTAAACAAATGCATTTATATCCTGATTCAGAACAGTTTTCCAGGCTGTTCTTTGCCGATTTATTTCTGCTGTCTTTATCTATGCCTCCAGTTTCAGGCTTCTCTGTGAATCCCCCCTGCGAATCTAGTTTAAATAGATGCAGCCTGTCCCACTGTCAACAGATTGCAGCAAGTTCTCTGAGAAAACTGCTGCTCCCTTTCCACTTAGATGTAGGCCATCTCTCATGTACATATCTTCCCTCCCAACAAAGTATCCCCATAAATCTACGAATCCCACCCCCTCTTCTTTACACATCTGCTCAACTAGTGCGTTGATCGCCATCCTCTTGCAGTTTCTATATGTCGGCCCCCTTCCTCCCATTACTGGCAAAATTCCTGAGAGGATAATCTGTTCTACTCTTGTCTTCTTTAACTTCTTCACTAACTGTCTGTACTTCTGAACTATCCCAGTTGTTCCCTCCCTCTCTGCGTTATTTGTCCCTACACGTACTAGTATAGACCCTCCCTTGCCATGCCCCAGTACCTTCTCTACCCTTTCAGTTACATGTTCTATCCTAGCCCCCGGTAGACAAACAACGACGTCCTCCCCCTCGCTTAGAGTCTTATCTGTCTTTCTCATAATCGAATCGCCCATAAACACCCTCTCTTTCCTCATTGCCCCCTCAATCACTGCCTCAGTGTAGCTCTTTCTACGGTTTGCATCTGTCTGGTTGTAATCTTGTTCCCCTGTCTTCTGCTCTCCCGTCACAATCTCGTCCGTTCCATTCTTTCCTGACGCTGTTTCTCTTGTCACCTTTCTTCCTGTCATCGTCCCTCCCGACTTCTCTTCTGTCACATGTACTCTCACTTCCTTTCTTCCCGTCATCTTTCCTCCCATTGCATTTCCTTCTCTCCTCTCCCGTCTCTTTTTCCCTCCTACCTCTTTCTCTACGGTCACTTTCTCTCCTGCCACCTTCACACCTGTCACATTTCCTGCCGTCGATCCTCCACTTTCTTCCCCTCCGATCACCTTCCCTCCTCTCAGTCTCCTTTCCTCAGTCTTGTTGCCACTACTCTGCTCCTTCAGTTTCACAGTATTCCCAACTTTATCCCTGTCGTCTCTCTCCATTCCGTCTGTCTCCTTGCTGATTCTCATCTCCATCCCCTTCACAATATCTACCAACCTAGCTACCTCTTTCTCCAGACATTTCACCTTCCAACACCCCACGCACTGAAAGGTGAATCCCTCTTCCTTGGTTTCTGTCCATGACTTCGTACAGCCGGATAAGGCAAAATCTACCCAACTGTGGCAGTCGTCGCACACCAAGTGTCTCTTTGCCTTGACTTGCCGCTTGCAAGGCGCCATATCAGAATTTATTTAATAATAATAATCTAATTAGCTATTTAAAATAGTTTTGTCAACTGTGTTTACACCATTCACTGTCTATGTAGTATTTAAGAAGACTGTTTTCTGTGCACAAATGTTACACTTTTCGTAAGATTGCGTACGCTAGACTGCCTTATTTATTTAGGTTATACAGCGCCCTAGCGAATAAGAGAGACACTAGCTACATAAACTTAGTTCGCCCGATTATCGCAAATGCTTAATTTTAACAACAAAGCTACCTTATCAAAATGTCTAGCAGGTACTGACTTACACAGATATTATCTTATGTAGGTAGTTTATGGTTGTTACTTTATCACCTATATATTCTACCACATAACGAGGTTTGTTAAATCTTGTTTACAAACTTATCGTAGCCGTAAGCTAACTTACCCTATTATCACTCACTAGACTAAAGTGTCCTAAAGTACTTTATCTAACTAACTTTAAGCACAACTGCTACTCAATATATGTTTACTGCTACTTTATGAATGATATTAAGGCAAGAATAATACTTATCAATCAGTAATTCCACTTGCTTATGAACTTTGATACACCACCAATTTCAACGATCTATCTCCGCCAAATATAGCCTCGACCAGACGGTGTAGACGAAGATCGTTTATTCCGAAAAGCATCGCATTACCATAGTCAAATCGCGATGTCACTAGGTCGTGGATCAGACTATTGCATACATTGGTGGTAACATAATCTCGTATCTTTACAATTTGTGACAGGTGATAATAGGCGTTGCGACATACGTTCGCTACTTGTGACGCTATCGACAGATCAGTGTCAATGACGAATCCAAGATGTCGGATAACGGAGGAGGTGTCAACGACCTGGCCACATATGTTGACGCGGCTTAACGATATCGGAGTACGCAGAGTTGGCGAACGGATGACAATGGTTTCTGATTTGTTCCGTTGTCATGGACCCATATTTTCACTTCCATACGCGCAAAGGCTTGTGTGTGGACAGTTGGTGGGAAAGTGGTGTAGAATTGAGTGTCGTCTGCATATACGTGGTGTTGAATGTTGTGCTGTTGTAGAAGTTTATAACCCATATATATATATATATATATACATGTATATATATATATAACCATATATATATATATACATATATATATATATATACATATATATATATATATATATACACATATATATGTGTGTGTGTGTGTGTGTGTGTGTGTGTGTGTGTGTGTGTGTGTGTGTGTGTGTGTGTGTGTGTGTGTGTGTGTGTGTGTGTGTGTGTGTGTGTGTGTGTGTGTGTGTGTGTGTGTGTGTGTGTGTGTGTGTGTGTGTGTGTGTGTGTGTGTGTGTGTGTGTATGAGTGTGTGTGCTTGTGTGTGTGTGTGTGTGTGTGTGTGTGTGTGTGTGTGTGTGTGTGTGTGTGTGTGTGTGTGTGTGTGTGTGTGTGTGTGTGTGTGTGTGTGTGTGTGTGTGTGTGTGTGTGTGTGTGTGTGTGTGTTTGTGTTATTAAATATATAATTACATATATATGTATATATATATATATATATGATTATTATTGTCAAGTACACGCCAGTCGGACACGTTCACAAATCGGATACGTAAACATATCGCCAGTTAGAGTGTTATAAGACAGACTTACACCTACAGAAGCACTAATAACACTCACAAAAACCTCCAACTGCACACCCAACCTACACGGGTCCGCTTCTTGATATCTCAAATTGCACCCCTTTGAGGCTGACCAAAACCTCCAACTGCATCCCCCCACCCACCACAAGACTGGCATGATCGCGCGTTTCATAAACCTGATCATCATGTACATTGGGGAGACCGGGGAACAGTGGATCGGATATTTTCTTTTGCAGCATTTCTCTCAGCTTAATGATCATATTTTGTTGAAGGAGGTTGAGACAAATTCTGATTCACTGTGCCCCAGTACCGGGGCAGAGTGGACCAGTACCTGGGGCACAGAGAATCAAACATTAGATTCTAATACATTATTCATGAACATTATATTTATTGGACTGAAATGAGCTAATTCGCTAACTGTTACAATAAGTATGCTTAAACATAATGCTATGGGTTATAATTATTACAGTATTACGTTTACATTACGATAGTAGCCTTTGCCTAATGACTGTAGGCAAACATCGAAAAACAAATTCGACAATTTTAGGCAAACGTAGGCAAATTACAGCTAAATATAATGTTATTGGATTATGTTCTGGATTATAACGATTGAAAGATTACAAAGGTAAAATAATTACCATGTCTCGCATATCGCATATTGAACTATTTACCCCAATTCACTGTACTCCGAATGCACTCAGTACACACATGTTTCTACAAATGGCCGTCTTCAGCGGAGAGAGCACGTTAACTTCAAGATGCATCCCTTTAATTACTAGCGTGTGCTTGGTTTCATATTCCTGGATGATCCACACTAAATCACAAAAACAATAGTCATACAATGTTCCTTATGACGGTGAAAACTATACTTTACCTTGCTATTCACCAGCAGCGAGATCTGTCTCGAACAGATGCATTCTTTTATATGGGAATTGACGAGAGACATAAACTGATGGCAGCATCTTTGGACTCCCAGGTGTAAGTTTCTATAAATAGCCATTGATTCACTGTTTCCTTTGACCCACTGTGCCCCGGTCTCCCATACTGACATTTGTAATGTTTCAAAAATATTACGTATATTTTATTTGCTGATGTTATTCCCATTCTCTTATACTAGTGATAGAAAAGTACTTATATACGGATGATGGATTCCATGGGGGAAGACTGGCAACGGGAAACTTTGCATTTACGTGTGGCCGCAAGATACTAATGTACCTGCGTTAACCTGCAGATATCTGTACGTGACCGTCCTACGTGAGCCGTTCATGCGCTACGTTAGCGAGTGGAATCATATCAGACAGGGCAGCATGTGGCGTGATGCATATCATAGCTGTAACGGACGCAAGGCAACGCGAAAGGAAGTCCCGTTCTGTTTCGGAGGTAAACCTTTGCCCCGCCCAAGTGTATCCCTTCCTTCAACATGTCTCTCCTGCCTGTGTAATCTCCGTCCCGCCCGCTTGCTGTCGCCATCATACACCGATGGTACCATTTGCTGCATGGCCCGAATGTCCTGTAAATTAGACACTAGAAAGTGCAACTTCCATTTAGAATTGGACAGTTTAAATGAACAAGAAAATTAAAAAGAAATCTCTAACACATACGTTTGGGGTTCAATATTTCAAAACTCCGCACCTATAGTTTCAGCGGCGAAATTTAATGTATTTCTATATTATCGTAAAGATAATAATGCCATCAAAATATGTCAAACATGTAGGACGAATATTAGACCAATTACTACACCAATTAGACATAATCAATTCAATTACAGCTACTACGCTCTGGAACGCTCTACCAATAAACGTTCGTCAAATAGAGACTTTGGATAAATTCAAAACTTGCCTTAAAATGTATCTATTTAAGCAGGCGTACATCGACTGCGGAACCGTGCTATAGGACACTTTTTTATGAATATGTATTTAATCAATAAATTTATTTATATTATATAATGGATTCTAATTAATTTATTAATATTTATCTTTTAATACAATTTTATATATCATAATGTATATTCTCTTTCTTAATTATATTAATATTTGTGCAAATATGTCATGTATGTTGGTCACATTATATATATACAATCTTGTAAATCTTAATAATTATTACATTTACCGGCATCTGTATATATTTTTACATTTGTTTCCATGTACGTCTTATAATGTGTGTACGCGCCTTTGAACGGACTGGTCCCGGAGATATGGCGCTATAGAAATGTGTGTACGCGCCTTTGAACGGACTGGTCCCGGAGATATGGCGCTATAGAAATGCTAGTAATAATAATAATAATACAGTAACATGTCAATTATACTTACAATGGTTTTTAATCAATTATACCGTTTCTAATTTATAATACTACTACTCTAACAACTTGAGAGCGTGTGATTGTACAATAAAACAATTAGACGGTACAATAACGTTTTACTGATGTGCTAGTATTATAGTAGTAAATATTCCGTTGGTCCATTTATTTGTCCTTATGTCTGGGGAAGTAAAAGATCCAAAGCAGGGAAATGGAAGGGCATGTTAATTCACTAACTCTTGAGAATGACACTCTGAAATAAACCGTCAATCGCTTTACTAGCTCTTCGGAATTGTTGGAAACGAAATAAATATGTAAATAAATGGATATATAATGTAAGGATTGTTGCCTTTATGTCATTTTAACATTGTGATCTCTCCCTATTGCAGACGACTGGAGCAACCTGTCTCTGGAAGAGTTCATCAGCTGCCCCTACAACTTGGCAACTGACCGACAGACACGTATGCTGGCCAACCTCAGCCTAGTTGGCTGCTACAACCGCAGTGCCATGTCGCCGGCGCAGCGCAACGCCGTCTTGCTCCGCAGCGCAAAGGAAAACCTCCGCCTAATGGAATTCTTCGGCATCACTGAGTACCAACAGGCCACGCAGTATTTGTTCGAACGAACGTTTCACACGAAGTTTGTTGAAAACTTCACGCAGTTTAATAACACGCGTGCGATGGATAGAAACATGGTAGACGTGACAGCTGCGCAGCGCGAACAGATTCTACAGTTGAATCAACTTGACATTGAATTGTATCGTTACGCCAAGGAACTATTTCTACAGCGCCTACATAAAATGCGTAGTGATGAAAGGATTTTGGGACAATACGACGAGGGCAATGAAGTCCTCAAAATCCCCCTGAAATGAGCACGAACATATAGGCCTATATGTTTTGAATCGCTGCGTCACTTTGCCGGTTGGCTCATTCAGAAACTGTATTTATACGGCAGCAGCGATATATGACATATAATGGCGGCAGGGTAACTTCAAATAGGCGTCGGTACAGGGGTGTGGGTACTGGGGGCTCAGTCCCCAATAATTTAGGTGGGGACAGGAGATGGGATTAACCCCCAATATTTAGGGAAGTTTTGTGCATATTTAGGGCAGGTTAGTCCAAAAACAGTTTTGGAAATCCTCAAAGTGTGTGTTTTAGCCTCGTAGTGTGGTTTTGAGGAGCGGTGTTTGTTGGTATTTGGTGGCAGTATCCACCATTGTTTACTCGAATTAGGCAGGTGTTTCATACGCATCTACATCAGATGAGAAACATAGTATTGTACTGTTAATACAGTTATAATGTAATGAATGAGGCTAGCTGTGTGATGTATACTTTTCATGATTGTATTTATATGTTAACAGAATGCAAAGGCTAATATTCACACATACCCACATTCGCACGCAAGATCATAAGCACGTACCAACACGCACTGACACGAACGCATACACACGCACACAGGTACACGCACGCACGCACGCACGCACGCACAAAACAACAATTACAACAACAACAACAAAACAACAAACAACACATAGAACAACGGAGAGGAAAACAATGCAGATATGAAAATCACTAGAACTGAAGATGCGGCGTTAATTTGGAGGGTGTTACATCCAAGGAAAACGAGGACGAAGGAGAAGCAGCAGTATCGACGTAGCATGGGCGTGATATGGACAACTTTTGACATATCTCGTTAAATACATTGGTATTGGCTCCACGCTCAAGGCAGGTCCATATACCACCAATCGTCATTTGCAGCTACGATCCCAATCTCCAAGCAGAGGATCTCCTCAAAGAGTGTTGAAGTTGGAAGGAACTCGCGACCAAAAACGAGTCGTTGTTTGGAGAGTGCAACGATCCCTACACTTTGTTGACAGCGGTCACTTGCAACGCACTGTGACGTTTATTCAAGTCCGAAATTTTTGTTCGCGTGAAAACAATTCAGTCCATTAGCCGTACTTCATTGCCCTTATTTGGTGTCCGGTCGTCAAGGTGATCCGTCACCTTGACTATACACAATCGAATGCTGTTTATTGTTTACTGTGGAACCGAATCGATGCAGCAATATTTTGATGGATAATGACATCTATAACGCCTGACTAATATTCTTAAGATGACCGGCCAAAGATGTGCAGCTGAAAAACTAGTAGCCTGTTTCCCTCGTTTTATTGCAATAGACACTGACGCGCCTTCTTGAAGTTAATGTGAATAGCCCGCCAAAGGCTGTGGCGATGATACGCGACATATGATATGTAAGGTAAGCTGGGGCTTGCCCGTGCATGATATTATGGCAATGAAATAACTATGCGAACATCGATTGGCAACCATCTTAGATAACAAAATAGTGTCACCGTTGAAACTTGTCGCCGGTCCTTCACATTCAAAATTACACTTGCATACATGCAGCTTCATATTCTTATGAACGTTCAACAGCAAAACTTGTCCGCTACTGCTCCATCTAACGCAGCCTTAGTCAATCAACGGTTGCACCATCCCTGAGAAATACAGTTTTCTTGCACGTAGCGACATTAACCGTTTCACTTGGTTGAACAAATACAACCGACTGCGCAGCTTGGAGCATAGCTTTGTCACATGTGCACTCCACGTTACGGTGAACGTACACTGCTAAACTTTTGTTGCGAGTCGTCTGTTTGATCGACTAAAAGCTGATCAGTCGTTCAATGTACGATGGCCCGCAACTCAACAAAACTCGAGTCGCGTGTTGATTTGACCGGTACAACAGATATAGGACCGATTTATCATTTGGAAATTGAATCGCAGCAACAAAAGTTACGTACTGTACCATGGCTGGTGACAGACGAGGCGTCGTCCTTGCTTGTTAATCAAACAGACCACTCGCAACAAAACCTTTATTTGTGTACGCCCAACATTAAGTTACTGTCGACGTATAAGCTAATTAATGTGTGGGTCTGGACGGGTGTAACGATACAGTTGTTGCCATGTACGCAGAAGAAGAAGAAGAATTTGTTTTATTTGACCCAGACATTTCAAATAATACATCCATGTAAAACAAATTAAATAATACAAATATATAACCTTATGGTAAACATGGTATAATGTATGATAAATAATCAAAATTAGGGTCAGGAGACTCCTCTAAGACTGTGGTAGTTGCTATCGAGGAGCCACCTTTTGTAATAAAACTTTAACTGAATCAATACATCACCTAATCAAATTCTTCCAGAATAAAAATAAATAATATGTATACATGTGTGTAGTGTGAGCAAGCTTACATGATTTTTGAGTTTGTCGTTTAGGCACTGTTTTGTTGACAAGTTGACAGGTGGTTGTCGGTTCTTAATTTTGCATACATATATAGCAATTTTGCCTGGTGCATGTTACTTGATAGTTTTGTAAAAAATAAAGTTTAACATACTTGGCAAATCCTTGTGAACTGTGTGTACTAAGCTTTTCTTTGACAATATTAGGAATGGTATTTAGTAAAAGTGGCAAATTATGCCTAAGACATTTCTTAGCAAATTCATGTTTAATTTTATAAGTGTATATTTTATTTTTCGTTTAGGCACTGTTTTGTTGACAAGTTGACAGGTGGTTGTCGGTTCTTAATTTTGCATACATATATACCAATTTTGCCTGGTGCATGTTACTTGATAGTTTTGTAAAAAATAAAATTTAACATACTTGGCAAATCCTTGTGAACTGTGTGTACTAATAATAATAATAATAATAATAAACTTTATTTATACACCATCAAATCCGGGACTAATGACCCCCGTTCACGGGTGTTTACAAATTGCCAATCATCTAAGAAGCATAAAAACACTTTAAAGAGAATAAATAAGAAAATAAATTAAATTAGCAAACAATATCATAGTGTACTAAGCTTTTCTTTGACAATATCAGAAAAAAATATTTAGTAAAAGTGGCAAATTATGCCTAAGACATTTCTTAGCAAATTCATGTTTAATTTTATAAGTGTATATTTTATTTTTGACTCTTGTATAATGATTATGTACCTCGGTTTAAACATTATCCTCCAGTTTTGTCAATAAACTGGTAAGTCATTATGTAAATATTTATAGTAAAATTTTAATTGTTGCAATTTAAGAATGTCATCTACTTTTAACAAGTTGAGTTTTTTGTGAAGTGGTTCTGTGTGCGAAGTATAATTACTTAAGGTAATAATTCTCAGGGCTTTTTTTGAAGTTTTATTATTCTATTTGATTGAAAGCCCCACACCATGATGCAATAATTAATGTGTGGCACTATTAATTATATAATATTATTTTAATATGAAGAGGTAACACATGTTTCAATTTATTTAAAATGCCAATTTTTTAGAACAAGCATTTGATATTTTTTCAGTGTGCTTTTTCCAGTTTAGATTTGTATCTATAATTAAACCCAAACAATGTAATTCTTTGTTCAATATTTACATTGTCTATCTTCAAAGTAAGTGTCTGTATATTTTTCTTTGCCTTTTGAAATGTCATGTATTTCGATTTTGCTAGTTTTGCACACTGCGTAACTCTGTCTTTGGTGTCTGATTCCACCGAAATTAACCCTACGACTCAGCTGTTTTTGTGTGATATTGTCCATCCACTGTATTACAGTTGTACACTGTGTGTTTGTTCTTATTGATAACAATAGTCAAAACTGTATTTTATTTTATTATGGCAATCATATTGCTTTGCTCTTTCTATTTCATTTAATACCTACTATATACCATTTACATGGCTAACACCGTGAAAGAAAATTACTCACTCTCAATTTGTGAAGATATGGATAACATATTTGAAACCTACAAATATACTGAACACAGCAGGTGTCATTTTGAGAAGGATGTCGATCCTGAAAATAATTATTACAACAACATATCAACATCTTGTAAATATTATACAGAACAACAATTCAATACAATAATGAGCTAAACAGAAATTATGATGGTGGTCTGTCTTTGGTACATTTTAATGCTAGAAGTCTGAGTACTAGCTTCAGCGAAATACAAGATCTTCTCAAATCACTTAATGTAAAGTTCTCCTTTATATATGTTTAATGATTATGATGCTTTTCATGTTGTTAGAGACAACAGAAAAGGTGTAGTGATTTATTTTAACAAGAAGCTAAAAGGACGATTATGCGAAACAAAGTCACTAATAGTTGATAACGTACTAGAATGTGTTACTGTTGAATGTGAAATTAACCGACACAAAACTGCACTGATCAGTTGTGTATATAGGTGCCCTGGGTCTAACATGGTTTCATTTAATGACAATATTGAACAATTGTTTAGTCGTAAACGTTGCACCAAAACCATATATGCATGTGGTGATTTCAATATAGATTTGTTTAAATGTGATAGTCATAGTGGAACCAAGCTATTTGTAGATCTTATGTACAGTCTTGGTCTATACCCTTTAATTAATAGACCTAGCAAAATTACTACTACCTCTGCAACCCTTATAGACAACTTTTTTACTTCTGAACTTGAGTGCAAGATTGATAGTGGTCTATTAGTAAATGATATCAGTGATCGTCTTCCTGTATTTGCAGTGATCGTCTTCCTGTATTGTACTGTAAAACGTAATGTGAACGAACATTCTAACAAGTGTATTCGTCATCTTAGCGAAGAAAACATCAATGCATTGAAGTGTGACTTAATGCAAAATTCTTGGCATACTGTTATCGATAGTGAAAATACAAATATAGCATATGACAACTTTCTTCATGATTTTACACAAATCTACAACAAACATTGTCCTGTGTCAACTGTACGACCTAAAGTATTAACAATTAGTTTTTAAAAACCGTGGTTTACTAAAGGACTCAGAAACGCATGTATCAAGACAAATCATTTGTATAAAGCATTTCTGTCATCCAGATCAATTATCTCTGAAACTAGATATAAATCATATAAAAATAAATTAACAGGTATTCTCAGATGCACTAAGAAACAGTATTATAGCAGTGTACTCGCACAGAAAAAAATGACATTCCTGGCACCTGGAAAGTACTTAAAACTGTAATGGGAACACCTCGCTTAGGAAATCACTACCCAGATCAGTTTGTTAATGATGGCATAACCATTAGTAATAAGGAAGATGTAGCGAACATGTTTAACACTTATTTTACTAATATCGGTCCGGAGCTCTCAAAGGATGTAACGGCACCAACAAATGTTTCTATTTATGACTACCTAGAAAACAGAAATAATAAAAATTTATTTCTAACTTCAGTTAATGAAGATGAAGTTATCCGAGCTGTGAGCAACTGGGAAAGTAAAACATCCACAGATTGCGAAGACATAAGTATGCATTTGGTCAAAGAAGTTATTAACTCCATTGCAAAACCTATCACTTACATTTGTAATCTATCTTTCACTTCTTGACTATTCCCGGATAAAATGAAAATAGCAAAGGTTATCCCACTCTTTAAGTCTGGGGATAAGTATATGTGCACTAATTATAGGCCTATTTCACTATTACCACAATTCTCAAAAATATTAGAAAAAATTTCAGTTCTCGGTTAGATAGCTTTATTACCAAACACAAACTATATGGATTTAAACAAAATATGTCAACATGTCACGCACTAATAGATCTTGTTGATGCAGTAACCCAATCATTGGATGCCAAAAAATATGCTATTGGTGTTTATATCGATTTAAAAAAGGCATTTCACACTGTCAATCACAAACTGTTATGTAAAAAATGGAATTTCTTGGTATCCGTGGTGGGGCATTTAACTGGTTAAATAGTTATCTAGAAAACAGAAACCAATTTGTGTCCATTGACAAATGTAATTCTACTGTGCGCAGTACTTCATGTGGTGTCCCACAGGGTTTGATCTTGGGCCCCAAACTATTCATTCTATACGTTAATGATATATGTAACATAGCTAATCTAGTAAAATACATTCTCTTTGCAGACGATACTAATATCTTTTATGCAAATAGTAACATCAATAAACTAAACGAAACTGTATGTAACGTTCTGGACCAAATGTTTACATGGTTTGCAATAAATAAATTAACTCTGAACATATCTAAAACCAATTATATGTTATTTGGAAATCGTATGCTAAACAAAGAAAATTAATGTAAAAATACGAAATGTTAATATCGAAAGAGTAAGGGTCACCAAGTTTTTGGGTGTGTTTATTGATGGTCTACCATATTAGAAAGCCCATATAAAATACGTACAATCAAAGCTTTCAAAAAGTACAGCTATCATGCACAGATGCAGTCATCTACTTGATAGAAATAGTAGACGTATTCTATACAATTCTCTCTTTAGTTCTTGTGTAAAGGGAGTGCAATTATGGAATTCTCTATGTGATCATTTAAAAACTACTAATACTATTACTGAATTTAAGAGTAAATGCAAGAACCGTTTATTTGAGAAATATCTGATTGTGGAAATTTAAAATAATCTTACACAAATATAATCATGTCATTGAGGAAACTACAATATGTGTAAAGATGTGTACTTATCACATACTTTAAATTTTGAATATGCACATATTCCATTACATTTTTTCAATTATTGTAGCTAGATGGTTAGATGAATAGCAAATTCGAATAATATAATATTGATGTCTCAAAATACATGTACGTATGTATGTGAATGTGAATATATGTATGTATATATGTATGTATTTGTGTGTATACATACAGGTATATAATTATATATAAATATATGTCAGGGGTACATTTACACAAAAGTCAATGACTTCGTTTTTACTCCCTTCAAACATTGTATATTCTCACTTGTATTATAGTTAAACTTGTTTGGTTGTCTTGTCTTGTATATATATATATATATTGTTATCAATCGTCTGAATAAACGTTCATTCATTCATATTTGATTTTATATTGTAAATTTTCGTATATTGTTTACGATTTGTTAGGTAACTGCTGAATAAGTTCAGATTTGTTCCATGTATACCATAATATTTCAATTTGTCAATTAAAATTAAATGGTCAATGGTATCAAAGGCTTTGGAAAGATCTAGGTAAATATTAATGGGTATTTCATCCTTATCCAGTTTGGTTATTATTCTATCTATTAATTCTAGTGCTGCGTATTCAGTTGAATGTTTAGGTCGGAATCCATACTGATGGTCAAAAAAAGCTTAGTCTTTTAAATAAGATGATAATTGGTCAAAAATAATTTTTGTCAAGTACTTTTGAAATACCTGGTAGAAGAGATATGGGTCTATAATTATTGAATACTGCTGGCTCACCTTTTTTATAAATGGGAATTACCTTAGCAATTTTTAGTTTATCAGAGAATATTCCTTTGGTTAATACTTGATTTGTTACTAAAGTTAAAGATTTGGTTAATTCAGGTTCAATAATTTTTAGCAGTTTGTAGAGAGACCATCATATCCACAGCTACTTTTGTTGGGTAAATTAATTATTGTTCTCTTTATGGTATCTTCTTCAACATAATTAAATGTAAAATTACAGTTCACTATTTTATTTAGATAATATGAATGATCATGAATGCCTTTGTATTTAATATCATTAGCCAGATTACTACCTATATTGGTAAATAATGTATTGAATTTATTTGCAATTTCTAATTTGTCTGCCACAATTGAATCGGATTCTTTAAAATATTTTGGAAATGATTTATTAATTTTATGTTTAGACAGGATTTCACTGATAGTTTTCCAAGTGTTTTTATATCAAATTTAAATTGATTAAAACATTTGTCAAAACATGATTGCTTTGCTTTGCGAAAACTTCTTTTTAGATTAATCAATAATACGCCATATTCAGAAGATTCAGGGTTTGTGATTTTTAATTGTTTGTAAAGTTTGTATCTGTATCGTATTGAGCGTAGCAAGTCTTGAGTTATCCATGTAGATTTTTTATGTTTATATTTATTAAATTTCACTAATTTGATAGTCATATATTTATTTTAGCTTGATTTATTTCATTGATGATAATGTTATAATTATGGTTTGGATTAGCATTTGAACTTTTTATGTATTTCAGAAGAGATTATATCATTTCTGACTTTTAACGTAGCCTCTTTATTTTGTACATTAACTCGTATAAATTTTGTAGTATGTTCCTCTTTTAGAGCAGTGTTCATAAGCATAAAATATGGTTGATGATCAGAAATTTTTAAAATTAATATTCTCACCGTACTTTTCATGCTTTGTTAAATTACAAACCAAATTATCAGTAAGTGTACTTGCACATGTTATGAACCTTGTAGGAAGAGTAATTTGGGGGAAGAGACTAAATGAAGTTAACATGTCAAAGGAAGTGCTACAGTGTTGTTGCTCGTTTATTTTTAGCATATTTATATTGTAGTTCCCTCCAAGAATAAGAGTGTTGTTTTGATGATGTTGCATAGATGATATGACCATTGTAAATTCATTTATAAATTCGTTATAGTTTTCAATTAAATGCCTTGGAGGTCGGTATATATTTCCTATAATGACTGTTTGCGATAAGCCTCCTCCATTTACTTGTATTATTTGTCCCTCCCATTGTTCATACATATTTAATTTCATCTTTACTTCATAATCAAAGTGTTTATCTACATATATATTAATAATCCCCCTTTAGTGTTGCAACTTTTCCTTGGGACATACAGTCAATCGTGCGCTATTGGTCAGTGTGTGACAGAATCGCTGTAATTCAACTGCGCTTGACCAACAACTCATTGCTAACAATCATAAACGTATACGGCCCGACGTCGCAGCGTGTTAACACCAACAATGCCGAGAAAGACGAGTTCTTCGCCGAACTCGCAAGTCTGACGTCGCAGTACTCGTCAAATGCCCTATTTTACATCGCTGGTGATTTCAACAGCAAGCTCGGCTACAAGAAGTTTGACGAGGAATTCATGGGAAAACACTCGCGTGGCAGACGGAACATCAACGGCATAGCCCTCGCCGACTTTCTCGAGGTACCCAGCCTGTTTGTCTATAACACTGCATTCCAACACGCCACTCGTCACAAAACAACATGACAAGGACAGCGCCGCGATGTGACGACAGGTCACACTGTACCCATATACAATGTGATCGATTTTGTCATCTGCCGACAGACACACAAAAGGCTCTTGACATACTCCCGATCATACGCCGGCACTTTACTCGATACCGACCACCGTCTGCTCGTCGCAAAGCTCGACCTCAGGCAAATGTTCAACGTTTGGGGTCGAATCGAGAAGTTGCGCTCGGCGAAACACGTTCGCTACAACACCGAGTTGCTGGCCAGCGATCCCTTCCGCGCACGGTTTCGTGACGTCGTGTCGGAAGCACTATCGGAAGTCAATACGAACACGTCAGCTAGTTCGAGATGGAACACGGTAGAACATGTTCTGAAGTCGGCGGCGGAACTGACCATCGGTCGGACCGCCCCGGCGGCCAGACGATGTGTCCCACACTGTGTTGAAATGGCGGCAATGTCAGAGGACCAACGCAAGTTGAAACTATGGCAGCAGAACACTCCAAACGCTATTCGCCGGTGCGAACTGAAGCGCCAGTGCAACACAATCTTGCACGCTATGCGCCGAAAAGCTCGCGATAGCGCCTCAGCGAGACTAGACAGGCTAGCGTCAGAAGTTGAACGTCTCCACGATGGCACAAAAATGTTTCGTGCCGTTCATGAAATGACGAGGAAACCTGCCGTCAAGCTAACGATCCAGGACGACGCTGGACGCGTTATCTGTAACAAAGCCGAACTGAACGCGCGGGTCACCGAACACTTTAGTCGCCAGTTCAGCGACGAAGCTATAGAACAACTGCCTGCCTTCACCGGAAGACCATCGCGACTGGCAGACCCAATCACAACAGAAGAAGTCAAGCGAGCGATCGGGAAATTGAACAGCGGCCGAGCCAGCGGGCAAGACGGCATACCGGCCGAATTTTTCAAATGCAAGGCCTGCCTGTTAGCAGACACAATTGCCAGCATTTTCAACGATGCACTGGAAAAACACTAACCGCTCGACCTAGGCAAAGGTGTGCTCGTATTAATACAGAAGCCGGGCAAACCAATAGGTCCACTAACGAGTGTGCGTCCGATAGTCTTACTATCAGTACTCCGAAAGACACTGTCTCTCATCGTACTATCGAGGATCGCGCCGAAAGTTGACGACTACCTGTCGCCGTCGCAATCGGGATTCCGACGCGGACGCAGCACGGCCGACGTAGTCTTCGGGTATCGTTGGCTCTGTGCTAAAGCGCAGCGTCAGCACGTATCAATCGAATTCCTCGGCATCGATCTGAGTCGCGACTTCGACACCATACGTCGCGACAAGCTGCTTGATATGCTACAAACATTCCTCGGCGAGTCGGAACTGCGGATGATTCGCTTCCTACTCGCCGCCACGTCGCTCGAGCCGCGTCTCTCAACAGGCGCTTGTCATTCATTCGCCACATCCATCGGGACGCCACAAGGCGACAGCCTCAGCCCGGTGTTATTCATTGTGTACCTCGAAGCGGCACTCCATGACCTTCGTTCGCGCCTCCCGACATGTCCACCAGCCGATGCCACCCTACCGCTGGACGTCGAGTACGCTGACGACACGGACTTCGTCAGCTCTTCTCGTTCGTTCCTCGACGAGATCGAGCGCATCACGCCAGCTTGCTTGGCGGAGTGGTCGCTGACGATCAACGCGTCGAAAACAGAACGAACAAGTATCAGCCGACACGCTGACCGCATTCAGGAAGAGTGGCGTATGACACGCAAGCTTGGATCGCTCCTCGGTGAAGCCGAAGACGTCGCTCGCCGAAAGCAGCTGGCCAACGTCGCCTTCCGCAAGCTGTGGACACTGTGGTTCAGGCGATCACAGATCTCTCTACAGCTGCGGCTACGGCTATACGCATCCTTCGTTGTGCCCGTGCTGACGTACAACATGGGTACATGGGGACTCACGAAATCAGAACTAGATCATCTGGATGCGTACCACCGTCGTCATCTACGCCAGATCATCGGCATATGTTGGCCACATCGCATTTCCAACGAGGCACTGTACCACCGTTGCCGATGCCGTCCCATCAGCGAAGCTGTCATAACTGCAAGATGGAGTCTATTCGGGCACGTGCTCCGTATGCCACCCGATGCACCCGCTCAGCGAGCGATCGACAACTATTTCACAGGTGTCACGACATACATGGGTCGACCGCGAACGACACTGCCGACAGCGTTGAGCACGGACCTGCGACGCATAGGCCGTACGCTACGTTGCCGTGCCGATGTCGACGCTCTGCGCGCACTCGACCGTGAACAGTGGCGACAATTGGGGCTAGCCATTTCAAAATAAGAAAGCACCATATGAATCCATGGAATTGACCATTTTTAATAATTTATTTACATTTTTATTACTTTTTAGTGCAATTACTACTGACTTTTTAACGATTATTTTATATATGTTTATATCATATGGACATTTTAATTATTCATGTATCTATTCATTTAAATATTTTTATTTATTTATTTATATATCTATTTATTCCACTTCTACAAAGAACTAAGCAAGACAAGTCATTTACAAATGCCTCGAGCTCACTAAACCTTTCATTAATGGACTGTATATTTGAGCTTAGGATACTGAAATGTTTATTTTTTTTTTTATCTAACAAATAAAATTTTTCAAAATCATAATATGACGATCGGCGTATTGTTGGCAATTCATTATTTTATTTTATACTGATGTTTAGAATATTATTTAGACAATTATTTGTAATACCACCTGTAAATTGGAGAAAAGTTTCGTCAGTTATCATTTCAGTGTATTTTTTATTTTAATGAGATCAGCATATTTTTAATGAGAGTGTGTGCCTTTAGTGTTTGAGTTACTAGATTTTGTTTAATAATATTTGTATTTTGTTCATGTAAAGCTAAAGCGGTGCATGATAAGTAGCTACTTAAAGTGTCAGAGATAAAAAAGAAACAGATTATGTTTAGAAAAAATACAAGAAAAAAAGGCGATGTAATAAAAAAAAGTCAGGACCATTTGACAAGATGGCCCGAGAAAAAAAAACTTCAGAATAAAACTATTTCTAGTAATAGGAGCTAATGCACTGTAATGCATTCAAACCAACACATTTCCAACAAATCTAAATGCAAAAAATGCAAAAAGGTTATGATAGTATAACAAATAAAAAGTCATGTGTGGAAAATAAATAAACATTAAACAGAAAACGAATCACAAGTCACGACACAAGTTAGTGACAAATTGCATAAGAGATTTAAAAAAATGATATAAGAGATTTAAAGAATAGCAGAAGTTTGGACTTGCACGTTATAATTTCTGCCTGGTTCCAAGTAGCATGCACTTTGTCTTATCGGGGTTTAGAATCATTCGATTTTTTTGTTTATCCAGTTGTACACTGGTTTTGAGTGAGTTGTTTGTGACCGGTTTATGTCTGCAACACATTTGACGGCTGTGTATAGTGTCGGGCCATCGGCATACATGTCAATCCGTTTGCTACTTCGTGAATGGCATCATTCATGAAAATAATAAGAAGCAACGGTCTAAGTATTGAGCCTTGCGGCACACCTATCGTTGCCGGAAGAGGGTCTGACAACATAGTTATATTTCACACATTGGTAGCGTTCGCTAAGAAAATGCAAATGGACGCAATTGGCATGTTCATCACGTGACCTGTTGCCTAGCAAAACTTCCGTCAAACCATCACAAAATACGTAGAGGGTTCGGACTTGTCATCGTATATTTTGTTGTCGTTTTTCTGGTCACTATTGTGTTTCTTTATGAAAAAACATAACGCACTCTTAGGACTGTTCTGTAACATTTCATCTCAAACGCTTGTATTCTTCTCATGTCTTCTTTGTTCAGTGTCCACGTTTTGCTCCCGTATAGAGTTGTTGAGAAAACGCGCGTTTTCAAAATTCTCATCTTTGTTGGTATGGTTTGGCTTTTCCATACATTTACAGAATATTTAGTTTCTGCGTTGCTATGGCTATTCTTCTTCTGATCTCTGATGATGTCTTGCCGTCTCCTTGAAATCTTGCTCCAAGGCGTTGGTAGTGGTTCCCATTTTCAACTTGCTCCCCGTTAATTGCAATTTCTGTTTTTTCAATGCATCTGTCAGTGTCCATGATCTTTGTTTTCTTCACATTAAGTAACAAGCCCCTTTTCTCACTGTGTTCTTTTACAGACATGGTTAGGTTTGTTAGGCTGATTGTTGTATTGGACAGGAGTGCGGTATCGTCTGCGTATCGTAGGTCTCTGATTCTATGTCCATGAATATTCACTTCATCGTATCTTGTACTTCTGTCATCTAATTTTACATCTCTCATTTTGTCTTCTGTGTAGAGGTTGAATAGGTATGGAAATAAAATACATCCTTGTCTTACTCCTTTTCGCACTGAAAAAGTTTATGTAATTGTGTTTTCCAGCCTGACCACTGCTTGTTGGTTGCTATAAAATGATTTCAAGAGGGCGATTATCTTTGGGTGGTGGAAGTTCATGTCATTGAGCGTTTTCCACATCATCATCATCCTTGGGCCAGTCCAATGCAGCGCATATTCAGAATAAATGGATTACAATACCACAAACATGCCGATGACATTAATTCAGCTATGTACGTCCTACAATCCAACTGTACAGGACGACCTAGTGGAAACAGCGAGGGGACTCACATATTGCATTGAGGAAGCCAGACGGTGGATAGCGATGCTTAATGATGAGACACTGAGATGATCATCTCTACATCCAAACATCATCTCAAGTTGTACTGAGTTCGTTCTGTCACCTTTGGAGATGACACCATTTCGCCAGTAGACCTCATACGAAATTCGGGAGTTGGTAAGGACCAAAATCTGACGATGGCACTTCATATGATTGCTATGTGTACTGCATGTAACTATCATATGTACTATCTTACAGCTGTAGCCGCGAAACGTGCTGTCAACGCAGTCGTTACCTTTCATCTGAATTACAGCAACTCACTTTAGCTCTGCATACCGTTGTCCCAAGCAGCTCGCTTGTAGCGAGTGCAGAACAATGCCGCCAGACTCGTGACACGCACTGGTAGGCATGAGCACATCACATATGTGTTAAAGGGATTAGCCACATATAATATACGGTTGTAGGATAGAAATTAATGGACACAAAACAACCGGAAAGAAAGTGCCGGACAATTTACATTTTGCGGATTATGTGTAATTTAATAATGCTCTATTGCTGCTTGGTGTTAATTGTGTTTTTCACACCTGTGAAAAAGGTAATTGGTGACAACAACTTCAAAGCACCAATGAATCCCTTTAGCCATGCAACAGTCACCCTTCCCAGTCCGAGGTCGAGATCGATGACATACATTGTGCAAGAAAGTAGGAATATGTGGGCCGAGATCGACATGGGCCGAGATCAACATGGGCCGAGATCGGCGGGCCGAGATCGACGAGGGCCGAGATCGACGGACACCATTGTATTGACTGCCCATCGTTTTCAAGATGTTGGTGTTGACGTGCATATGTCTCCATGGTTTGGACACCTACGCCAAGACCAAGCGCCAACACTGCACCAAGGCATCACGAAGAAGTGCTTCGGCGACTCGGCATTTGGCAGTGCAACACCACGACTGTGAAACGAACTCATGAAATGAAAAGGGAGGTACATTTTGTTATTTCTTTGTATAAAATGCCGGAAAAGTTAGTTCGGCTCGAAACGCCGAGGGGTGTGTGTAGGAGGGGGTGTCCCTCCTTCCCACTTGATGAAACGTTTTAATAGAACGCCTGAAGTGGTGCAATATAGTAAAATCTGAAACCACATTTTTACACAATTTATAATATTATACATTTTTTGCAGTTGAAAGTGTATATATGTGATGGCCTAAACGACAAGAAATAGAAGTGCCGAGAGTGAGTGAGTTGGAAAACACTTTGGGAAAGATGCCATTCGGTGGCATTTAGAATCTGTTTTTCATTCATCTGAACAACTTTTGCTTGAAGTTCCACGTACGAACCTGGTCACGTTCGGGGACAGGTCCTTTCGTGTGATTGGACCTCGACTATGGAATGCACTGCTCATTGCTATCAAGTTCAAAGCTCAATACTGCGGACAGGTTTACCGTTTAATTTCATTTGAAGACATTGTACTGCATATCTTACTTTAGTACACATATATATATATATATATACATATTATTTTGAGTGCATGTATCAGTATGTATTTATGTAAGCGTGCGTGCGTACGTGTGTGTGGGTATGTATAGGCATGCATACATGTAAATATAGTAATAATAGGTCTAATTTATAATTTTATTTATTTATAGTATTTAATTAATATTTTTAATATAACTAATTTTATTTGTTCTACATTTTATTTGAAGTTTCTTTTCTTTTTTGCAGGTTTTATTAGTACAGATTGAATTTTATTGTACAGCGCTTTGAGCATATTATGGATATTGCACTCTATAAGTATTAAATATTATTATTATTATTCAATTCATATGTAACAGTTGTAAATGTGCCAATTCAGTGGCCAAAAAGGGAAATACAAGGGGGTGGCGCTGGGGCTCCTTTCATGTTATGTTTGACTTGTTTTGAACAGAACACTTGAATATAACATTATGTCAGCAGATACAGAAGTGCCACACAACAGACATCTAATACGTTATATTCTCCACTCATAGTAGTGCTAGATCTATATGAGAGAACATCCTCTGTCATGATTATGCGAAAATTATTCTTGGTGTATTTCCATTTAGAAAAATAACACTCACTGCTGTAGTTGGTGACCATCAAGACCAGATAGATACAAAGTGCAAAATTTCGCCATGAGGAAATGCTCCATTAACTCGCTTATCATGGACCAACTTCTACATGACGTGTTCTCTGCCTACGTTATCGCTTCGAGCAAGTATAGCATGTAGCATAGTCACCCATTAGTTTGTCAGTTCTCACCTACGCTATTACAGGCTTTTCATCATCTGCAACGATTCGACCCTAAAGTCATGGGACCATGATCCAATAAACGTGTTGTGGAGGCTCACACATAAACTGTGTTGAGGAGGCCCCTACGCAGCTGTCTTGTCTCCGTGCCCTACATTCTGCACTGGTTTGGTGATCACCATTTAGGGACCAAAAAGAGAAAACTCTGTCGGGTGGGGTGGTCCCCCTCCCAATTCGTTAACATTGCTTATGTAAATCTCTTGAAAAGATGCAATTTTGCGACACTTAGACATAATTAAAGCACCATGGGGTGGGGGAGGGGGAACGTATTGTTTTCGACAAAACACCTAAAAAATGCACTCTGATGACACTTCCACTCCGATTTTCAGCCAACTATTATATTTTATAGTATAACTTTAACATATTTTGCTCAGAAAAGGCGTCCGGTCTTCCTCGACCTCCATTTATTGCACCTTGGCTGAAGTGAATGCTTCTCAGAGAAGTCGAGATGGTGTTCGATTGAACAGTTCTACTGGGGAGTAAGGTGCTTTGAGCAGTTCTGAGGACTGAATACTGCGCTATATAAGAACATAGCTTTACTGTTTTACGTTATTGCCAGTAGACATTCGTGCACCAAGAACACTAAACATGTTTAAGAAGTCTTTAAAGATATTATAATTAATCTAAGTTTTTAATTAAATGATGATAAGCTGTGTGGCGTACACTTATTGTGATTGTCTTCATATGAAAAGATAATGTATAGCTTAAATTGCCTTAATACACATACGCATTCACATACACACGCACGCGCGCGTTCTCACACACACACGCACGCACGCACAAAACACACACGGCCGCGCGCCCACACGCACACACACATTCACGGACGAAAAGTAACCGAAAGCAAGAAAGAAACAGACATCGATCACATTATTCAACCGGGATCGAATTCGACGTCGAATTCAATCTGGTTTAACGCAATCGCGTTGAAAGCGGTGTTTCGTTGGTTGCGGGAATTACAGCGACGCATTGTGACGTTTCTTTGCGTCTATTTCGTATGTGATGACGTCATAAAGCGGATGCCACTGCAAAAATGGCGGTAAAAGGTAAAGATAAAGGCAAGTTCTTTTATAGCGCAGTATACAGTCATCAAAACTGCTCAAAGTGCCTTAGGCCTACACTTTACTCCCTGGCAGATCTGTTCAATCGAACACCTTCTCGACGTCATCCAACCACGATCCAATTAATGCGCGAAAACTATTCGTACACACATACACACACACCACTGTCTATAGCCAGGTACTCATCCATACAACTTGACCAAGTGTATTGTATCGAAGCAAAAGGATAGACTACTTCGTTCACTCACGCTGTTGTCCCTAGCACAGTTGTTTCATTCCAACGTCAGCTAGTTCATGCATTGAAAAGAAGAACAAACTAAATAATCAGCTATGTTTTAAGTGCAAACGCTGTGCCTCGAACCCAGAGCGTGCCTAGTCGGACAAATGTCGGTAGTTCTGACATACCGCCGATTGCGTAATCATTTCAACGAATACAATACAATAACTCTGTAGGGTTACAGAAAATTTCCTTCACGCTTGTTCATATAAAATCTTACATATCTATGTGTACAAGGTTAAGATAAGTACTAAGAGCGAGGTTATCACATAATATTCATATTACATGCACAATAGGATATAGTGATATAATTTTTAAAAATATTATCATCTACACATAGATAAGTAAACCACAATAGATAAGTAAATAAGTAAACAGGTAAACCTCAGGAGGAGAATGTCTATCATAAAGTAGTACTGTAAACAATTAGGCTAATACATGGAGTCAGAGTAAATACATTATAAAATGGTAAGCATACTATCACATATCATAATTATTCAATTAAAAACATATATATATATATAATGCAAAAAATTATTATGAAGTCATAGTCATGCCTAAAATTGCTCAGATTCATTTACACATGCACTCTTTTATCATACGCATTCAGTCCTTAAGTTAAATAATAATCAAAATAAAAGAAGAATGGCGTTACCATGACTACACACCTGGCGCCAGCATTACAAGTTAAAGCCACGACATATGCACTGCAGGACACTAAGACACTAAGACACAAAGAACACAATATAATGACATACAAAACCCAAATGCAATCAAAATACTGCTACAGAATACATTCACTTACAGTTGAGAATGGACACTGCAGTTGGTATAAAAGATTTTTTTAAGAGACTTCCCAGCAAGGGGCATCTTATATAGTCCGCCTGACGGAAGCTGCTGGAACTGACCAAAAAGAGGATGGGTGGGGTCGCAAACAATATATTTAACAAGATTTAACAACATTGCTACCCAGAGAATTAACTCTAGGTGGCAGGTGGACAAGGAAGCCTTTGGCGTATCGAGAGTCCGACCCTTTATCTATGTGTATCCCGCCCTTCTGAGGTATGTGTCGAATTTATTTTTAAACATATTCACGCTACTAGCACCCACACAATCAGCAGATAATCTGTTCCATTCATTTACAGTCCTTTGTGAAAATTTGAACTTTCTTATATCTAATCTACACTGCTCCTTTGCTAATGTAACTTCATGTCCTCTAGTCCTTCTATCTTTCTTAACTGAAAAAAAATATTTCTATCAATATTTTCATAACCATTCATTAGTTTAAACACTTCTAACTGATCTCCTCTCAATATCCTGGTCTCTATTGTTGTTAAGCCGCATTTTTAAGGCGTATTTCGTAACTAAGATCACTCAGTTTTTGTATCATTTTAGTTGATCTCCTCTGTACTCTTTCTAGCATATCTATGTCCTTCCTGCGATACGGCCTCCACGCTTGAATACAATATTCTAAATGAGGCCTAACTATTGTTTTGTACAGCGGTATTATTAGCTCTTTTTATTTATACGTTATGTTTCGCCTAATTATTCCAAGGATTTTATTTCCATTTGAAGCTGCAATTCTGCACTGCTCTGAAACCTTCATATCAGCATTAATGGTTGACTCTAAGTCCTTTTCTTTTACAGTAGTACTTAGTACAGTATCCCCCATTGTATAATATACCTCTTCGTTCCCATGTCCTGCGTGGAGGCATTTACATTTCCAAAAATTGAACAGCATTTGCCACTTTTCAGACCAATTGATCAACTTGTCAAGATCATCTTGTAAATGTTGTATATCTCCATCACTTTTAATCCTTCTAAACTATTTTGTATCATCCGCAAATTTCAATACCTTGCTTGTTATTTCATCATCCAAGTCGTTGATATATATTAAGAATAATATAGGTCTTAGTACTGATCCCTGTGCTACCCCTCACAATACCGATTTCCAGTTTGAAGCCTCCCCATCAACTACTACATGTTGTCTTCTGTCAATCAACCTTTGTTCTATCCAGTTTATTATACCATTTCCTATGCCATGGGCCTTTAGTTTAAGCAGTAATCTTTGATGTGGTACTTTGTCGAAAGCTTTTTGAAAATCTAAGTAGACGATATCTGCTGGTGATCCCTCATCTACACACTTCGTGATGTCTTCAAAAAAACATAACATATTTGTTAAGCATGACCTCGCTTTAAAAAAACCACGTTGAGATGGGTTTATCAAGTTTTGTTTAACAAGAACAATCCACCATGTGATCATTAATTAGTCTTTCTAATAATTTGCAAATCACTGATGTTAAACTCACTGGACTATAGTTCTCTGACTTGTTTCTCGAACCTTTTTTAAATAACGGTATAATGTTTGCTACTTTCCATTCTAAAGGAACCACTCCCTTTTCTAATGACAAATTGAAAACTGTTGCAAACGGTACGCTAATTTGTTCTACAATTTATAAAAGTAGTTTGGGCAGAATCCGTCCACTCCAGGTGATTTATTATCCTTCATAGCCCTTACCTACCATTTCCGGGATTACAATTAATTGTCCTAAATAGTCTGAATCTGCCCCCTTGAACTTAGCCTCTGGTACTGGCAGTGAACTAATATCTTCCCTGGTCTTCTGCCATTAAGAATTCCTCTGATATTATATTTCCAGCACTATCTCTAGAAGACCGATCTTTCTGTTTGCTTCGAACATACGCATAACAACTCTTGCTGTCATGTTTTATATTACTAGCTAATTGTTGTTCATAGCTTCTCTTTGAGTTTCTAATTTCAGCTGTATCTTGGTTAAGTGCTTCTTTATAAATGTTATAATCTTCATCATTTGCAGTACATCTATATGACTTCCACATCATTTGTTTAAACTGAATTTTTCTAATGGCTTCTTTCGATAAGTGTTTCTTTTTGGACTGTTTCCCTTGTTTTTGAAGGATACAAATTGATCGACTATGCACTTAATTTAATTCTTTAATATGTCCCAGCATTCTGTTGCTGTTTTATTTTTCAGTGTGTTATTCCAGTCTATCTTTGCTAAATATTTCCTCTTGTCGTTATACATTCCTTTGTGGAAATTTCTCCAATACTGCTTTTTACTATTCCTTTCTGATTTTACTTTGATGGTAAAATGTATATGGTTGTGATCACTACTCCCCAGTGGCTCACATATCTTGACATTGTCAACTAATTAATTATGTGAGGACAAACCTAACTGTCTAACACATTCTCTCCCCTGGTTGGATCTAGCACATGTTGAGAAAGGAAAGTATCTTGAACTAAAACAAAAAACTTGTGATCCTCACTCCCCAAACTCTGTAGAGATTTCCATTGTATATGCCCGTGGATAAAATCCCCCATAATAATACAGTCCCGTTTGCTTACTTCCCTTATAGCGTTTTGTATTTTTTCATTCTATGCTTATGTTTGGACTTCGATAAACTAACCCAACTGTTAACGTTGAGTTTCCTGTAACTATGTTATACCAAACATTTCCTGTAACTATGTTATACCAAACATCTTCTTCGCAATAATTGTATTTCATCAGCCTGGATAGATTCTTTAATATATAAAATAACTTCACCTCCCTTTGTTCCTAGTCTATCTTTTCTAAACATTACATATCCTGTCAGTCCCAATTCGGTATTTGATATCTCGGTGGTGGTCCAGGATTCGGTTATACCTATTATGTGAGGGTCAATATCTTCTACCATAATGTGTAGTTCATTTCTGTTGTTTACTATACTCCTTGCGTTTAAACAAACACATTTATATCCAGCTTCAGAAGAGTTTTCCAGACTGTTATTTGCTGATTTATTTGTGCTGTCTTTATCTATGCCTCCAGTTTCAGGCTTTTCTGTGAGTCCCCCTGCGAATTTAATTTAAATAGATACAACCTATCCCACTGTCAACAGATCGCAGCAGGTTCTCTGAGAAAACTGCTGCCACCTTTCCACTAAGATGGAGGCCATCTCTCATGTACATATCTTCCCTCCCAACAAAGTATCCCCATAAATCTGTGAATCCCACCCCCTCTTCTTCACACATCTGCCCAGCTAGTGCGTTGATCGCCATCCTCTTGCAGTTTCTATACGTTGCCCCCTTCCTCCCATTACTGGCAAAATTCCTGACAGAATAACCTGTTCAACTCTTGTCTTCTTTAGCTTCCTCACTAACTGTCTATACTTCTGTACTATCCAAGTTGTTCCCTCCCTGTCAGCGTTATTTGTTCCTACATGTACCAGTATAGACCCTCCCTTGCCATGTCCCAATACCTTCTCTACCCTGTCAGTTACATGTTCAATCCTTCCCCCGGTAGACAAACAACGACGTCCTTCCCCTCGCTCAGTGTCTTGTCCGTCTTTCTCATAATGGAGTCACCCATAAACACCCTCTCTTTCCTCATTGCCCCCTCAATTACTGCCTTAGAATAGCTCCTTCTTCGGTTTGCATCTGTCTGGTTGTTGTCTTTCCCCCCTGTCGTCTTCTCTCCTGTCACATTCTCTTTCGATCCATTCTTTCCTGTCGCTTTTTCTCTTGTCACCTTTACTCCTGTCAGCGTCTCTTTTATCGACTTCTCTTCTATCACATTTGCTCTCACTTCCTTTCGTCCCTTCTTCTTTCGTCCCATCTCATTTTCCTCTCTCCTCTCCTGTTCCATCTTCCCTCCCTCCTTCTCTACGGTCACTTTCTCCCCTGTCACCTTCTCGCTTGTCATGTTTTCTGTCGTCGATTTTCCAATTGCTTCCCCTCCAATCACCTTCCCTCCTCTCAATCTTCATTCCTCAGTTTTCTTGCCACTGCTATTCTCCTTCAGTCTTGCAGTATTCTCACCTCTCTCCCTGTCGTCTCTGTCCATTCGACCTGTCTCCTTTCTAATTCTCATCTCCATTCCCTTCACATTATCTGTCAACCTGCCGCTTGCAAGGCGCCATATCCCTATCGGAATAATATCTTAACTAACGTACTCTTTATAAAAACTGTTTCCTGTGTACTACAGCACACTTGATGTTACAGATTTCAATTACACAGCTGATTATCTATCCTATCACGATCGCTAACATTACCGGTAGTGACCTAATTTAAATACAATCAATTACGTTACCTTAGGCTGCTTTATTTAGTTATTTAGGTTACGCCGCCAGACTTTCGCCCTTGCTTAATTATAATAATAATGCTACCTAATCAAAATATCTAGCACGTACTGGCTTACACAGATATTATCTTATGTAAGTAGTTTGATGGTTGTTACTTTATCTCCTATATTTTTTACCACATAATCAGGTTTGATGAATCTTGTTGACAACTTATCGAAGGTTAAGTTACCCTATTATCACTCACCATACTAAGGTGTTCTAAAATACTTTAACTAACTAACTTTAAGCACAACTGCTTCACAATGTATGTTTACTGCAACTTTATGAATTATATTAAGGCAAGAATAATACTTATCAATCAGTAATTCCACTTGTTTATCAACTTTTCTGCACCACCAATTTCTACGATCTATCTCCGCCAAATATAGCCTCGAAGTCAGTAGTAGTAGCTTTCCTTCTGACAGCGCCATTGTACAACTCTTCCAGCCAGTACTGCCCTGACCCAATATTTTTTCCTGCGACTTTGACAATGCGAGACAGCCTAGCTTTGTATTTCATGTTCAGATTACCAAACCATACAACACCATTGGAGGCCAGAACACTCTCTATTAAACTCCTACACACAATTTCCAAGATTTCTTGGCTCACATCAAAAGATCTCAATTTCCTTAGAAGGTAGAGGCGCTCGTTTGCCTTTTTACAATGTGATCAGTGTTATCAGTGAAAGACAGCTTGTTGTCATAAAAAGTGCCAAGATATTTAAAACTCAACTCAACTTCAAAAGGTTCATTACCAATCTTGGCAGGAGCAAAAACATCTGATACGTTCCTGTTGTCGATCACACGTTCTTTCGTTTTGCCAACGTTAAGGTGAAGAAAGCTGTCAGCGCACCATTTCTCCAAAACAGAGATTAGTGAAACGTTTTCTGCGAGAGAATATTCTTGTTTCAGGAGGCCAACTAGGGCCATGTCATCTGCAAATTTCAGTAGTCAGTTAGAGGAGATTTGACACCGCGTGTGATCTGTGTATATTGAAAAAAGTGTCGGCGAGAGGACACAGCCCTGGGGTGCGCCGGAATTTGCATTAATCTCATCTGACATGCAACCCTGAATACTAACACGCTGTGGACGGTCTTTTAAAAAATCATTCACTCAAAGAACAATATTTGGGCTTACATCAAGATCAATCAAGCGCTTCAGAAGAACATAAAGTTCGATGGTATTAAACACACTCGAAAAATCTATCAACAAAACTCTGACTTTCGTACAGGGATAATCATAGAGGTTTTCCATGCCAGGGGTACAGTGTGAGAGTCTAGCAGAGCCTGGAATATGGTAGTGAAAATCCTCCCCAGCTGAGTCGCACACGTCTTTAAGACTTTGTTTTTCATTCCATCATGGCCTGAAGCTTTGTGTTTGTTCAATCTGGAGACAGTTTTCACAACCTCATCCTCAGAGAGTTCAATGTGTTCTGGTACAACAGTCTGGCACAGAGATGTACATTGACCACGAAAATCATTAACATCAAACCGAGCATAAAAACGGTTAAGTTTATGTGCTGCAGTAACAGGATCACCAGTATGGTACACAGGCTGATTGATTTGTTGATTACCCATCATAGTTTTGAGTCCATTCCATGCCTCCCTAGCATTACCAGTCCGAAATTTTCCCTCAACTCTGTTATTAAATTCGCGTTTGGCAATCCTAGCAAGCCTTCTAAATTCCTTTTCTTTCTCACGATATTCTTCCTTCTTTCCATGCAGAAAGGCATTTTTCTTTTGATTCAGGTGCACTTTAAGGTCCTTCGTTATACAGGACTTGTTGTTCGGGTGCATACGCACTGTCCTGATTTTGATGACTGACTCTTCACAGAATTTGACATAAGACGACACAAGTTCCGAGGGGTCAGAGCAGCTGTCCATAAAAACATCCCACTCTGTTGCTTCAAAATAACCACGTAATTCCTCCATGCTTTCAGATGAAACACGAGTTCTAGATTTTTTTGTCTGCACTTCGGCAGCAAATGCACAACGTTATGATCAGAGCGGCCAAGTAGTGGCCTACACACAGACTTGTAAGCGTTCTCTATATTTCCAAAGCAAAAGTCAATAGTCCGATTGAGACGGGTGGGGCACAAGACATACTGCTGGAGGGTTGGATGATGAGAAACAAGATCACACTGGTTAAAATCTCCTGCGATAAAAACTGGTTGATCTGCACACCGGACTGTAGCGGCATTGTAGCTATCTGCAATTTTCTCGGCGGCTGCTTTGAAGTCAGGGCCTGGTACGTAGACGAGAATGACAGTCAGCTGGCCGAATTCACGAGGTAAGTAATGAGGACGGAATGACACGTGCAGCAGTTCATAATCTCGAGTACACACTCGCTCCCGCACATGGTACTGTTTAGCCCACTTGTCACTGACATACATGCAGACACCCCCACCCACCCTCTTCTGGGTCTTGCTGCTGTCTCTGTCCGCTCGAATCATAGTGTAGCCAGGAAGAGAAACATAATTTTCATCAACGTTTTCACTTAGCCAGGTTTCCGTAAAACACACCAGGTTACAGCGACGAAAGTCACCATCAAACTGGGTCAAGGCCAAAAGTTCGTCCATCTTGTTTTGTAGCGATCTTATATTCGAGAGAGTGATGGTGGGGAGAGGGTGTCTACTGCCACGCCTTTTCAGTCTTTCTCTCACACCTCCTCTAGAACCTCTCTTCTTCTTCTTCTTCTTCTTCTTCTTCTTCCTGTCGTTCCTAACGGTCTCAGTAAAATCAATAAGAGGCAGTTTCAGGTCGGGTGTAGTGGTGTGCCGAAGTGTACCTGATCAAAATGGCAGAAGATCCCGGGCCGTGGTCGCCAGCAACGAAAATCGCTGGCATTAGGTCAGAAATGAGGTACCACAGGATGATAAACAGCAGACACTTTCCTCCCATGGTTATACGCGTGCATGCACAGTTCTTCGACGAAAAAACACCCACAACCACCACAACAGTACAAAAACGACGACACACGTGAACAAGCCTAGGGTCGCTACAGAGTAACTCCCCTACCGATGCGTACTTCATTTGAAACAAATAGGGGTCACTTTGCGTTGGTCCATTTACAAACTATATATGGTTAAAACTACTGAAACTGTTACTAGTAGCCAAAACTTAGTAACTCTTGACTTTTTGACAACTTATTTTGGTTGATTGTAGGTATACATATTTCACCGACGATGTTGGGCATATCGTGGAGAGCGCACATCACCAATTAAGAAGTGTTAAGTTTCGACGACGAAGATTAGCGGGACATATCCTACGCCTCCCAAAAGAGAGAACAGCACATGTAGCAATGGAATGGGTGGCTGAAGGTGGAAACAGAAAGAGAGAAGGCCGACTAAGACCTGGCGCAAGACATTTAAAGAAGATCTGGCAGAAATGGAAATTACCTGGAATGAGGGCAAAGAAATTGTGAAAGACCGTAGTAGATGGAGAAAGATCGTCGCCCGATGTCCCGAAAGGAACAGGAGGAACTAAGTCTAAGTAAGTAAGTAGGTATACATATATACCCACTGATTTGTGATGCTGTTTTAATAATGCAGACAGGGAGGAAACAACTGGGATAGTACAGAAGTATAGACAGTTAGTAAGGAAACTAAAGAAGACAAGAGTTGAACAGATTATTCTCTAAGGAATTTTGCCAATAATGGGAGCCCTTAGCAAAAACTTATGTAGAAAACTATAAATTTCCTATAGTATTCTATAGTTTTTCTATAGTATGCTATAGAAAACTATAAATTGGCTATGGAAATCTTAATTTCCTACAGAATTCTATAGAATATTCTATAGAATTCTATGGAATATGCTATAGTTTTTAAAGAACCTATAGTTTTCTGTAGGATTCTATAGAAAACTATAGAATATTATATATAATCCTATAGTTTTTAGGCAACATATAGGTTTTTTGTAGGAATATCTAGAAAACTATAGGATATTCTATAGAATCCTATAGTTTAAGACAACCTATAGGTTTTTTTGTAGGAATCTGTAGAAAACTATAGAATATTCTATAGAATCCTATAGTTTTTAGAGAACGTATAGTTTTCTATAGGATTTTAGAGAAAACTATATAATATTCTATAGAATCCTATAGTTTTTAGAGAACCTATAGTTTTTTGTAGGATTTTATAGAAAACTATAGAATATTCTATAGAATTCTATGGTTTTTAGAGAACCTGTAGTTTTTTGTATGATTCTACAGAAAACTATAGAATATTCTGTAGAATCCTATAGTTTTTAGAGAAGCTATGGTTTTTTTGTAGGATTCTACAGAAAACTATAGAATATTCTATAGAATTCTATAGTTTTTAGATAATCTATAGTTTTCTGTAGAAATTTTATTTTAGTTTCTGTGGAAACCTTTAACCACTGTTTTAGAAACATGTATGCATTTTTTTGTTATGTACATGTGGTGGATGTTACATATAAATATATATATACATATATATGTCAGTATGTCGTAAACTAAAACGATGCTACTGTATTATTTTATACCGAAACATTCAGCCAAGCATATAGTTATGAATCCGGCATCGCCGCTACCGCATCCCATAATGTTATTACCCGTGAGTCATTTCGGCGCGTAACGTTCAATTTCAAACAGAAGAAGGCCAGACGATTGACCTAGCGCGAAGTCGGTAGATTGCGGACAGAGTCATTATAATGAAGACATTTCGGCCATTCATGCCACGAGACAAACGGTAGGACGTTGCCAAAGATTGCTGTGTGTTGTTTTTATAACTATTTGATCCACAGAGTAAAATACTGTTAACAATATTATGAAATAGTTATAGACAGATAGCCGTATGCATAACCGCCAATTCCAATGTGCATCGATGCAACGGTTTTACCTCGTTTTCTATACCAAATCGATCATTCCGTCACTCCACATTGTTTGTGTATGTCAATTATTGTTTGAGGTACACACCGAGCATTATTTTCTTATCAATTATTTTACATTTTGCCAAATGTTAAAGTGGCCTCGACCCACTAGAGTAGATTTGCCTTAATTGTCGCTCATTTCGTTGTACGTACCAAGTAACCAACTGCATTGCCATGGCCACGTGAATGAATAATAAAAACAAGAAAAATGCAACTCAGACTGTTAAAAAATACCCTAAATTAAATGACAATAGAATGCAAATATGTGATCGATATGTGTGTGTTTCAAGTTCAAATTTTTTACCTTTTTTGTGATGCATAGCCATAGCATAGGCCGTAGCCAGCTAGGGACTAGTGTAGCCTGTAACCGTAGGTATATAATTTAAAAAAATTATATAAACATAAAGTCTATACTAATGTATGCCTAATGGCAATGCCAATGATTTAAACAACTATTTATTTTGATTCATAATAACAATATTAACAATTTAGTTGTCTGTTTGTTAATGTTACTAATCCTGATAATAGTGATATATATAAAGGTAGATTACTGTCACAGTACTAGACCTACTTGTTCAAAAATTATATGGGTACCGACTACTGCCGATAATGGGAACCGGTGGCAAAGTGATAAAGCACCGGTCGAGGGGACTGGACTCGAATCCAACTATCGGCCACAGTTTTAAAAAACTTGGGAAATTTTGTTCTCTTGGAAAATACACTAGGCCATTGCTCCCTTTAACTGTTATCTGCCAGAGGAAGTAAAAGTTCCCACACATGAAATAAATGAGCTAATTTGAGTCCATCCTGTAGTGGACTTACTACCTGTTGGGCATGTAGATAAGGATATTATGAGATAAAACCACAGTGCAAAATTGTAATAGGACTTTGCTGAATATTAAGTATTTGTCAAAATGTTCCAGTTTTTAGATTTTAGGTTGGTGTTATCACTGATGTCCAAAAGCAAGATTTGTCCATTCTGACAGCACTGATACCAATATAAGTGGTATAGTGTTTGTGTGTATGCATTCTGAATTATTGAATATTATGATAACATACCCTGTACAATTATAATGTATATACTGCAATACAGAACTCGGAATCAATTTATTTGACCAATAAATATGGTGCATGTGTACGGTTTCAGGGCAAAGCGCAGTAGTCATAATGACCGATATCTAGACCCAAACAAATTTTTTTACAGTAGAACCTGTCTTGGATAACCACCTGCTTTCTCGGTTCCTCTTGAAATTGACCATATTTCCAATGTTTATTGACCTGTCATGGGCGACCACCCATCTTGAAAGACCACTTTTGCTAGGCTGAAGTGGCGGTCACTCAAGACAGGTTCTACTGTACATTTCAATTCTGCAATTTTGCCTAGGCAAATATGTCACCAGAGCTGCATGACGTTTATTGTATTTTACCCTTAAACCCTTCCTATATATACTATTGTTATGCACTGGTAATAATGCATGAGTGTATAAATACAGTGTGGTATGCCGCGTTCCAAGTAATGGAAGAAAATAATTCAACCATGCCAATTATGTTCAGTCAGAATGACTGACCCAACAACAGTTTCCAATCTAACATTCTAGAAGTGTTGAGAAACAACCCATCTTGCTTAGAGTCACTATCAACTGTTCACCCCTACCCCTAGTGATTTCGGTTTTCTCTTTCTACCACACATTTTCCTTGCTCTCTGTCAATATCAAATAGAATACCATGTTGTACCTGTTTCAAATTACCGTGGTAGTATACCCGCGGATATGGGTCAAATTCATTGACATGTATTTAAATACAAATGATCTTGAAGGGTTAAAATATGATAAAATGAAAAAGTATATATTTAAATACAAATATTTATTAAAGGTACTTTTCAGAATTCTTTTTACAAAACCGCCAATAGCAAAAATAATGGCAAATCTTATATTGAGATATGTTGTTTATCAACATAATTTGACGATGCTATGTACAAAAATGACATGAGATGTCGCTTACTGGCAGGCAATCTTTGATGTTTGTACCATGTATGGAAATACCATGTTGTACCTGTTTCAAAATGCCATGGTAGTATACCCGAGTACAGTGTATATTAAGTCACTGGCATTGGAACAGGGAAAGGGACGTTCCAAAAAAAAACACCTTGAGGTTCTCCAGACATCTAGATCTGCACCCCCTTGAGGCTAGCTGAAAAAAAAACATATGGCACTCTGAAAACCTAAATAAGCACCCCCATTCCGCAATATTTAGGGGTAATCCTATCTCCAGCCCACATACACCACAAACTGCACACCCCTTCCTAAATGTTGGGGGGCTAAGCTCCTAATCCACAACTATTAGGAACTAAGCCCCGCCCCAGCAGGTTACAATGCCTATGTAAGTAAAACAAGTATTACCATGTTTAATTTGTTTCCTACATGGATGTTAATTGATATGTATTTTAGTAGTAATATATTTAATGTTTCCAACAATAATTGTCTTGCTACCCCTGTTGTGAATGTCATTGTGACATGTAGTCTGTGCTATTTCAGATAATGGTTCATTACTGTTCACGAGTATTTAAGGATTAAATTCTTGACATGTATGCTCAATACTCTTTTTTTTGTATTTATCATATACTTAATTGTTCATAATGTATTATAATGTATACATAAGGATTTGAGAAATGATTTGTGTCATTATTAGCATTGCTTGCATTTATGTACATATATGCTCAATATACTTTATTTTGTATTTGTTTTATTTGGTCATTCAATATGCTTGGATATTAGTGTAGATTGCCTGTATGATTAATGTATTTGAATATATACTATAATACAAAAATTTGAAGATTAACGTGCACCTCTGTTAATGAGTATGTCATACAGATAATATTCTACAGGATATAGCCTATAGGATATTTCTTATAGGAAATATTCCATAGAAAATACTATAGGATATTTCCTATAGTTTTCTATAGAAAATTTCCTACAGAATATTCTATTAAAAAAATATAGAAAATGTCCTGTAATTTTCTGTAGAAAACCACAAAATTATGTCAAGTGTCAAGATAAGTGAGCGACTGGGGAGTAGTGATCATAACCAGATACATTTTACCATCAAAGTAAAATCAGAAAGGAATAGTAAAAAGCAGTATAGGAGAAATTTCCACAAAGGAAGGTATAAGAACATGAGGAAATATTTAGCAAAGATAGATTGGAATAACACACTGAAAAATAAAACAGCAACAGAATGCTGGGACATATTAAGGAATTAAATTAAGTGCATAGTCGGTCAATTTGTATCCTTCAAAAACAAGGGAAACGGTCCAAAAAGAAACACTTATCGAAAGAAGCCATTAGAAAAATTCAGTATAAACAAATGATGTGGAAGTCATATAGATGTACTGCAAATGATGAAGACTACAACATTTATAAAGAAGCATTTAACCAAGATAGAGCTGAAATTAGAAATTCAAAGAGAAGCTATGAACAACAATTAGCTAGTAATATAAAACATGACAGCAAGAGTTGTTATGCGTATGTTCGAAGCAAACAGAAAGATCGGTCTTCTAGAGATAGTGCTGGAAATATAATATCAGAGGAATTCTTAATGGCAGAAGACCAGGGAAGATATTAGTTCACTGCCAGTACCAGAGGCTAAGTTCAAGGGGGCAGATTCAGACTATTTAGGACAATTAATTGTAATCCCGGAAATGGTAGGTAAGGGCTATGAAGGATAATAAATCACCTGGAGTGGACGGATTCTGCCCAAACTACTTTTAGAAATTGTAGAACAAATTAGCGTACCGTTTGCAACAGTTTTCAATTTGTCATTAGAAAAGGGAGTGGTTCCTTTAGAATGGAAAGTAGCAAACATTATACCGTTATTTAAAAAAGGTTCGAGAAACAAGTCAGATAACTATAGACCAGTGAGTTTAACATCAGTGCTTTGCAAATCATTAGAAAGACTAATTAAAGATCACATGGTGGATTTTCTTGTTAAACATAACTTGATAAACCCATCTCAACAGCGATGTCATGCTTAACAAATATGTTATGTTTTTTTGAAGACATCACTAAGTGGGTAGATGAGGGATCACCAGTAGATATCGTCTACTTAGATTTTCAAAAAGCGTTCGACAAAGTACCACATCAAAGATTACTGCTTAAACTAAAAGCCCATGGCATAGGAAATGGTATAATAAACTGGATAGAAAAATGGCTGATTGACAAAAGACAATGTGTAGTAAAATAGGAAATAGGTATTGAGTGGTGTACCACAGGGATCAGTACTAAGACCTATATTATTCTTAATATATATCAACGATTTGGATGATGAAATAACAAGCAAGGTGTTGAAATTTGCGGATGATACAAAAGTGTGTAGAAGGATTAAAATTGATGGAGATAGACAGCATTTACAAGATGATCTTGACAGGTTGATCAAATGGACTGAAAAGTGGCAAATGCTGTTCAATTTCGGGAAATGTAAATGCCTACACAGGACATGGAAACGAAGAGGCAGAATATACAATAGGGGGTACTGTACTAAGTACTCCTGTAAAAGAAAAGGACTTAGGGTTAACCATTAGTGCTGATATGAAGGTTTCAGAGCAGTGCGGAATTGCAGCTTCAAATGGAAATAAAATCATTGGATTAATTAGGCGAAATATAGCGTATAATGAAAAAGAACTAATAATACCGCTGTACAAAACAATAGTGAGACCTCATTTAGAATATTGTATACAAGCGTAGAGGCCATATTGCAGGAAGGACATAGATATGCTAGAAAGAGTACTCAGGAGAGCAACTAAAATGATACCAAAACTTAGGGATCTTAGTTATGAAATTCGCCTAAAAGAATGCGGTTTAACAACACTAGAGACCAGTGGGATGAGAGGAGCTCAGACAGAAGTGTTTAAAATAATAAATGGTTATGAAAATATTGATAGAAATATGTTTTTCTCAGTTAAGAAAGATAGAAGGACTAGAGGACATGAAGTTACATTAGCAAAGGAGCCGTGTAGATTAGATATAAGAAAGTTCTCCTTTTCATAAAGGACTGTAAATGAATGGAACAGATTATCTGCTGATTGTAAAATAAAATCGACACATACCTCAGATAGGCGGGAAACACATAGATAAAAGCGTTGGACTCTCGATAGGCCAAAAGGCTTCTTTGTCCACCTGCCACCTACAGTTAGTTCTCTGGGTGGCAATCTTGTTAAATCTAATAACCACATTTCCTTAATTTTACAGAATTGTAAAAACATGTCCACAGTCTTCTCAATTAGAAACGTTCTACTTGCACGGGTCGGAACGATCAGGTTAAAAGCCCAAAAAAATATATATTATATTCATTTATCTAAAAATGCTTCACAAACATACAAAATATTGGACACGTATACGCTAGTTTTCGTTCACATTGGAAAATCGCTAACATATTTCCACTTATAATGAACCATTTTGGTGTTCAAATTGAAGTGAAGACAAGGAGACTTTTCATCCGCCGAAAGGTGTCTACTCCTCAGCGAGCAAAGGATCAATATCGTAAAATACAATCGATAGATTAGAACACATATAGATAACATAGAAAACACGTCGCTTCTATGTTCTTAGCATTGATTGATACTATGATTAAACAATCTCTCTTGGGTATTTTTCTGTAGTTTGTAGTCGCCACTTACTGTCACCTACGATGACGGGGATAACGCATCATATTCAGACCTTTTAGAATAAACGTTGTGTTTCCTATTACATGCATTAGGGGATGTATGTAAGACCATTGTTTTGCCAAATGCCCCGCAATTCGGCACAAACTCGTGCCCATAGCAGGAAAGATAAAGAATAACGATGGGCACTACATGGCCAAATAGAACTCGATGAAATGGCTCACAATGTTTTGACTGTCGTCTCCAATTCGGCACAAACTCGTGCCCATAGCAGGAAAGATAAAGAATAACGATGGGCACTACATGGCCAAATAAAACTCGATGAAATGGCTCACAATGTTTCGACTGTCGTCTCATTCATTGAGGTCATCGTTTGATCAATCAAAGAAAACCTTCCCAACATCAACCAGACACACATGATTCTCAGAAGAGCCAATAGTGAAACAGCACATCTTAAACGTGGTGTAACTACACAAGATCATGTTCAACGTCTCGGCAACATGGCACTACTGCGAATGTAATGTGGGGAGATGTAAGCACTGTTGGTTTTGCTGTGAAGAAAAGGAAACTGATCATGACGGGCAAGACTTGCAAGGGGTATTTCCCAGATAGAATCAGCTGTACCCTACTTATTGACAGAGCTGGTATGTAACTAAGTACATTTACTTATTCACAGTACTTAAGTAGATTTGTTTAATGTACTTGTAACGAAGTACTTTTGTAGATGAATTTTACTTGTAACGAAGTACATTGATGTGTACTTTTTTACTTTCTACTTCCATATTTTTTAGTTACGTTTTATGTGATAACTCAAGGGATGAAGAAGCTTCACCGGGCTTTTGTTTGCATTGGTAATCTTTAACTGACTACACTTTGGTGGAATCATGGCTTCTTTTGCGCTAACTCTGATGTTTACATGCAGGTGATATTGGAACAGTGTGATTGCTGCATGACCAAAGGGATTCATTGGTCCTTTGAAGTTTAGTCCTTAGCCTAAACTCCTTTTACAGAAGGTTAATGGGAGAGAATTTATTGGCTTCCCATTCATTCACTGAAAAATATGGAAGTAAAAATTGCTGGGTAATGTTTGACCAGCACTTCGTCTTATAATACCAAGTTTAGTTGGTGGCTACCTGCACACAACTGACCTGATCACTCCTAAAGGTGTGAAAAACATCCTGATGCCTTTGTTTTGAGTCAATCTTGCTGTTTTTTTTTTAATACTCTGGCTCATTGGATAGGTAATGCACATCGTACGATATGTCATATGGGTCTGTTAACGGTTGTAATGCAGTTTAATTAAGTTTGCATTCTGCCCTCCTGTTGTATACTAGTGCATGTATTTTTGAACCACTGATTATCGTGAATACATAATGTTTATTATTATTATTACTAAGTAATAGCGATATAAGTATTTACCTGAAAAAAGCCTTTGCTGACACCCGGATATGTTTGTACTCTTTTACTTAAGTACTTTTCTATAAAGTACTTTTTACTTTTACTTAATTACTTTCTTGGGGTATACTTTTACTTTCACTTAAGTAGTTTTTTGTGGAACTTAGTTACTGAATTGGAGTACTTGTACCAGCAGTACTTATTGGACCCTAACGATGCGGTGAGTGAAGGGTGAGCAGATACGTCTTTCGGATTAGTTATAGTCCAAGGCATAACGAGGACTGACGCCGTTAATTGTTGATGCTAGTCGACTATTACTACTACGTCGTTGAGATGTCGTATTTCACTCTGCTGGTTGTTGGGCAAGTATCGTCCTGCACGTCCTGGGCATGTGAAGAGAAAAACTAAACGGAACGAATAGTGCCATAGCTGAAACAACACAAGAAGATGGCTGTGAGATTAGTGCTCTATGTTTACAGGAAACAGAAGAGGCTGACACTTCTTTATTTCAAATAGATGGATATTCATTAATATGCCAAGGCAAAATCTGTAATGGACATGCTGGCTTGGCAATCTACCTCAGCAACAAATACAATTACAAATCTGTAAAAATCCATGCTAACACAGACATTTGTGAAGGTCAATTTATTGAAATAACTTGTTGTGCCATGAAGAAAAAAATAATTCGTGGAAATATATATAGACCACCTAGAGATGTAATTGAAAATTGCCGTATATTTACAAACGAATTTGCATCAAATTTTGTTGATTTACAAAAAGTGAAATAATAATTGCAGGAGATTACAATATTGACCTGCTTAAAATTAAAGAAAAACCAATAATATGTGAATATTTCGATACAATCGTTTCACATGGTTTCTTCCCTAAAATTAATATGCCAACACGACTTTCAGAATATCATGGAACACTCATTAATATTGTTTTATGTAATTTGTCAAAAGGATTCTTCAAATCCTCAACTGGTATTTTAGTGAGCAATATTTCTTATCACTTTCCATACTTTCTATGTCTGGACTATGTCGAAACCTCTAATGTGATACCCAGGTTTATACGAATAAAACAAAAAATTCCTGACTCACTCAAAAAATTTAAATAATAAACTCAAATCTTTATAATAAACTTAATACAGATACTCATGCGGATCCGAATGAAAATTACAATATTCTCGATGAAATTGTTACTGCAGCAATGGATAAATGTCTACCTATTAAAGTAATTAAATTTAACAAATATAAACATAAGAAAACTCCTTGGATTACCAAGGGCATTATTATGTCGATAAAATTTAGAAACAAATTGTATTCGAGAATGAAACAGACTCACGTAAATACAGAGCAGTATCATAAACTTAAAACTTACTTACATACTTATAATAAAATTCTTTAAATAATACTAGATTAGCTAAGCAAATGCATTACCAATCCAGTTTTGAAAAGGATAAGCATGATGTTAAAAAGACGTGGTGTTTAATTAAAGAAATTATTCAGAAAAGTCAAAAGAAAGAACAATTTCCAGATTTGTTCAAAGTCGATGGGGAAATGATTAGCGACAAATGCATTATTGCAAACAGATTTAACACGTTTTTTATTAATGTTGGTCCTAGTCTAGCCTCAAAAACAACTACCAGTGGAGGTAAATCATACATATATTACCTGAAAAACCCGATATTTCACACCTTCAGCTTTAACCTAATTAACATGGAAACTGCTGTTAATATAATTGTTCGTTTACCTCCAAAATCAAGTTGTGGAAAAGACGGTATTTCAACACAATTACTAAAATTTATTTAAAAAAATGATATCAACAATGCAGTCACTCTAAGTATTAATCAATCAGTAATAACTGGTATATTTCCAGACAAGTTTAAAATTGCAAAGTCTTACCCCTCTTCAAAAAGGTGATGTTTCTGACTTTAACAATTATCGTCCTATTTCTATCCTGCCAGTGATTTCAACAATTTTTGAAAGAGTTATGTTTGATCAAATCCACGATTATTTCCATTCTAAAACGTTATACTGCAATAGCCAATATGGGTTTAGAAAGAAACATTGTACTGCTACAGTAGAAATCATAGACAGAATTATACAAGAACTTCGCATCGGTTACTCCAATAAACATATACCTTGATTTATCAAAAGCATTTGACACAATTAATCACTATATATTGGTACAGAAGTTAAATTACTATGGATTAAATGACAAGGCTCTGGACATTTGTAAGTGTTATTTACAAAATCGTAAGCAGTACATAGAAATTGAAAATTTTAAGTCTAAGGAAATAGTCATCAACACCTCATGGTTCAATATTAGGGCCACTCTTATTTATTATATCTATAAATGACATAGCACTTTCTAGTGACCTTTCCAAATTCATAACGTATGCTGAGTCATACAAACAAAATAGCAAATATATCTAAAACAATAGACATACTAAATAAAATTAAACACTTTTTACCACCTAATACATTATATATTATGTACAATGCTCTTATTCTCCCTCATATCAATTATGGCTTACTTTTGTGGGGTCATCAGGCACATCGAATTTTCAAATTACAGAAAAAAGCAATACGAATAATATCCTTAAGTAAATACAAAGCTCACACATGTCCTATTTTTAAAAGACTTCAGTTGCTAAAGTTGGATGACATTTATAAAATACAACAATTAAATTTTTACTATAAATTAATTAACAATCTGTTACCCTACTACTTCAATGTTTTTTCCAAACACACGCATCTATGATATTCATCATAGTGAAAGAAATAATATGTATATGTCCAGATTCAAATATGAATTTGCGAAAAAATGCATTAGGCACAACATAGTTGAGACAGTTAACAATACACCAAGTATTATCATTAACAGTCACAGTCTATATGGTTTCTCAACATACACAAAAAAAGTTTTATTTTAAATTATGAATCCAGTTGTCGTATATATAATTGCTTTTATTTGTAATTCGTAATACGTATTGAAATGTATACCTAGGTATCCATATGTACGTCAATGTGTATACGAGTACATATAATCAATTCTTGTATTATGTATGCATGTTGATACGTTGAGTAATCTATCAACTATAAAAACAAGTCATATTATATTCTGGGTTGTATCATGTAAATTGTATTATTGTTTATATTTATGGGGTGGCTCCTGTGCTAGCGATATTATATATCTTAATGAGAGTCTCCCGACCTTATCTATTACCTACGTTATTCGTCGTATATGTACCGTATGTATAGGTCAAATCAATTGATTCTGATTCTGATTCTGATGACAGGCTGACAACCGAATAACCGAATAACCAAAAACCCAGCAGGAGAATGTAGAAATCAGCAAAGAGGTCAGCCGTTAATTGAAACGTACAAAAAACACTAGGGATTGGAAATGTGTTGCGTTCAAAGATGACAAGAAGATGTACGAAGGGGAGATAACTGAGATCGATGAGGGGAAGATTACACTTCCCACATTAATCCCTTCTGTTCCAACAGGCAGGTAGATCACAGCATGCATTTAGGTTATGCTCTCTATGTGCTAGGGTCGTTTCTCACCATTACCAAACATTTACAGGCCAGTTCAGTGTTCTACGTTATCCGTTTTCAACGTCACCCAATTAATTAAACTCCTTATAATATTATGACACATCGAATGACCAGACCATTGTGTTCATTGTGTGGATTTGTAATAACAAAATATGTATACCATTAAATAAGACAAACATCTTGTCAGAGTTTGCTACTTGTCTTCTACGTTTTTATACAAATATCTCCACAAAAGGTAGAATACAGGTACAAGACAATATAACATTTGGTTTGGTGTGCCGCGAGAACCTCGCAAACTCGAAAATGTGCAGAGAGATCAAAACAGTTAATTTAAGAAGCACTGACATAGCGAACGATCTTTTCCTTCCCCGTTTAGTTTTACTCGTGCCGGCGATGGCTGCACATCACGGTCTCGAGTTGATCGTCAATTTGATTTATATTCTTACAATCTACGCACATATCAGAACATGCACATTTGGCTCTGCATACCAGAATTTATACTGCTTTCAATGGCGCACAAATGGAAATATCGGATTTAAAAAAAATAGTGCTATTTTTTTAGAAAAAAAATTCAGCTCACATGTTTCGCACTTCCGACCAATGTTCGCAAATGCTCATTTGTAAATTACTTAGCGGTACCATAACACATTTAGCTGTATACAATACAGGGGGCCAGTGTTTCTTTAAGGAGCCCGTTCTGTACGTTGTTCCTCTACTTTATCACATTTATGTTGATAAGAGAATGTGTACACACACAATTATTCGCACGCACGTACGCGTGCATACTCGCACAAGCCCGCGCGCGCACACACACACACACACACACATACTCTCACACACACGCACACAGACACACACACACACACACACAATGCCCATACGGTAGGTAGATAGGTCCTTCATTACCTCGCGATGCTTGGTTGATTGTGGGCACTTTGGTAACCCAGTGTATATATAATAAACATGTTCGCCTTTCAAACGATGTAAGTCTCGCTTATGCCCTTACAATGATCTGTTTTATCAGTTCGTGGCATTTGACGCTGTTGAGAGCACATAGTTTTCTGATGTTCCCGGAACTGCGCAGTTACACGCCAATAACCCAGAATGACGTTTCTAAATATTAGTTTGCAAAGACGTCACAAAGTAGATGTCGTCAGGTGTAAAACTGCGGTTTATTATATTCAAGCGAAAGGATAGATGCTAGATAACATCGCCCCCCCCCCCCCCTCTCGCTGTTGTCTAGCACAATAATTATTTCTTTCCAACGTCTGGTTCGTTTTATTGCTGACCGCCCATGCGTTGAAATGAATCATAAACAAAATAATCGACTATGTTTTAGTCGGACTCATGTCGATAGTTTTAACATATCAGTCAGGGTGCATATACGTGGTATCGGCTTTTTCTCAAATTACCTTATAAAAGCCGCCATAGCTACGATTATTTCAACGAAAGCATACTTAATTTAATACAAATCTACACACCACATTTTTGCATCGATTGGCGGCAGGTATTTTCAAATGTGCAATACGATTTGTCGTTCTTTGGTTGCACCGTCTACAGTTGTCTACCCGAGTTACGCAAATCAATTTATATGTTTCCACATCAGTTTGATAAACTTTGAGTGTAAATAATTCGACTTGTCCTGCTGCTGTAATGTATTGGGCGAGCACCTGTGGGATCTATGCATGATTGTATTGATATGACAAAAGAATGTGAAGTGTAATATGCACACACGCACGCAGACACGGGCCCCTCTTTTTATCCATGCCTTTCTTTCTCTTTATCATTCTCTCCTTTCCTATAGCCAGCCTCCTCTCTTCCATCCTCTCTTCCATGCTTTCTTCCCTCGTGTCTCACATCCTCTCTCCGGCTATCTCTCCTTCTCTCTCCTTCACTTTCCATCTTTCTCATTCTCTTTCATTCTGTCTCCTTAACCCTCCTTATGTCTCCTTTTCTCTCCTTCTCCCTCCTTCTTTGTCCTTCTCTGTCTCCTTCTGTCTTCTCCCTATGTATCATCCTTTCTCCGCTTTCTCCTCCCTCTATTCTCTCTCCAGCTCCCCTCCTTACCCCTCCCATCTCCCCCTCCTTACCCCTCCCATCTCTCCTTCTCTCTACATATCTTGCTCCTCTTTTTGGCATCGCCTCCTTCTCTGATCTATATTCATGGTAGTGTCATTCCAATTTACCAACACATTACACACAAACGAAAAATATATACGTTTACACATAATTAATTGTTTTTGATATCCACACCCATCACTGAAAGAAATTATGTAACTCTAATTAATATAATATAATATAATATTTGTATTACTATTGCTGCTATTATACCAGTATGTTATTTTAATTATCATTCACTAATATTTACTATCAATTTATTAATCAATTATTATATTTGATTTTAATCGACACTATCAGACTATTATATATCCTTTTGTATGTATACTGGTAAAGCCTTTAGCTTGGGTTTCTTTAAACATTAGCGGATACTCATATACCTTTGACTCCGAATATGCAGGACAGTCCGCCTTTAGTGGCGTCACACGGTGAATGTAGAACCACCCAAAGGTTATCTCATTTTAATCACTAGAGGACAGCATCACCGTTCCAAATTTATTAGCTGGGTATTATTTCATCGAAAAACCGGGATGGACATCTACCATACTATTTTCGAGCAGGGCTCTTCATGTTTTAAAAGTACTAAATAGTTTACTTCCCTGGTTATTTACTTAAATCATTGTTATATAGCTTACATACTTTCGGCCGTGCAATAATGTATCGCATATTGTATACATATTGCATTGTGTGTAAATGTTTATATTTGTTTTTAAAGTTCACCCAAAACATACGAACACCCCTCCATCAACAAATGCTTTATCCTTCATCGTCGTTGACATTGATGTAAAAATAGATCGTCAGCGTGATGGATGTTGTGGTGGGGTAATAATCTAGGTTATATGAATACATTAGTAAACTTATGACTGTGACTTATTTGGAAACAGGCTGCACAAAAATTACAACGGGAACCAAAAGAACACAAGATAAAGATTAAATAACGATGTTCGTTTTGCTCGTCCGTCGCATTTATTCTGGAAATGCCAATACACAATCGCCTTACCAAGGCAAAGGCAATGCCAATGGACTGGTCGACAATGCCACAATTGTCTTCCCGGACAGCGGGACACTTCCATTGAGAAGGGAGTAAACTGTTAACTCCATATATGAAGTGCGTCAACACAATAACATTACGTGATTACACGATTTTGCAGATGAAACAGCAACGTTACAATATATATTCGGTATTGGCATGATAACGACATTCTTCAATTTCTTGTTAATAATAATAATAATAATAATATATTTTATTTCGTATAGCGCCACATCCAGTATTGTTCGTGGCGCTTCACAACATATTAAAATACATAAAAATCGTAGAATTGCAATAAATATGTATATGTATATTAATTTAAAATAAATATTAGTGGTAAAGAATAAAATAAATAAATACATACATATTGAATAATGTAGAATTTATAAATAAACAAGTAAATAAATATCAGTTATTCATCAAAATTAAATAATATTGATAATAATCAATCTAGCACAATAACTATATAAAATTAATAATAATAAATAATTTAATAAAACATTTGATATAAAATAGTTTACGTGAGGAATAATGAATAATCATTATACGAATACGATAACTAATTAAAATTGGTTTTAGTAGAGGGCAGTGTTCATGTAGAGTGGCACTAATATGAAACACAAAAGAAATGTGTCTTCAGACGACATTTGAAGCTGGCGAGAGTGTCACAGGTTTTAACAGCACTCGGTAAAGTGTTCCATAGGGACGCAGCAGCTACAGCGAACGAGCCGTCTCCAGCCTTGATACGAGTGCGCTTCACTTCCAACATGTTACTGCTGGCAGAGCGCAGTGCTCTTGCTGGTTGATATGGGTGCACGAGTTCACACAGGTACACGGGCGCGTCATTGTGCATGGCTTTGTATGTGAGTACCAGTATCTTGTAATCCACTCTGCGCGCAACAGGCAACCAACGAAGTTCGCGTAACAGGGGCGTGGCGCTGTCACTACGTGGACGACGCAGGATCAGTCTGGCAGCCGAGTTGTGTATTCGTTGCAGACGCGCGATGTTAACTGCAGACGTGCCGTACAAGAGTGCGTTGCAGTAGTCAATCCGCGATGTGATGATGGCATTGACTACGCGTTCCTTTGTTGGTTTGGGTAAAAAACGGCTAATCTGATTGATATGGCGGAGGTAGAATGAGCATGCGCTGACAGTTTGCGACACTTGCTTTTTCATATCTAGGTGCCTGTCAATGGAGACACCAATACTTTGAACACATCTTGAAGCTGTAATTATAGAACCACCAACGCGAATCACAGTGCCGTCAACGATTGCATCCGCAGACTTGGGTACAATCGGAAGATACTGTGTCTTGCCGTCGTTCATGCACATAGAATTCCATGCCATCCAGTTCTTTATTTCACCCAAACAGTCCTCCATTTGCTGAACCGCAGCCGTTAAAGCGGAACGATTCAGGTCGAAATGTGAGTAGATCTGTAAATCGTCAGCATAGTGATGGAAGAAGAGTCCATGGGCTCGAATAATGTCACCGATAGGTTGGACATATAATGAAAAGAGCAGTGGTCCAAGGACGGAGCCTTGCGGGACACCTGTTGTTAGAGTAGTAATACTCGACGACTGGTCACCGATTACAATTCGCTGCGTCCGGTCTTGCAGGTACGATGTCATCCAGTCCAGTGCTTTTCCAACAAAGCCATAGCGCAAACGTAGATGCTTAATCAAGATGTCGTGGTTGATAGTATCGAAGGCGGCACTAAAATCAACGAGAACCAAGATGGTTCCTTGTTTATTGTCCATGGCTGTTTTGATGGCACTTGTAACGTACAGTAGCGCGGTTTCGGTCGAATGTTTTTTCCGATACGCCGACTGAAAGCACTCAACCATTTGCTGGTCAGACACATGCGTCATTATCCTAAGCGCGACCACTTTCTCAATTACTTTGGATAATTGTGTAAGGTTGCTCACAGGTCGATCACTGCTCAGAATGTCTTTGTCACGTGATGGTTTCTTCAAAAGCGGACGGACATTTGCATGCTTCAGCGACTTTGGCACGACTGCCTCGTCCAGCGAAGCATTTGTAATCCGTGTAATGACAGACACAATACTTGTCATATTGTCTCTTAGCTGAATTGCAGGCAGAGGATCCAACGCGCACGTTTTGCCAGTAGTACCACAAATCGCTGTGATCTCTGTGTTCGTTGTTGGATCAAACGCATGGATACTGTCAGTGAAACAACGTCTTTCAACTGTTGGCCTATCAATGATGTTAAAACACTGCAGACCTGACAGGAGCTTGTCAATCTTTTCACTAAAGAAACGTGAAAATTGTTCGCATATTTGGGCTGTCAAGTGGAATTCAGGGTGTTCCTGTATGCGGTGGCCATCAAGCGATCTCAGTAATCGAAACATGGTTTTGTTGTTTGCCTTCTCCAGGCGGTTTTGATAATAATCCGTTTTGCGTGCCGATATCAAAGCAGTGCATTCTTCACGAGCGGTGACATATAATTGCCGATGAATTTCCAGTTTAGTTCTTCTCCACACATTCTCCCGTTTCCGCTTCTTATCCCTGGCGTCGTCGATGTCAGAGTCGTACCAGGGATGTGGTGTGCTGTCTCTTACTTTCACATTGCGTAACGGGACATGTTTGTCAAGGCACTCAGTGAGACAGGTGTTGTACATCTCCACCAAATCCTCTGCTTGTCGATCATTCGCGCATGTACGCAATGTCATGTCAGCACATACAGACTCGATACCGTTTCGGAGTGCATCTGTTTCAATGTTCCTGAAATTCCGCTTTGCAATCGTCTTAGTTTTTACTGCAGGCTTCAATGCTCTTAGTGTGAGTTCAATGCGATGGTGGTCAGACAGAGAGTCAGGATGCACAGTAACGGAAGTAATGAAGTCGTCATCAGTTTGACTGATCGCAAGATCCAATATATGTCCAGATTGGTGCGTCGGCGAATGTACATGTTGAGTTAGATTGAACGATTCACATAGAGTGCGAAGTGGTTCTGATTTGAGGGTATCATCAAAATGAACATTGAAGTCACCAATGATGACAGTAGGAACAACGGATATGGATGCCTCGATGAATAGCTGCTCAAGTTCAGCGTAAAAATTCGATATTGTTCCAGATGCCTTACTTGATGCAGGCGGGTGGTAAACGACCCAGATGTTGTATTTCAACAAGAACGGGTTGGTGAGTTGCAGACAGAGAAGTTCGATGGTTGTGAATGGCAGCTTTGGGAGGATCTTGGTGTTTAAGGTATTTCGATGAACTATGGCAACTCCGCCGCCACGACCAGAGGCACGTGCTACATGATTGAATGTGTAGCCGGGAGGCGTCAGTTCAGCCACAATCGCTTCGTCTCCAGTTTTTTTTAGCCACGTCTCGGTGATGGCCAAAACATCCCAATTGTGTTGGATAATTTCCTCATTTATAGTCACCGTCTTATTTTTACAGATCTTGCATTGATCAATGCTATGTTGGTGTAACGATTCTTAAAATCCTTGTCATCAGTTTGACAAGACGACAGTTTCACACGTGTAATGTTTGCGTTGTTGACACCGCGTTGGTGATAAGTGGGTGTAAAGCTGGGCCGACGTCCAATTACTGGACGTATTGTACGATGGCGATTGCGACCGGCTCTGCAACCTCGTGTGACCGCACAAATTCCATTGTCCTTTAAAGGTGTCGAACAAAGGCTGAGGCAGCCTTCCGCCAGTAACACTCGCAATGTTATGGGCGAATAGTTCCTGCCGAGTGTAGGTCACCATGGGTACAGGTGTGCCACCGGAATAAAAGTCGCAGAAATACACGCACATATAAAACCAATAACACGAACGAACAGCTCCGTGCATTCAGGGTAATGTTATCAAAACGATGTTCAAATCTCACCAGTGTTGTAGTAATACAAATTAGTAAAATTCAAGTTTAAACACAGAGCAAATAAATAGCTGTCACTGGGGCGCTTGTCACATGATCATTCCTGCGAATGTAGGCGTCACTCTAGTTGCGCTGCAACGTTTACGATGGACATGTTGGCCAGCAACAGTCGCCTGGAAGCTGACACGCATGATGCAGAACAACAAGCGTCATGTGTCAAACCAGAGCTACGACGTGTCAATGGAAAATCCAAAGTGGGGGAGAAGGTGACACGGTTCGCTCGACGCCACTGTCCTGCCTCAGTCACCTGACTGAATGGACTACGACCTGAACCCCTTTTATTGTTTGTTCTGTAATATATTTTGAGAAAAATAAATAAATCATATGATTGATTGATTGATTGATTGATTGATTGATTGATTGATTGATTGATTGATTGATTGATTGATTGATTGATTGATTGATTGATTGATACATATTTCACGAATAATGGATTTTACCGTATGCCACTAAAACAACACAGTACATATTATTACTTTCGAAACATATACTATACTTTCTAAATACGTGTCAATATCAATTGTTGCCTACAGTACAGCGATTACTGCACTACGATTCGCCATCTAGCACTGTCTCGCACGATGGTTTTGCCACCTAGCGAGTGTTATACAGCACAAGTCTATGCTAATGACGTACAGTGTATTTGTGCCATCCATTCGTAGAGCCTAAGGACAGACTACGCATTCTCCCATGGTTACGGGTATTTGGATCATTAGCTCTCGTCCGGACAAACTTCAGTCGACGAGGCAATTGCAGAGGCCCGATGCAGACGTGAGGAACACTTCTCGGTAGGATGAGGTTGAATATGCTAGACAAGTTGTATGTTACATGCAAGGACGTTCGGGTGTCACATACGAGGGCGTTTCATGAGGCAGAGAGACATTACCCGGAAAAGACAGGGATTACCAAAATTACCCGAGTATGTCTAGTGTTTTTGCGCTACCCCAAAACTGTCTTTACAAATTATTATTTATATATTAATGAACTAGATATATTAATAGGAATCCAAACAAATATTTCACTGTATCTGTCTGTCTGTATGTCTGTCTGTCTGTCTGTCTGTCTGTCTGTCTGTCTGTCTGTCTGTCTGTCTGTCTGTCTGTCTCTCTGTCTGTATGTATGTCTGTCTGTCTGTCTGTCTGTGGGTGTGAGCGTGGGTGTGGGTGTGAGCGTGGGTGTGGGTGTGAGCGTGGGTGTGAGCGTGTGTGCGCGCGTTTGTGTGCGCGAACGCGTGTGTGCGCGAACGCGTGTACGCGTGTGTATATGCCAGCTGTATATATTGGTAGTATTATCATTACTATCACTGCAATTAACACATTTGCTAGTCACTGAAACCCTGCCGTGTTGTATGTCCATAACTGAATTTTTACCGCACCCAGCTGTTCTTTTTTTCTGTTTGGTTCTGTCTGTAAGTATTGCGATCAGTTGCTCTGTACAAAAAAACGTTTATTTGTTTGCTGTATGCTATAATCAGATGTATTGTCGGCATTGCATCTACTTAACGCCTGGCTCAAAGGTGGAAATTTCATCGAGGTTAAGCGGCATCTGGCGGACAACGAAAACAACATAAGCACTCCAGACGAAGTGAGTAGGGATGGACTAGCACAGTACCGCATCACATAATGGACAGCGGTTTGTAACGGAGAAGTTGTTTTCGAGTTCAAATCGATGTTCGTTATGCACAGGTTTTGTTTGATCAACGCACAACAAATACATTACGTAAAACGCAAGTACCACAATGAATACACACATACGAACTACAGTACTATTGTGCAATAACAACATCGGACAAAGTATAATTGATAATCAATAGACGGTGATCACAACAACACATGAATACGGTGATCACAACAGCACATGAATACGGTGATCACAACAACACATGAATACGGTGATCACAACCATATAAACATCAACGTAAGTGCATCACAATATACATAGTAGTTTGTGTAACATCAGCAAATATGCATATTATTGATGTCAAAACAATATGAATGTGATCACAATACGTGATCAATCAGATAAACACGGAACAATAGTGCTACTATACAAGAGGATAACAAATGATTACAGGACGGCAACCATGCAATCCACCTAGCCATCCTGCGAGACATTGGGGCAAGGAGCAGATGTGAATCCACAGCGACAATCGGTTCGTTTATATTTGACTAATCAGAGTACTAAATACCCCGATAATGTTGTGTATCAACGTTCTGGACAGATAATGAGCAAAACAACTGTTACAACTTTTGTTACAACAATGTCTGTATTTGCACTTAAAGTTTGCTTATCGTGTCCTTGGTAAATAAAATAGTTTGCCTACAATGCGAACTATCAACAAAGGTGTGTTATTTTGACAATTACAACTACATTGTAGCGGCAACATTGTTCGATTAAGCACGTGCGCATAACTGTAATATAGTAATTGTCTTGTTTTCTCAAGGACAGAAACACGGCACTGCATCTTGCCGTGGAGAGAAATGACAAGACAGCGGTTAAAGCACTACTGGAAGCTAAATATGATATCAACATAACGTCACAAGTATGGCACTACGTTAAACAATTCGTCGTCTCTTCCTGCAATCAACAGGCATGTAGTGAGGAGAATATCGTCACCAGCACGAGCACTAATGAAAAAACGACGAGAAATGGTGAATAATGGCGACCGTAAAAAACAAATAGAGTACGCAGAAATATGCAAGACCATCAAAAAGAAAGCGATGGAGGACATCAGAAAGTACAAACAAGAGATCATACGAGAAAGGATTATGTCATCAAAGAGCCTGAAGAAAGCGGAACGAACGCAGGCACTAGGCCGAGACAGACTGATTACATTTCTAGACAAGCAGGGTAGAGAAATACAACACCTAGATATGATCATGGAATGAATAGAAGAATTCTGCACCGAGCTATATGACAGTGAACAGAGTACCATAATTCACATCGACCCGAAAGAGGTACCAGAGATAACACCATGGGAAGTGGAAGCTGCGCTAAGAGATATGAAGAATGGGAAGACATCAGGCAACATCCATATAAACATTGAAACATTAAAAGCAGGAGACGTTATAATCTGGAAGACACTGGCTAAGCTGTATAGTAAATGCTTATCAGAAAGACGAATACCCACAGCTTGGAAGAACGCAAAGATGGTGATAATCTTCAAGAACGGAAATAAGAAAGACTTAAAGAACTACAGGCCGATATGTATGTTATCAAACATCTACAAATTACTCACAAAGATACTAACGAATAGACTAGAGAGAACATTGGACGAAAACCAACCACGAGAGCAAGCAGGATTCAGAAGCAGGTACTCAACGACAGACCACATACACGTCGTAAACCAACTGAAAGAGAAGTGCCGAGAATATAATATCCCGCTCTGCATCGCTTTCGTAGACTACGAGAAGGCTTTCGACTCGGTGCAAACTCAAGCAATACTGACCTCCCTTCAAGAACAGGGGATTGAAGATGTGTACATCGATCTCCTAAAAGACATTTACACCAACAGCTCGGTGACAGTCCGCCTACACAAAAAGAGCTACAAGATCAACATCAAGAGAGGAGTACGACAGGGTGACATCATAGTGTCCAAGCTGTTCACGGCAACACTCGAAAGCGTATTCCGAAGACTGACATGGGAAACCAGAGGCTTGATAATAGACGGAGAATATCTTAGCGATCTTCGCTTCCCCGACGACATACTCATATGCGCTACTACACCGCAAGAACTATAAAACATTCTGCAGGAGCTAGCTGATGAAAGTGAAAAACAAGGTCTCAAGATGAACATCTCGAAGACAAAAGTGATGCTAGAAAATGACACACTAATATATATCAACACGATGCAGATAGAGAACGTTGAAAGCTACGTCTATCCGGGACAGCTATCCTGTATCAGACACAAAAACCAAGACAAGAAGATTCTAAGAAGAATCGCCGCCGGCTGGACAGCATTCGCCAAACACCGCGACATCTTCAAGAGTAACTTTGGAACCTGCTTGAAGAGACAAGTATTTAACTCATGCGTACTTCCAGCGATGACATACGGCGCGGAAACATAGGCACTCACCATTCAGGCAAAGAACAAGCTAGCAGCCGCACAAACAAACAAAGAAGTATGTTAAACATCACATATCGGGAGAGAAAAACAAACATTTGGGTAAGGCATCAGACAAAGGTCATAGACGTGATAGAACAAATCAGGAGACAGAAGTGGACTTGGACAGGGTACATCAGCAGACTACGAGAAAACCGATGGACATCGCGTATCACAACCTGGAGACCTTACGAAGGGAAACGATCTAGAGGAAGACCGGCGAGACGGTGGAGAGACGAACTGGACGATTACTGGCAGAGGATAGCGCAAGACAGGCATATTTGAAACCGACATTCTGAGGCCTACGCCCAACCACGGGATACTACGGCTGCACAATGATGATGATGATATGTATATATATATATATATATATATATATATAACGTTGTCACCTGAATGTAGAGCGACAATATCACAATTGTTAATGTTACATATCTACTTCTAAAAACTATACAGCTGATATTTCTAACGTTGTAACCGAACGTACTATTTACAATACAACCAAAAAGCCTTCTAATATAAGCATTATAGCATGCAACTTGTATCTTAGCATGTATGTATGCTTTGTCCAAATGTAACCACCGCCGAGCATAACACAAACACAACGCAGATGCCGTTTCAAATCATCATCATTCGCATATTGGGCTAACATTATTCGCATATGCGCGAATCTGTGAACACATTCTAGTGTATTCATGCTTAGAATCTGGTGGAAAATTTCAGATGAAAACCACTTGGTTAAAAGCATTGCACGCAGATCTATATACAACATTTGTACATTATTATTATTATTATTATGTTTATCACCAACCCATACACATGCGTGTGAACCAATAACCTATTAAGCAGATACAATGAAATGTAATGCAAATTGACCTGGAGTACACATTACGATTTAATGAAAAGAGACGAGTACGACAATCTTCCCTGAACACGACACTTCTGCTGTATTATTTAGAATGCCTTGCGTTGCAGTTTAGCAACAAACACTCCCAACCTGTGTAAGTGTGATTTCATGCTAGACAATCGTTTGCTGAGATTAAAGCTTAATTAATCAATTAATGTGTGAACTGGCGTTGTCGTTTAGTTTACACTGTCATTTCGAATAGTTGTTCTCGTGTTGTATTCTTCACAATACAACATTTGCTCATACAACGTGAATCGAGAACTGGTTTTGTTACATTATGCGCATAATTGGTTAACATTCGCAGTAGCAGTAGACACCCTATACGGTCTTTGCTAGGAAAAACTGTCTTCCCAAATGAAACTGCAACATCAATCATTGTGTGGTGACACCTTTCCGCGAATGGCGTTATCCAAGCCTACGACCCACCTATTGACAAACGATGGACAATTATAACATGATTGTGAATAAACAGAAACAATTCACCACCGAAAATATGTCTTCCAGCGTACAAAAAAGAACACTGTGGAAACGGCAAGATCGGTTGGACCTCCATGTAATCTCTGTTCGGATAAGTTACAGAATTATACTCAGAATTATATGTTTTCTAAATATCAGGGACGCGAATTATCATGATACATATTTGGCATATTTGGTACATATGAAATTCAAAAATTCCTTTAAGCCACACATGTCTAACATAATTTGCCGAGATGTAACCAATATAATTCGTAGCAAAGTTTCAGGTAGCAGCACTTATGACAACTATTTGACCACGTTTGTTCAAATGGATCAACAAGGGATATGGTAACAATTTCATCGTTCCCTGCTTCATTCTGACTCTCCGATATCACTCGCTGCCCAAAGACCCTCCTACCTCTTATGACCTACTCGAAACAGCTTGAACAAGTTGTCTCTGGTCATAAGCTCAGCCATTGTTGCCTTGACAACTGAGTGGCCAGACAAAGGATCGTTGTATCCTGCAGTTTACAATCACATGAAAGATTGTGAGTGTAAATATTACGCGAACATAAATCAGAATATACGTTAATATGAACATGTCTTGACGAGTGAAGATATCACAACGCAATTCAACTACGATATATTTTGTATAAGATAAACGTTTTGAACATAGTCGATGTGCCATCTCGCCAAGATTTCCTTGAGCTCATAAGCAGGTTTTCGTTTTAAATATCGAGCTCGTGTTTAGGTTAGTATCGAAACAAAACACCAAGTTTCACTATTCCACCACTCCTAAAAGGTATATATTTTGACGAGTTTATGCAACGTCAATAAAAATGGCATAATTTAATGTAATAAAGAGTTTCAGGATGAGATCTTGTTTTTCACAAATAATCCAGTTTCTAAAATGTGAGCGAAGAGTAATGTGCAAATTGTGTTGTCTTTATCTCAACATTTTTCTAAGACTAAGTACGAGTTTGTTACATTCGGAAAGCAACTTACGTCGAGTGTATCCGAAAAACGGTCTCGATTGACATTTTTACGGTCTTTTATGTGTCAGTTTAGGCGTACAGCAGAAAACATATATACACGAAGTGGCCATCTGTCCGGCGACACACTTCCTATATTTATACTTCCATATTTGTAAACACTACATGTGGCCACGCCATTCACGCGGTTTAGGGATTTTCCTACACGATGTGTCGCGCCATTTAGTAGAATCCGCACTATTAGGCAGCGGCCATCTTTCAAACGATTCCCCCCCGGTTGCCCGACTTCCGTTAACATCAACAGTGGGAACGGCCATGAGACATAAGCGACTTCCGGCGCCACCCAACGGACATAGATGTAACTAGTATGTGTAACGCCATCTATCGTGTATTTGTGTCTCTATTCGTAGACACACCGCCGGGAACCGAAAAAGAGGCCGAAGACCACACGTCAATTTCTCTAGCGGTTGCCATTCTGTGGTGCAGTATCGATAAAATAAACGCGGGTAAACGACGAGAGTAATTACGACTCTCTTCAGTCCGCCGAATACCCAACTTCACAGGCGGATCAGTTTGAATACCGTTCTATCTATCGAGTTGTGGCCTTTGGCGCCGTGGACGTGCTGGCACGAGGCGTCCGGTGAGTTTCATCTTAGTTTAACATACTGATTTATCAGGAAACCCACCTAGTGGCTTTACGTGTCAGTTTGGGGCGACTAGTTCGCTTAAGTAATTTTCAAAAAAGCTATTATCGAAAACCTTACTATGTCCAAAACAGCTAAGGAAAATCACGTGACATACCTTCATTCCGAGTGGCAGCGACCTGTTCGGGTTCACCTCCAATGGTGCGACCAGGAGACTCGAATGAGATATCCAGACACGACGGTTAATTATCAAGATTCAAAAAGAGAATTATCATAATCGTCTGAATCAAGGTTTCTAGTGTCACGTCATTTACATAACTCATCAGACCGAATGTACTTCACGTGTCTTCGGGTATGACGACACTTCCACGTAGCGCCTACTATTAGGAAGAGGCCATCTTTCTTCCGTTAATATAAGCAATGTGTGCGGTCATAAGAGTTAGGTGACATCTGGCGCCACTCAACGAACACTAATGTAACTAGTTAGAGTAACGTCATCTAACGCGTATGCTGAATCTCTATTCGTTGACACACTTCCGGAAAGGTGGAACCGTAGATGCGCCCATGACAGTTACGTGACTTCCGGTACGACGTCACTTCCGGTGTAGCGCCCCTAGTGTATAAATATAGTACTACGTTACATCGTGATGCCATGTAGCGATTAAAATGATGTATTAATTAGGGTTAGAGAACAAATGTGTGGTTAATTTAGCGAAAATGTAAGTTTTAGTCACTGGGACTTTTTTCGGTCAATTAACCCCAACTTCTTTTTGAGTGAGTGAGTGAGTGGGTGGGTGGGTGGGTGGGTGGGTGGGTGGGTGGGTGGGTGGGTGGGTGGGTGGGTGGGTGAGTGAGTGAGTGAGTGAGTGAGTGAGTGAGTGAGTGAGTGAGTGAGTGAGTGAGTGAGTGAGTGAGTGCGTTGAGTGAGTAGAGTGAGTTGAGGGTGTGAGTCGGATGAGTGAGTGGGTGAGTGAGTGTGTGAGTGAGTGAGTGAGTGAGTGAGTGAGTGAGTGAGTGAGTGAGTGAGTGAGTGAGTGAGTGAGTGAGTGAGTGAGTGAGTGAGTGAGTGAGTGAGTGAGTGTGTGAGTGAGTGAGTGAGTGAGTGAGTGAGTGAGTGAGTGAGTGAGTGAGTGAGTGAGTGAGTGAGTGAGTGAGTGAGTGAGTGAGTGAGTGAGTGAGTGAGTGAGTGAGTGAGTGAGTGAGTGAGTGAGTGAGTGAGTGAGTGAGTGAGTGAGTGAGTGAGTGAGTGAGTGACCAAGTGAGTTGATTGAGTTGATGAGTGAGTTGAGTAAGTTACTTTACCTGTGTTCACGCGTTAAAGTAAGAAAGATGTGCAAGTCTAGCGGGTTGGTCAGGTAAATCTTCGGTAATGTACTAAGCTGGCAAGAATTTACGACGTTCACGGTTCTATTTGCTCAATTTACCTCGTCTACTTGATCTGTTTGGTATTTTACCTTGTCTACTTGTTCTTCTAGCTCACTTTTACCATGAAGCAACTGTTTAAAAATTATTTGTTCAAATAAAGAAGACTAAATAGTATATCGTTGTTGTCGCTTTCATTTGTGTTTAAATAAAGGTGTTGCGTACTACGTGCATATATGGATTTTGCTGTTTGTTACCTTTCTTACCACCCTAAGTCTTGTTATAGTAAAGCGGTATACTGATATGAAGCGGTATACTTATATGAAGGTCGTAGCCTTTGTTCTGCATGGTCTTGACTCAAGGGAGCCAACTACTCATTCTGAGATTGAGGATACTGCTTCTCCAGATATCACTTTGTAGCCTCTGCAAAAATCATCTCCAGCACGAATTACTCGACAGAACCGTAACATTCATCGTCCCCTCCGCTTCATGAATGTTAACTTCAGAAAACTGCAAAATTAGATAACCTCATACAGAGCACTAAACCTGATATAACAATAGGGACTGAAACATGGCTAGAACCCTCAATTAACTCTTCCGAGATCTGCCCACGGAACTACCAGGTCTTCTGGAAAGACAGCAATAGAGATGGTGGTGGAGGTGTTATTGCTGTCACTGAGGGACTAGTTTGTTCTGAGGAACATTTACTAACTAACATGGACTGTGAGATCATATGGATAAAATTATAATAAAAGGCGTACACAGCCTCCTGGTATGTGTTTACAACATACCCTATACTAGCGATGAGCCCAGTCTAGCAAACTTTGCAAACACTACGCACCTTACATCAAAAAATGCGGTCATAGTAATAGGAGGTGACTTTAACTTACCTGGCTGGGACTGGGCAACTGAGACCCTCAAAAGAGAAACCAGCAACCCACGCGTACACAATGCCTTCGTGGACACCATGCAAGACCTGAACGTGGAACATATGGTTCAAACCTCAACACGTGATATGAACATTTTTTACCTTTTCCTAACCAACTGCCCCAACCTCGTCACCATAACAGAAGTATTATCTGGTTTGTCTTATCACGATGCTGTAGATAAAAATCACCTCATCATATGACGGTGAAAGTAACACAGAGGAAATCTGGATAACCATCAGAGACCGACTAACAGAATAATTAACCAAAACTTTCCTCAGAAGATATTTAAGCCCAAGGCCAGCCACCCATAGGTCGATTATGAGGCCCAGGAAGTCATTAAGAACAGGGATAGACTACACAACAGGTGGAGAAAACATGTAGTGAAGAAACAAGACAGGAATTCAAGTCTGTCATGCGACTCATCCAAAAGAGACTTCACAGACAGTGCTGGAAACATATGGACGGCGTCTTCACTGACGACCAGACAGAGAAACCACAACTCAATAAAAAGTGTTAGGCCTACATAAAGTATATGAAGACTGATCTGATGGGAGTATATGCACTGAAGATTTGAGGAAGACTCATCACTGATGCAGAAGATAGAGCTTAACTACTCAGCAAACAATTTGGTTCAATCTTCAGCCGAAAAGACTAGGTCTCTGAGGAAGATTTCGACCAGAGGTGTCCGCCCACCCCAGATAGTCAAATCTACCCACCGTGTAACATCCCCGAAATAACAGCAAAGTGTGTAGAGAAACTCCTCAAGAACCTCAACCTCAACAAAGCACCTGGACAAGATTGCCTCAGCCCATTAGTATTACAGAAGACAACAGAAGAGATTGCACCAGCCACTACACTTTACAGATCATCACTGCACACGAGAACTGTTCATGCAGAGTGAAGAAAAGCTTATGTGACACCAGTCTTCAAGAATGGAGAGCGTTACAAAGCGGAACACTATGGACCCATTTCATTAACCAGTGTCCCATGCAAACTAATGGAGCATATCATAGTTAGTCACATCATGTCCCATGCAGAGAAAGAAAACACCTTAAGATTCCAACTGCATGGATTCCGTTGGTCGATTTGAATATTGTAATTGCTAGTATACTAATAATAAAGGTACATGTAATTCCGGGTTCCGGCGTCTAAAGATATCGGTGTATACGTAGCCACGCCCCTTCTGTTCACACGCTGACATCTATCTGACACCTCTATCCAATGATGCATACATCGCATTATACGTAGCCACGCCCCCTATGTCCGCACGCCTATAGGACGTCACGCAGTGTATGATATGTAGAAACGAGCAAGGATCTCGCAACCTTCAGTTGTAGGTAGATACACCACCATGAAGCAACACTCATGTCGCCACTGTGGAATCGTCCACGATACATAGACCGGACTCATTCAACACCGTCGATACAGTCACCTCACGTTGACGATCATGCCTACAGCAAACCACCGTCGCGAGTGGCGTCATGTACACGAGAGTACCAGGCGATATCGTCTCGCAAACTCTCGTGTACATGACGGACAACATTATTTTCCTCACTTCATCAACTGTGGCTGGCTCAAACAATACAAGTGGAGAATTTACTTGTGGGGAGTCCACATTTACAGTATTTAAAGTGTGACATGGAAAAGCAAAACGTATAAGACTTATTTTATCTTTGAAATGACTAGAAAACGAGTCACACAGAGATTTGGCTGACACATGACTAGGCAGAGATGGAGGCGGCCGTCTGTGTAAAATATGATTTATGCAGTTCCATAGCTGACGTGGGTTACCAGAGTTACTCGAGACCACGTTTGTGTAATACTTCGATTTAGCTTTGGCCATTTGTCTGTTGCAGTAGTGACACTGTTTAGAATATCGTGATCTGTCCAAAGGCGAGCGTGATTTGCGCCATACACGTTCAAGATAGCGCCGGCGCTTTTTAGATTGTAGAATTTCAGGAGTCATCCATGGAGCATGTGGCTTTTGGGACACAGATTTAGATCTCAGGGGTGCATGTTTATTAAGTAAATCTTTGAGTACTTGACAGTATTGTCGACACAGATCTGACAGATGTTGTTTGGGGTTACTGATTGTTGTGATTCATACCACTTTGGCTCTCCATACAACGCCCATACTTGGTGCATGCGCAGTGGCGCCGACACAGGAATCCTCCATCTTGAATAAATCCTCGTCTTCAATTTCACAAGGCTCGTTACGTCAATATGTTGATTCTATACATAAGTAACGTACTATTGAATATATAGACAACATAACACATCATGGTGTTAGCGCGGACGAAACACAAGGCCTACATAATTTAGATTGACGTCGCAATGGTAGCGCAGCGACTGAACTCAAGTCGACAAGAGTCAAGACCGAACGCCAAACTGACAGAAGAGAAGACAATGTATAAACAGTGTCATTGAAATCCGAATGCAATCACCAGCGTCGTGCGGTAACGTAAACCCTATGTGCCAACGCCAGCAGACAAGGTAGGAGGAATTTCATTCTTTATGAGACCATAATATGGTCATTGTCATTGAACATTAAAATAAATAAAGATACGATTCAAGCCTACGGCTAAGCATACAACGTACCGACATCATGGCGGAAATGGCTGGATTGTCCGCACCAACAATGGACTGGGCGTCGACAGATGTACCACAGGCATTTAAAAAAATCAAGACCATGTGCCAACTCATGCTTGAAGGTCCCCTTGTTGAAAAAACTGAAACTGTGAAATACCTACTTCTATGGTCTGGGGAGGAAGGCATTGAAATTGCTAGCACGTGGGACCTATCTGACACCGAATCAAACACACTATCGATGTATTGGGACCGGTTCGAAAAATATGTGGCCCCCAAAAGCAACTTCAGAATTGCTAGATTCAAATTGAGATCAATCAAACAAGAAAATGGGGAAAGTGTTGATGCATTTATGAAAACAGTGCGCATTTTGGCACGAGAATGCAAATATGCAGATACCAATGAACACATGCTGGACACTCTCATATTTGGCACTAACTTGGAGCGTGTACAGTCAAAACTCATCCAACGAGACGAAACATTATCATTAGACGAAGCCATTGACATAGCCAGAACGGAAGAAGCTACAAAATAGCAACTACAAAACCTTAGAGCCGAATCGAACATTCAAGCAATGAGCAACCGTAGGCCACAGGCACAACGCAAACCATGGCAGAGTGCAGCCAGCTACAGCACAACACAGGATGGGAGGTCTAAGCAAAACCCAGGGCGCACAGTACAACAGTACGACAGTAGTCACTGTGGTCTTTGTGGAAGACAATGCGGGCGGTTTTATACAAACGCCCTCGAAGAATGTCCCGCATACGGGTCTACGTGCCGTGGCTGTGGCAAGGCAAACCATTGGATAACGATGTGCATTGGCAGTGCCAAAGACGCCAGAGCACGAAGGCCGACCCGTTCGGCAATGGCAAAAAAAGCAAGGCATACACACCCTCGAAAACACGAAGGGCAGTGACAACCAGAGTGAACTGTACTTCGACAAGCTTGAAATAAACACACTGGGGACAGCTGGGAACACTGAAAGTACGCAGGCTCTAGTGCAATTGACAGTTCAGTCTCCGCAGTGCACAAATCAGCTCACTTGCAAGCTCGACACATGTGCCGAAGGAAACGTCATACCACCCACCACTTACAAGACAATGTATCCACGCTGCAACGTAACACAAGATGGCATTCCCACGAATCTGCATCCATCTAACATGCGGATCAATGCATACGGAGGACATACGGTTACACACTATGGCACATGCAAGCTTCAAGTTACACATCGAGACGAATCAGTAGTAAGCACGTTTCATGTTGTTAAATCAAGTGGACCTGCTATCATTGGTCTTCCGACATGCAGAGCTCTGAAGCTAGTATCATTAAACTACGCCATGAACATCGGCCCTACTGCGAAACAACACACAGACACCACAGCACCTGTGCCCGCCTGCACTACTCGGCCGAAAGGGGATGAAGCGGCAAAAGCACGAATACTGAACGACTATGCAGATGTGTTCGATGGAATTGGGTGTTTCGAAGGGGAATATCACGTCACACTCGACCCAACTGTGCCGCCAGTAGTGCACTCTCCACGCCGTGTGCCAGTAGCACTACGCGAATCCCTGAAAGAGGAACTTGATACACTTATCCAACTGGGCATCATAGCCAAAGTTGATCGCCCAACAGACTGGGTGAACTCGTGTGTATGTGTTACCAAACCAAACGGAAAGCTTCGATTATGCTTGGACCCAAAGGACCTGAACAAGGCAATAAAAAGACCACACCACTTCACACCAACGCTCGACGATGTGCTCCCGAAGCTCAATGGGGCACAGTTCTTCACTATCCTCGACGCCCGGAGTGGGTACTGGAACATCAAGCTGGACGAAGAAAGCTCCTACCACACAACCTTCAACACACCTTACGGGCGACACAGATTCATGAGGTTGCCATTCGGGCTGAATTGCGCCCAAGATGTATTCCAAAAGAAGGTTGACGAAACGTTCAGCGACATACCCGGAGTTACCGGCATATCGGATGACATCGTCGTTGTGGGCTACAAGTCAGATGGCAGCGATCACGATGCGAATCTGACAGCAGTACTGGAACGAGCAAGAGCCACCGGTTTACGTTTCAATGAGAAGAAGATGGTCGTCCGGTGCAAACGCATTCCGTTCTTTGGAAACATCATTGGTGCAGAGGGCATCGAACCAGACCCAGAGAAGGTGACCGCGATATGCAACATGACAGCACCGACAGATGTCAAGGAACTACAGACCTTTCTCGGATTGGCGAACTATCTGGGAAGATTTACCCCACATCTAGCTGCACTGTCGGCACCACTCGGAGATTTGTGCAAGACGGACGTTCCCTACGACTGGGGACCAGAACACGATGCTGCTTTTTCTGACATGAAGAAGACTATATCTTCCAGTGAGGTGCTCCGATACTATGACAGTACTAAGCCGCTCATCATTCAAGTGGATGCTTCACAGAGGGGACTCGGTGCTGCACTGCTGCAAGACAATGGCCCCATTGCATTCGCCAGCAAGTCGCTCACCGAAACAGAAAGTCGCTACTCCAACATTGAGCGCGAAATGCTGGGCATCGTGTTTGGACTTGAGCGGTTCCACCAATACGTCTATGGACGGCACGTGCAAGTGCACACAGACCACAAACCGCTGGAGTCTATCTACAGCAAACATCTGATCGCTGCCCCGCCCAGGTTGGCACGTATGCTACTCCGCATACAGCAGTACGACGTGAACATCAAGTACGTTCCTGGTAGTGATGTCAAACTAGCAGATGCACTCTCCAGGGTAAACCCATGTAACACAGGACCTATCCAAGGTCTCGACCTATCTGTGCACGAAGTACACATGCATCTGAACGCGAGCCCAACTCGAATCGTGGAAATTCGCGAGGAAACAACGAAAGACAACACCTTACATGCGCTGCGTGAAATCATATCACTCGGTTGGCCAGAGAACAGAGCTCAATGCCCGGTGCACCTGATACCCTTCTGGAATTTCCGAGACGAACTGAGTGTTGAAGATGGGCTGGTGCTGAAAGGTCAACGCATTATCTTACCAAGGTCTCTACACGCCGCCGCACTAGAACAGATCCATTACGCACACCAAGGTGCCGAAAAATGCAAGCTTCGCGCAAAGACAGCGGTCTTCTGGTGTGGAATCAATCATGACATTGACGAAATGGTCCAGTCGTGTGCACCATGCCAGCAACATCAAGTTGCCAACACGAAAGAGACACTGATCCCACACGACGTGCCAAAACACGCCTGGCACACTCTGGCTACCGATCTATTCCATTGGAACGGTACAGAGTATCTGCTAATCGCCGACTGCTACAGCAAGTTCCCGATCGTACGAAAACTGAGCAACATCAGCTCTAACACTGTCATCAATCAACTTAAAGGAATCTTCGACGAGCATGGAATTCCGGAAAGACTGATTTCTGACAACGGTACGCAATACAGCTCTGAAGAGTTCCGGGTCTTTAGTGCGAGATACGGGTTTGGGCACGTCACAAGCTCACCATTGTATCCACAGTCGAATGGGTTCATAGAACGGACAGTTCAAACAGTCAAAAAACTGTTCACAAAGGCGAAGGAAAGCGGCAGTGACCCTCATTTGGCGATGTTGTGCCTCAGGACAACCCCAATCGACCACAACCTGCCATCCCCGTGCGAACTTCTTAATGGTAGACGATACAAGTCAAATCTACCTACAGTCTCATCACGCTCGAATGGAGATGTAAATGCATATCTGCAACAACGACAAGATGGATATAAGGCATACCATGACCGCACGGCGACGGAACTCGCACCTCTATCCCCACAACAGACTGTGCGAATGCTGAATCCGACTCGGAAAACGTGGGACCTGGCCAAGGTCACCAGCAAGGCGAGATCGCCCAGATCGTACAACATTCTGACAGAACAAGGCGCTGCATACAGACGCAATCGGCATTGCGTAACACACAAGAAACATGGAAAGACCAAGCCTCGAACGATGATGTAGATGACGGCGTCGAAGATGATCAAGTGGCTGTACATCCCAGTGCGATCCTGCAACCCGAATCGCTAGTGACAGCCAGCCACACGCGACATGTTGAGGCAAGGCGATCCAGTCGAATGATCAAGCCGCCAAATAGATTGGACCTATAATTACCGCACTGGAAACTGGAAGGAGAAATGTCAGCAGTGCATGCAGCTGTGTCATGTGGTCTGAGCCAGGTCTCAGTGACTGCAAGGATGTATATTGTCTTGGAAGTTAATAAATCGGTAAGCGAGGCTGTTTTGTCTCGAATAGATCGAACGTTAGTGGTGGCTACTCGAATATAGCGCCTGATAGTAGGTCCAGGATTAAGACTTACATCTCCTGCTAGTAGTAAAATAATTGCCAAATTAAACGTTGGCTTAGAGCGGGGTATTGGCAGTAACTTTCTATTAAAGCAAAGATTAAGACATGGCAAACTGTGAAGATGTGACAAGGAATGTTGTGTTCTCATGTACTGAGAAACTGTTAAAATGACAGCCGACCGTTGGGGACTAAGTTGCTTGCACAGCGTATAATCGTGACATCTCGAAGCAGCAGAACAGGATAAAAATAAAACACACAATAAAAATGCTGGTGCTCTTTCCTCAAAATGGTGAAGAATAAAATGATAATGTCTCATAAAATAATAATAATTAAAAATAATTAAATATTCTAAAACTGTATAATTGTACTAAAAATAATGTAAATTTCTAGGTTATTAAAGAGTGGGTTGGCGATAATCAATGGCAATATTACAGGTCTTATGATTGTTTGCGCTCAACAGGCCTGTGCAAAGTAACAGGACGTTTAGTGCCCGTGCAAAGAAAAGTCAGAGATCTTCACCCCCAGGGTGATTCTGGGTATAAAAGAACGTCTTGTTAAAAATGCCTGATAGTGTATAGTTTATAAGGGGACTGCCCCTGCCTTAATATGTTGTGTACGTAAGCCTGCTAGCGCGAAAATCAAATCGACCAAATCATTTAAGTACAATATTTAACAGCGTTGGTGGTGACAATTTATAAAATATTTGTTTAAGCAAACAGTGCAATGCGTTGACACTAATTCTACACTAGTGTCACAGACAAAATTAAACGTTAAATTGCAAAAATGGTTTTGAATCACGCAGTGACAAAATAAACAAATACCACCTTACACCAACTAGCGACCAACCAAATGTTGATGATGATGATATGCAACAAATCTACAGTTATATGTGTGGCTCTGTGTGACATATAGAGGCGCCTCTAACCCCAACTGACGTAGGGGCGCATTTCCTCTTTGTGCCACTGCCGTAATATACCTTTGTTACATATCATCAAACACAACATGCTATTGCAGATGGCTACGGAGTGTCTCGGTCACGTAATCAACGTGTTCGTCGCGGATTATATTTCGCGCCAGTTCCTGACAGATCAGGCGTACAGAGTCTTTTAGAGTACATGCTCTGGTCGCAAATACGACACCGGCTAAGCGTTCTATTTCTCGCTCTATGTTACGTACACATTCGAACGGTGCTGCATACCCCAAAGACATAGAATTATACAATTTAGACCAGATGATATGTCCGTCGGGGCCTAGATCGAGCGTCGACGTGTCGTTCCGGAGGGCTGTGTACTCCGATACCGGTGCGCTGACGTCATCATCGTCGTCGTCACATATCATCTGGAGAGGTGTGTCGGATACCGGCGGGATCGTGACATCGTCACACGACATGTCCAGTGGTGGTGGTACACTCGTGTGCGGACGTGATAACGGTGGAGATGACGTATGCCGCTGCTGTTCGTGCAGGTGAATCAGGAGAGCGCGAGGTAATGGTACGTCGACCCGGGATAGTCGCGGTACCTTTTTCATTGGTGCCCCCGTCAACTCCTTCTCCCTGTAGGCGTCCCGTATACGTCCTAGCCGACTACCACTAGAGGCAGCACCATCGTCCTGTCAACAACAATAACAATATTACAAGGTGTGTCACTTTGTTTTGTTTAGTTATCGTCATTTTCTTCCAGCAGTGCTATATCACGCGTACGCAGGATCGCTTCCATACGTCCTATAGTGTCACGTGCCCACTCCGGCGCATCCACTGTATATGTAATGCCTCACTGCCCACTTTAACGTGTCGTATATAATAGTATTTCCCACCTTGTACACGTCGTTTTCTTCATCCTCAAACGTACGACATAGTTCGTTGGCTGCGAAACGAACACATGCGTCGACTGTGGTTGTGAGAAACAGCTCCAAGGCCCTCATTTCCTCCGTGAGCTGTTCTTGTTTGTGGCTCACCACCGACGACACGACCGCGTCCTCCGGTTCAATCAGCAGGGATATACCTCGCGTACATAGACTCGCTTTCACTCGTGGTATAGTATGCTCAGCCCAACCAGGCGTATACGCTGCACACGTGATTTCGGACACTGCCATACGCAGACTATTAAGGATCTGTGAACGATCCACCCTGTACAGTGCCTCGTGAACGCCCACATAGCGGGCCCACAGTTCGTTGGATGCGTAGCGCACACAGGCGTCTGTTATAGTGGTGATAAATAGTTCGTCGTCTATCATTTTCTCCGTACGCTTTTGAATAGCGTTCACCTTCGCTACAGTCTCAAGTAAATCCGTACGGACTTCTGTGTCATCATCATCATCATCGCTAGACCACGTACATGACCCACATGCAAGCACACTTGCCTCGTCGCCGTCGGTGATGTCCGAGTAACTCAGACGTCGTTTTACGGTTTTGGAACCTCCGACCGATGGGGTAGACTGCCCTGTCGCGTCCTGTGTATCATCCAACCAGGCGGACACGTAATCGACTGACGACGACGACTACAAACCGACATAGGGAATTACGTCATCACTTCCGGTGACAATACACATACAGTAGCGCCATCTTGTTGGACGGACACGGTTGAATGATTTCCAGTGCCGTCACGGCGTAGTTCACGTAGCCTGATTTTGTTGACTTTCTAATAGCCATCCTAACCTGTTTGTTGCGTAGGATACACAATACCAGGTACCGATCTTGGTCGGTTTTCAGCGCCATATACTCGGTTGCTGACAGCCCCCCCCCCTAAAGCCCGCTGGACTACACGGTCGAATCCTGTCGCCCACAGCTCAGTGCCTTTACGATCGGCTAACAGGATATCCATAGCATAGTTGTATACAGAACCTCCCTTCTGTCGCCCATTGACCGGACATGCACTGACGCTATGGTGTCCTTTCACTTCGACGAGAACGTTGCGGTTACAGAGACGACACGCTGCATAACATACATATTTAGGTGACAGAGCGCATGTTACGAGTGTGAATGGGCGATCAAATGCGTCACTTACTTTTTCGAGTCCTGTCAGGTCGATTTCCTCGGGGCTTGACTTGTAGTTAGCAGCCGCCATCTTGTCGCTCGTTCAGGAGTGAAGATTTTCAATCGGCAGAGAATCAGAGAGTGTGTTATGCCCTACTAGATTTAGGCTAGGTTTATATACGTAAACAGCCCCCCCCCCCAGGCATCATCCACGTGACACCCTAGACAATGGCATCATGCGCTCTTAGTCCCTGGGCGTTCGCAATAAGGCGATCCCCAGGCGCGTGACTTATCTCTCTCTCTCTCTCTCTCTCACTCTCTCTCTCTCTCTCTCTCTCTCTCTCTCTCTCTCTCTCTCTCACTCTCTCTCTCTCTCTCTCTCTCTCTCTCTCTCTATCTCTCTCTGTCTCTCTCTCTCTCTCTCTCTCTCTCTCTCTCTCTCTCTCTCTCACTCTCTCTCTATCTCTCTCTCTCTCTCTCTCGTACTCTGTCACTGTGCGTCTGTCTGATTTTTGTAATGAGCGCCTTACGTAAGCCGTACAGAGCACTGACTAATGAAGTCTCTCTTGCATGAGAATAACACCAAATATATTCTTACCTACTTTGTCACGCCATGAACTCTTGCCCCAATATCCTTCTGCACTAGGAACGTTTTCAATAAGGCGTGCGTCCGCTGTGTCAAGCAAACGTTTACGCAGTTGTACGTCCCGGAATTTCACAGCTATTATGGCATACATTATGTGTACCTCCATGCATTGTTGTCTTGCTGATAGCTGACCTTCGCACATCACGCGCGCGGGTTAGGGTATGCGACCATTGCCAGCTGGTCCCTATGTCATAAGACTCTCCTTGCTGATATAAGTTTGTACTTTAAAACTGTCCATACAATGTGTCTGCATATCACTTATACTATTATATATCTCTCGTTTGTTACATTCAAATCATTCCCTTCACATGTCGAACAATGTCGTTAATACCTTGGGATTAACTTCGTGCGGAATGGCGTCAACGTAACGCGTGCGGTGCGCAAATGTAAGTACTTTCATACAGTATATATATATCTCTCTTTTATACTCACTTCATTCGTTATATGTAACAGTTGTCTATATCATATTTTTAGGAATGAAGATGATGACAGTATGAGTAGTGACAGCGACAGCGACAGCAGTGTCTCGGAGTGTTCAACGATTATATACCTACTATTACTAATATTACTAATTTGTATTCTATTTTGTTACGCTCCAATATCCTCAGACAATCCGAGCTCAGTGGCGTTATGACCTACTTACCAGGATTCTCATTCTCCACAATGTCATATACATCTTGTGTCATAGTCCTTCCTTATCTATGCGTCTGTTGACCTAGCCTGCCCTCTTCTCGTGTCGGCTAGCTACGCGGTGTCTGGTTACATCGCTGCCGTATTCCGGCAGCACTTACTTGTTGAAGACTACATCTTGTGTCATAGTCCATCCTTATCTCTACCCGTCTGTTGACCTAGCCTTCCCTCTTCTCGTGTCGGCTAACTACGCGGTGTCTGGTTACATCGCTGGCCTATTCCCACCGACTCTACCTCGAAAGTTTTGATATCTGTTCCAGAGAAGAAGAGTTACGCACTGAACACGAGGTATTCTTCTTCCCCGTCCTCCGTCAGCTGCTGGCTACACGACCGCTTGTAGAACCCGCCAGTCCTTTGTATAAGCCGTCTCCCCCACCATCCATTGACACTGGAGATAGGGAGAACTTAATTGAGTGCTGCGATTCCGATAATGATGATGGATTCTTTGATGTAATCCGATGATGATGATGATGGTTTTTTATGTTATACATTAAATCATATTTTCATTGGAAAATATGTTGTTTTGTTCGTTATTACCTTTGGAATCATTATTTCGTACATACATACATACATACATACATACAATTTCATTCCCACACATATTTTTTAGTTTCATATATCCTCTTTCGTTCATTCCTCGTTGTACACGATAACACATAGCACGAATTATAAACATTATCAACACATCTTTCAGTATACTTCGTTATCTCTAATGACCCATCTTCCAACACCTTTTAAATTTTCATATATGCTCTTTCGTTCATATCATAGATATACATGGTAGGACTTCGAGGGGTACTCACTCCACTCTCTTCCGCTAGGTGGTGGACTACATCCGGTCACGTGACTACACACACATACATACACACACAAATAGATTCCTGAGACAGGCGCCATCTTAGAATTTCCCCATGGGTGCCCCTGCCCCCCCCCCCCCCCCCCGGAGATACCCACCCAAAAAGCCGATACTACTACTACTATCGACTATTCAATGTGGACGTTAATAAATAGGCCCTCACGAATTATAGCACGAGGAAAATATAGGGGCTCTTTCTTCAGCAGAGCGAGGCCAGTTGGTGACTGTCGAAATATGCATGAGCACAGCGGGAGAATTTGTCCCTCCCATGCTCATGGAAAACGCACCTCCTGGGGTCATTGCCTCACCTCACGAATCGGGATGGATGCAGAGCGAGGTCTTCGTGAAGTAGTTCGAGCACATCATGCGGCATGCTAATCCGATCAGCGAGAGACCAGTGCTGCTAATCCGACCAGCGAGAGACCAGTGCTGCTAATCCGACCAGCGAGAGACCAGTACTGCTAATATTCTTGACGGTCACAAGACGCACACAAATAACCTGCGCTTCATTGAAATGGCACGCAATAACCATGCATGTGACTGTCCTGTGCCTACCTACGCATTGTAGTCACCGGATGCAGCCACTTGACGTCAGTTTCATGAAGCTGCCCATGACTTAGTATACGCAATCGATCGAGGACTGGCTGCGCAATCACCCTGGGCGAGTGGTCACAACTTTCCAAACCGCAGGGCTATTCAGAAGTGCATACCTTCGAGTCCCAACAATGCTGACTGCTGTCAATGGGTTCCGGAAAACCGTCATATGGCCCATTTACAGACATGTCTTCCTTCGTCGCGATTTTGCCGCAGCAGCACCAACACACATCGAGCTTACGGAGGATGTGGCATCACGTGCAGCAGGCGATGGACTGGTTCCTCAAGCAGTTCAACAAACGGACAGAGACATTGTCCCATACGCAGCGCTTGCATTCGGTGATGCTCCGCGAGACACTGTTCTGAATGGAACTGGCATCGACTTGGCACCAGTTCCAGCATGTGACAGTTTGGCATCGAATGCTGCTCCTGACATGCTGGCCCCAACGGTAGCCGACATGGAGTTAGCAACAAATGTCGATGGCAACGGTATGGGATCTCCACAAAGGAGCCAGAGGACCACAGCTGTCCCCATCACGACCGTGTCGCCTATTCCCAAAGTGTGCGAACAAACACCCAGAAAAAGCCACCGATACGTGGAAAGACCTGCATCATCACACTCAGCCCCTACAAACGAGAATTGAAGCTGAAGAAGAAAGCCAGCAACAGGTCGCCTAATGACGAGCCACAGCCCAGCACGAGTGGAATAGCTCGTGGAAGCAAGTTGAAGTCCTCGAAGCCACTGCGATACCTTGCGAGCAGTAAATCGATTTCTAAAGTAGATATGACACCATGCCTGTATTGCTGCGAGCTGTTTTCGGACAGCAAAAGTCGGAGAAATGGATCAAATGTGGGGAATACAAAGCGTGGGCACATGAGGACTGTGCCGGATATGAAGGCGGTGCATTTTCGCTATTACTATTAAATTTAATTATCTGCTATTATACCAGTATTTTATTTTAATTATACATTCACTAATATTTAATGTATATTTATTTAGTCAATTATTATAGCTAGCTTTAGCTTAGATTTCTTTAGAGCTTAGAGGATAATTATGTACCTTTGACTCCGAATATGCAGGACAGATCCGGGTGACGTTTCTGCGCGTGCGCGTATCTAGGGAAATGTATTTAGCACCAGCTACGACTGTCCCGTTTTCATTTATCCGGGCGTTATGTATGTTTATATATATATATATATATATGTCTACATATATACATAAATGATACAATGTTTGCTTCCCACAGACATTAACAAATTCTGTCGTAAAATAGTTTCCTCTCCACGCACACGTCACGTGACTTACTCTTATACTTGGTCACAAATCTGAAACAGCAAATTATAATTATGTACTCTAACTATAACGCTCGTATTACGACAACAAACGAAACATATTTAACTACTGGATATTACTTATCACTACGTGATCTACTGGTGCCAAACATTATGCCTTACATATGCACATAAACATCACCCGGATCAAATTTAACGCCCGGATAAATGTAAGCGCGACAGGTGACCCAAAGGTTATCTAATTTTACTCACTAGAGGACAGCATCATCTTTCCAAATTTAATAGCGGGGCATTATTTCATCGAAACACCGGGACCGACATCGACCACACTATTTTCGAGCAGGGTTCTTCATGTTTTAAAAGTTCTAAATTGTTTACTTCCCAGGTTATTTACTTAAATAATTGTTATATAGCTTATACTTTCTGCAAGGTAATAATTTAGTGCATATTGTATGCATATTTTGTTCTGTGTAAATGTTTGTATTTGTTTTTTGTAGTTCATATAAAACATACGAACATCCCTCCATCAACAAATGCCTTAACCCTCATAGTCGCGTTGACATTTCGATAAAAATAGATCGTCAGCGTGACGGATGTTGTGGTGGGGTAATAATGTACAGTTTATATTAATACGTTAGTGAACTTATGACTGTGACTTATTTGGAAACAGGCTGCACCAAAATTACAACGGGAACCAAAAGGAAACAAGATAAAGGTTAAATAACTATGTTCGTTTCGATCGTCCGTCGCATTTATTTAGGAAATGCCAATACACAATCGCCTTACCAAGGCAAAGGCAATGCCACAATTGTCTTCTCGGACAGCGGGACACGTCCATTAAGAAGGGAGTATAACTGGTAACTCCACGTATGAAGTGCGTCAACACAGTAACATTACGTGATAACACAATTTTGCAAATGAAACAGCAACGTTGCAAATATACATTCAATCTTGGCATGATATCGACATTCTTGCCACTGCAAATGTAGCATTGTAGGCGTCATTAGCTGCACAGCAACGTTTACGATGGACATTTTGGCCAGCAACAGTCGCCTGGAAGCTGACACACATGATGCAGAACAACAAGCGTCATGTGTCAAGCCAGAGCTACGACGTGTTAAAGGAAAATCCAAAGTGTGGGAGAAGGTGACACGGTTCGCTCGAAGGACACATCGTTACAGCCTCCCAGAAGGTGCATGTGTGCCAGAAGACGACGTTGCAGCCCTACCTCAGTCAGCTGACTGCATGGACTACGACCTGAACCCCTTCCACCTGCCTGCCCAATCGCCTGCATGGTTCGAAAGCAGTTCGTCGAGTGACGGAGAAGCAACAGAAACTAATTTTGGCATGTGTGTGAAGAAATCACGCCTCTATCCCAACAGTGAGATTGTCGAACAGAGCTGCCTGCGTCCGAGTATAGCGAGGGCACTGTTTCAGCAGATGGAGGCAGCATCTAGTGGCAGCGGGCGTCCGACTAAGTACGGGTGGCAAAAAAAGAAGAGGCGAACTCACCATAGTGCACGTTTTGCAGATCACGTGACTGGTTTGATGTGTGACGATGTGAGATCAACTTTGATGCCAGTTGATTGCACCACCTCTGTACTGCGTTCCAGTCACAATGCAACACACTACAACATTGATACATGCGATAGACCCATCAATCTGTTGCCCGATCAGTTACCACGCCACACGTCCTGTGTCAGTCTTGACTCTGGCCTTACTAGACACTGCAACAGCACAGAAGAGAAAACAACCAGCCAACAGTGTCCCCACTCACCATGTGATTCTCATGACTGTGACGACAACAATAGGACATGTCTTTCAATGAAGAGCACTAGTTTACCCAACTACCACAGTCATTCATTCAACAAGAAGTGTGACAGATGTGGTCTCATACTCAGAAATCTCGACATGCACAAACCTGGCGGCATTGTTGATGGGATGTCGGACATGTTTGCTGCCTGTTTTTGTCAGTGCAAGCAGCAGTTGTATGAGAACAGTTCATACCAAAGTGAACATTGGTCTCGCTTGACCCAGTCTTCCAGTGTGGCTCCAGTAGAGTTCAAAGGCAAACTTGAGGTAAGGTATATAGGCCAGACCAATATTTACTTACTTAGACTTAGTTCCTCCTGTTCCTTTCGGAACATCGGACGACGAGCTTTCTCCATCTGTTACGGTCTTTCACAATTTCTTTGGCCTCATTCCAGGTAATTTCCATTTCTGCCAGATCTTCTTATAAAAAATGTCTTGCGCCAGGTCTTAGTCAGCCTTCCTCTTCTATTACCACCTTCAGGCACCCACTCCATCGTAGACCAGACCAATGTAAGTACACAATTGCTTTATTGAGCGATTGTCCCAAAATAATATACTTAATAATATATATATATATATCAGAGATGGAGTAATTGTAATCTGTAATTGTACTCGTGGTAATCATACTCATACTTTTTGAGTAATCGTACTTGTACTCGATTACGTTGGTCAAAAAAGCCAAGTAATTGTAATCATGCTCGATTACATTACCAAAGTAATCGTAATCATGATTACTTAATCACGATTACAATTGTTTTCATATAAACAGTTGCAAGCTAATATATTAGACAGATAGAAATGGCAATACCAGAGGTAATCTAGTAAATGTAATAGTAATTGAGCTATTACTTTCTTATTATTATTGAGCATTTCAGTTGCATAAACATTCAGTTAGATTTCCCTAATTAATACCTTCTCTCCCCAGAGAAGCCAGTCCCAGCCACATCACCCTCCTGCTTACTGTAGTAGTACAAAGTTATAACAGTGACAGTCTCTGGGAAGCAGTGCAGTAAATAAGCCTCCCCTACCATCTTGCTTTGTAATTTTAGAAGCCATGCCACTTGTACTGTTTGCACTGTTAGTATGGTGTGAATGATTGGTCATGGTTCCTACCTCCGGAGTCCTGACTGGGTGCCGCTGGGTGGTTAACCGTGGTTAGCTGCTAAATCCCTGTCTAGGTTTTTTAAGCGTAAACTGTAAACCTGTCTAAGTTCACCACCGTATTCTGTGTTTGTCCCTTTTAATATACTGCGTATCTGAATCGGATATCCTTTTGAATCTGACCACCTGGATTTGAAATGTTATCAGTGTAATGTATTTGATCATGTGTACAGCCACTGTATTTGTATTTGCCATTTTAAAAAGAGGGTATTTGAATTTTTTTTAATGCAACATATTTTTATTTGACTCAGAAATCATATTTGTTTGTCCCCACCCCTGTTTTTCTAAATATAGTTAGTATACGAAGTGCAACTGGCTTGCTTGCAGAGATCTGTAACTGGGTAACCTGTAACTGTGCCCAGTGTTTGTGTGTGTCAGTGAGGATGCCATATCTGGCGTGCCACCCCAACACAACACAGTCAAGTCATTGGCTTGCTACTTCTACTCCTACATTCCTTCATTAAGCAGTTTTATCTGAAGCCATGAATGTATAACCCAATGACATACAGAGCTAGGGCCTGCAGCTCAACAGGGCCAGTTGATGTTTCACTGTAAATGCTTCAAACCTAAGAAGTGGAGTTCATTTCAGTTCCAACTGTCTATGTGATATATTGTGATCTGCTATCTGTTTGATAAAGCTATCTGTCAAGACACACATATTTTAGTATAAGTATGGCATCGCCTGCCAAGTCGTCTGCTGCATATGCTTATTTTGAGATGACAGAATGTACTGACGTCTTCAAAGCCAAGTACGAGTACTGTGCTATCTATATATCAGCAACCGGCAAGATCACCTGAAAGTTTTATATGTTTATTATATATATGTATGTTTATATAAAAAACCTGGATAGCAGTAATCAGTTAGAACACTAGATACTGTCATAGCAACAGAAAAAGATCAATGCTTTTGAATTCCAAGAAGGTCACATTCATGGTAGAAACAGGATTAGCATATTCTTTAAAGTAATCAGTAATCATGATTACATGCTAAAGTAATCGTACTCGTAATCGATTACATTTGTTTTCTGAGTAATCGTACTCGTAATCGTACTCATACACCTTCATAGTAATCGTACTTGATTACATTCGTATTGTAATCACTTCATCTCAGATATATATGTTAAATTGTGCAACTCTCATATAAAAAACAACATTGTCCTAGATGTTTTGTCACCTAAAAAACATTTGTAGTCAGAATTTCAATAAAATGTACAACAGAATGTCCAGCATCTGCACATGTTTGGCATCCATTTTGATGACTTGACAGATCTTGTTGCTAGGAAATAGGTCGTAATGCAATAACTGTTCAAGAAATTATTGTGTATGTTGTTTTTGCAGACGATGAAGCAGTGGTTTGCTGAATTTAATGACGAGCAGAAGAACCTTGTTTTGAGGGATTTTCTGGTATGTAAGATAAGCAGTATAGAACATTTAAGCTTGAAAGGTCATGTTGACCTCACTAATAGAGTTACTATGTGTACCGTAAAAGAAAAATGCATTTTTAGCATACGGATACTTGTGTGCATGCTTAAATAATGCATTTCATGGCATAAAACTGTGGTTAAATTTCAAAGGTACTTTACTAGAGTAATCAACACAATCAATTATGATAATAACCTAGTGAACTTGTGATCATTACCATATATCAGTATTAAATGTAATATTATTAATATTTTTATATCAGTTATGTCATCACTTTATAACAATACTCAATCACTTTAATCATTATACATCGTGTTTCTATGATCATGTGAAGTGTTGGAATATACATGTGGGCTAATATAACTGCAATACTATATGTTGCAACTAATCATTATTTTATTTATTTGTTAGCTTGATAGTATAACAAGTTGTGATTGTTTAAAAACATTAAAATTATTTTTTTGTCATCATGTATGCGCAGTACAAATACACTTTAGCTCACCGTAAGTACTTTTAACTTAATTTCTTTAATTTACAAGCACTCAAGTGATATTTGGAAATTTCCCTAATTCTGGTCAGGGGGATGAGACATACACCAAGTTGTTACCCTAGTGTATTTTACACAGGCTTCAAGTGAACTTTTACCTTGCTTGCAGACGGACTGTGACGTGCCTCAGATCCACTTGTTATCATTGGAGATAGAACCTCGTCTTCACCACGGATGTCCCCCAAATTGTTGCGACCGCTTCAGCTGGCTGCCTCACAACATCTCTCTTCAAATCCTCTCCTTCCTTGATCCAGGTACGTCATCCAAATACATTGTTCCCTCACAAAGTCTCCATTAAAATCCTCACCTTCCTTGATCCAGGTACATCATCCAAATACATTGTTCCCTCACAATGTCTCCATTCAAATCCTCTCCTTCCTTGATCCAGGTACATCATCCAAATACATTGTTCCCTCACAATGTCTCCATTCAAATCCTCTCCTTCCTTGATCCAGGTACGTCATCCAAATACATTGTTCCCTCACAATGTCTCCATTCAAATCCTCTCCTTCCTTGATCCAGGTACATCATCCAAATACATTGTTCCCTCACAATGTCTCCATTCAAATCCTCTCCTTCCTTGATCCAGGTACATCATCCAAATACATTGTTCCCTCACAATGTCTCCATTCAAATCCTCTCCTTCCTTGATCCAGGTACATCATCCAAATACATTGTTCCCTCACAAAGTCTCCATTAAAATCCTCACCTTCCTTGATCCAGGTACATCATCCAAATACATTGTTCCCTCACAATGTCTCCATTCAAATCCTCTCCTTCCTTGATCCAGGTACATCATCCAAATACATTGTTCCCTCACAATGTCTCCATTCAAATCCTCTCCTTCCTTGATCCAGGTACATCATCCAAATACATTGTTCCCTCACAAAGTCTCCATTAAAATCCTCACCTTCCTTGATCCAGGTACATCATCCAAATACATTGTTCCCTCACAATGTCTCCATTCAAATCCTCTCCTTCCTTGATCCAGGTACATCATCCAAATACATTGTTCCCTCACAATGTCTCCATTCAAATCCTCTCCTTCCTTGATCCAGGTACATCATCCAAATACATTGTTCCCTCACAATGTCTCCATTCAAATCCTCTCCTTCCTTGATCCAGGTACATCATCCAAATATATTGTTCCCTCACAATGTCTCCATTCAAATCCTCCCCTTCCTTGATCCAGGTACATCATCCAAATACATTGTTCCCTCACAATGTCTCCATTCAAATCCTCTCCTTCCTTGATCCAGGTACATCATCCAAATATATTGTTCCCTCACTATGTCTCCATTCAAATCCTCTCCTTCCTTGATCCAGGTACATCATCCAAATACATTGTTCCCTCACAAAATCTCTTCAAATCCTCTCCTTCCTTGATCCAGGTAAATCATCCAAATACATTGTTCCCTCACAATGTCTCCATTCAAATCCTCTCCTTCCTTGATCCAGGTACATCATCCAAACACATTGTTCCCTTACAATGTCTCCATTAAAATCCTCTGCTTCCTTGATCCAGGTATGTCATCCAAATACATTGTTCCCTCACAATGTCTCCATTCAAATCCTCTCCTTCCTTGATCCAGAAACATCATCCAAATACATCGTTCCCTCACAAAGTCTCCATTCAAATCCTCTCCTTCCTTGATCCAGGTACATCATCCAAATACATTGTTCCCTCACAATGTCTCCATTCAAATCCTCTCCTTCCTTGATCCAGGTACATCATCCAAATACATTGTTCCCTCACAATGTCTCCATTCAAATCCTCTCCTTTGATCTAGGTATGTCATCCAAACACACATAAACATTTTATAATATATCCCATAACTGGATGACTGAAGCAAAGAATGATGTTTAATTAGCTGCTGAAATGGTTTAGATAGAGTAGGTTTAGCAAAATCAATATTCTTGACAAGTGAAACTTTATCGTGATCATAAAATGCATGCGGCAGTTGTACTGAAATTTGTTGTCCAATCTTAATTTCTAAACAAACAGTCTTGGACGAAATGTCTGATCACAGAAACATTGTTCTGTCATGTTACTGAGTCGGCTTTTGTTGAGTGTCATCTGACTTGTCTGCTGTGTCACTCGGTGAGCCTGTGTCAAATGTTATCGAAGTTTGAAATAAAGTATGATTTGATTTGATCTAACCCTGTCTGTTGTGTCACTCAGCAAGCCTATGTCGAGTGATATCTAACCCTGTCTGTTGGGAGTCTATGTCGAGTGTCATCTAACCTTGTCTGTTGTGTCACTCAGTGAGCCTGTGTCGAGCGTCGAGTGTGTGTCGGAGCTGGCGTGAGCTGGTGGATGACCCGAGCCTGTGGCGCCGACTTTGCTCTCTCACTAAGTGGAAGCTGGCGCGCTCCGTCGAACAGAAACAGTTCATCCAGCACATGATGCCTGGAGGCAGCATTCATGTAATTACACTTATATTTATGTCGGGCTTCTATTTTTACCAGTCCAAAAATATCCCAGTACATATGCGCATCCATGCACGCACACATCCAATCTAATCCAAACTTGTACATGTATATGTATCTGCATGTGTATCATAATACATGCATACACAAGTGTGGCACACATTTATAAGGCACAATGGATATATAAATAACAGAGAGTGAATAATGTTTTTTGCTCCTTAAATTTCCACCCATCCAAAACTAATTTAACCCATTAAAATGACTGGTGGACAGGTCTCTAAATAAACCTATGATTTGTGTTATTTGTGCTCACTGTTTGTCCCAGGTTTTATTTCTGTAACCGTAGAGCTTGTTCGTATTATCTAGTGTTCAAGTTACTATAGAAAGGACTTTATTTTGTACAATTCGTTTTTGAAAATACTAAAACATTCATTTTCTGCTGTGTAATTTTTGTCAATGTAATTTTGGTTTACTTGACCGAAGTTATTGTTTACCATTGTCTGGAAATAGTTAACTGAATTGCCACCAAGGTTATGGCAGAAACATGCAATTTTTAAACATTTCATAATATGAATAAGAAAAATATAATTAATTTGTTATGGATAAGATATCTTTATACAGTATCTTGGCATAACCCATGACAGTGAATATGGATAAATGTTGCCACAAATGGGTATAAAAGGTGAGCTATCTTACCCTGCCTGTATTGTGTTTTCCAGTCATGCCATCCAGTGTTAAGTGTTGGAAATAAAATGATTTACCATTAAAAAATAATCGCTGTTTGATGATGTGTTCTTAGTGGAAGAAAGTCTTCTCAGAGCGGTTTCGCTTGCGCAATAACTGGCTGAGCGGCAAATGCAATGTGAGGACATTTGAAGGTCACACCCAAGGTGGGTTACGGGACTCACGTCGGCAACATCACCTCTTTAAAATGTGAACTGTTTTTGCTAAAATTAAATGTGTGATATTTTTACGGATTTCATAGTTAGTTTACCTTTGATCCATTTCATCTCATGAACCTCTTCACTCGTATATATTGTCTGTAGTTTACGTAGATGCAGTTAAATTAATAAATGCAAAAACAATTAAAATTCTATATTGTTTCAGGTACCAGAACTACCATGAGCTACCACTGTCTACACATGCATATTCACTTATGGTTGTTTGTTGATACCTGTGTTTGAATTACTTCACTATATCAATGTCAGTATGTTCAGTAATTTTTGAGTGTGCTGATGACAGGGAGTTATACTATTGTCTAGCTAGTGAATTGTCAAATTTGAAGAATTGTTTAAAATTGCAAGTTACCTTTCACTTCAAATTGTTGCACTTTCTGCACCATTTGCACATTCAATTTACCTGTTTATTGTTACGTTTCAACAACTTATATTGGACTTGATCAGATGACTACAGCAACACAGTAGTCATTGTGTGCAGTCTTATGATGTAGAACCCCAGCAGCAAAGTATGATTACTAAGTTGCCATCTAGTGGTAGTCTGGAAAAATCCGATGGAGGCGGTCGATATATAACAAGAATAAAGATGGATTTACAGTGATAAACTTAAAGACTAACACTTTGAACCATCCAATCTGATGAACTAATTTAAATTTTAAACTTAAATTAAATTGTTTCAATGTGTACATGTATCCTCAGTTGTAGGTATGACATATGAGATAAATATGTTGATTTTAACGGTACTGTGCATAAATATCTTGTTTGTGCAGGAATCTCATGTGTGCAGTTTGACGACACAAGAATTGTTAGTGGTTCGTCAGACAAGACTATCAAAGTAAGTCATTAAGTTCCATCATGTGAGTCAGTGAATCTGGTTGAATATTAGTTAACTGTTCAATTAATGTTAATTAAAGTGGATATGGCATGATTGTCATTTCTCCCCATCATGACAATAAACTATACAAAGTTTCTTGCATGTAACATTTTCTCCCAGTCTCGTTAGTAGCGCAGTGGCTAGAGCATCGGACTCTCAATCTAGAGAACAGGTGTTCAAATCATGTGCTGTCATCTTGAATCTTGGACAAGTTCGTTCATTCTACATTGCTTCAGTTCACTCAGCTGTATGAATGAGAACCTGGCCAGTGGTGGATATTTGTGTATGAAGTCTTTGTAAATTCATTGCAGCATGGCTGAATGCTTTCCAGAGAAGTCTTCGATTGAACAGGTCTGCCAGGGAGTAAAGCGTAATGCGCTTTGAGCGGTCATAAGGACTGGATACTGTGCTATATAAGAACTTACCTTTGCATGCATGGTTGATGTTTTAGGTGTGGAATATCCGAACCAACAGCCCGTGGTCAGTGCAGACCCTTGTGGGTCACTCAGGCACAGTCCGCTGCCTCTACCTGGAGGGCAACCGACTGGTCAGTGGATCAACGGACACCACCATCAAGGTCAGTTAGGTCGCAGTGGGGGAGGGGGCGGTACATGCATTGAAGCTTTCTCTACGATTTGATTTCTTAGCATTCATTTTATAATCACTTTACAAAAAATGAGTCAATCTAGTAACGATTAATATATGTTAACTAGTTTGTATAAGTGTGTTGTTTTGTTTTGGTGAACTTGGTGCACAAACTGCTTTTCACCTGGCCCAGTAATGGAGTTGTAATGACACAGTGGCTCCCTCCCATATAGTGTCACATAAAGCAGACAGCTATCTGTGTGACAGGTAGGATATTGTTATAATAACACAGTGGCTCCCTCCCATATAGTGTCACCTAAAGCAGACAGCTGTCTGTGTGACAGGTAGGATATTGTTCTAATGACACAGTGGCTCCCTCCCGTATAGTGTCACAAAGCAGACAGCTGTCTGTGTGACAGGTAGGATATTGTTGTAATGACACAGTGGCTCCCTCCCATATAGTGTCACCTAAAGCAGACAGCTGTCTGTGTGACAGGTAGGATATTGTTGTAATGACACAGTGGCTCCCTCCCGTATAGTGTCACCTAAAGCAGACAGCTGTCTGTGTGACAGGTAGGATATTGTTGTAATGACACAGTGGCTCCCTCCCGTATAGTGTCACCTAAAGCAGACAGCTGTCTGTGTGACAGGTAGGATATTGTTCTAATGACACAGTGGCTCCCTCCCGTATAGTGTCACAAAGCAGACAGCTGTCTGTGTGACAGGTAGGATATTGTTGTAATGACACAGTGGCTCCCTCCCATATAGTGTCACCTAAAGCAGACAGCTGTCTGTGTGACAGGTAGGATATTGTTGTAATGACACAGTGGCTCCCTCCCGTATAGTGTCACCTAAAGCAGACAGCTGTCTGTGTGACAGGTAGGATATTGTTGTAATGACACAGTGGCTCCCTCCCGTATAGTGTCACCTAAAGCAGACAGCTGTCTGTGTGACAGGTAGGATATTGTTGTAATGACACAGTGGCTCCCTCCCGTATAGTGTCACCTAAAGCAGACAGCTGTCTGTGTGACAGGTAGGATATTGTTATAATGACACAGTGGCTCCCTCCCATATAGTGTCAATTAAAGCAGACAGCTGTCAGTGTTACAGGTAGGATATTGTTGTAATGACACAGTGGCTCCCTCCCATATAGTGTCACCTATAGCAGACAGCTGTCTGTGTGACAGGTAGGATATTGTTATAATGACACAGTGGCTCCCTCCCATATAATGTCACCTAAAGCAGATAGCTGTCTGTGTGACAGGTAGGATATTGTTATAATGACACAGTGGCTCCCTCCCATATAGTGTCACCTAAAGCAGACAGCTGTCTGTGTGACAGGTAGGATATTGTTATAATGACACAGTGGCTCCCTCCCATATAGTGTCACCTAAAGCAGACAGCTGTCTGTGTGACAGGTAGGATATTGTTATAATGACACAGTGGCTCCCTCCCATATAGTGTCACCTAAAGCAGACAGCTGTCTGTGTGACAGGTAGGATATTGTTATAATGACACAGTGGCTCCCTCCCATATAGTGTCACCTAAAGCAGACAGCTATCTGTGTGACAGGTAGGATATTGTTATAATGACACAGTGGCTCCCTCCCATAAGTGTCACCTAAAGCAGACAGCTATCTGTGTGACAGGTAGGATATTGTTATAATGACACAGTGGCTCCCTCCCATATAGTGTCACCTAAAGCAGATAGCTGTCTGTGTGACAGGTAGGATATTGTTATAATGACACAGTGGCTCCCTCCCATATAGTGTCACCTAAAGCAGATAGCTGTCTGTGTGACAGGTAGGATATTGTTGTAATGACACAGTGGCTCCCTCCCGTATAGTGTCACAAAGCAAACAGCTGTCTGTGTGACAGGTAGGATATTGTTGTAATGACACAGCGGCTCCCTCCCGTATAGTGTCACCTAAAGCAGACAGCTGTCTGTGTGACAGGTAGGATATTGTTGTAATGACACAGTGGCTCCCTCCTATATAGTGTCAATTAAAGCAGACAGCTGTCAGTGTTACAGGTAGGATATTGTTGTAATGACACAGTGGCTCCCTCCCGTATAGTGTCACCTATAGCAGACAGCTGTCTGTGTGACAGGTAGGATATTGTTATAATGACACAGTGGCTCCCTCCCATATAGTGTCACCTATAGCAGACAGCTGTCTGTGTGACAGGTAGGATATTGTTATAATGACACAGTGGCTCCCTCCCATATAGTGTCACCTATAGCAGATAGCTGTCTGTGTGACAGGTAGGATATTGTTATAATGACACAGTGGCTCCCTCCCATATAGTGTCACCTATAGCAGACAGCTGTCTGTGTGACAGGTAGGATATTGTTATAATGACACAGTGGCTCCCTCCCATATAGTGTCAATTAAAGCAGACAGCTGTCAGTGTTACAGGTAGGATATTGTTGTAATGGCACAGTGGCTCCCTCCCATATAGTGTCACCTATAGCAGACAGCTGTCTGTGTGACAGGTAGGATATTGTTATAATGACACAGTGGCTCCCTCCCATATAGTGTCACCTAAAGCAGATAGCTGTCTGTGTGACAGGTAGGATATTGTTGTAATGACACAGTGGCTCCCTCCCATATAGTGTCACCTAAAGCAGACAGCTATCTGTGTGACAGGTAGGATATTGTTATAATGACACAGTGGCTCCCTCCCATATAGTGTCACCTAAAGCAGACAGCTGTCTGTGTGACTGGTAGGATATTGTTGTAATGACACAGTGGCTCCCTCCCATATAGTGTCACCTAAAGCAGACAGCTATCTGTGTGACAGGTAGGATATTGTTATAATGACACAGTGGCTCCCTCCCGTATAGTGTCACAAAGCAGACAGCTGTCTGTGTGACAGGTAGGATATTGTTGTAATGACACAGTGGCTCCCTCCCATATAGTGTCACCTAAAGCAGACAGCTGTCTGTGTGACAGGTAGGATATTGTTGTAATGACACAGTGGCTCCCTCCCATATAGTGTCACCTAAAGCAGACAGCTGTCTGTGTGACAGGTAGGATATTCCAAGGCTGAGAGGGAAATGTGGAAACGCGGGTTTCCGTATTTTGGGAATCCAACTGGGTCATTCCTGTAATTCCGAGGAGAAAATGTTGGGGGATTTATATATGGGGGGGTCGCAAAGCTGAGTAAAAATAAAAAGTTTTGGGGTAAACCGTCGTACTTGTCCCAAACGTTGTACTGTTATGCCCTCTGATTGGTCCGGAGATATAATTTGGCTGGAAACCAATAAGTGCTGAGAAAGGCTATTTGACAAGTCAAATTTAATTACCTCAATACATCTCGTTTCCATTTGGGAACCCCGGGGAAACATGCAGGGAAACACCAAATCGGCGTCTTGCAACTTCCCTGTTGGTTAATAATCGGGTCATTTCCTGGCTTGACTGTGGCGACCTACAGTGGCATGTTAGTGGAGCATATCGAACTAACGTGTTGATACGCTCAACTTTGCTGTGCCATGAACAACAAAAAAGAGTTATAATCAAAGTTCTTTAGTTTGGTTCTGTTTGAAACTAATGATAAATATTTGTTCGCAAAGGTGCTTATAAGTATAATGCTGTACCAGGTTGGAACGATCGAGTGAAAGAGTGAACGAGTGAAAGAGTGAACGAGTGAAAGAGTGAAAGAGTGAAAGAGTGAAAGAGTGAATGAGTGAAAGAGTGAACGAGTGAAAGAGTGAATGAGTGAAAGAGTGAACGAGTGAAAGAGCTTCACTGTGCAGCCCGTGATGCTTACTGTATATGGAGAGAGACTGGTAAACCTAGACAAGGTAACTTTTTAATGTTATGATATTATCCAGAATGAAATTCAAGCAGGCAATCAGAAAATGTAAAAGGGAGAAAGAAACTATCATTGCTGATAACATTGCAGAACAGTTGTGTCAAAAAGACCACCGCAAATTCTGGAAAGAAATTAAGCACTGTACGAACAGTAAAGTAAAACTTCCGACAAACATTGATAATATACACGGTGACGTAAACATCGGGTCAATGCCTTTGTTGTGCATTCTTCACTGGTTGCCTGTAGCACACAGAATTGACTTTAAGCTATTAATGTTTACATATAAAGCTGTGCATGGCGATGCCTCGAAATATTTATGCGACCTTGTATGCCCATACAAACCAACAAGAGCCCTGCGCTCTACCAACAATAACATGTTAACGGTCCTGCGGACTCATGTCAAAGCTGGGTACAGTTCGTTTGCGGTCGCCGTGGCGACTTTGTGGAACACTTTGCCTAATGACATTAAAACGTCTCATTGTCTCTCTACTTTCAAGGCACACTTAAAGACTCATTTTTTTAGACTCATTCTTGTCCAATGTGGCATAGTTTAGTCTCTGCATTGATTTGTTTTATATCTCTTATGTATTAATTAACCCATTTATATATTTATTGTATACCTACATGTACATTAGTTCAGTTAAATTATTTGATAATGTCTTATTTCTACATAGAACTGTAGCTATGATAATTATTTTAGTATATTTATTTAATTACTGTATTTATTTGTATTTTACTAATATTAATTTTTAAAGAATTTCTTTTAGAAAATGCATGTTTATTTAGCCTTCTCTATTACCTCTATCTGGGTTCTATATGTTGTAAAGTGCCACGAACAATTTATAATTGGATCTGGCGCTATATTAAATAAAATATATTATTATTATTAATGTGGAAGCATCATTATGAAAATGTATTTACCGGTAATGATGTGGAGGATAGCCGATGTGATAACATTTGTTATGATTGTTCCACTGGCAATAAGGGAATGACTGTTGGTGCAGTTGAACTTATGGATATTATTAATGGACTCTCAAAAAATAAGTCACCAGGTCTGGACGGTCATGGAATGCAGAACAAATTAAGTTCCCTCTTTCTCAACTCGCTGTGCTTTTGTCTATCCTTGTGTCTTCGATTCTGGTGCATGGTTATATACCAAAAGAAATTTCACAGTCTGTTATTGTACCAATTATTAAAGACAAGAATAGATGAGTAAACGACAAAGGGAATTATAGACCAATATGTCTATCGAACATACTTTCGAAGATAATAGACACTGTTCTTTTTAACAGAATAGAAATGTACTTGGAAACCACTCCTAATCAGTTTGGCTTTAAGCCTAAACATGGAACTGAGTTATGTGTGTTTGCATTTAAGGATTTATTAAGGTTCAACACTGAACATGGTTCAGCTATGCACGTCACGTTTTTAGATGCATCAAAGGCATTTGATCGTGTCAACCGATGTAAACTTTTAACCAAACTAGAAATGTACCGAAATATATCTTAAGAGTACGCAGCAATGAACTCAATAATCAATGTGTATGCATACGATGGAAAAATACCTACTCGGACTTCTTCTTGGTAGGCAATGGTGTTAAGCAAGGTGGGACGTTATCCCCTTTACTTTTTAACATTTATATGGATAGTCTGAGTACATGTCAAAAACCACCAGGTGAAACGGCCTTGCTAATAAATATCCAGGTTCTGAGATATATCAGAAGGGAAGTAGTTATACACAATTAAAGAATTTTCCAAATTCATTTACCCATCTTTCAAGCAACAAAATACAGCGATTCTTCAAGAAAGCCTCCCTAACCTCTTATCATACAAAGTCTTACATACAAACATCTCTATTATGACATTTCATAGGTACACAAGGATTGACCAGTTCTTCAATCCTATACTATTTCACCAAAAGATTCTATAACAATCACCAAATAGGCACAAAAGTTCAACACCCTACGGCTGTCTGTGTGGCACTAGCAATGTAGAGATGCGAGAACATAATGTTTATAATGAGCGATACCACATTCCGTCAACTTGAGGATAATTTGTCCCTCAGTAGTCGAGCGAAGTAGTTCTCGCTCGGTTCGTCAGGAATTCCCTCTTCGGGTGTGAATTCTCCATTGTCGCGTAAGCCGTCTACTCTCACACTGTTGTTACACGAGGTGTTACTTGGCGTCTACTGCCCCCGAGTGCACTTTGTCAGAACGGCCAATCATGTTATAAATATTACACGTTTATTCGACAATCCTACCTGTCTACCCTCTATAATTATATTTGCCCGGTTCTTTTAAAATCTGACCTTAGGCCACCACTCCATTTCCTTCACAGTATTGCATAACCACTGGATAGCCATCAGTGGCCTACAGGGCAACTCTAACACTAGTCAGCCAACCATAGCTTTACATTGTAACCCTAAATGCAGTCTTTCACTGACGCTACCAACCTATGTTAAGTTCTTAAAATTACAATCTTGACAGTATACACCTGCACAAAAAAACAAATCGGTTGTAGTCTTGATAACATGGTTGTTAATCACCTTATATACGCCAATGATCTACTTCTGTTTGCACCTTCTACTAAAGGACTACAAACACTGCTAGACATGTGTTACTCATATGGATGTGAGCATGACTTGCAATACAATGCGGGTAAATCCCTGGTCATGTACTTTGAATCTAGAAAGTCAAATCTTTCTCAAGAAATGACATTAGGAGGAAAGAAGTTCAACTTTGCCACCTCTTGTAAATATCTTGGACATGTAATTTCTAATAATTTGTCAGATGAGTCTGATATGCAAGCCAAAGTGAGACTTTTGTATGCCAAGAGTAATATGCAGAGCTGTAACAAGTACATTTATTTTGTACTTGACAGTAAAAGTACAAGTAACTCTGGAAAAAGCTACTCAAGTAAAAGTACTTTTTTGACAAATGTACTTGAAGTACAAGTAAAAAGTAAACAAATGTAATTGAAGTAAATGCAAAAGTACTTTTCTAAAAAAAATTGACTTGGTCACCCACTGCAAACAAACAAGTAAATTCAGTAGTGTGCAAAACAAACACTTTATTGAACAGGACAGGATCCTCAACAGGATACAGAGACAGGCTGGCTCCTCAAACAAACTATACATACTATGCATGACAGTGACAAAAGAAATAAAATAACAGTAATACCATATTCAGACCTGCCTACCATTCCGGATTGTCCGGAATCATTCCGGAAAGTAACCTCAAATTACGGTATTACGGTGAGGGATGAAAATATTACGGACTGTGACCATGTTCGGCAATCACTCAAATTTAGGTTCCACTATATTCAACAGGTGGCAGCATATGTATGCAGCATGTTGTGACATGGTTTTTCATTCGCTGAGTGTGGTCGTAATGTAACCAATAGGAAACAGCTTTATGACAAATTTGCTGGTGACAATATCTGACACGCGGTTCTCAATTACTGACAGGAAGCGTATATTCCTGAAAATCAGTGTAAATGGGAAGATGGATTACTGACAGCAAGTTTTTAGGGTAGGCAGGTCTGCATATTAGTGAACACTAAATATTGTCTATGACCAGGCCTGGGGGTCAATATGTGAGACAAAATATTGAAAACATGAACCAAGAATACATAAAAACAACATTTATAGGCCCTAACAATACATACTTTATTATTAAAATAAATCTGAGTAACCATTAGCAGTTTAAATTGTCACAGCGAAGATAATGTTTTGGGGTGATAATGTGTGAAATTCAACGTGCGTTTATCATTAATGCAATTCGGGATGTTGTTCAGGTCACTAGTAGCTCAAACCTAAATCTAAGAACATGTTTTATTCATATTAAGTGCAATTGTACCTTTTGTACAAATAACAATGTGTTACGGTGTAATATATTTGCACAGCAAAAATGAGGCAAGAATACTTTTTAGCTGCGTAGGTCTAACACTAATAATTTACCGACCACGTGTGTAAGGAAGGTTCGAAGGAGATGTCCTGTATGCCGAACAGATCTGGTATATTGGCGCACACACAACAAACAGATCAACTTAACAGTAGCCCTGTGAACTGACTTAATCTCAAACATACTGGATAAGTATGACCATGGATGCTGCAAATGATCGTTTTCGGCTGATACTTCCAAGATAAATCTTTGAACACGAATTACATCATATAATCTTGGCAATGTTCACGCCACCTGGTGATCATGCCTGGTAATGGCAATGATAGGCCAATCAGAAAAGACTACCAGTTGTTGCTCCGGCTGACATCTATTTATAGATATATGCTGGCGGAAACCAGTTCCGGGCTTCAGGCATTATCGTTCGTTACTAATATTTTTGGAGCTCCAATTTTTTAATGCATAAATTATAGATACTTCGTTACATTTATGAAAAGTACACACATTTGTACTTCGTTACAAGTAAAAGTACTCCTAAAAAATTTACTTCGTTACTCACGAGAAGTAAACTTTTCTACTCAAGTACAGTAACAAAGTACTTGTACTTCGTTACTTTCCAGCTCTGGTAATATGTTAAGTAAAAAATTCCACTTTTGTTCAACTGCTGTTAAAAATAAGCTGTTTACAGCATATTTTGGTAATATCTATATGTGTGCGTTATGGGTGAACTTTAGAAAAGTTTATTTTCAGCAATTCATTGTTGCATATAACAACTCTTTCAAGATATTGAACAATTTGCCCATGAGATGTAGCACTAGCCACATGTTTGCTACAGCTAATGTCAGCTCGGGTAAATGTGTAATCAGAAAGGCTATTTTTAACCTAATTAATAGGATTGACATGTCTTTGAATCCCATTATTGATAGCATTAAAACTAGCGACATGTATTGTACTTTGAAACTGTGGCTCCGGGATTTATATACTTTTTAAACAAGTTGTTCTTATCTATGTATTTGTTATTGATGTATTTTTATATATGGACATTGATTGTCTGAAATAAATACATTATTATTAGACAGTTAACAGCTTGACAGTATCTATTACATATGAGGGTGGGTTTTGGAAGGTGACAAAAACATCAAAATAATCTCAGATGTTACTCATTACCGTGTTAGAATGGCTCTAACCCTAACCCATTTAAAAAACCGCTTAAAGCCTGCTCCACCATGAACCACAGCAAGAAAGCTCTTGCAGCGATCATACCTTGTTCCGCTCGATCTAATACATTTTCAGCGGTTTTGATCAAATGTCATTCTCATCCCTGATATTTATATTTGTGTCTGATAGGTGTTGATATTTGTGTCCATATCACATATTGATATGTGACAGGTGTTGATATCTGTGTGTGTCTGAAAGATGTTGATATTTGTGTCTGACAAGTGATTTTATCTGTGTGACAGCGTGTCAGGTGTTATATTTGTGTTACATTTTTACATTTGTGTCTGCGACAGATGTTAATACCTGTGTCTATGTGAAATATGTTGATATTTGTGTATGATAAGTGTGATATTTGGTCTGTGTGACATACATGATATTCATGTCTGTGTGACAGATGTGATATTCATGTCTGTGTGACAGATGTGATATTTGTATCCATGTGACAGGTGTCATATATGTGTCTGTGTGACAGGTGTGGGACTTGTCAACACAGCAGAGTTGGTCAAGCATCGCCTGCAAGGTGACCATGACTGGACATCTGGACACAGTGAGGTGTCTACAGGTGAGACTGGTCAACTCTTGTGATCACACTACCGGTAATTGCAGAAAGATACAGTATAAAAGCTTTAGTGTTTAAATCCTCACAAACCAGTTCAAAGGCTCATCAAAACCAAAAAGCTGTGTGTTGCAGTTTCACTCGATCAAATGTGTCTTGTGGACTTTCGTAACTAAGCCCCCGAGGATGTTAATTCTTTGTTGATCTCTTCTGCTTTACACCTAAATTTTTCCCATTGTCACTAAATTTTCTCTTTCTCATAACATTGACTATAAGTTCTCCTTGTCTTTGCCACGGTGTTTGCCCATTAGGCAGTCTCAAAATAGGAATCCATTGTTAACTTTCTCCATGGATGAAGGAGCTAAGGAGAAGTCATGAGATTACGTCAATATATTACTACATTTCTTACTGACTTAACACTGCGGAGTGGATTCCACTGAGTTTAGGGGGCAACCGAGAAAGCCAAACTCCAATGGCTCTAAAAGGAGATGAATGAAAGAATCTAACTAAGGAAGGAGTTTGACTGACTTGTTGGTTTGAGGTGGACGATGAGAAGGTGATCAGTGGGTCTTACGACAAGACACTCAAGTTGTGGGACATCCGCACTGGCATCTGTCGCATGACACTCAGGTGGGTAAGGGGTCGGCTCATGAGTTGGCAGTTGGCTCATGAGTAAGGGGTCATATCACAAGATGGCAAAGCCTAAAATGAGTAGGAGGTGTCCTTTTAAGTTTGCCGTGCCCAGTAATGAGTAAGGGACTGTCTCGTAAGTTAGCCAAGTCCAAGAATGAATAAGAAAATTATCTCGTAAGTTTACCAAGTCCAAGAATTAATAAGAGAGTCATCTCATAAGTTTGCCAAATCCAAGAATTAATAAGGGGGGTCATCTCATAAGTTTGCCAAGCCCAAGCATGAATAAGGGGGGTGCCATCTCAAAGTTTGCCAAGTCAAAGAAAACAGCGTTTCATATTGGTTCAAACTGCCAACAAAATGTGTAGCATTTTAGATTTTGAGCAATTCAAAATGGTTATCAAAACCACAGCCAATAGCTGCCACACTGCCTGGTTCTGATATCGATATTAGTGTCAATGTGAATTAATATAAGTTACACTCAATAAATGGAGCTACAGTAGTATTTTTTGCAATGCATGGTGATGACTAAACCAATATGTCATGTTATATATTTTATGGGATTGTGAAATTACGCAACCATCCCTAAAGTCACTGTAACCATTATTAGTTTGTCATTTTATAATTTGAAATATTGTAGATGATGAGAGTTTCCATTTTTAAAACTATTTGAATCAAACATGTGTAACTGATGGTGTGTTTGTATTTAATCATGTTGTGTATGTAATCATGTTGTGTGTGTGTAATCATGTTGTGTGTGTAATCATGTTGTGTGTGTAATCATGGTGTGTGTGTAATCATGTTGTGTGTGTAATCATGTTGTGTGTGTAATCATTTTGTGTGTGTAATCATGTGTGTGTGTGTGTGTGTAGTCATGTTGTGTGTGTAATCATGTGTGTGTAATCATGTTGTGTGTGTGTGTGTAGTCATGTTGTGTGTGGTCATGTTGTGTGTGTGTGTGTGTGTGTGTGTGTGTGTGTGTGTGTGTGTGTGTGTGTGTGTGTGTGTGTGTGTGTGTGTGTGTGTGTGTGTGTGTGTGTGTGTGTGTGTGTGTGTGTGTGTGTGTGTGTGTGTGTGTGTGTGTGTGTGTGTGTGTGTGTGTGTGTGTGTGTGTAGTCATGTGTGTGTAGTCATGTTGTGTGTGTAATCATGTTGTGTGTGTGTGTGTGTGTGTGTGTGTGTGTGTGTGTGTGTGTGTGTGTGTGTGTGTGTGTGTGTGTGTGTGTGTGTGTGTGTGTGTGTGTGTGTGTGTGTGTGTGTGTGTGTGTGTGTGTGTGTGTGTGTGTGTGTAGTCATGTTGTGTGTGTGGTCATGTTGTGTGTGTGTAGTCATGTTGTGTATGTGGTCATGTTGTGTGTGTAATCATGTTGTTTACAGCATCTGTTCCCTTCCAGGAGTCACGAGGCTGCAGTGTTATGTCTACAGTTTGACCACTCCAAGATTGTCTCGGGCTCCTGCGACAAAACCATCAAGGTAACGTCCTGTTTTATCTCGTATTGTTCTACCTAACACCCACTCTTGGTGAAACCCACCAGGACAATATGTGTGTTCCAGTTAGCCATCCGACCCTGTTAAATGTAGAAAAGTGTGTGTGTTTTTGATATTATTACAATAGCTTTCACTGTACTCTAGCTTTCATGCAGAATAAATCAATAAATATACTTATATAGCACCAAATCTAGTTAACATAAAACTAAAAGTTATCTTTACATTATCATTGTGTCATATAAATACTCAAAACTAAAGTTAAATACTCAAAACTAAAGTTAAAAACATACCTAATACCTAGTTTAAAAGCCATGTCTGATTAAAATAGAATGTTTTTCAAAGTCCTGTATAAAACTGCCTCGCAGTTCAGTTCACACATATGAATGACATTACCACTCTTTTTTTAACATGACAGCAAGAGCAGTTAGTCTTATCCGTGCGACAACTTGCAGGTGTGGACGTTTGCTGGTGACTGCGTGATGACTCTGACGGGACATCAGGACGCTGTCACCTGTCTACAGTTTGATGACACTCGCATTGTGAGTGGGTCGCTCGACTGCACCATCAAGTTCTGGACCATCGTGACGGGCTGCTGCTTGAAGACCATCGACTGGAAGGCTTCTGAGGGACACACAGGGGTTGTCAGGTAGGGAGAGCGAAACTATGTTGTAGGCCGCTTACTTATGTAATTACTTCCATGTGTCCTTGCACCCTTGCATCTTTCCTTCCTTGCTTCCTTACTTGTTTCCTTTCTTCTTCGCGTCCTTGCTTTCTTGTTTTCTTGTTTCCTTGATTCCTTACTTGTTTGCTTATTTCCTTGTTTTCTTATTTTCTAGCTTCTTTACTTGTTTCCTTGCTTCCTTACTTGTTTGCTTATTTCTTTGCTTCCTTATTTGTTTTCTTATTGCCTTGCTTCCTTATTTGTTTTCTTATTGCCTTGTTTCCTTATTTGTTTTCTTATTGCCTTGCATCCTTATTTGTTTTCTTATTGCCTTGCTTACTTATTTGTTTTCTTATTGCCTTGCTTCCATAATAGTTTCCATTCTTCCTTGGTTCCTTGTTTTCTTATTTTCTCGCTTCCTTACTTGTTTCCTTGCTTCCTTAGTTGTTTTCGTACTTCTTTGCTTCCTTATTTGTTTTCTTATTGCCTTGCTTCCATACTTGTTTCCATTCTTCCTCGGTTCCTTACTCCCATGCTTCCTTGTTTTCTTATTTCTTTGCTTCCTTACTTGTTTCTTTTTTTCCATACTTGTTTCCTTAATTCCTTGCTTCCTTACATCTTTCCTTACTTTCTTGCTTCCTTACTTATTTCAATGGTTTTATTTTACAGTTTTGCTACGACATGGAAAATACTAGTTTTGTCAATTGTTTCAAATTTTGTAATTATTGTAGCTACACTGCAAAAATTCTGTATACAATCCCACACTGTTCTGTCTGTCATACAAGCCTTGCCAAGACGATACATTGATATTAATAAACAGAAAATAGTAAAATATATTGAAAAAACATGGTTCAGTAAAATATATTTGGGCTGTCAAGATATTCAAGCAATTTCTTTGAAACATATCCTAGACATTAATTAACCTATCCATTACATGACCTGTTTCCTAGCAAAAGCTCCATCATGCCATCAGAAAACATCTGGTGTTTGGACATTCCATTGTGTATTTTGTTGAAATTCTGGTCACAAAATAAAAAAACATAAGGCAAAGCTTTTAAAGTGACATCTATATGCGGGAATTTTTGATTTATGAGATGTCGGGCTGCAATGGTAATGTCATTGAGGTATATAACCGTTATCAAGATTGTTGGCAAAGGTCAAGCTTGAGGTCACGCACAAACATTCAATTGTGACTTGGCAAACCTCAATGTATTGGATACATCGATTACCCTGTAGAGGCTGTCAGTAATCAGGGCAGTCAAGATATTTGAATGGATATTATTAATTCTATATAACATGAGTTTTTTCTTAAAAACAATATACCTTTTACCTGTAAGATATCTATCACAGGTGTAGCGAAGATCTCTCTCTGTGGTTGGTTGCAGGTGTCTACAGTCGGACAGTTGGAGGGTGGTGAGTGCGTCAGATGACAAGACGTTGAAGGTAATTCTCACAGTATATCACATCAAAATCTACATTTGTTTCATTGACATAAGCATTTGCCACAGTCTGTAGCTGTGTGTAACAAAGTGTCACCAAAATTTGCTTCATAGATAACTGGTTACAAACTATGGATGTTGACATTGTGTCATCACCAAAACAATGATAGAAACTGTGGATATTGACACAGTGTTGACAGTTTTGTATAAAAATGACAGAAGTTGTGGACGTTGACACAGTGTTGATGAGTTTAGTATAAAAATGGCAGAAACTATGTATGTTGACAGCTTAGTATAAAAAGACAGAAACTGTGGATGTTGGCAGTTTAGTATAAAATAAAAAATGACAGAAACTGTGGATGTTGACAGTTTAGTATAACATTTAAAATGGTAGAAACTGCGTATGTTGACAGTTTAGTATAAAAAGACAGAAACTGTGGATGTTGATAGTTTAGTATACAATTAAAAATTACAGAAACTGTAGATGTTGGCAGTTTAGTATAAAATAAAAAAATGACAGAAACTGTATATTGACAGCTCGGTAAAAAAGACAGAAACTGTGGATGTTGACATTTTACTATAAACTTTAAAATGACTGAAACTGTGGATGTTGACAATTTAGTATAAAATTTAAAATGACAGAAACTTTGTATGTTGACAGTTTAGTATAAAAAAGAAACTGTGGATGTTAACAGTTCAGTATAAATTTAAAATGAAAGAAACTGTGGATGTTGACAGTTTAGATTAAATTTAAAATGACAGAAGCTGTGGATGTTGACACAATGGTTTGTGCTGCAGGTGTGGAGTCTGGAGACGGGGAAGCGTTTGGTGACATTACGCAACCACACGGACGGCGTCACCTGTCTACAATTCAACGACAGCCTCATTGTGTCCGGGTCGTACGACAAGACAGTGAAACTGTGGGACTTTAGTTGCTGTTGACTCATGAACTTTAGTTGTTGCTGACTCATCAGCAGTGTCTGTGGCAAGTCGCCAGTCGCTGACACAGGTGGTGGAATGTTGCGCGTCTTCCAATACGTTGCCATACTTTTTTAAATGTGATATTTTTGTTATCCAATTACAGCACATTTCACTGCCTAATGTCACGACTGTATATCAGAAAGACGTGCATATTTTATTTACAAATAAGTGTTTTTTCATAGGTAGATCGAAAGGTTCATCGTTGTTGTATGTGTGTGTGTGCGTGCGTGTGCGTGCGTGTGTGCACGTGTGTGTTTCTTAGAATGAAAACCTTTGTTTCCACGTGACACTGTTATTTTGGTGTTGCTTGTGATGTCAGAGTATCCATTGTTTTAAGCATTGCAACTATCATGTTGCTGTGGCTGTTTCTTTTGTATGTTTTCTGATAGCATGGCTGATTGATTAAAACAACTCGACAGGCATTTTCAAGTTTATATCTCACCTGGAGTTGAGCCTGTCTTGGAAAACATTAATTTACATAAACATGGTTCCTACTATGTACATCAAATCAAGCATATGTGCACATATTGAAGTTTTACAGAATGCAATATACCTCTTAATGACAACAGGACATTTTTTAAATTAGTAACTTGTTACTTTTGAGAGCAACATGTCAACTGTGACTCCGTGTTTTTGTTCTCGTTGTGTTATGAGTTTATAACTAATTTCATGTATTGATGTAAGTTTTTTGCCTCTGCAATCCAAATTGTTTCTCTCTACTAAAATTTTCAGATTCATACGTTCTTTGCTTTATGTTATGCAAATATGTTTGACTGGATTATTGCTAGATCTTTTTAATTCTGTGACACTTCTGCAATGGCTGAGATTGCATATACACATGTATCTGTTTCCGTCACAATGTTCTGTCTGTAAGGCTGTTTCTCCACTTTGATCACAAATCAGATCCTTTGATCATCAAATATGTACCTGGTAGTATAGTTTTAATACTATGCATTGTCAATTTAGTATTTAGTCTGAAACGAGACAAGCAAAACATTGACTTGCAAACTGCAGAGGCAGCTTTATAAAGCACAAATCAGCCATTATTATGTAGCATGTTGCAGAACAGATTGACTCATGGCCTGGTATGGTGCTACTTGCCTACTTTGTTGGCATCGTGTATGAAGTTGTATTCTAATAAATTTGAAGAATGCCTACTAACTGTGGTGACAATGTAATTCAGTTATCGTCAGTGGGTTATTCACTAGAACATGCGTCTTGTTTACGCAACACCCTTTACAACACCTACTATGGCAGCATCTCTTCCAAGATCCTCCACATAAAGAATAGATGGTTTAGTGTATATATTTAAATTTGTGTGTCTTTGTATGTAGTGTGTAATTGAAAAAAGTATATTTCTAAAATAAATGTTCCCTTACTTCATGCCATACGCCAGCTTAGCATACTTTAATCTCAACTCTGCGTATTACAGTCTTTAGAGGATATATATGTATGTATGTAAATATATATATATCATGTCATGGTATCCTATAATAACAGTTCATATGGTAAACCATGATATACCATGGTGTTTTAAAACGGTAAGCCATGATATACTATGGTCTTTGTAAGGGATCACAGTTTGTGGTGTAACCAAAAATAGCTTCTCGAGCTGTGTAAAGCCATCTTTGCTGCCGGCAAGACAGCTGTCTCTGTTGGTCGCACTTTGCTGTTTGCCACCATACTGTTTAACACGACACCATACGTAGCCTGGGTTAGAGGTTGCCCGATGTCAGTGAAGGTTGGTGGAGGAGAGAAACACTATTTTCATTTTGATATGCTATGAAGACCCCCCCATTGGAACAAATTCGTTACATTGACATGTACGTGCATGCGATGTGTTTGCGTGCGGTGTGTACAAAGCCAGAACACGTTTTCAACTGTATGAAATCATTTACGGTTACCGCATGACAATCAAGTATATACTGTACGTATAGCAGATTATACGGAATAATTCACACACTGGTTTAACATCATTAACCAATCAAGCTAACAGAAACCACCCAACAAACACTTAGTTACAAGTTTTCATCCACGTGGTGGCTACAATTCTGTGTTACTCCCGATAATGTTATTCCACACAACTGACATTACGAAATAAAAATGTGTAACAAGAGGATGGAGGGTCCGGACCGCGTCGCCCGTCTCCAGGTAGCATCAGCACAAGTCACACCGTACAGCGTAGGTTTCATGGCTTGGCTTCAATAAGGGAGCACGTTCGACCCGTCCACCCCGCCCATCTGACGACAGGCCTGGTGGGACTTGTGCCAATGCGGGGCTCAAGCGCGTGGCACAAGTCAACACCACAAGCCCGCCATGCACACACGACTCAAGTTACATGTTCGATTATTATTGGTTCACATTTTGAACATAAAATAAAGGTAAAGAAAAAAGTAAAGATAAGTTCTTATATAGCGCAGTATCCAGTCTTTCGGACTGCTTAAAGCACTTTACTCCCTGGCAGACCTGTTCAATCGAACACCATCTCGACTTCTCTGGGAAGCATTCAGCCACGCCGCAATAGATGATTATTCGTATACAAATATCCACCAGGGTCTATAACCAGGTACTCATTCTTACATCTGAGTGAACTGGAGCAACGCAGATTAGACGAACTTGCCCACAAACATGAAACTGTCTCTGTGGATAGTCGCCCGAAGCCGCTACCACAGTTCGCCCTCCTCTTTGGAAGACACCTCGATCACCCGCGGCTTGTCGATGATGCGCGCTGTGCGGTTTCCCTTCTCGACGATGCCGATGATCCACGCCTGGTAGCCTTCCTGCTTCTCAATGTCCTTACAGAAGGCGGCTGCTTGCTCCCGCGGCAGGGCGATCAACAAACCGCCTGAAACACCAGTATGGATGCGATTACGGTGTGATGACAGTTAATCATTTATCACCATTTGTCTAATATATAGTTTTTAATATTAAAATAAATACATTGAAGGCATATATATATTGCTCGTCAAGTTGCGATAAATAAGCCCGAACACAGTTCTCAAAACACCCATGCACGAGTACGCTCAAGCAAGACGCACACAAATGTGAATGCGCACTGAGACGAGCGCACACATGCACCCCCACACACAGACGCGTGCGTACACAACACGCGCGGGCGCGAGCATATACACAACATACACGCAAGCGCGCGCACACACATAAATTCATTGCCGGAATGTGCCATTTTCGTGTGTCGTAGCGAGAGTCGACAGTAGTATAGGAGATACGCAGACTGTAACATACCCGACGTTTCTGCTGAGCGGCCCTGCAGAAGTCCAAACATGCCGCCGCAAGCTTTGCTGACAGCTGCCATCTTGGCGATGACCGGCAGGATATGGATGACGAAGCCGACCTCCTCCTTCTGTATGCTAGCCAGGTTGTTGGCGTGTCCGAGCAGGCCGAAACCGGTCACGTCGGTGGCACCATGGGCGTTGTACTTGTGCATGAGGGTCGCTGCTGTCACCGACATCAAGACTGTATTCATTCTTTTACAGCAAACAGATTGATGTCATGCTTCAATGACATGGGCGAGTCCCATGGGAACTATGAGGTGCTCCTATCGTAAATCGGTATATGCGAAAGAAACGACGTTTGGCCAGGGAGTGTCGGCTTCTCTTACCCCTACACTCAAGATTTAACAAGATTGCCATCCAGAGAATTAACTCTAGATGGCAGGTGGACAAGGAAGCCCTTTGGCTTATCGAGAGTCCAACCCTTTTATCTACATATATCCAGCCCTTCTGAGGTATGTGTCGATTTTATTTTTAAACATATTCACACTACTAGCACCCACACAATCATCAGATAATCTGTTCCATTCATTCAGTCCTTTGTGAAAATTAGAACTTTCTTACGTCTAATCTACACTGCTCCTTTACTAATGTAACTTCATGTCCTCTAGTCTTTCTATCTTTCTTAACTGAAAAAAACATATTTCTATCAATATTTTCATAACCATTCAATATTTTAAACACTTCTATCTGATCTCCTCTCAATCTCCTGGTCTCTAGTGTTGTTAAACCACATTCTTTTAGGTGTTTTTCATAACTAAGATCCCTCGGATTTGGTATCATTTTAGTCGCTCTCCTCTGTACTCTTTCTAGCATATCTATGTCCTTCTTGCAGTATGGCCTCCACGCTTGTATACAATATTCTAAATGAGGCCTAACTATTGTTTTGTACAGTGGTATTATTAGTTCTTTTTCTTTATATGCTATATTTTGCCTAATCAATCCAAGGATTTGATTTCCTTTTGAAGCTGCAATTCCACACTGCTCTGAAACCTTCATGTCAGCACTAATTGTCAGCCCTAAGTCTTTTTCTTTTACAGTAGTACTTAGTACAGTTCCCCCCATTGTATATTCTACATATTCGTTCCCATGTCCTGTGTGAAGGCATTTACATTTCCCAAAATTGAACAACATTTGCCACTTTTCAGACCATTTGATCAACCTGTCAAGATCATCTTGTAAATGCTGTCTATCTCCATCACTTTTAATCCTTCTAAACACTTTTGTATCATCTGCAAATTTCAACACCTTTGCTAGCTATATCATCGTCCAAATCGTTTATATATATTAAGAATAATATAGGTCCCAGTACTGATCCCTGTGGAACCCCACTCGAAACTGATTTCCAGTTTGAAGCCTCCCCATCAACAAGTACCCGTTGTCTTCTGTCAATCAGCCATTTTTCTATCCAGTTAATTATACCATTTCCTATGCCATGGGCCTTTAGTTTAAGCAGTAATCTTTGATGTGGCACTTTGTCGAAAGCTTTTTGAAAATCTAAGTAGATGATATCTACTGGTGATCCATCATCTACCCACTTAGTGATATCTTCCAAAAAACATAACATATTTGTTAAGCATGACCTCGCTTTTAGAAACCCATGTTGAGATGGGTTTATCAAGTTATGTTTAACAAGAAAATCCACCATGTGATCTTTAATTAGTCTTTCTAATAATTTACAAATCACCGATGTTAAACTAACTGGTCTATAATTATTTGACTTGTTTCTCAAACCTTTTTTAAATAACGGTATAATGTTTGCTTCTTTCCATTCTAAAGGAACCACTCCCTCTTCTAATGACAAGTTGAAAGCTGTTGCAAGCGGTATGCTAATTTGTTCTACGATTTCCAATAGTAGTTTGGGTGGAATACCATCCACTCCAGGTGATTTATTATCCTTCATAGCCCTAATTTTCTTAGCTACCATTTCTGGGGTTACAATTAACTGTCTTAAATAGTCTGATTCTGCCCCCTTGAACCTAGCCTCTGGTACTGGCAGTGAACTAGTGTCTTCTCTGGTAAACACTGAACTAAAATACTCATTCAGGTCTTCTGCCATTAAGAATCCTTCTGTTATTATATTTCCAGCACTATCTTCAAGAGGACCGACCTTATCCTGAACTTTCTGTTTGCTTCGAACATACGCATAAAAACTCTTGCTGTCATGTTTTATATTACAAGCTCATTTATGTTCATAGCTTCTCTTTGAATTTCTAATTTCAGCTGTAGCTTGGTTTAGTGCTTCTTTATGAATGTTGTAGTCTTCGTCATTTCCAGTACGTCTATATAATTTCCACATCATTTGTTTATACTTAATTTTTCTAATGGCTTCTTTCGATAAGTATTTCTTTCTGGTCCGTTTCCCTTGTTTTTTGAAGGGAACAAATTTATCTACGATGCACTCTATTTCATTCTTTAAGATATTCCAGCATTCTGTTGCTGTCTTATTCTTCAGTGTGTTATTCCAGTCTATCTTTGCTAAATATTTTTCATTTCCTTATATCTTCCTTTGTGGAAATTTCTCCTGAACTGCTTTTTATTATTTCTTTCTGATTTTACTTTTATGGTAAAATGTATCTGGTTGTGATCACTACTTCCCAGAGGCTCACATAATTTAACATTGTCAACCAATTCATTCTGTGAGGACAAAACTAAGTCTAACACATTCTCTCCCCTGGTTGGTTCTAGCACATGTTGAGAAAGGAAACTATCTTGTACTAAAACTAAAAACTTGTGGTCCTCACTACCCATACTCTGTAGAGATTTCCATTTTATATGTCCATGGTTAAAAACCCCCATAATAACACAGTCCCGTTTGCTCACTTCCCTTATAGCGTTTTGTATTTTTTCATTCTCTTCTATGCTTATGTTTGGACTTTGATAAACTAATCCAACCGTTAACGTTGAGTTTCCTGTATCTATGTTACACCAAACAGCTTCTTCGCAATCTTCTTCTCGGTCTAATTTTATTTCATAAGCCTGGATGGATTCTTTAATATATAAAATAACTCCACCTCCCCTTCTTCCTATTCTATCTTTCCTAAACATTACATATCCTGTCAGTCCCAATTCGGCATCTGATATATCGGTGGTTGCCCATGATTCGGTTATACCTATTATGTGAGGGTCAATATCTTCTACCATAATATTTAGTTCATTTCTTTTGTTTACTATACTCCTTGCATTTAAACAAATACATTTATACCCAGCTTCAGAACAGTTTTCCAGACTGTTCTTTGCTGAATTATTTTTGCTGTCTTTATCTATGCCTCCAGTTTCAGGCTTCTCTATGAGTCCCCCCTGCGAATTTAGTTTAAATAGATGCAACCTATCGCAGCAGATTCTCTGAGAATACTGCTGCCCCCTTTCCACTTAGATGGAGGCCATCTCTCATGTACATATCTTCTCTCCCAACAAAGTACCCCCATAAATCTATGAATCTCACGCCATCTTCCTCACACATCTGCTCAACTAGTGCGTTGATCGCCATCCTCTTACAGTTTCTGTATCTTGCCCCCCTTCCTCCCATTACTGGCAAAATTCCTGAGAGAATAACCTGTTCCACTCTTGTCTTCTTTAGGCTTAGCTTCCTCACTAGATGTCTGTACTTCTGAACTATCCCAGTTGTTCCCTCCTTGTCTGCATTGTTTGTTCCTACGTGTACTAGTATAGACCCTCCCTTGCCATGCCCCAATACCTTCTCTACCCTTTCGGTTACATGCTCTATTCTAACCCCCGGTAGACATACAACAACGTCCTTCCCCTCGTCCTTCCACTCGCATTCGAGTAGGCCTAAGTGGAGCAGTTATAGTTTCATATTTTGTTCAAGGCATCCATTTTTAAATTTTGACCGACCTTGTTGCTAGACCAACACGTAACGGGGTGGATAGGTAAATTGTGTTAAATCTTAAACATTACGTCTACTGGGACTCTACGATGTTATAGGACTATATTTATTAGCGTGGTAGCAATACGTCATAGTCATTATATATTAAGAGACGCAATTGTTGTTAGTTGTGGGTAGGAAGAATCATCAGCATTGTATCTACGACACCCACCGACTCTGTTTAGTCGTGCCATGCTGAACATGGCCCTCTGGTACGCCTTCCGCACGTCATCCTCACTGACCACCAACTTGATGCGGTTCCACCGGTCAGGCACCTCAAGCCAATGGTAGGCGTTAACCGCCAACTGTGTCCCGAGAGGCTTCGTGACGATGAGCACGTCACCAACGACGGCGCTGTCGGGCCTAAACACGCACACCAACAGCGGTCGTGACTTCTACCAGAGCACATGGGCATGTTGCATGACAAATATCACAATAAGTGTGCGTGCGTGTGCGTGCGTGTGCGTGCGTGCGCATGTGCGTGCGTGTGCGGTAATTTTCAGTAAAGCCAATAGCTGATATGTCAAAACTAACGACATTAGTTTGTCTGACTCGGTAATCCCTGCGATTAAAGCAGAAAGGTGTGGTGGTTGCCTTCAAAACTTAGCTATTTATTTTGTATGTTGATTTGAATCAACGCATGGACGCCAACAATAAAACCGAGCTGACTTTGGAAGATTTCTAGCATATTTCTTCTCACTATATGAAACCGCCACTTTACACGTACCCGTATTATGACGTAGCAGCAACACTTTACAGGAACTAATATTTCTAACGCTACAGTACAGCGCGTCGCTATAGCGCTGCAATCAACAGAGCATCGAGAGGTAATGAAAGACATGTATGTTTCTTTCTTGCAAAACATAGATCATGTTATACTTCTTTTATATTTATTTTTATGTGTGGAGTGCGTGTGTGTGTTTGTGCGTGCGAGCGTGATGCGTGTGCGCGCGAGTGCACATGTATGTTTCATGTGTGCGTGCTCGTGCGGCGGTGTGTGCAGTGTGTACTCACATGATGAACTCGTTGGACTGACAGACTGTTGTGGCGACGCCTCCAATCGTCATCCACGGGTTCTTCACGGTCTGGCCGCCGTTCACACTAGTTCCTGCCTCTTCCGCCAGGTCCTACACCGGGAGTGCGACTAGACTGTACTGTAGATCTATCTGTATCTGTACTGATTTGTGTTGTAAGTTTTTGTGTAAGCTGCTAAGTGGGATATAACACAGCTTTTTGACTGACTGAGAATTTGCAGAAGTGTCACTGGAAATTGTCTGACAATATGTTGACATATTTTTACACACAAAGTTACAGTCGTAAAGGTAAGTTCTCATATAGCGCAATATTCAGTCCTGAGGTCTGCTCATAGCACTTTACTCCCTGTTTAATGGAATACCTTCTCAACCCGCATTAAATTAATTACGTAAAGCGGCCACTCTTTTTCTTTGTAATGCGGCTAGTGTATTTGCAAATAATGTGTAAACAATTAGCAATAACGCTGAACACATATGCAGGTGAATGTACACACACACACACACACACACACACACACACACACACACACATGCTCTGGTTATTGTCACAAAAGATGTGTACGTAACAATGGATCTATATGCAATTTATAACAATATATAGTCAATAAAATTGTATGTAATTAATTTGGCCTAATTCAATCAATACCTGACTTGCGTTGTTCCTGTGTGTGTGTGTGTGTGTGTGTGTGTGTGTGTGTGTGTGTGTGTGTGTGTGTGTGTGTGTGTGTGTGTGTGTGTGTGTGTGTGTGTGTGTGTGTGTGTGTGTGTGTGTGTGTGTGTGTGTGTGTGTGTGTGTGTGTACACACACAACACACACCCACGCACCCACGCGCCCACGCGCCCACGCGCCCACGCGCCCACGCGCCCACGCGCCCACGCGCCCACGCGCCCACGCGCCCACGCGCCCACGCACCCACGCACCCACGCACCCACGCACCCACGCACCCACGCACCCACTCTGAACACGTCACCCCTTCAATCAAGCCATGTTATATATGTAGGCACCAGGGTTCTACGTTACAGAAGTTCTACTGTAGACCATGTATTTATTCACCCGGAAGCCTCGGATCATGAGTGGAACGATGACGTCACGCTCCTTGTCCGTCAGCTTCTGAGCAATGGCGAGCAACATGAGCATATTGTCGCATTCCGTCACGCCCAGCGCGTACAGGTCGCTCACCACGTTGGCGCACGCAATCTTGCCCTGGGTCACGTGGTTCATATGACAATCATCATTGTTATTATCATTTCTTAACATTAATACGACAAAGAATCCAGTTAAAAACGATCGAGCCAATGTAGTATGCTTACCGATAATGTACCTTCTTAATTGTCCAAGAAAACTTCAATATTAAGATTTTAATAGATTAATTAATTAATGCAAAGTCATTCAGTGGGCTGAAAAGAACTATAGCAAACTTTGATCCATGCTGATAAAATGTAACCTACGGCACTTTTTAATAATGTATGCATATATGTCCTAAATCAAGTGCGTGTGCGTGTGCGTGCGCGTGTGCGTGCGCGTGCGTCTGTGTGTGTGCCTGTGCACAGCAATGTGAATATGTCATGCATTGGGCCGCTGGTGTGTGTGTCTGTGTGTGCGTATGCGTGTGTGCGCGCGGGCACACACACAGACGCACACACACAAACACACGCATACACACATACACACACGCACACACTAACGGCCCAATTCATGACACATTCACATTGCTGTGCCTGTTTGGCCTAGTCAACTACAAACGTGTTCCTATATTTTGTATTGACTAGCTGTATGGATTTATGCATACATGTATCTGCTCATATGTATGTGTGCATAAGCATTTGGGTGTATGTATAATTATGTACATATATATATATATGTATATATATATATATATAAAGTTAATTTATTTTCTAACAAAATGTACTTGTTCTAGCAAATAACGTTTTATTATGTTTCTTAAATTTTTTGGTTAAACTTAATTTATTTTCTAACAAAATGTACTAGTTTTTTTAAGAAATTACGTTTGATCACGTTTCTTGTATTTTATTCAATTTCACGATTGAGAGGAAATAAATTATTATTATTATGCTATTTTTAGGCCTAGGGCCTAGTTCGGAAACGTTAAAACTTCTTGTGCAAAAATGAGAGATCTACCATCATGTAGGGGTCGTCGACAAGAGGATAGAAGAAGTCAGTCGTCTGAACCAACGACAGTCCGCCGTGACGCAGAGGTGTGATGCATGAGTCCATTCCAATTCCTGCAAACAGTTTCATATTCGATCACCAAGTCGAATTTACTCGATTTTTTTACACTAACCGATACAACAGGATAGATACCAGTGAATCCGGAATTACACATGGCGGTCTACATATCGCTAGACGGTAGCACAACGCCAACTGGTGGAAACTTATTCATTGAGCATAAAAATCGTTTGAATTGTGGCGCCTGGTGGATAGACATACAATGCTCCAAAGCTAACGTATTCATATTTAATATTTTAGATGACAATGTAAACATTATTATAAACATTATAATGATGAGCCGTCTATGAAAGAATAAGGCTAAGTTAAATAGCAACGGAATACCTATCCATTGTTGTATGGTGTAGTGTGTTTGTCACACACTGGACTGGTTGCTAAAAGACAGTATCCTTAACTACCTTAACTACTGTAACTCTAGTAGACATTACACAGGTTGCATGCCATGGCCAGATTAATGATGTGTCATTGAGGGGCACTGGACTCCGCCTTATGGGCTGGTGTACTGTAGTAAACAGGCAGTTGCCGAAATAAAGTAGCCATGTAAACTAGTACCACTGCGTTGATTGTTATTGTATATTACAGCATTACTGCGTAGCAAGTGACTGCGTAACATCCATCACGTGACCTGTTGCCTAGAAAAACCTCCGTCAAGTCACCAGAAAAACACGTGGTGAATTCGAGAACGTTCCATCGTGTATTTTATTGAAATTCTGGTCACAAAAGTGTTTCTTTATGTCACAAAAAAACATAAGGCAAAGTTTTTAGAGTGACAACTGTAAGCGGGAATGTTTGATTTATGAGATGTCATGCAGTAATAGTAATGTAATTTACGTATATAACCGTTATATTAACCTTTTAGTATTTGTGTCGTGTCTCGTCTTTCATAATGTATGAAGCAATTGCGACTAAAAGCAGACTATATTTTAGTCTAAACTGAGCATGGTATTCTGTTCTCCAATGAAGTGTTTTCCTATGAAATGAAACAGCCATTGATAAATCACATGCGACCTTGTGTATATTATACCGAATCACTTCATATTTCACTGTGTGCATCACAGTGGAAGAATACGGAAATGAATGACATAAAAGTAGTCTACTGAATAATCATTTACTATGTTTAATTGAATAATTGCAGTAAATATTCTTTTCCCGTGGGTGGCTCTCACGCTTTTGAGCCTTAGTGAGAGTCTCCCGACATAGACTAACTATTGTAAAAATGTGTGTTGCATTGTGTGCTTTTGTTTGTTTATTGTCGAATAAACTATTTCAATTCCAAACATTGTTGGCAAAGCTTGACGGAGGTCACGCGCAAAAAATTCGATTGTGACGTTGGCAAACTGCGACGTACTGGATATATTAATTATATAGGCCTAGATAACAAGTGCGTGACTGTGTTAACTGTTTTCCAGTTGAAATGAAAATAAGGAACCCAAATTATGTCTCTATGATTCTAAGGGTGCGTTTTGTCCCACACTACTTTATTTCTTCAAACTTCGTGACTTAGCATAATTAAACTATTTTCAGTAAATTAATCAACGTATTTTGCAAACATGTTTTATCAGATGATAACCTCGTTACGAGTATTATCATAATTATTATGTGTCAAGTACGATTTAATTAACTGCCTACGGCGGAGGACACTCGACCGTGATACTACACTACGACCAGTCCACTCACCGATGTGGGGGACGGCGGTGAGAGGCGGAGCATCCGACTGTTCCGTTGCCGAGTCGACCCCTCCTCCTTGAAGGCCGAGTCCATCAAGAAGTTTGAGCAGGACTTCTTGAGGGACTTTACAACCTCATCCCTTCAGTTCGGCGAACTTCGTCAGTCGGAAGTCAGGATCGAGACCATGAGCGGCCGGGTCGAACTGGCGCCTCTGTGCCATGGCGGTGTCTTCCGCTCGCTCTAATCTGAATGTCGTGTGTTTACCCGTAATGTCAATGTCACAAAGTTCAGCATACTTATGCTGCGTTCCAAGTGAATATGCCCTACTTATAGGCGGTCGGATGTTGTCGAGTGCAGGGTAGAAATAACCTCAGAGATAACCTGCTGTTATGAGTCGGACACTCGGACAAGTCAAATGCCTTTATAGAGGGGGAGGGGAGCAGGATTCCAAACGTTCCACTTCTTTTCCCTTTTTGGTAACTCCCTATGTGGAACTTTATTTCTTACAGAATATTACTGTCGTTAACAAGTGTGCCTTTTTAGTTTAACACTTACTAACGGATCCAGAAATTTTGGGTCGCTATAGCGCCGTGGCGGTACATTAAAATAAAAAATGTGTTCTCTGGTGTTTAAACGGTTTTATTTTTGTTATACATGCCTTCTTTAAATAGCTTTTATGTAGTTAGATAGTTATACTGGTTTATATAGCAGGATAAGTATTTTAACTCTAGATTGTTTAATCTTGGCTTAGTTTGCATAATACGTTAACTTGCTGTGTCTCTGTTATCGATATGTAGTGGACGCACTACTTGTTTGGCCTGTAGATGAGGATATTATGAGATAAAACCAAAGTGCAACATTGTCGAAAGTACATATCTCAAGTGTGTTGCTGCCGATTTTATCATATTCGTGATCTTCGCCGGTATATACCATTGTGTTCCCCAGGGTTCTGTTCTTGGGCCTTTGCTTTTTACTCTTTACACCACGCCACAGCTTGGATCATCATCTTCATGCCGATGATACTCAGATCTACATTTCGTTGGTTACCCCGGATACAAAACGCTTCCTTAACCAACTTAGTGATTGCTTTCAAGATATCTTCCACTGGATGACTGACAGCAAGTTGAAATAAATGCAAATAAAACTGAATTGATAATTATTGGTACTCCAATGCAGCGTAGTAAACTGGATTTTTTCCCTACGCGTATTTTGAATCAGTATATCACGCCAGCAACCTCGGTGCGGAATCTAGGAGTGATCTTTGATAGTAACTTCAATTTTCGACAACACATATCTCAAACATGTCGCTGGTGTTTTGATCATATTCGTGATCTTCGCCGTATTCGCCGGTATGTCATTTTCAGTTGCTAAAACTATTGCAACAGCGCTTATTAGCAGCAAACTTGACTATTGCAATTTCCTCCTTTGTAATATCGCTAGCAAGGATATTACAAAATTTCAACGTGTCCAAAATTTTCTGTCAAGGGTAGTTAAAAGATGTCCTCATTTTTCTCGCTCTGTACCACTTTTTGAAGTCTGCTTTGGTTTCCTGTACGATATCGTATAATATTTAAGATCTGTACCATTACATACCAGGCACTGTCCAGCAAGCAACCATCTTATTCGCATTCACTGCTTATTCCTGTTGGAAAATATATCCAGCTTCGATCATCTAGTTCCGACCTACTTTTTGTTCCTAGAGTCGACACTAACATTGGAACAAAACGTGTCAAAACTTGGGATTCATAACCAAATATTGAGTCGGTCCATTTAATCGGGACAATGTGTTTTTCCTCGCCTAAGTCGGAGACAGCACACTTCGGCTACTCTAAATAACGAGCAGATCGTCGAAACCGTACGACACCCGACGCTGACGGTTTACTGAGCGATAATGAGGACAACGAAGTCTCACACCCAGTGTCTGAAGATAAGATACCGAAACCCAGTGACGCACGTGCTGCTTTACAGACGCTAAGACACTATAGTGTCATGCTCGGGAACAATGAGATCGAAGAGTTGACCGATAAGTGCGAGGCCATTCTCACGAGACAGTCGCAACAAAGACTTACACAATCAATAATAATGATTAAGCTATAACGTTAGAGATTCGCGCCAAAATTAAACACAAAACTGTTCATATACTGCAAAAGTGTGTATGTTGCTTGTATACATCAACGTATGTAGAATTACTGCAGTATCCAGTCATTTTCAAGCGTTATCTACAGGTTCGTAAAGGGTTTCAAAGGGCTGCGTTTTATGTTAGCGTTGGGATATATCATCTTAAGTCGGATTTTCGCATAACTCAGGTTAAATTTCTAGGTCCGATTGAATCCGACTTAGGCGATGTTTGCTGTATAACGCAATCACAAGGCGTTTGGGTCAGCAATCTTTGAACTATAAAACTAAACTATCGTGACATCTTGTACCAAACATGAGACAGCTATCTCCTAACGGATCATTTCAAGTCATAGGACTATTCAAACCGCTTTACACGTCACGGCAACATGGTTAAACTACTAAACAAACACTCGTTATTACTGCATCAAATACGCCATCACAAACTATCCAGCAGAAGTTTTATTATTGACACCCTGCTCGCGATTCAACCAGGTTCAGTGCATCCGAATAACACAATTCGCATCAAGAAACAAGACGACCGGATGAAGGAGGAGGAAGGGCGTGCCGACCCACGCCTCTCGTCTCCTGGTAGCATCAGTCCAAGTCACATTACGACGGCGTAAGTTTCATGACTTGGCTTCAAGAACGGAATCCGACCGACGTGGACAGACACGCCCAGTCCGCTACGTGCCGGCCCGGGCACAGTTCACGCGGAGCTCAAACGCGCGACTAAAGCCAAGGAGGCATATTCACGAAACATCACTCCTAAGACACACAATCATTCTTGCAGCCAATACGCTTTCATAACGAACACTTAAAATACGATGCTTACATGTGTTTTTGCCATAATTCTTTTCGGTGAAAATCTACAAAAATCATACATCTTGGGAAGGTGCAAAAGTAAAATCATTAGAGTTACCATTACTAAGATCGGTTCCTATTGCGGGAAATAAACATTCAACCAGCAACAATTACGCAGACTTAACAAGTAATCCTATAACATCCAACACGCGATATAAAATAATATATTACCATGTTGGAGCAATGCTATTGGTGGACAATTATAATGCATTATGTGCACATAACAGTCTAATCACTTAAACGCCAATGCAGATAGAAGAGAGCCACTACCGCAAAACACACGAATGACATACGCTGTTGGAGAGTGCTATAACCACGCGTCAAAGCTTTTAAACCTAACGCAAGTAACAATGTCAAACATCAGATTAGTTTGCAACACTTCTAACGTTAGCTGGAAACTTTGAATCGACGCAACCGCATCAGCATTTGAAAAAGTGCCACAGTGCGGCGATGTCTCCGGGAATCCGTGTCTCGTCTGTCCAATGTCTTATAGCATTGCTGTTCAAACACGCCGCAAATAGCAGTTGGTCTTCGTGGCGAGACGTGCTACCACAGTTCACCCTCCTTCTCCTCGTGGCGAGACGTGCTACCACAGTTCGCCCTCCTTCTCCTCGTGGCGAGACGTGCTACCACAGTTCGCCCTCCTTCTCCTCGTGGCGAGACGTGCTACCACAGTTCGCCCTCCTTCTCCTCGTGGCGAGACGTGCTACCACAGTTCACCCTCCTTCTCCTTGGCGGGCACCTCGATCACCCGCGGCTTGTCGATGATGCGCGCTGTGCGGTTTCCCTTCTCGACGATGCCGATGATCCACGCCTGGTAGCCTTCCTGTTTCTCAATGTCCTTACAGAAGGCAGCTGCTTGCTCTCGCGGCAGGGCGATCAACAAACCGCCTGAAACACAAGTGCCACAACATGAACTTCTTTATTAACATGGCTTATTTACAAGTAGATGTATTATAAGAAAACACATATAAAGAGAACGGCCATTTTGCCAATCAAGGACCACCAACGGAAGTATTCACATGCTGCATACTCCATGTGCTCTGTTAAAATGTGCTATCTGTTGTTCAAAATTAAATATTCACGTACGGCTGTGTGGTGTTTATAATTAGTGGTAGTGAGATGTCTGGATATTATCCAAAGTTATCATTTTGAGAGACTTACATTTCAAATTCCTAAATATTTTCACGAGCTCGCAAGTGCAGAAAAGATAGCCTAACGATCATGTACCTGACGTCTCAGCTGAGTGGCCTTGCAGAAGCCCAAACATGTTGCCACACGCCTTACTGACGGCGGCCATCTTGGCGATGACTGGCAGATTGTGGATGACGAAACCGACTTCGTTCTTCTGTATCCTGGCGAGGTTGTTGGCGTGTCCAAGGATGCCGAAGCCTGTGATGTCTGTGGCGCCGTGAGCGTTGTACTTGTGCATCAGACGGGCAGCTGGAACATTATCCTGTCACTATTACAGGCATGAACGAAGGCATGGCATTGGCATAACCATTCATTTTTTTCATAAGTGCACATCTCCAGAGAATTTACGACAAAACCTGCCTTAATATCAGACTTGGGTTCAATTCTTAATTGAATTGGAATTGATCAACAAATTGCATGAATTGGAATTGAATAGAACTAAAACAGATCGAATTGGAATTGAATTCCGCAAAGTAAGATTATTTGATCGAAAATAAATTTACAACATTTTTCGATATAAACTGAGATGTACCGGGTAGAAACTACAAAATAAATGTTAAATTGTAACATTTTCAAATGTGTTTTTGGTCAAAGACCAAAATAAATCAACCAACAGCACTGTGTCTTCTGAGAATAAAGCAGGCATTTTATTATGGATTTCCTAACGTATGCTTAATTAAACAACTTAAGGGTAGCCACTACTCGAAAACGGCCATAGGCCATATCTCTGTTAGTATTGAACATATCTTAGCCAAATTTGGAGTACTAATTAGTTAAATGAATAGTACATGATAAGTGGAATGTGGGCTCATTTGCTTGTGCAGTGCCATGACAATCAACATGTCTAGTGTGATAGAGGGGCATGCATCCTTGACAATTATTCTGAGCTAACAACTGTGTGTGTGATCATGCAACTGTCAAGAATCATTAGCTGGAATACTCCTTTGTGCAATGAGGTGGTTTTGGGCAAGGATATATGACTTCAGTGACTGTTGTTCAGGTTTGAGCATTTTTCAAGACGTCATGAAAAAAAGCTCAAACCTAAAGTCCCACCTCACAACAGTCATTGCACTCAGAATAATTTTCAAGGGTGTGAAAATCCATCTCACTTGAAACGTTCATTGTCATGGTAATACACAACCAAACGTGCCCATATTTCACACATCATATACCATTAATTTTTTTTAATCAGTGCTCCAAATATGGTTATGATATGTTCAATATTAACAGAGATATGGCATATTTATTATATGGGCGTTTTCAAGTAGTGGCTACCTTTAAAGGGGAAATGAAATGCAGCTGTTTCATGCTACATATTTAAATATATACTATATAAGTATACATTAATGTTAACAGAAACGTACTCATTTATAAGACAAACTAAAAAAACGATTTTGTTCGATGCCTAAATAGTCGCTATAGAGCACTGCGTATCGCCATCTTTGTTCCAAGCGAGTGGTTTGATTCACTCCTATCTTATCAATGTTAAATTTCGGGGTTTTTCGGTTTACTTCATTAGTAGACATTTCTGTGCGAAAACAAAGATATGGTGCCCTATTATACACGATAGGCGTTCTATATGTCAACAAATAACTTGTATACGCGTTCGAAATAAAAAGGTGAAATTAAATGGCAACGATTTATAACCAATGAAATCGTTGTTAAAGTCGCACTTCCCGAACGAAGATTTTAGCTGCCAGAAGGGGGCGGGGTTTTCAAAGCAAAGTTCAGAATATTAGATGCCGGGACTATTTTTATTTTGTTGACAAAAACGTCGAAGGATTCTGGTAGAGACGAGTTATTAAAAGTGATTTTTAAAACTTTCGTATCACTTGGGGAGAAAATCGATACGACAGATGAAGACTCTAGTTCGACTTGTCACTCGGAAATTACGGTTGACACACACAAAGGGCCTGTGCCATACGCCGATACGGGTTTCACCCAGTGACAGTGTGCGATCCACGCACACGGTCCGATAATGTCCGGCCCCGGGTCAGGTTCAGTTGTGGGAGTCGGACAGTGACCGTTGGTCTATCGACGACGAAGACGTTACGCGACTTAATAATGTCGCATGGTGTTTGTGTGGACACTGCGTCCCAATGACAATGTCGACGCACATCGAGTTGCTGTGCTGTAGGGATATAGCTGCCGTACAGCACCGTATGACAGACCTTGCAGATGCCTGCATTAGATTTAGTGTCATTACCGATTATGTGTGACGACTTCGAAACGGTTTGCACCAACAGGGCGGTGTTGGAACTTGGAAGTCGGTCTGTTGTCATTGTATGATTTGCGTGCAGACTCGTTGATTCGACCAATAGTTCAACAGGTATCAAATAATTATTCTAGCAATAACTTTTTCAAACTTAAATAGAGTAATTATACTTGTTTCCACCTCAAATGTTCAGGTTCACTCAATCTTCATAAAATACTATGTCTATGATTTTCATCAAACAATTTTTGATCATTTTCTTAATAAACTTACTTTTATTCTTGACAGAATGTGTGCATCCTTTTTATACACTTGTTTAATTCCCTATTTAAAAGTGTTCAAGCAACTTGCTTAATTTATATAAAAATGTAGACAAATTGCACACTACCATGCATTAATAGATGCATAATCAGGACATTGTGCAATGTATTATTGATACAAAAATATTTAAGTGGAGTTTTTAATATAATAAAAATGTTATGTATATTATGTGTGTGTGTTATCAAGACCACATCATGAAATGTAGTCTTACAATCATAATTATTACAGCCCTTCACAAACAAATTAACCAATTCACTGAATTCTTGATGTGATATTGATAAAACACAGTTTTGCCAGTATAACAATAATTAGAAGATACCGGTTGTTTATTATCAACTAATGCAAATAAATGAACTTTCAGAACATATCGATTGATTCGATTAGCCGCCTATCGTCACTTCACGTTGTGGTCAAGGGAGAGACTTGGAAAAGGCAACAGACGTGTTATACCAGCCTGCACTGTATCCAGAAGTGAATGGGGTTTATGAAAATTTAAGCTATGGACATTGCACTATACAGGTGAGTGTACAGTGAAAATAAAAACCATGGATAAGTAAGATTAGATTGACCAAAAGGAAGAATGAATTATTCGGTGCCTTCTTATCCCATTTTTGGCAACAACAATGTGATCTGTAGTGTCTTGCATGTCCCTATTCATAATTTGATTTGTAATACTGAAGCCAACATGAAATATATAAACAGTTTATTCATATGGAGAAACAATTCACAAATAAATAAGACTACATGGCAGACTGTGCCAATGCATTAGTCAAATTCACACACCGGTTTTCAATCTAACTGTATTACAATTTGGGTCTGTGTCAGTCCTGTGCACATATAGTACATCAATAAGTAACACGTTTATTGATGATGTGAGTCATCATTATGATCAAATATTGTGATACAAAAATTATTACATACAAAATATTCCATTACAGTTCCAGTTTTACATAATTGTGGGTTTCAACTTTCAACACTAGGGCCATGTGTCAAGAAAACAAGTATTATTATTCAAGATACAGATTCAAAACTTGTAGTACTAGTTTCAAAATCTATCAAGTGCCTCCAAATGGATTTATCTAGATTTATGGCACTATATAAGTGTTCTTATTATTATTAAGTACTTTTTGAGATGTTATTTTGTGATAATGTCAAACGTAATACTAACAATGAAGTATGAATATATAAAAAAACGTATAGCTGAATCCTTTGCTGCTTCATTAGTTTGTAGTACACTTTAATAATACTGGCTAAAACATACAGATTAAACAAAAAATATATATTTTGTTGTAAGATGGCACTTTACTTTTACTAAACTTGATGGTAACAGTCCAGTTTTAATGGTAATGGCCCTTATCATTTTTGTGACACATCCTAGAAGCCACATTAAAAGTGTACAGTGAGTCATATGAACAAATACATGTACAGTTCAGTGTGATGTTTGAGAATGGTAGTCTGTTGCAAAAAACTCACTATAAGTAACATGTTTGGACTTGGTTAAACTATTCCAGTAAATTACATATACCCAAAGTTCCCTACATAGAATAGCGTCTGATAAAATACATTGCATACCACAACTAGGATACAAGCTTTTAAGTGGATGTTCCTTACTTTAGGAGGTCCTATACAGTAGTGAGAATGCACTTTGCCTAAAATGTTTATCTATTTCTGCCAGTGATGTTCAAACTATGTTATCTAAGCATAGAAATCCATTGTCATTTGAAATTGGATGTCGTATCAATTGGGTGGCACTAAACCGAATTGATACGGATACAACTAGTTTTCCGTAAAGCGGCTTCTTTGCTTTGCCACAGCCTCCTCTTTTGCTGGTTTTTCGATGCCTGCATGCTCTGCTAGAGTTACCTCCTTACTTGATGTTGCAACTTGGAGCACACTTCACAGCTTTGTGCCACTCGTGCATCTAGCTGCAATGCCCTCTAGAATTTCTCCTCGGAAGCTGTAGTCCTTTGACGCCATAACTTTCTTCACTACATACCCAGCAGACTTTGAATACTGCAGCTGATACCGTAGCTTGTTGTCTGCTGTTTTCACCATTTCCCGCTGATTGAACAAATGATAAATCTAAAATCAGTATAACAATAGAAATATCTGAAGAATAGCTGGCTATAGCAGCTTGCTTGTATGCGCTCTCTCTCTCTCTCGCTCTCTCTCTCTCTCTCAATCAATCAATCAAACGGCTAATGTCATTTATTAATCGGTTCCGAATTCTGCCATCCTTTTCAATTTAAACTTCCAAGGAATTCCAATTCCATAATACATTCAAATATTTATTGTTTAATCATATATATATATATATATAGTTTATATATGCATCAGTTTATATTTCAATAAGCAATTCCAAAGCATACCATTCCAATTCCATTGATATATAATTAAACAATTCAAGTAACAATAAACAAATGTCCTCAATTTTAATTATGTTATCTGTTGTTTGCATGCATACTCTTGTGCAGTGAGATTGTATTTTCGAAACTGTATTCCTAACATTGTTTTGCTATCGAGTACAGGCAGGGATTTTCAGCCATTTCAGTTTATTTCCTAATGCAATGCTGTATTTCTAAAGTGTGCAGCTTTGTCAAGCAACTGATACATTATTTTGTAACATCAAATGTTAACACTATTGATATCACAAGCCTTACCTTGTATTTGTGTTGTGGTCAATGGTGGCCAAGTGGAGTCTGGCTATGATGCCTTGACGGCTGAACTTGGGTGCATACTTGAGGAAGAGGGCATGTAAGCTTTCCAGTTCACCAGTGTGAACACACTTCGTAACCCTCTCTATATCATACAGTAGGCAACAGTCCAGTATAGCTTTCTGGACAGTGAAGGCTTCTGTACCTTCAGTCTTGTTTTCACTTCTTGTTGTGTATACGTTGCATGACTGCACTTCCGGTACAACTCTGCGCCTGCTGTCCATGAATGGAATTTCTGATGTGATGGAGGAGCGAGATCCACATCTCCTTCATCAAGCGGGGATCACCATCACAAGCTGATGCGCAATACCACAGGTGGTTGGCAATTGCGCCTATCAAAGGGACAACTTCAACTTTCTTGGCAGGCAACAACCTTTATTTCTTTCTCTTTCTAATGCTGGGATGTCTGTCAGTGGCAAGTGTGGTGATCTTCACCCCATGGTCAGTCAGGTTGTCCAAGCAGCGTTTCAAGCCCTCCACTTCCATCCAGTAACTGTTCTTGACCTCTGTGACCCGAACAGTATCTTGAGCAATGATGAGTTGGCTGTCAGTGTCCATGATGAAGTAAATGCCAAATGTAGCGTTGTGTCCTGGATTGTCATATCTTGCATCGTCTGATGCGACCACGCTCAGTCCGGCCAGAGCTGACATGATGGCCTCTGAATGGCATGTCCTCTATCTCTGGCAGTATGTATGCCCGCTGTATGTTGTAGCACTGGCGGGGTGACAAGGCACATAGGTTCATTAGGTTGACCAAATGTACACAGTGAATGAATGTCCAGTCAGGAAGAGGACGCTTGGTATCAACAAGTTACTCTCATAAATGTTACCAATCTTGGGTTGCGAGTGCCACATGAACGAGTGGCCATCAACACATTCTGTGGTCACAACCACTGCAAATCCAGTCACTGTGATGCTAGGCTTTGATATAAGTGGTTTATTGCAGTTTGGTGTTTTAGCAGGTGCAGAAAAGTGAAATGATGTTTTTCTCACAGATGACAAACTTTCTCTCTTTCCCATTAGTGTAAGAACCGCTTGAGTCATCATCAGTGATACCGCTGTCACATGCTACAACATATTCTGCATCACTTACTTCAATGTTTCTCTTCTCGCTGGCGATAGTGAGACTGGGACATCCGAAGGGCGTCTATATTGACAGAACTGCCATGGTCAGGGTCAGTCGGAGAAGGCGTGCTAGACTGTGATGGCAACTTTGCATACCCACGGTCATGGTGAATGTTCAATGGAACAACAGTATTGTCAGTATTAACTACTGCATCGACAAAGTGTCGCACTGGCGACACGACCACTGGCTTCCTTTATGTTTTGACACTACAGTTCGATGGCGTGACAGCACTACAATTAGTGACATTTGTATTACCACGAGGGACGATGTCATCTCGCGTGCTAAATCCTTCGCTGGATCCTTTGAAGCTTGCGCTCGGTATTAGGCCCTATGGTTGTTTGAATACTTCCGTTATATATTATGAACAAAATGACACGATCGTGCAAATATTAATTAAAATTAGAGCACAAGTGCGATTTACAAGTGACTTTTTAAACGTTTTTTTTAGTGGATATGTGTGTTATCTTGAATTGTCATGATTAAAATGCATGTGCACTCAAATGTGTTTAACATTTGAACTTTATAAATACAAAATACATATTTATTAATCTTTGTGGCTTTTTCCTGTGACGTTATTTCCTTTTTTCCTTGTTAGGCTTACATTCAAAAGTCAATAAATTATATACAGTGTCCTTGTTATTAAAAGCATACATTGGTGTTTGCAGTCATGCAATCTATATCAGGAAAAAAGTTGGTATGATAGCATGCTTGCTAAATTGTCGCCTCAAAACTGGAGCATCAATTCAGGGTCCATTGTTACAAGCCAATATTTGAGACATATAAATTAGTATTAGGCCTACATGGTGATTGACTTTAGTTGACTGATGTGAACCTTTTTACTATGCCAATAACTAATTATATCAGATATGACTACAGTGTTTTGTTGTATGCTATTGACTGTATAACAAGTATTTTTAAGGATTTAAATATTTGTAATGTCACTTAATTAAATGCGGTTACATTTTATAGTATTTGAGCAGTCCAACTTCAATAATATTTGTCTTTAACTATTTCTTTTAAATTAATGCATTCCAATGACAATGCCTACAATACATGATTGACAGGGCTTGGTCCGGACTGTGACTAATGTTGATTAATAGATGACGACACTATTTCGCAAAACGTTATACTGGCTACGGTAGCTGACATTTATTTTTGTAATTATTTTTAAGGTTGTTCCCCCCACCAGCAACTAAGTCGATAACATAGACTCGTAGATGTAGACGTTGCGGTATTCAGACGTAGCAACACGCCGCACGACTTGCCGTAAACTAAATCGGCGGATTACAAGCACTCATTATTCCCAATTATATCATAGTATTCACACGTATTTGTACTTTATCACATTCACATTTCTTATTACATTTCAATTTTGAATACGTCATATTTGTATATATGCAGACTTTGAACTAGAACTGTGGGACTATATAGTGGTCGTAATGATACCTGACGGAACTCGTGAGTGCCGAGTCACCTTGGCAACAACAAGCTGGTTTCGGCTTGTTATTTCCTACGCGCCGTTTCACCCTCCAAATAAGGCAATAATGTCGAGCTTCCAGGTCGATTTCGTTTAATTTTACTTCATCGGTGCATAGTTATATGTAAACAAATCGACTGAAGATGGACCTGTGACTTTAACCAAGAATTATGTTTCGACGTTCAATGTCTTTTTATGCTCGTCACTTTCGTATTTAGGCTTGCAATCGGCGTTTGAAAGTGACCACCGCAGACTTTTGCCAATCTTGCCGCCGGCGAACACGTCAAATTCATCATCTATAACTTGTTTTTTTCTGTTGGAATCCTTCTGTGGAAGTATGTGAAAAGTTGCTTACTAACACTTATAGTATATCTAGTAGCCACGCAGTGCATTAAATTGTTCTTTTTTTATGTGTTTGTATGCGTTTCGTCGGTTTTTCTGAGAGCTACGCTGCGTCGCCTATCGAATTGCTGTATACAGCTTTGGGGGACATCTCGCCAATCAAACCGGATGTACAACCACACGCTCCTAGAGCATGATGGCGGCGCCCTGTGCCGATAGTAGCTACGTTTGAAAAATTATTTAAAATATACCGTGACGCTGTACTTGTCAAATCATGGTGACATGTACTCTAAATGGTATGTTCTTATGTTTGGGCTGTGGTTGTTCGATCGTTTCATTTCCCCTTTAAAGGGCTATTGTTTACTTCAGTGGATTCTCACTGGGCCTTTATTGCATCAATGCGTAGAAACTTAATAAGACACAACAAAACAGCTATTATTGCCGATTTTAATTTAAATTGAAAAAAAATTGAATTGGAACTGATCTTTTTTCTCTGATCCTTGGTGAATACACATGAATTTTAATTGAATTTGAAAAAAAATGAATTGAACCCAGGTCTGACTAATAGTGTCACAAGCCTACAATAGAATATTACGAGTCTTATCAACATCACCTCTCATACCATAGATGGTTCCTACCTCCATCAACCACAGTAAATACCTCAAACAGTACTAGCATCTATGATTTAACACCTTTTGATTGGTCAATACGTGCCCAGGTGGATCGCCATGGCAATGATATTAGGGCACAAAAGTTTGATTTCTTCACATAAAAGCTGTCACTTCAAAATGACATACATTTTATTTAACAACTCTACCCGAGTTTTCAACAGTCACTCACCGACTCTGTTTAGTCGTGCCATGCTGAACATGGCTCTTTGGTACGCCTTTCGCACGTCATCTTCACTGACCACCAGCTTGATGCGGTTCCACCGGTCAGGCTGGTCCAGCCACTGGTACGCATTGACCGCTACTTGTGTCCCGAGTGGTTTCGTCATCACGAGTACATCACCCACAACAGCATTGTCTGGCCTGAACACAGAAGACATTAAAGGTTTTACAATACCTCAAATTAGTCAGATATTGGGTTAAGAGAATTTTTGCTTGCTACAGACGCATTTCCAACTGAATCCAAACATGATTTGTCAACACTACAACTTCTACTCAACCTGCACGAAGAAGAATCAGTCAGTAGGTGACTTTGTTGCTGAACTGAAAAATATGGCCCGAAACTGTGATTATGGTCTAACAAAGGCTGGTGCGTAGCTGACTGCTGAGTTGATCCTGGAAGAAAATCTGAGGGACTGGTTAGTTTGTGGGGTAGCAGATCCGGCTATCCAACGACGATTATTGAGGGAAACCGACCTTGATTTCAAAAAGGCTATACAAATTACCCTTGCCATGGAATTTACTGCTGCTAATACCGCACAGTTAAACTTGCCTGCGTACGACAATACACCGAGTGTACACAAAGTGACCACTCACAAACAAGCAACGATGAAGTAGGAGAAGAAACCACGTTTCAGATGGCAGAAGAGTGTCAGTACAAAGATGTCCAATGCCGCTATTGCCACAAAAGAACACATCATGAGCAACTGTTTCGCAAAACAGAGAGCGGAAAGGAAAACAGAAACTGCACTCATCAGCTGATGGTACCTAGACAGAACTGTGGTCGCGACTGCATATCGATTGTGCAGGTCTATTCATGGGCAGAATGGTGCTGGTGGTGATCGACGCCCATTCGAAGTGGATAGACGCTTACCTTATGTCAGGCTCCACATCAGGGGGACCATCAGTAAACTGTGACAGTCATTCAGCAATCATGGCATCCCAGATGTCATCGTCAGTGACAGTGCCACTCGGTTCATTAGCGAATAGTTTCAAGAGTTCTGCTGACACAATGGCATCAAACACACTACAAGCGCGCCACATCACCCAGCATCAAATGGTCTGGGTGATAGAACGAGCCCCCAGGGTGATAAGGGAAGGAGTAAAGCTCATGCAAGGAGGGGACTTAGAAACAAAGCTTCCTCTTCAAATACTGGATTACTCCACACTCAACGATGGGCATAGCCGTCTCTCAATTGTTGATGAATATACAGCTAAAGACCCGGCTTCATCTCATTAAGCCAGATGTCGGTAGGATGGTCATTGCCATACAAACCAAACAGAAGGCGACACACGACTGGCACGCCAAGGTTCGTACCTTCAAAACATGTGATCTTGTGTGCACTCTACGGTACCGTGGCAACGCTGCAAGCTGGGTACCTGGCTCAATTGAACAACACACAAGACCAGTATCATACACCGTCCGTCTTGAAAGTGGAGCCATCGTTTGTCACCACATCGATCAATGACAATTACAAGTAAGACTGTCGAGTCACCAGTTGGCATCATCGGTGACAGTTCGGGGCTGTGCCTCATGAAGAGCCTGAAGCCGCTCAACTGCTTGCATCGAATCAGGCAACTGACATTGCACCTGTTACAGCCGTAGCAAGGCCAAGACGTTCGACATGATGCAGGAAGCCACCTCAATATTTGGACTTATAACTGTTATAAAGTAGCATCAGGCTGGCTACCTATCGTGGACCTTTGGATGTTATTACCGTAATGGGTGTACATCTAACTAAAGTGGGGAGGAATGCTGTGTATCGAACAACTGATGCTCCCGAGAGTCTGTAAATACATCACAGGTGAAGAGAGATCTTGAAATGGCAGGCATAAACAGGAGAAAACGGAAGACAGTGCAGATTGTAAGGCAACAAGGAAAAGAAGAAAACACTTGCATGAAACATTTTCTTTGGTGTACTGCAATTATTACACTGTATCTATTATTTTACCAAGTTTCTTTTGCACTTCACACTATCCAGGACTTTACCTACGCAGCAGGTATATATTTTTAACTCTGGATAGCTTCAATAATTATTACACTACTTGCAGGAAAAATTCCAAACAAGAAATACCTGTGCAATGTAGGTATTGGATATTTCAATAGTTACACTAATTGCTGGAAAAATCCTAAAAAATAATTAATGCCTCTGCGTGGTGTGTGTCTGATTTAACAAGGTGACTAGAAATGTCAAACTAGTATATATAGACAGGCAAGAAGGTACTGACAAACGACGCAATTTGTCTTGCAAATAGTAACTACATCGCAGTGCATTTGAAAAATCTAGACGAGAGATAAATTGTTTGCATAAATATGCCAAATAATTTAGAAGAGCGATTTATTCAGGCATGTGAGAGGAAGCAAGTCATTTCTGAGGAACATTTGCGCACGGCGCGGCAAACTGGGGAAGAAAGGGGGGTCTGGATTGGAACTCAGAAATTTGTTTAAAGACATCATTGTTTATGATGCAATCTAGTGTACTTTCACACTGTTTTTGTCTAATCCTGTAACTTCCATTTTATATAAAATCACAAACATAGTGCATAGGAACACTACATTTGGGATTTTTTTATCAAAAGTGTAAGCAGACAGTTCCCTGCACATTACTGTAAAAGCACATCATTTTCATTTCACACAAAACCAGAAGCAGTGTATACTACATTGTCAAAACTACAACATTACACAAGTAGTCAATGTGAAAAAATACAAAAAAATGCTTTAAATAACCAAGGTTTATTAAAATGATAATTCTAATGTACTATACACTGAAATTCACACACAAATGTCCACATCTACTAGTGTTCATTGAAACCATAAACTTTATAAGTATTCATTGTGGACATGTGACTTCACTTCTTTTCTTGCCTGTGCTTGATCCTGGCACTCACCGCTTTCATTCTCTTCTCAGCAAGGACTGGGGAGTGGAGGTGGACAGATTTCAGTCTCTTTGGCACTGCATCTCCAAATTCAACTCATTATGCCATGACCCGTAACGGTGCCGTAATGTAAGTCCCATAGGCCATTACAACACCTCGCGTGGCAGGCTAAATGATCTAATATTTTTTTATTTATTACGATCTTAAAACCACTCGACTATGTAAATTCCAATAATTCAGTAATTGACTCATACAAGAATGTTTGAAATAAGAGCGGACAACTTACTGTAGACCGTAGCTCATGCGTCGTTCGACTGAACACGAGTGTGTACTTCAAAAACAACACTGCAACTGATTCGCCGCCAAAACTCATGCACGGATTGTAAGCTGGGCCGTGATTCACAGTTTATGGCCAATCAGAATACGGTTTGCTTTTGAAAAAGGACGACGTTCACAAAATTTATTGTCGATGTTTGCCAAGTCACAACCCCCCTATATTTATAAAAAAAATGGATTTGGACGAATCACAGAAACGGCCAAATCGAGTTCATGAACTGCAGAAATCTGTGTTTTCGCGGAAGAATCTCATGCCTGTTTATTAGTTTTGGCATTCATGTTTGTCCATCTGGTAACGCCACTGGCCAGTTGGGCCATGGCGTATTCGAAGCTAGCCATGATGGTATCCATTACATAAAGTTAGGGAGATCAAGAATTGATATAACGTGAAAAGTTACAAAATACATTTGACATAGGAAGTACAAAAGCTGCAGATCTGGTGAACCGAGCGATTCTAGCAATTAGCGTAATCGATAAACTGCCCCCTTGATGAGTGATTAGCTGGAGCGGTAGGGATCGCTCACTTTAAATATGATGCACTGATATTGACTCACATGATGAACTCGTTGGACTGACAGACTGTTGTGGCGACGCCTCCAATTGTCATCCATGGGTTCTTCACGGTCTGGCCGCCATTCACACTAGTTCCTGCCTCCTCTGCCAGGTCCTACAACAACGCAACAGTCTCATTAGTGCCTGTCACAACAGAAGACTTGAACAAAACATGTTGATTGGTGGAGTTGTCTGTGAAAGGTAGTTGTGGGCATCTATAAATAGATAGTCAAACTATTCCATTCAAACTGATTTTTGTATTTTATTATTCTAGAATTTTTTTTAGTTATCATAAGGCAGCTGATTTAATAAATTCATTCTCGGGGTGCCTGTATCAACCCAATCCTCATGTCTGAATATGGGGGCTATATTAAAAATGTATCTAAATTTAACGTGACCTATTTATTATTGAGCAGCTTTTTTCCCGGGATATATTATGCTTAATAAATGCCTAATTTAATGATTTATTAATCTATTTGCATTAATCTAGCCATAAGAGGATTAATGTTAAGTTGGTGTATGGTTTGAACTTGAACCAACGCATCCAAACTATGCATCTCATTACACACGTAATTGCATCATAGTTGTGTAAGTCACAGGAAAACGTCCAAGTCCGACTCACCCTGAAGCCTCGAATCATGAGTGGAACGACGACATCGCGCTCCTTCTCCGTGAGTTTGAGGGCGAGGGACAGCAGCATGAGCATGTTGTCACACTCAGTCACGCCCAGAGCATACAGGTCACTCAGGACATTGGCACACGCAATCTTGCCCTGTGTTCAGTTACTTATCGTCAACAGTGTATTCATTGCATATAATGTAAGCATGTACGTGAAGCTTGGTATGTCATCCCTACTGTAGGCAAGGGCAGATGAATAACAACAGTTTACGACTTTACGTGATATATTGTTCAAGTCTGTTGAAATTTTGTCTTCGGTAGTTAACTATATATTATACACTATTAATCATGCCTTCAAAGCAAACGGCAAATTTTGCAAATCTTACACATTCAAAATGAACGTATTGTTAAGTAAATTAAACTAACCAAATAATTTGCACTAGCATTACGTACCATGTACCGGTTTATACATCTTTTATTGTTCAGCAAAACCGGTATTCCGTGTGGCAAGTTACATCGCCAACTGACAATTCTTTTGAATCTTCCACAACCATGTAACTCATAAAAATTGAACGAAAAGACGATATTCAACACATCCTGGCATTCCTTTCCATCCGAAATGCGCATGTCCAGAAGAGCAGATGGGACAAGTCGATCAATGGTATTTTCCCATCAAGCCAGTGTGGCGCCACTGTTACGTTTCCTGTGCATGCGGAACGCCTCTAGGGAATGATTCGAGAATCAGACTGCTTTCAAGCAAACACACCTCGCAGCAGCTTTTAGCTACCAATAAATAAATTTCCAGCATCTAAGTTGCTTTGCATGCCTATTAATATGTGTATAATTAATTGGATATGCTGAAAATTGAAACTTTCATAAAGTTTCTCACAATTACCAATTGATTTTGTCCCTGTTATTCAAATTCTTGTCTGCCAGTGTCTTCCCTTACGAAGCAAACATCTTCACTTATGATGCCACTAAAAGTCGAAGTAAAGCATGGAATTATTATGGAGAGAAAAAACGTAAGCGTACTTATAAAATATACAGTCTGTATCGTATAGAGCCACACGGTACACAACTCTAATTAGTACTGCACAGCAATATCAGTTTGCAGTGAGAAAATTTAATATTTGTTTATTAAGTTAAGATTATTGTGTTATGATCAAGTGCTTTTGTTGTGTTAGAATAAAGCTGACGCTCCCCTAAATGTTGACATATCTGAATCTTTAGTTTAACCAAACAATACCATCATGTACGGGTCGTCGACGAGAGGATAGAAGAAGTCAGTTGTCTGGACCAACGACAGTCCGCCGTGACGGAGAGGTGTGATGCATGAATCCATTCCAATTCCTGCAAATCAAAAACACTGTTTTCAGTATGAATAAATATAAATCAGATTAAACCCAAGTTTTTTGTGTACTCTTGCGCCATTCATAATTTCTGGTTTGTTTGGAACTTGGGACAACAAATGACAGACAGCATCTTCAATGGCCATTTTCTCCAATTTTTTTAAAAGTGTAACCTAAGTGAAACTTGTAGTTTGCAGTAATAATACAAGTTATTTAGATATTCATTTCCCAACTAAAACTCTGTTCAAGGGTGATTACAATTTGCATAAAATGGTAGGACTAAACTACAACGAAGTACTAAATAAACCTTAGTTGAAATTATAAAAAATATATACACAAAAGTTTATATACATACTATGATGTATAATCGAAACAAAGTTACATAACTTAATTAAAATAGGAAATAATATATCAAATTGATAAAATAATTATACTAGACCACTAGTAGACACCAATTTTTTAATAATATAAAAAGATTGAAATGGAGGTTTGAGTCGTAAGTATAAATATACAATAATCCAGTGAACATGACTGAACTCTGAACCAATACAGACATGCCATTTTCTTGGTTGAAATCTGTAATTTTGACTTATGAATGTTAATTCAGTGTCAATGGTTCCCTCTGGAGGATAACTTAAAAAACACATTGGGTCGCTCATACAAGTCACGTGGCACAGAAAAACCGCGTAAAGTTTCCGCCATCTTGTATAAACGGGGCACGAAAGCACGTCAATATCTAAAATGCAAGCCCCCAAAAAAATACTCCACAAATCCCAGCTAAATATTGATAACCGCTTATGTTTGCTTGCATACTAACTAATATGTGGATGCATACAAATATCTATTTAACTGTAATTTAATCGGATAATTTAAGACATTTTTTCGTCGACTCATTTCTCAAGAGTCCCCGCTGGAGCACGTTAGCCAAGAATCAGGCCATACTCACCGATTCGAGGCACGGCAGCCACATACTGGAAATGCGACTGTTCCGACTCGGAAGCGCCTTCATGCTGTTGTAGTCCCTCAAGAAGTTTGAGCAGAACTTCTTGGGGGACTTTACACCCTCATCCTTTCAGCTCGGCAAACTTCGTGAGTCGGAAATTCGGATCCAGATCATGGGCTGCCGGGTCGAACGGACGCCTCAGTGCCATATCAGGCTTCTCAACTCGTAGAACTTCCTCCAGTTTGATGCCTTGTGTTTACGTCGATGCTTATCGACAATGATACGTTGAACGTAGTGCGTTGTGTACACTGACAACGCGCAGAACTGATGGATTTGAACTCGATCACAAATGGCGCAACCAACTGAAATATGGCAGACCTCCCTTTCTTTGTCCGGGGACCACCCTATCAGTCCACGGTGCCCGGATGTGCTATTTACATCATTACATCGCGTCGTACGCTTTGAGCGAGCGCTCCCTCAAGGGATCTATTATTATTTACTTCGGTGTCTAGATTTGTTAAAGTATCTCGCACGTCTAGTATAAAGCATTTTATATTAACACATGTTGTAAAATAGATGTTTATGATGATTTTCTATATACTCATAAACACTTGTACAGTTTAAATAGAGAAACTAAATGTAGAATTTAGTGAACGGATCAGAATGTCTATAATTGTCAGCCGATCTCCTATCGTTGATCCGTTGGTTTTGCCTCTGATTCCGAAAATATACGTCTACGGTTCATCGCCCCTCAATAAATACCCCCCCCCCCCACAACAAAGCGCGTAGCTTACAGTTGAGAACGAGTTTGTCATTAAGTCTAAAACTATTAACGTTTCTTTAATATTAAACGATTGATGACTAATACATTAATAATAAATTAGCAATTTAATGTATTTTCCCTACACTAGCACCGTCTCTAAATCGTCTGTTTACTGTTTGTTACTACATAAAAAGCCAAGTTTTGGGTCACAATAGTAACTAATAGAGACCGGATTGTCTATATTATAATAAAATAAATATTTAATTCTTGTATGATAATTGCAACTGAATAAACACTGTACAATATCATAAGACATAACAGGCTAAAGTAGTTGATATATTGTAATATCATGTTAGAGAATAACAATCAAATACAAATAGTGAGGTTACCATTTTAAAACAAAAATGTGTGCGTGTTGTCTTTTTAAAATATATTTATCTGGTTGCAATATTATGGTTTGTTTGCATAAATTAGCTAACAACCAATTAATCAGTCGTGCATGACCATGACACGCTTCCATCAGTCTGCTGGTTAAGTTAATTGGTCAGGCTGTTAGACAATTTTGAGAACTGATATTTGGCAAAGCCAATAAAAATTAAAGCTACCCTGGCCAAGATCTCTAGAATCAAAATGCATAGAATACAAGAAATAATTGCCTTAACAACACAATAGAATGGGAGAAATAGTGAGCATTTTCTATACAGAAATCAGTATCCGATTTTACCAACAGGACTATAATAACAATGTGATGTTCAAATAAAATTGCATTAGTCCTGTGATGAACAACCAGTATTTTGTTTTTTTAAACTCGAATTTAGAGTGTACGGTCCATAATGAATAATCAAAATTGAAACCAATTTCTACCATATTATTTCTAGCTGTCAATGTGTATGAACACATCATATATTTGGCAAATATTGAATTACAAAGTTACCTAACAATGTGTGCAAATTTATTGTCATTTTCAGATGTAGGGTGATAACATACAGTAAACCTCGCCTAAGTCGGATTCAATCAGACCGAGTGATTTAATCCGAGTTACACGAAAATCCGACTTAGCCGAATATGACATATCCCAGCACCAAAGGCAACCCTCTAAAAGCCCTTAGGCTTAGGTAACTGTGTATAACGCATGAAAATGACTGGATACTGCGATAATTCTACACATGTTGATGTCCACAAGCAACATGCAGCATTGTGCAGTATTAGAACAGTTTTGTGCTTCATTTTAGCACGAATCTCTAAGGTCATAGATTAATTATAGTAATTATTATTGACTGTAAATGTCAGTCACCTTCTATCACATGATAACGGCCTCTACTTGTCAGTCAATTCTTCCATTTCACGAGCGTCAAACCAGTGTCTTAATTAGCGTCCATAAAGCTGCAGGTGTGCCACCGAGTTTTTAATTTTATCTTCAGACACCGAGACTTCGTCGCCTTTATCATCGCTCAATAAACCAACCGTCTGCGTCGGGGTGTTCTACCTTACCTTAGGACTGTTCTGATCGCAGGATCCTCTCGGTTCCTCAATGATCAGATCTTCTTCTTCGGGGTCTAATATTAAAAGTTTATATTTTCCAGTTCCAGTGTTTAATGTTAATGGGGCTTCATAGTCGTATAGTATCTCCTGGGCTGACCAGAAATTATCAAGGCATTTTTTTAAAGAATTTATTGATTTAGCTTGTATTACTGAATCAGGTAAACTGTTCCATGGTTCAACCACTCTAAGGCTAAGTGGGAATGCATTTTTTCTTGTTTAGTTTTGCTCTTTGGTTGAATATTTTGAGAGAGTGTCCTCCGTTATCGGATTGTAATGCCACATCCTCCCATTTAGGAAGGTTTGGTGCAGATTTGGTCCGAGTTGAACGAAGATCCGACTTGGGCGAGGTTTACTGTAGTTTCCTTTTAAGCTATGAAGGCTTCAGTTTAAAAACAGGAAACAGCACAAAGACATCAGACAATAACTTTTATTAATAAACTACAGCATTCTGTGTAATTTGGACAAAGTGTACGAACATCGAATTTACACTTTTTAAGTACACATTTATATACAGCATCATCCAGCATGATTTAACTCAAATATTTACAACTATTATATACAACATTCATCTAAAACAAACAAAATGCTGTATTGCACACAAGTATGTTGCAAGCAAGATATGTCTGCGAAATATTTTGTTTACCAACACAGTTGGTTTATAGCGATTGACTGCTTGATTACTGTGAATGTCATTAGTCTACTGTTCTTTGCTTCACAGTCGACAAGGATAGAACTGAAAACTGGCAGCAGTACATTTGAACAAATTTATTAAAGTTCAATGTAGACAGATTTATATAATGCAGACACTTCTTTCTACCACAACCCTGTTTACAACTTAAAACGCTCGTATTAACTTTTAATCAAATGATCCTACATATAGCACTGTAGCTCAGTCGCTACACTACTGATTTATTCAAGTTCATGGTAGCGAGCAAACATTGTCTTCTTCACGCAGTCTTTGTAGGTGACTCCCGGCTCAATGTTGTAAGCACTGCCTGGTGCACCCAGACCAGCCTGTGTCTGTCGCTTGGTCGCCTACAACCAAACAGCAACCCCTTCTTATACATGTTCTATACAGTTCATCAGAGCGACAGCAAATACAATGGCAATATCTGGCAACTGAAACAAAGTTTTATAATTGAAACAAACTTACCATAAATCTTATGTTTATCTTATGTTTATCTTACACATTAAGATTTTTAAACGTGTACCAAGAAATCAGGATTGTAATTAGGGCAGACAACATGGACATACAGTTGTCACTTTGTTGTTACCCCAACATTCAGTATTATTTGGGAATGGCTTTGGCTGGTAGTTTTCAAAATACTATTCCTGTTCCATACAGGAATAACTCGACTGCCTTGCTGAATTTGTGACACTAACAGTACTTACATCAGAAAGCACTCGATGGACAGCCAATTAGCATAAAGCTTTCATACAATTAACAAACATTACTTATACAAGAATAAAACTCAATAACAAGCAATATTTCCGTCTCATTTATATAGGTGATATCCACACCGTAATTGGATTAACGATGCCTTGTCCAGCTTTTCCTAGTCCCCGGCCTTTGTTCCAACCCATCTTTTGCAGTAACTTATTGCCGATGTTGCTCTCCTCTATGCCTGCGATCGATGGCTGCTCGAAGCTGTTCAAACAACAAAGTACACTCTTAGTGTCATTGTGTATTTACAGTAAAACGTTCTTATACAACATGCTCTTATACAGGATGGTAGCCAATCCTTGGGACTGCTCAATGCACTTTACACTTTTCCCCCGGCAGATCTGTTCATTCGAACACTATCTTGACTTCTCTGGCAAGACTATTTGTACAAAAATAATAACCCGTCTATGGTCAAGTATTCATTCATACAGCTGAGTAAATTGATGCAATATGAAGTGAAAACAAAGGCCCAAAGTTTCAAAATGGCAACAAAAGGTTTTGAACCAAGATTCTCTCGACTGAGAGTCCAATACTCCAAACACTGCTACTGCACCCCACATTTCACAATCCCTGTCTGGGTATTTGTTGGTCTACTTTGTTAATTATTACAAATACACCTGGTTCTACTGTGGACCATTACTTCCATTGCAGGCATACAGCATCAAGTGAATATTACCGTTCCTTTGATGGAGTCAAGACTGCACTAGTCAAGAATCGGTGCTAAACCAATTTACAAAACATACTCATTTACAATCATCTAATTTGTCCTGGTAAATAAAGTACCATACAAAGAACTTTATTTTGTTGTGCTGCTTCAGTAGAGCATCTTAGATTTTTACTTACGGAATGGGCAGATCAGGCCGTTCCATCTTCTTAGAAGGAACAGGGGGCTGTGGAATTCCATATTTCTGTCTCCTTTCTTTTGCCCTGTCTCGATACTGCAACAACACAAGTAAAAATCAATGTCTTTTTATCCAAACATTAAAACAAACCGTCCTAGTATAATTTCCAAAATTTTGCTGATTCATGGGTCTGACAGGTAAAAGTGCACTGTGAAGAATTCATGGGTCTGACAGGTAAAAGTGCACTGTGAAGTGATGCTTACAGAATCCTTTTTGTACATACAAATGATAATTTTGTGTCATGACGACTTGACTAATGATACAACAATATGCACTTACAGCTAGTGCCTCCTGGACAGAGTTGCTGCGTCGTGTATTATTTGCCTTCCGCCGTTCTTCTAGATTTTTCTGAAATAGGAAACCAAACGTGCAAACACTCAAGGCAGCATATTTTCAGACGGCTGCATTAAAAGAAATGGCAGCTGCTGAGCAGTGTTTGGCAATTACATATGCCAGTAATAATTATACAAAGTTCGCAGTCTACAACTGTGCTACATTGGTTTCCTTCTTGACTCGGCAGCTGTCACTCTCCACACTGGGGGTCAGTGTCTGCAGATGGCATACATTACCAAGAACATTCTGACAATACAATCAGTACCTCCACTGAAGACAAGGGTGACAATTAGTAGCAGAAAATTCACTGAATAAGCAACATCAAAAGGCCCTGCAGCACAAAAGCACTGTACCTGTTTGCCCACCAACCACCGCCTGTAACCTCAGCATGTTGAGGGCAGGCGGAAGCATGGAAGAAGAAGAGCCGTGTCCACAATATTGCAAATAAAACATTTTGAAATCTGAATGTTCTGGTTACAATCTGAACATTTTATGATCAAAATGTTAAAATTACGAACATTATCAAATGCAATTTGTCAGGCAGCATACAGGCAATATGCATTAAACATATTTATTTTAGTACTAAGAAAATTACATTAAAAACTGAAAAACAGACAGCCTCATTTGAAGAACACTGAAGGACAAACCTTGTGTAGATCCGACATCTGTTGGTGTTTCATAAGGATCTCCTTGGACGAGAACTGTCGCTTACACAACAGACACGCCATCTTGGTCCAGTCGGTCAGACTTGCCTCGTCCATCGAACCGTCCTCCTCGGTGGCGCCACCTCCATCAGACTCCTCACCGCTGTCTCCGCCATACGACGCAACCAAGCTCGACCCATCGTGTTCGCCACCCTATAAGCAACAATGTGTCTCAGTCAATAAAACAATCTACAACTTCAAGTGAAAAAAGTGCTATTTATAACATGAAGTATACAGGTTAACAAAACATGATTATCCTAACTGTGGGACGAATACATTTTTAAGAAAACAATTACAAATATTTAGACATCATTTAATTACCACAACAAGAACCTTGTGGGCTTTCTTCCGAATATTACTTGTTGAGGTAATTAAATTATGTCTAATGAAGCAAGACAAGAAACCAGAAATTTACTACATTCAACGAATAAGAAAGCTAATTTTATAAATCAGTGATTCACCAATAAATAACAATTTAATCAAGCGGGGAGAATCGCAGAACAGAAACAAGACCATAACACGACACCCCTAAGTAATATGTTTAGTTGTGGCACTACGTACCTTCTGTAATGATGTCCTTTACCTTCCTTTAGATGACAGCTGATGTATCTTTCTATTTAGTCTACAAACGTCTCACTGTGAGCATGCTTATAGATGAAAAGTAGTTCCTATATAGCGCAGCATCCAGTCCTTAGGTCTGCTTAATTAAAGACTTTTACACTTTAATGACACATACCTGGGGTGGAGGAGGCATGAGTCCCATGTGAGCCTTGGCTCCTGCCTCCACTGCCAGGCGGTCAGGCAGAGCCTGCAACACACAGTCATCTGTCACCTTTATGTACCGGAGTAGGCACAGAACACTGCACAGAGCACTGCACTGGACAGTTTGTCTAAAAACACTCAACGCATTTACTGTCGATGAACAACTCAAACCTAAACATTTGACTGTTGTATTTAATTTACTGCTCTTCACGTTTCTTACAAATCAAAGCAAAACCCTAAATAATAGTGTCACGACAACAACAGAAAAAAGTACTGTTCAATATAGAGGATGAAAAATGCTGGAATCGTACACCATAAACACCTTTCAATAACGGTTTTATTTTGATGTTTGTCTACATTACTACAGATAAATTGGTCTATTAGAAAGAAATCTGTACTAAAAAATGGGCCAAGTGGCCCTGAAGTCCTTTGGACTAATATGTCTATATGTGACCCCGGCTGACCAAATGAGTGATAAGTCGGAAAAATTGTAACATTGTTTTCTTACATCCTTGTAAAGGTTTGGTAGGGTGCTTTACACGGTTTCAAAAATTATGACTGCCACAAAAATTGGCAAAGTTATGGAGCATTGTAGGGGTCAAAAAGTGAAAATGAAGAAAACGGCTGTTGAAGTTTTACATTATATACGCAAATGAATTGCATGGAAATATTACACGCACAACATTCAAATGTGGCACACAGTATGTAATATGTATGTTATGTTGCAATGATACACTGGAAGTACAAATGTGCTGCTACAAAGACTTACCAAGTTATGCCAGATTGTCTTCATGTGTAAAACTAAGAGGACAGATTATCTGAGAGCAAAAGGTAGACTCACTGTTTGACACAGTTTAAAACCTACAGGCAACTGTCCAGTTTAACAGGGGTCTAGTGGCTTAATGCTGTCTGTTGACACAAGCTACTGCCAGTGACCAATTACAGATTAGTCACAGTTTCCATCAAACAATAGCAGGCAGAGAATCTTAGCTCCACAGCTGGGTGTAATACACAACCAGAGCCACCACCGATTCATGGTCAAGTAGATTAGCTCAATGCACCAACTAAGACAATACACAACACTGTGAGTGACAGTGTCCAGAGTGAGGCCTAAGCAGTGTCATCATTGCTGAATAGATCAATTAAACCTGCCAAGTGGGTGACATTCTGCACAAGTGAACACCAGACTGACCACATACCTAAACAAAGCGAATGTAATAGGTGAAGAACAGGCAGTGTTCAAATAGGGGTATTGGTTGAATTGTATTTGTCTTGACGCAAAAGGCTTTATTGTGCCTTCATCGATTATAAGCATTTGATTTAGTAGACCGGTCCTCCCTGTGGTCTAAGATAATTTCATTCAGTATTAATGGTACTGTGTTGAAAGTTGTATACAACATGTACAAACATGCTAAATCATGTATAAATCAGGGCCAGGCTGTGTCAGCATTCTTCTCATGCGTATGAGAAAACTTGTGTCCTTTGTTATTTGCTATTTACCTGAATAATTTTGAACACTGTTAGTCACAATTATAACAGACTTGACATGGCAGCTGGTTAAATTTACAACAACCTTAGTGATGATGTAGAAAATGTATTTCTACTATATGCTGATGACACTAGAATGATTCAATCAAATACATATTTCTTGCTTGTGTATAGCGGAACTATGTCAACTCTTCTAATGGTTGACATTTGGTTGTTTCAAGTGTCTATATTGCGAATCTGTAATTATTAGTCTATATTGATACAATTGATTTACACAGTACCATGTCTACACAAGGCATGGCAAGCATAAACAGAACAGTAGAATGCATTTGATATAAATAAAGTGTATGATATTTCACTCTATAGTTGTCCAGAATATTAATTTTCTATGTTTGTCACCTACAGGTGACAGAATTTAATTTTCTATGTTTGTTACCTACAGGTTTCTACAGACAATACATCTTTAACCAATAGACACCACAGTCACACCATTTTATAATAATTAAATGAACATCAAAATAAACACAACTTGCAACTATAGAAAATCAATAGTTTTGAGGATAAAAAGTGTTAGGCAACTGTTCAGTATAACAGGAGTCAAGTGTGTCTACTCTGCCTGGGCCCTGTGACCAATTAAATATTAGTCAAGGTGTCAATGGACTAGGCACTAGGCTGCAGAGTTTAGTCATGCTGCTGGCTTTCTGGCACAATAAACAAAATCTACTGTTGGGGGTGGTCTCAAGGGCCCTTCTCAAAACCACATCACTAGATAATGTAAACTTTTGCACTTTGGGGGCCCCTTATGTGCCCTTAGAATGATTCAATCAAATACAGATTTCTTGTATATAGTGGCAGCACCCTAAGATACATCTATACAAAATTAGAAAAAAAGTTGCTGAACAGTTTTTGAAAAAATAGGCAAAATGTTACATTTTTACCAGTTTTGGGGTCCTTGGAGGCCCTAGGGAGTCCTTAAAATGATTCAATCAAATACAGATTTCTCGTGCATAGTGGCAGTGCCCTAAGATGTCTATACAAAATTAAAGAAAAAGTTGCTGAACGGTTTCCGAGATATGGCAGCTAACGGTGGACGGAGGACGGCGGACGCAGAGTGATGGCAATAGTCCCTTGGACCTTCGGCCAAAGGTCTAAAAAAACAATACAGTGGAACCTCACTATTAGGTTCATCCTCGTGATTAGGCAAACATTACCTGAATGGCAAGGTGTGGCAAGGTGTGGCAAGGTGTGGCAAGGTGTGGCAAGGTGTGGCAAGGTGTGGCAAGGTGTGGCAAGGTGTGGCAAGGTGTGGCAAGGTGTCGCAAGGTGTCGCAAGGTGTGGCAAGGTGTGGCAAGGTGTCGCAAGGTGTGGCAAGGTGTCGCAAGGTGTCGCAAGGTGTGGCAAGGTGTCGCAATGTGTGGCAAGGTGTGGCAAGGTGTCGCAAGGTGTGGCAAGGTGTGGCAAGGTGTGGCAAGGTGTGGCAAGGTGTCGCAAGGTGTCGCAAGGTGTGGCAAGGTGTGGCAAGGTGTGGCAAGGTGTCGCAAGGTGTGGCAAGGTGTGGCAAGGTGTCGCAATGTGTGGCAAGGTGTGGCAAGGTGTGGCAAGGTGTGGCAAGGTGTGGCAAGGTGTCGCAAGGTGTGGCAAGGTGTCGCAATGTGTGGCAAGGTGTGGCAAGGTGTGGCAAGGTGTGGCAATGTGTGGCAAGGTGTGGCAAGGTGTGGCAATGTGTGGCAAGGTGTCGCAAGGTGTGGCAAGGTGTCGCAAGGTGTGGCAAGGTGTGGCAAGGTGTGGCAAGGTGTGGCAAGGTGTGGCAAGGTGTGGCAAGGTGTCGCAAGGTGTCGCAAGGTGTGGCAAGGTGTGGCAAGGTGTGGCAAGGTGTGGCAAGGTGTCGCAAGGTGTGGCAAGGTGTGGCAAGGTGTGGCAAGGTGTGGCAAGGTGTGGCAAGGTGTGGCAAGGTGTCGCAAGGTGTGGCAAGGTGTGGCAAGGTGTGGCAAGGTGTGGCAAGGTGTCGCAAGGTGTGGCAAGGTGTGGCAAGGTGTGGCAAGGTGTGGCAAGGTGTGGCAAGGTGTCGCAAGGTGACTACATTAATTACATATACTTCAGTGTTACAGAAATAATTTGGGACTGTCATTAGGCAAACATTACCTGAATGGCAAGGTGTGGCAAGGTGTGGCAAGGTGTGGCAAGGTGTCGCAAGGTGTGGCAAGGTGTGGCAAGGTGTGGCAAGGTGTCGCAAGGTGTCGCAAGGTGTGGCAAGGTGTGGCAAGGTGTGGCAAGGTGTCGCAAGGTGTCGCAAGGTGTCGCAAGGTGACTACATTAATTACATATACTTCAGTGTTACAGAAATAATTTGGGACTGTCCCAGGGTGACCTTAATTGTGGGGTGACTGTATTACAGGAGTAGCTGTAAAGCAAAGTACAATGGTAATCAGTAACTATAACTGTGAGCGTACCGTTTTCTCAAAGAGGGCAAAGCCAGCATCAGCCGATGCCGACTCAGGTCGGTAGCTGGCATTGGGCATCACTGACTGCGGTGTTGCCTTCTTTATGCCTTCCTTCTGGGCATTCAGCATCTTGGCCCACTTCTCCATGTCCTACAAGAGGCAAGCAATTAAATCGCATCAACTACTGCAACCAATGTACCGTAATAACCGCATGTATTCGGACACCTAAGATAATTCAATTCCCAGCTGTCTGAAAACCTCCTGTACTATAAATAGTTTTGATGTCTGAAAACATAGTCATTATGTAGTGTATGTATTCGGACACGTAAAAATAATACGTGTCCGAATACAAAAAAATTATTCTATTCATCGACTTTTACGGTGTCTGAAAACATGCACTCTCCATATACAGTCATTACAGCATTATCCTAATCCATCCTAAATATAAAATACAGTATCACATCTATCCTAGATGTTTTTCCAAGTTTGGACACCTTCTTGAATTGCTGGAATTACGCAGTGATGACACACTGGAATCACGTGGAACATAATGATGTTTGTGATACAAAGTCACCCAAGACACAAGAGAACATAATGATGTTTGTGATACAAAGTCACCCAAAACACAAGAGAACATAATGATGTTTGTGATACAAAGTCACCCAGGACACAACTACTGATTCGTACAGGACATTAATATAATAATAGTTGTTATCAACATATGAAACAGTTTAAATACTTGTACAGACTTGCCTACATTTACGATGACATCATCCTACCAACTGAAAAATTAAAATTAGAACAATCACAAGATTCTGCAGATGTTGAAATAATGCACATGTTAATAAGAACTGTATGAAACTGAACTACCCTGAAGAATGTCCAATCACCTAACAAGTTCTTATGCAAATGTTTTATGTAAGCACTAGAAAGCGGAAAACTTGCTTAAACAGTTGTTTCTGACCTTGGCAATTCTCTTTGCCACTTTCACTTTCTCTTTCTTGTCTTTGTCCTTCTTGTCGTCTGGTTTCTTTGCTTCGGCTGTCTCCTCTGCCTGCTGTTGCTGTTGTTCCACCTGTGGCTTGGTCTGCCCCTCCCCCGCTCCCGCCGGAGCCGGGCGGTACATCTGTTGCTCCCCGTCCCAGTACAGGAACTCACTCGTCTGAGAGTTGTAGAAGTACTGCACACATAACAACAGCACACCCGGTCTTTCACCACATTTTTCTATTGGTTTCAGTGCGATTTCGTTATACTACAAGTCATATACTCCAGTTATAGCAATTCAAACTAGTAAAAAGCACATTTCTCTGCAGTTCTTGTGGCAATTACTACCAAGATATGGTTCTTCAAAAGCTATCAAAAACTACTCATGACAAAAAGCTTTCTGGACAACATGATGATGTTCATGTTACATTTTTAAAATGCAGTCTTAGTATCTGACTAGGACTAGACCAATCAACTGTCAAAGTTATGGAACACTTTATAAAAAAACACTAATGAAAAACACTCACGAAAAACACGTTTAAAAGCATACCTGTGAGTTTGCGTCATAATAAAGGGTAGTTTGTGGGTCATAATAGTAGCCAGATGTCTCATCATACTGGAACGTTGACACATCTGGCACAGCTGAAATTGAAATCACCCATTAGCTCCATCTGCCTGCCGATTCAAAATAAATTTCACGGTTTTTCCAGTGGTATTATCAAAATTAATTTGCTCATCAAACAACCTAACATGTCATAGCAGACACCAGTCATGCAGATTTTTTCAAAATTTGTCTAAAATTAGATAGTAAACGTGACTTACGGAAGAAGCTTTAACATATACATCTAAATACTGATCACGGTTCATGGCATACAAAGAGCAAAATATATTTCCTACAATTACTTACGCAATTAAAACAAACATGTCTTTATAACACCAACGTGATTCACTACTTGAATTGTCCACCTTTCAATTTCACTTGGAAAAATAAATGTCAATGAAGTCTAGGTACTCACAATATTTTGTTTGTTCTATCGAGGTTTTCGTAGCTCCCGTCTTACTGGCTGTGGCCGCTGCAGAAGCTTCCGTTCCACTAGCTGACCAATCAGATTTGTCACCAGAGCTGCGGTTGCCATGGCGACTGTGCTGCTGCATCTTTGCCATTATCTGTTTCTGCATTTCTTCTTGCTGCAAAAGTATGCACTTTTAGTTACCAGATTCACCTAATTACCAGCTGGAAAGCTAGCAAATAAAGGTATGAAGTTTTTTTTTTTTTTTTTAAATCATATTATATGGTACAAGCTATCTGTGTGAACATTTTTTAAACACATCTGGGCAGTGAAGATGTTAGAATGGATATACCTTATAATACAAAATTAATGCTCAGACTTGATGCAAAGTCATTACCGTAATAATGAACAGGCATACCTGATGTGTGCAGTTCTCAGTGTTACTGAAACCCCCAACCATAGGTAAGGATTACCAGGATAGAGCTACGTATGCCAGTAACAACAAAGGTTCCATGAAACTCACCTGTTTATGATAGTGTTTCACTGCCTGTGTCTTCTGTATAGCTGCCTGGGCCACAGCTGCAGCAGCATTGGTGGAGTCAGCTGAAACAAGAGCCACCCATCAACAGAGGTACGTACAATGCCACTCTTACAAATGTCCAACTCTTGATGGCGTTTAGTGTTTCTTCACAAAGATTCACACAAAATACCTTGAGCAAAATCGCCAAAGCTTCAAAACAATAGCAAGTGAACCATGATCCTCTTGGTTGACCATCTGGCACTCTTACCACCAGATATCCACATCAATACAACATTATTTCACAGACAAAACAACTGCAACCAGTAAAGATAATACTCTTACTCTGAGTTGTGCCTTGCGTGCCGGCAACAGCGCTGTAGTCGGCACCTGCGTAGTAGGCTGACAGTGCGTACTGGTCCCCCACTTGGCCGTAGTAGCCAGCCTGACCGTAGTAGCCGGCCACTGCTGCCTGACCTGCCGCCCCACCAGGGCCCGAGTATTGGTCCCACTGGGTGATTGGCTGACGACAGGAACAACATGTGATGAACTCGTACAACGTAATCATTAGGGTTGTTCTTATTTTGAATTTGTATGCATACACCCATTAATATTTTTCGAATAGCCATAAAAACAACACAGATAATATGTTTTACTGCCCCCAAACATATTTGCCACCTCGACTCTTTGCACAGAAAAATCTCTTTCAACAAGTCACATTTTCCAAAATGTTGTCATTCTGCTCAGTTCTTGACAGAAATCGCAGAGATTTTGAATTCTACATCGGGCGAAGGCGTACTACACATATGTATGAGCAAAACTGAGCCCACTTTTTCATTTCTCAAAAATTCACAACCCCCTACTTATACTAAAACTGACAGCTGAAACGAACCCTAATAATCACACTGTATATGTCTAACAGTCAATATTATTCTGCAACAATGTCACTGTTTCATGTGCGTATCACTATGACATAGAAATAGATACATATGGGGACATAAGTGTTCTGAAATTTCTATAAAAAACACTGAATAGAGGACAACATAAAAGCAATATAAGTAACCTCACCTGGTTCCATTGGCTCATTGTTGCCATTCTGAAATCACAGAGTCAAACATTAACATATACAATCAAACAACAGTGTTTGTACAGTCAACATGAAACATTTTTTAATTACACATAAATCTGAAAGTGTGCTTTACCATAAGACATAACTACATCAGTCATAATAAAAGCTCCAGAGATATGCATAGACACATACAATAATGTAGCTTAGTCAAAACAAAACTGTTATCACATCTATCTGAAATTTAGCAAATACAAACTGTAATACCAAAAAAATACCTTAACTTATCGACTGTGAACACAGAATGTGTTTGAAATTAAAGAAAATTCACAATGCAAACACTCACACTGTAGAGAACGTGTTCTTTGCGTATGACACCAAGACCGCTTTGCCGTCGACCTCAAATGGCTGCAGGCGGTTGATGGTCTCCAACAGACTGGTACTGTCCTGGATCGAGTTCATCTCAATGAAGCCGAACGAGCGGCTTGTGTTGGTGACCTCGTCACGAATCACCTTCATGTTCTTTACAGTGAGCGCCGTCACTTTACCAAGAGCCGCAACAATCGTTTCTTCCGTCGTCAGAGCATCGAGTCCCCGCAGGATCAGAGCTGTGGCAACAAGTATCGGTGTTCTTTATAGATTCCATTTTGCCATTTATAAAAACCTATCTATTTAGTACTGCATATCCTCATTAGTTTCTTAGCAATTCCATTCATCTGTTGATGACTTCTGCTTTGTACACGATTATAAGAACACTTAATCCTTTGGTTTTGTTGTGCCACTAAGCTTGGATTTTCCAAGGATATTACCACTAAAGAATTCATTCGTTTTATTATTATTAGTTATGCTTTCAAGTAGCTCCATCAAAACAAATAAGCATATTTGGCAATAAGAACATATACAACTACAACTTGTAATGATATATTCCTGAAAATCACCTTTCTAGTAAATGCTGGCTTCCCAACATTTTGCTAACTGAATGGATGGAGATAGCTATATCAGACATCAAAACAATTTATTGCTTATTTTTTGTTTTCAGTTACTGTTTTCAACTACTCTTGTAAACATAAAACAAAAATATGGCCACTACAATGTTGTGAGTATTTCAACATATCATGCATTAAACATAACAAACGTAGAATAACTCACTGTTGCACGGGTTTGTTCCAATTTGATCAGATCCGTCATTATCTTTGTACTTTTCCGATTCTGCAACAAGAGAAGATGGCTGTCACACATACATCATGTAATAACACCGCAGTAAGAGCCCCGCATGCCAGAGCCATGTTGTGTGGCAACCAGTCGTGGTGCAGCCCAACGAAACCTTGTGTGTCGTCCACTCCCGATGCCCCCGTATCGACAGCCTCACAACATCTTGCCGTTCCACTACCATCCCATATACACACTTGCTATAACCCCAATAGTTGCAAAGTATCCTGCCTTTAATAGTACTACCCCCACAGACCAAAAGGTGTCTGCTGACTCAACAGACTATTTTATATGCTCTGCCTATGTTGTATGATTACATTTTTGCACATCAAAGTGATGCTACAGCTTCATCTCAAACATGTGTCGTCATAGTGCGAGATCACATAAAACATATACCCCCCTACGCTATGCTTCGGTGCAGTTGCCTATGGCAACGGTGAATATGAAAATCCACTAGAGCAACAGCGAGAAACAATAGAAAGTTAACTACAGTTATTGAGCAAACAGAAAGCATAACTGGCAACTCAAACAATCGAGAATCGTCGCCTCCAAGAGGTGCAGTATCGAACTACCTGCGCCAGTCTCCAGTGTCATGGGTCAGTCACACTGCGAGCCACCTCCACTTACCTTCTCTGGACAAGCTACACCTGAAGCAGTGATCTCGTCGTTTGAAGTTGTGCACTCCACACTACAGAAGAACATGAGCCAAACAACTAGAAATATTGTCGACCAAGTCACATGAACAGGGGTCCCAAGTCAAACAATTCACCGTGGATAACATCAATAACCAGGGCCAGCAAACACGGCAAAAAATGGAAGGCGAACCCCTCCCCGAGGCATGAACCCATTCACTAGACGTTCAGAAACTGTCACCATGCAAAGCAGTGTCTCAACATTTATCACCCACAGACCCCCACCCACTCTAAGAATACCATCTGTGAAAACGCCAAGGACAATATTCCCACAAGACCTACACACTACAATTATTTTCAACTACCATAAACTGACTTAGTTTTGATAATACGGGGCAATAGTATTTGTCACAATACTTACCATGAAACACTTCCACACATGTTAACCATATAAAGCCTAACTACCCCCTACATACACCTGTGTAGAAACAAAGCTCCACTGTTCCCCCGTTTTCCCAGAGATAGCCCACCAACCAATTCACTGCCCAAACACCCACATACATACACACACATTGCAACATGATTTATTACCTTGGCGCAGCTCCAATCCATCCTCGTCCACATCTCTGGCATCTCAACCGCTGACCGTGGTGTGCTGTAGTACATGCTCACTGTGTACTGGTTCAACAGCAGGAGCCGACTCTGAAACCAATGCAGCAAGGACAGTGTCAAGACCAACCAGACCCACGACACAACCCCAGCAGACACACACGCCAGTACGACCTGAAGCTAGCGTCGACTTCGTAGCAACAATGACTCGACGGACCCCACAGTCGGGCCCCACTAGAGCTACGGGCTCACCGGAGCCAATCAAAGAGCGCCAACATCCTCAGGGTTACTGAAAAGTAACATATATCCCTACCCTCTTTACACAAACATTGCCCCAGGAATTTAACGCGTTTGGTATTTTCTAACAGCAACTAGTCCACAAAATCTTTGCAATCCATCATGACAAAGTATTCACAAGTCTGGATTGTATCAATAATCTGGACAACCATAATCTAGTTTCAATTATTCTGCCAAACAAATCAATCACACCACAGCAATGTAAACATAAATTGTGAGTACAGAAGATAAGAATCTTAAGAAATAATTAGCCAAATGCTTCAAAAATGTCCTCATACAAAATCTACTGGTTGGCAGTAATACAACTACAACCTTTGCAATGACAAAGACTCATAATTACAACTTTATTAAACAAATATATACCATAGACAAAAATATTGATATAATTTATCATTTGTTAGTAGTGTCGGTCAACAATTGTGTCCAAAATGATTTGTTTACTACTACATAAAAATGTATGATTTTCATAACATGATGACAAGAATATACCCTTTAGGGCACGGCCTATTGTGTACCATATGGTTCACATTTACAATTTTAATTACGACTGCAGGATGGCTTACTCATATGCAAAAAATAACATGGTTAAAATATGCAAAACAGATATGTATATCATCTGACAGCAATGTCACATTACTCATAATGCAATACAAAGCTACGTTTCCTATATCTTGTAATGGAAATGTTATTGATACAACTAACAAAATACTCGTTTTACTAGGCCTACAGTAAATAAGCATACCCTTGCATAGCATAGATCTAATTTCTTCACACAATATATTGGAACATATTACTGGATTATGAAAATTAACCATGTCATCTGTTTATATAAACCAAGAAATTACCACAATTTAGAATGAATATTTTGTCAGAAATATAAAAATGCACAAAATGTATTTTCAGAAGAACCTTTTTGCTGATGACAGGGTTAATATTCGTCAATGATCAAATTATCGTCATGCTAAGCTATAGTTTGACAAGATGTGTTGTATGTGGTTAAAAGTTGATGTAATTCTGAAATTATGTCTGGTTTACAAATAGCATGTGACATCCAATTAATATCCAAATTCTATAACAGTAAAAACAAAAATGTTAGCATGAAAATTTTACCAAATACCTTAGGTTGGAATCAACCATGAACACTGCATAACAAACAACTTGTTATGACTTGGGATCGTTAAGTATCGAATACATGTTGTGCATTACTGAGTAGGTGTATGTTGAATGTATGTGCATGCTTGCTAGCGATAATGACAGTAGTAGTGCTTAAACCTGATTTTGTTCCTTCCAGCGTTGGGCGTCGGCAATGTCCTGAAACTCCACAAAAGCAAAGCCCCGGGACACACCTGCACGAGTTCAAAGGGCTGCGGATTAGTGACATTGACAGGTAAGACGGCATCAGAACATTGACACATTCAATCGAGTCTTGCCACTGGTGGTCAAATGATGGACTGGGCATTTTGCCTCTCTTACAAGCGTTTTATCAAATCAGTAAACTAAACACATGTAAATATAACATATAATTTACCTGATATTGTCCTGACAGAACCATTTGGGGACACAGCAATTGTGTGACATTAACTGCATAATCTGGAGCAAGTTATTTGCACTGAATAAATCTTTAACTAATCAACAGGCAATGTGTACTTTCTGATGTAAGTCAGTGGAATTGACACAGAAAACAAACACAGAAATTACTAATTAATTATAATACAAAGTACCAGCTCTTGCTTCATATAAACACTTTATATTGTGATTTCATGTGTTTGCCCATAAATCTGTTTTGTTCTATTTCTTTAAACAGAGCCACATACTATAGCAACAATTTCTGAAAAAATTACACGAAGTCCATATTCAAATTTATTGCAATTACTAGTAGAACTGTGATTTGATTTGAAGTACAGGCTACTTTAAATTGAATTTTATTACATTATTCCTGTCTATCAAAAAACACCTGTCTGAATTACCAGAACGAATAAGAACTGTTTGTTTGCACCCACATTACGGCGACTGTAGCCAACAGTGACTATGTGCATAGTATACTACTTGATAGTTTGCTTATTACTGATATAAAGAAAAGTATGTTGATGAGACAAAGTACCCATAAAGTAAGAGTAGAATCAGGGAGGAGACTGTACAATGCTCACCGTTGTCTTTGCGTTTCATGAGTCGCACCTCCTTTATTGGTGCCCCAAACATCATCAGCTCAGCACGAATCTGAATGCAATAGTTATCCCCTCAATACATGTTAACTAAAAGTAGTTTATTGCATTATTAAATATACTAATTTGTATAATGCTAACAATGTTGCCAACTATAATTTGCCTGGAGCAGAACTAGATAGAACTGATTGAACGTTTATTCAAAACATTGGCAACAGTACATACAAGACAAACAAGTTTAGCTGTAATAACAGTGAGAATATAGTGTTTGATGAAAGTAAATACAAATTCACTGACTTTTGTGTCAATTGACCTCTGACATGTTTATCAAAGCACTGGTATTACAGTTATAGAAGTTCTTCTTTTCGTCTGCCTCAATAACTTGCCACAAAAGAATCAACTGCTCAACGTACATCTTTCTCATCTACATGCTGTGGTAAACCCTTGAGCAGGATTGTCTGCGACGGCGTGTCAGTGATCCACTTCTCACCACCGCGGTGGGCGATGGACCTGCCACGGCCGTAGCTAGGGTGACTACTGTCATCACTATGGTTACCGTCACGCTCGGCCGACCAGCTGCCTTTTGATGTCTAGAGAAAGACAAAGAAGCATGTGTGCATATATAAAACACAAATTTGACATATTTGAACTGCCAACAAACTGGCCAGTAAGGCAACATCAACACTATGTACACACAGTTTAGCAATTTTTCTATGATCTCGTCAACCTTGTTAACCAAATTGAAATGTGACAATTTGTTGTAATTATAACCGTAGCAAGTTTTTATATTTTCAGATTGATCAACTGAACACAAAAACAAACCTCCTCCTGGTCATAATATCCTGATGTGTCGTTGCAATGGCCATTGTCGTTGTATCTCTCATTGTAGCGTCCTCCGTCCCCGAGCTCATCCCCACGGTCTCGACTCCGATCCCTCTGTGAACGATCCCAGTGTCTGTCCCTGTTTCTGTCACGATCCCGCCTTCTCCTATCTCGTCTACGGTCTCTGTCAAACAACAGGTAATACGACACATTCAAGTGTAGGCATTGTTGAGGCAAATTTGCTGTTTAGCTAACATAAAAATACAGAACATTTGACAAAAATGTAACTTGTGTTTTAATGTTAGCTAAACAACAAAAAGATGTCATAAAGAATGGATCATCTAACTTCAAAACAGAAGGTTGTGAAACAGAAAAATTCACCATATTATGAAACTGGTCAAGTGTGAAAATGTTAGTACGTTCTGAGGATAGAAAATATTTACTCAAAAAGTTAAATGCGTTCTTAATCAAATTTACTTAGATTCAGATTTATAGTAAATTACTTCATCCAATCAAGTGTAATTCCGAGAATGGTGAAAATGTGTGCACAGCATGAAATCGAATATACTATATTAAACTTATAATAAATATCTTACAAACTTTTACATACCTATCGCGGTCACTACGCCGCCGATCCCTGTCCCGATCCCTTGGGCCATCATTAAAAGACCCTCTTTCTCGTTTGCCATCATTATATTGATCTCTGTTCATCTGACCATCATTGCAGGAATCTCTTTCTTGTAGACCATCACCGTACATGTCACTCTGACCAGCACTGTATGGTGCTACTATGTCTCTTGGATAGCCATTGTCCTCTCTCTGGCCTTCACCGTAAGGACCTGTATCTGTCTGACTGCCGTTGTAGGCATCTCCTTCCACTGGGCCTTCGTTAAAAGGATTCATCTGACCATCGCAGTAAGGGTCCACCTTGACCTGATCCTGCTGGTCAGCAACAAACTGACTAATTTGTTCTTCCATCTTGTATCGTAATCGCAACTTTACAGCTGGACTACAAAATAGAAAATGCAACTCAATAAATATATGAAGAGATAGGAAATGATCAAGATTCTAACATAGGCCGAATTCACCTTTCCGATCATAAATTGGATGAATTCACCCGATAGTTGGGCTGTATACACCAAAGGGAAACGTTTGTTCAATTCTTAATAATTTGTTTAATAAAGGATTTATAATGACATAGTGACCAGATTGTGAACAGAAATTCATTGCCTCAGACATGGGGTCAAAATACATTTGTATCTGAAAGTATTTAAATACATTTTTTTAAGTATTTGTAATTGCATTTTATACTAATTAAATGGAAGTATTTGTATTTAAATACTTCCATGAAATTTTCAAATACTATTTCAAATATTTTTATTTGCGCATGGTTATTAATAAATTATAATTTACATTTTGTATTCACATATCTTGTTTAACTTCAAACATTTTACTGGTTCATTTGACAATTGACCACATTTTCCAGTCAGAAAGAAAGCCATTATGTGGAAGTCATTATGAGAGCATACCAGTGAAGTGAGGATCAATTTGTTAGTTGTCACCTGTGACCAAGATGCAATTAGCAACAACAGGACTTGCACTGGCTTGCCTGTCTTTAGAGCATGGTTTTATTGTCCCTGCTAAGGAGCCCTGCTAGCTGTTAAGGCCTGCTATTGTGTCAATGCTTGAATGAACTGATAAGACATATTTGCACTCTGTGGGTTGAGGGGAAGGTAGGGGCTTCCCAAGCCAGATCATTACTTGCCTACATTGTGGCAATTTTAAAGCACACCAGATATTGCCAGTCTATAAGGAATAGCTGATGTAATAGTTATACATAACATCATGGAATGATGTCAATAAACAACAAAATTATCTTGTAATATAACATTTCTTATTGTTTTTGGTACAGGCTCTCTTGTAAAAAGTATTTTTTTAAAGTATTTGAAATACTTCCTAATGTATTTAAATACTTTTGCATTACAAAGTATTTGTAATTGTATTTGAACCCCTCAGGAGTGTTTGTATTTAAATACTTTTCAATGTATTTGACCCCATGTCTGCATTGCCTATTAATTACTGGTCAAAGGTGGCACACAGCGATTGTTCTTACAAAATTGTGAAAGGATAGGGTATAGGTGAGAGATGAATTCACCCAAACTGTGGGAGGTTGGCCCCAAAACAGCCTTAACAGGGGTAGGTGTCAATGCAAATCATTGGCCAAAAATTATGGCTATCAGCTTCGTTTCACCATCGTTCTGTCACATAAAAAATACCTTACTCTAGATATTATGCCTTCATATTGGCTGGCAGGTTCTATTACATCAATATTGAACAAGCGATAGAAATAAGCCAGAATATTTACTTGTCCGCCAGACAAGTAAGTTTGGAAATCTACTTGTCCGCCAACATTTTAACTTGTCCGAGTGGTTGTGAAGGGGAATCGAAGCTTCGGAAAAAACTTTAAATGTCTTATTTTTATGACAACACAATGTTCCTGCTGTTTCGTTGCATGTGCATCTGAGTGACTTGTGATCAGACACAATTTGATTTAATCTTCAAGTTTTTTAATTGTAAAATTATATTTGCAACTTTTTTCCGGTCCATTACTCATCATCACGATTATTAAAAGTAGAAACGTTACATGATGTATACCAATATTTTAGTGATGTTGATATGAACGCTTTTATTAATAACAAATAATTATTATGATGATAAGAATGAGACAACTGTTTTCCTTGCTATTTGTTTTATAATGTTGCAAAAAATATTTATGTTTAATATGGTATATAACATATAACACTGCTGTAAAATTTTGGCATCCGTTTGTCATTGAAGATGCCACTCAACCAGGAACACGATCAATGCAAAGCCAGGAAATGTTGTCACAAAAATCATAATAAACTATATGATCTGATAATATTTAGTTAAACCTCTATAAACTGCAATATTAACAAAGTTCTATGAACTTCAATATTAACAAAGTTCTGTATTTTACAAACGAAGATAATATTCAATTGATCATCCGCAAACAAACGCATATTTTTACCTAAATGTTATATTACCATTTCAATGATGATAAAACAGTTTTATCGGTGCCCGAATTACATTTACCAGGCGGAAAATAATTTATAGATTTAGTTACGTTGTAGCGCACGCGATTGCTAGCGAACTTCATTTAGGTTTGAATTTCCTCAAATAAAAAGTTTGCAATGTTGCATGCATCACTATTTAATGTAAATTTTCACTTGTCCACCGGATAACCATGTAGAGTAATTTTAGTTGTCCGGGCCAAAAATCACTTGTCTCGGACAAACGGACAAGTGCTATTTCGAACGCTGTGAACTATGCATGAAGTATTTTCTACAGTGAAACACCCGCAGGCACTGCAGCGATTGTTAGGCTGATTATACAACCCACTAAAAAAACAGACCAATGGTTTAACTTCAGTTTGAGACCTGTTGGTCGTAATAATCTAATCTACTTGTGTCGAGTCCAGACCCACCTCAATTTCACCGTTATAACTTGAATTTTGCCTAACTTTGATACCTCAGTGTGTTAGTTCTATCATTCAACATCATCCCAGGCATATTTATATTAGAAAATATTGTCTTAGCACATTTTTGAAGCCCAAATAACGATCAGGTTTGAGTCAGTGTTTGTTCATTACTGTGTCGCTCGCATAAAATGAGCGATCTAGTGCACTAAGACACAATATTCTTAAACATAAATATGCCTGGGATAATGTTGAGTGATGGAATTAAGATAGCGGGGGCTGGTATCGTGTCAGTTGATTTCTTTACTTTTTCTTAATAGAACATTAGTAGGTGTCTCTATGTACTATAAAAAATGTGCCAAGAGGCTCTGAAGTCCTTTGGACTATAATGAGTTTGTAATTATTAATGAAATGGTTTTTGGTGAATCATAGTTACAGATCATTAAGGGTTATGATGGAAATAAAATGTTGACATGTTTAGTGGAGACTATATGCATGCCTGTGAAGATAACTTGGAAATAAAATATTACAGTAGACCGTTTCGTGAAGATTGTATATATATTAGTTAATGTTTTATTAAAAATACTGTACAATTTTATCCCGATACTCTGCTATTTAGGCTGATTTCCAGTGGCTGTAGAAACCTTGCAGGAGAGTTGGTGAGCTGCAATATCGCATGTAGCACAGTAAAAGGTTGTTTTAAAAAATTTGCACACATTTTCTGTTCTTATTTTGTCCAGAATGGAATGAAGTTAGAGATGAACTATGAGAAAACTTTATTTGTTCACAAGGTACACATACATAGTGTGCATTTTGACTTAAAAACAGTAGCAATTAATGACATAATACTGATTGAATTGGAGTGAAGTAATAGCTGCAACATGTATAGTAAAACTTCTCAATAACATTCCTTATAATTTTGGCTAAATATGCTTTAACCTTTTCAAGTATACCTAAGTTATTTTTATATATTATTTTATACCTAAGTATTTAATTTTTATCCTAGATCATAGCGTTACATTGCATTCATTAATTATTAAATATTATTGTTGTTTTAAAGTTTCTCAGGCCGAAGGTCCAACGGACTTATGATGACTAGTAAAATACTAGTTTTGAAAGGACGGATTGGTGACATGTGGCGTCAGGGCGATCTTTTACTTTCTGACGTAACCATGAAAACGACCAGCTACAGCCCCCAAACTTCTCCTCACATATCTTACATACATATACACACATTACGTTACAAAAAGAATTTTCATACATTCCCATAACAATCAAAATTCACAAAACAAACTCAGGTAAAACTTGACATCGCTGGCAGCGATTACCCATAGCTCCGTGGTTACTATAAAATTTATATTGTGTCGAGGCGTCGCCAAATAAATGAGGTTCACAGAAATTCCATACAGTGACGCTATGGTTACTGTGTGCGTAGAGTCCCTGTATAAAGATAAAAACTTTACATGTGCAGTGTTTCCCCTGGTATATGACAAGCGAGGTGGGCCGGCTCGCCATTTTTCTATACCGCCTTGCCAAAAATTGCCGCCTCGTAGCTTTTTCGTGCACCCTTTTTTCGTTCTTTCGCGATATAATCAGCGTCTGCGAGTAGCGCGAAATGACACCAGTCACTTATATTCCTGCAAAATCGCAGATTTGTAGCAACATCGTTTAGTCGTCTTAATGTAGCTCAGGACCGTTTAGGACTTACGTTTTGGAATTAACTCCACTGGACAACATCAATGACATCACTTGTCAGTTGTCCAATCACGAAATATTCCCGCGAGATCCCCGGTGTCTCCAATGAGTTTTGACATAACAGAATTCTAGATATCCATGTAACATAGCGGCAATGGTGACCCATTTTGCTATTACAGTATGTGCCCACATTAAATTAGAATGCTGGTGTAGCTGCTGTTGAATTTCTGGTTTATGACGGTGGCGGGAATAAAATCCGTGCAGGTTGATGGCACTGCGCCACTAGTCGGCACTTGTGTCGAATCCGGACCCTTTTGAAGCCCAAATAGCAACACAGTTTGCATTAATCTGCACCGCTGCAGCCGTGGGTTACCAGACAGCGCGCATAAAATGAGCGATACAGCTGCCAGAGAGTGAAGTATAAAGATTAAAGTGCTTTGAGCAGTCCTTAGGACTGGATACTGCGCTATACAAGAACTTACCTTTTACTTTTTTACTGACTCTGTCAGCGTGGTAACAAGGCCTGGGGTTAAGGTTAGAATAAAACATCACCACAACCAAGTACCAGTGGTCAAATGGAAACCACACCTCAACTGAGTACCAGCAACGATTCTATACCTACGGATGAGTCTCTTTGGTACCAGTGGAAAAGTGGAAACCACACCTCAACACAATAAAACAATCATGATTACGGACTTTTATCAAACATGATTACTACATTTACAAGTAGTGTCTTGTTGTTTGATATCTTCAACTCTATATTCAAGAGTATAGGTTAAAACATGCACCATTTTAAAGCTAGTTTAAAAAAAATATCCGGGGGAGTATGACCCCAGTCTCCCGTAGCTACGCTTCACGCCTGCGACACTTGCGTGGCCCACCCCTACCACATTGCCTATCATTTTACCCAGGGGAACACTGCATGTGTGCGTGTGTTTGCAACACCTTGACACAATATTGATTTTACGGTAACCATGCAGCTACGGAAAGTCGCTGCCGGTGATGTCGAGTTTTACTTGAGTTTGTTTTGTGAATTTTGATTGTTATGGGAATGTCAGAGAATTGTTTTTGTAACATAGCAGGGCTCTACATTAACTCACAGAAAGCACTTATCCGGTAGGACAAGAGGCACTTAGGACAAGTGCTTCTCCTAACTCATGATCACTTGTCCCACCAGAAATCTACTTGTCCCACCAAAAAAATTACAAGCTGCAGCAATTTACAATTACATCACATAACACCCAGCCGGATGTTAACAGATTAGTGCATTTATTGAGGTTGGAAGGAAATATAATTATACAGGTACATAATTCCAAGAACCAAAACTTGGTAATATTGACCAACATGTAATCAACAATAATACGTACTCAGTCCTCGGAGTGAGTTCATGCACAGATTTACTCATCAGTTACTACTAGTCACTTTCCACCATTTAACCACAGGGGGTCATATTCCTCTGTAGGAGGACCAGCAATGACAATTCCCATTAGCACATCCATCATCTCTGGCTTGAGGCTCGCCCACCAATCTGACTTGATCCTCTTCATGGCAGAGAATCCCCGTTCACACACTGCAGAGGATGAGAGGATGCATAGGAAGATAGTGAAGATGTGACACAAGTTTGGGAAACACTTCATTAGGTCAGGGTTCGTAAGAACACGCTGAAGGAGATCTGTGGTTGAGAGCTCTGTCAATCTCTCGGCATACACACCTTGAAGGCAGGCCATTCTCGCTGCTTGACTGCATCCATGTCACATTCTATCCTTTCTATCAAAGGTCTGAACTGCTTGCAGATTACACGGATCTCATTTTCCCAGATTGCCAGAGCTGTAGGTTCATCAGTCCATTTAGAAGGTGTTGTCAGCAGTCATAAAGCTACGAGGTCTGGATTGGTCTCGTTGCTTCTTAGACGGCTGTTCATTTGGCTCATCACAGAATCAACCAATTGGTTGATCTTGTTTCTCTCCTGTTCTGGCCAGTTCAGTTGAATGTTAGTTAACTCATGCCCTTGGAACTTGCTTTGGTCCATCACATTGTCCAGGAAGCTCTGCAAATGTTCCCCTGGACATAGCGTTAGAGCAACCAGACTCAGATTGGCCGTGGATAACGCCTCAAGAGCATCAGTGATGGTTGTCAGGTCCCTCTGAAAGACAAGACTCAGTTGGCCCAGTACAGCCATGATGTCAAGCACCATGTGCATCCACACCATCTTCGGAAATTCACTGAGGGTCTTCAAGACATTTCTTGCCCGTCCGAGCACCTCAGCTGTCCCAGTGGAACACTCCACTGTATGCTCGAAGTGCACGCGAATGCTGGCGTACGACTTCAGGAGAGTGGTCAACGCTGTCACGAAGTGGGAAGTCCATTGTGTTCCCTTCAGACCAGTAGGTCACATGGTTTTCTGTCCCATGGCCTCCGCTACAGCCTTTAAGTCTCTTGTGGCATTCAGGCTGTATTCATAATGTTTGTAAATCAGCTTCAACATGTTGTGAACTTGTCCAAACTGTGGACAACCCCTGTTCAATGGCTCCTAGTTCCAAGCGATGCACAGTGCATTGGGATCACGTATGGATGCCTGTCCTGTATCCTTGTCAACACATTGTTGCGGCGCCCAAGGTTGACGGCAGCTCCATCACATCCTACCTCCACCACTTTGGATTGCCAATCCATGTCAAGATCAGTGAAAGCTTCATTTATGGCTCCATAAATTCCTTCAGCGTTAGCGTGTTGGATTGGCTGGACACATACAAGTTAGAAACATGTACGTAATACGTACATGTTTCTAAATTGGCCATCGACCACTAGTCGAGTGTAGATGAGCTGCATCTCTGTTACACTTTTATCCGTGGCACCATCAAACATGACACCAAACATGGCACATGCTCGCAGTTGATGCAGAGTATCTGCCATTACGTCCTCATGGATGTAGCGGATAAACCGTCAACAAGCATTGTCCGACTGGTACACTGCTCCAATTTTTGCACCATTTTTAATCTGCAGCGATACCAACTTGGGGTAAATTGTAAATGGATACTCCTCTTTATCTGTAAAATAGGCTGTATTGAACAGATGGCCAATTGTGTCACGCTCTTGTTGGTTCATCTGGTGCAGCTGCCAATCCATTGGTCCTTGCATGAGGTCAACATCCTCTCCTGCGTGACGTCGTCTTTGGATGTTCTGCCTCTGAAATGCAGCTTAACATCTGCAGTGGGCTGCACTTGTGTCATGGCTGGCTAAAATGTCTCTCCAGAAGGAAGCAGATCCTTTGAAAAGACTGCTCTTCGTGTCAGCAAGCTTGGGATGCATCTGACACATGATGCATCTCATATCTCGGTTATTTTCAGCCACTTCTACCCATTGGAACTGATCTTTCCATGCGGGTATGAAATTTCTCTCCCTCTTCTGCGTATCATACTTGTGTTGTGATTCTGCTCTGCCAACCTTTGGTTTCTTAGAAGACTCTGACTGGCTGGCATTGTCATCTTTGTCACGCTTAAACCCGAACTTGAATAGATCCGACATTTTCAACAACCAACTCACGTTTATGATTCTACCAAATTAATGCATGCAAAAATAATTCCCCGTAAACATGTATAAAATAATAACGATCTATGTATGTAATCGAGTATAACATTGATGTTGACATTGGCAGACAACTTGTATTAACACAAAACGTCCATATTATTGTTGTAAGAGCGTTAATATGTACAATCGAAAGCCTTTCGTTTAGTAGGGACCTACGAATTAATGCACGCAACGCCAACGGAGTTTACTAGGATCGTGATCTGTTTTGAGGTGGACAAATTACATTTAATTTTTCTACTTTCCAAAGTTACATGAAATGTCTTTTGTTTTAAATAAAACGGGCACAAACGTCAGATGTGCCAATGAAAGCTTTTTTATTAATTAAGAATGAGAAAAACAAAGTTTTAGTTTTTTAACCCGACACCATTCCTCCACCTAGCAACTAAGTGCTTTAAAAGTACTACTGACTCCATCTGGTGACTGTTTGCATTAGTCTCGTGGTGAAGCGAAAGCAGTGAGCGACGATGCTTGCGTACGAGATGGAACTGTTGGGTAGTTTCCTTCTAAAATCGATACTATGCCAATGAGTCAAATATTTAAATCATTTTACTTCAACTAACAGTATATATCGTGACAAGTGTCCTGGATAATGTACTTGTCCGACACGGGTAACTACTTGTCCCGGACAAGCATTACTGTCGAGTCCTGCGCAGTGTGTGCATATGTATGTAAGATATGTGAGTAGTTTGGGGGCTGAAGATGGTCGTTTTCATTAGGTCAGAAAGCAAAAGATCGCCGGCGTCAGTGCCATGTTTTTTTAGTACATATGTTCATACTGACACCTACTAATGTTCAGTGAAGAAACAAGTAAAGAAATCAACTGACACGATACCAGTCCCCGCTACCGGCCGAGTCGAGACAGAGTCTCAGTCTGAGTTACGCAAAATTCAAGTTATATTTATAATGGTAAAATCGAGGTGGGTCCGACACAAGTGCCTAATCTAATCATGTTGGTATACCATCATGTCTAAATTTCTTTAAAACTAGTGTGTCTACATTCTATCATTTCTAGTCCAAGGCACCGACCTCCCAGGCCAATTATATTATATTAATCTATATCTCCACCACCACCCGGGGCCTGGCTTCGAAGTTCGAGTGCGTTCCACACGTGCACTGAACCGAGATCAAACTGACAAAATACGAAACGCACATACTTAATGATTTCGTTGGATTATTCAAGATGTATTCTTTATCAAAATATATATATACATATATCATATGAGACTCGGTACATAGGCCTGTAAGTGTGTATTCGATGACGACACAAAAACAAATCTCACCACAATGGCCGCCCGTTCTATCTGCGCGTCACCGCTCAATAATGCAGAGGCGTCAGTAATCGACAACTTATTTATCAAATGTGGACCGAGTTGACGTAGGCTGTGACTTGAGACTAAGTACCGGTGTTTACTTTTTGAGTTTTTAAAATACAAAACAAGTCTTGTGTGCTACACAAGGTATTCGTATAAAACCGTGTGAACTGTATGTGTAAGCATATCCAAAAACAATGTATTTGCTTGATGCTTGATCAAGCAAACATTTGTGTGCGCTCCGAAAGAACATGCAATTGACAGCGACTGTTGCTTGTCTTTGAGCGATAATAAGCGAGTACCACCTTGATAATCGTGGTTATCCCTTTAGCCAAGTAACCAATGATTTAACATCTGCCAAAATGCGTATTAAAAAATACATTTTTCAGTTTATTCAATAGTCTGTTATTGTTATTGCACATTTTATGTACATAAACTTTTTGGCTTTACAATATAAATTATAATTGCATTACAATAATTATTATCGTTTTGGCGTTTAGCCTTAGCCTTAGGCTTAGCTTAGGAGTGCTGGTGCAGTGCACTTTTGGCCTTTGCAGCGGGTGCATGATAATGATGATTGTATTGCATACCAGCACAGGAAGAATATGTCTTCTTCATCCTTTTAAAGGGTTGTGCGTTTGCGAACGTATTTAATTGTTTGCCAGTCTTGAACTAATCAAGACAAAAGTATGATCAAGATTGATCGGTCAACGTAATATACAGATACTGATATGTCTTATAGCATGTGGACGGCTCGCATGGAACTTGGAAGCCATTCACGTCAACCACAGCCGTTATTGGCCAGTTGTTTTTCTCAGTGAGAATTCAGTGTCATTTGAGCCATTTATTTAATTGATACTGATCGATTAGTTTCACTACCAGTAATTAATGTGGGCTTGGAACCATTAGTTAATCTAGTGGCCAACTGTTCCCCTCTAAATTCCACCAGTTCTTTTCAGTTGCAATCACCCATGTTGGCCAGTCATCAGCCAGTTGATGGGCAGACAGGACTCTGTCTAAGCCCCTGGTTGTAGTTTAGCGGTCAGTGCACCAGATGTTTAAAATTAGGTTGAAACCTCAATGACAATGGTAGAGATTAAAATGGTTAAAAACAACAGTGTACGTAGGCATGTGCCTCAAGGGGCTCCTGGCGGTGGCTGCAGATTGTGTAAGCTGCAGCCAAGTCTTTTAAAGAAGTGGGGCTAAACATGTGTAGGCGTGTTAGCATGTTCACTTGGGTGGTTTGTGTATTTCTAGTTTTTTAAATTTCATTCTTGGGGGCATTTGGACTGGGATTAATTTTGGGTAGTTCAGCATTTTAAAAGGCTGTAGCAGAAGTCTAATTTAATGTTTAACAACATAATGCATGTTAGTATACTGCTTCTACATACACACTAACATTTAACTAGTTAATATCTCGATATTATATGCAGTCCCAATAGGGCAATAATGTGAATTCTTTCTACATGAATTTCTTGGTTTCTTCTGTATCAATATTTTGTGTATTTGTTTGCAGGTTGTTTTACAGAAAGGATAGCGAAAGGACAATGTTCAAAGTGAATATGAATCAGCTGTAACTGCATGCCATGGTGAACAACAGTGTGTTACTCCCACTGCCAGACTGTGTAGACTAACATAACAAGAGACACTCCAATGGAAAAGCAACAGGCAACAAACTTCTCTGGTGTTCGGAATTCTCGTGTGTGCCAAGGCTGCAGATTAGCATCCCTGCAACCTCCCATATTTAGGCATGGCCAATATCCTCTATGGAGACTGCTGGGTTTGCCAATGGTTCACGCAGCAGAGATGGATGAAGCCACCACTGCCACTACGATGGATAAACTGGCAGAGAACAACAAGCCAACAGTTGTCATTAGCGACGCAGACGTCAGAAACTATCTCGCTACAGAAACCGGCAGAGACAGATTGAACGCAATGTTCTCGAAATCGTGAGTACACACGTAGTGTTCTACAGCAAGTGTGTTAGCAGTGCATTTGCAAATTTTTATTTACTAGTTATTTTACTGCTAGTCTTAAAATAAAATGTATTACACTTAAAAAGGCAGAAACTGAAAGGACACCTGATACACAACATATGCAATGAAATGTTAAACCAACCAACACTGTACTGTAGGTGAACGGCTGTATCCCATCTATACCAGAGAACCAATCAGAGTTACTCCACAAAGAGTCCACATATACATTCATGCAGATCTGTTCCAGTCTATTAAAAACAACTTGACGGTTTTAAAGATTTAACAAGATTTAACAAGATTGCCACCCAGAGAATTAACTCTAGGTAGCAGGTGGACAAGGAAGCCCTTGGCTTAATGAGAGTCCGACCTTTTTATCTATGTGTATCCCGCCCGTCTGAGGTATGTGTCGATTTTATTTTTAAACATATTCACGCTACTAGCACCCACACAATCAGCAAGTAATCTGTTCCATTCATTTACAGTCCTTTGTGAAAATGAAAACTTTCTTATATACAATCTACTCTGCTCCTTTGCTAATGCAAGATCATGTCCTCTAGTCCTTCTATCTTTCTTAACTGAGAAAAACATATTTCTATCAATATTTTTATAACCCTTCAATATTTTAAACACTTCTATCTGATCTCCTCTCAATCTCCTGGTCTCTAGTGTTGTTAAACCGCATTTTTTTAGGCGTATTTCATAACTAAGATCCCTCAGATTTGGTATCATTTTAGTTGCTCTCCTCTGCACTCTTTCTAGCATATCTATGTCCTTCCTGCAATATGGCCTCCACGCTTGAATACAATATTCTAAATGAGGCCTAACTATTGTTTTGTACAGCGGTATTATTAGCTCTTTTTCCTTATACGTTATGTTTCGCCTAATTAATCCAAGGATTTGATTTCCCTTTGAAGCTGCAATTCCGCACTGCTCTGAAATCTTCATATCAGCACTAACGGTTAACCCTAAGTCCTTTTCTTTTACAGTAGTACTTAGTACAGTACCCCCCATTGTATATTCTACCTCTTCGTTCCCATGTCCTATGTGGAGGCATTTACATTTCCCAAAATTGAACATCATTTGCCACTTTTCAGACCATTTGATCAACCTGTCAAGATCATCTTGTAAATGCTGTCTATCTCCATCACTTTTAATCCTTCTAAACACTTTTGTATCATCCGCAAATTTCAACACCTTGCTTGTTATTTCATCATCCAAATCGTTGATGTATATTAAGAATAATATAGGACCTAATACTGATCCCTGTGGTACCCCACTCAATACCGATTTCCAGTTTGAAGCCTCCCCATCAACTACTACACGTGGTCTTCTGTCAATCAGCCATTGTTCTATCCAGTTTATTATACCATTTCCTATGCCATGGGCCTTTAGTTTAAGCAGTAATCTTTGATGTGGTACTTTGTCAAAAGCTTTTTGAAAATCTAAGTAGACGATATCTACTGGTGATCCCTCATCTACCCACTTAGTGATGTCTTCCAAAAAACATAACATATTTGTTAAGCATGACCTCGCTTTAAAAACACCATGTTGAGATGGGTTTATCAAGTTTTGTTTAACAAGAAAATCCACCATGTGATCTTTAATTAGTCTTTCTAATAATTTACAAATCACTGATGTTAAACTCACTGGTCTATAGTTGTCTGACTTGTTTCTCGAACCTTTTTTGAATAACGGTATAATGTTTGCTTCTTTCCATTCTAAAGGAACCACTCCCTCTTCTAATGACAAGTTGAAAACTGTTGCAAGTGGTATGCTAATTTGTTCTACAATTTCCAATAGTAGTTTGGGTGGAATACCATCCACTCCAGGTGATTTATTATCCTTCATAGCCCTTATTTTCTTAGCTACCATTTCCGGGGTTACAATTAATTGTCCTAAATAGTCTGAATCTGCCCCCTTGAACTTATCCTCTGGTATTGGCAGTGAACTAATATCTTCCCTGGTAAACACTGAACTAAAGTACTCATTCTGCCATTATGAATCCCTCTAATATTATATTTCCAGCACTATCTTCTAGAGGACCGACCTTATCTTGAACTTTCTGTTTGCTTCGAACATACGCATAACAACTCTTGCTGTCATGTTTTATATTACTAGCTAATTGTTGTTCATAGCTTCTCTTTGAATTTCTAATTACAGCTGTAGCTTGGTTAAGTGCTTCTTTATAATTGTTGTAGTCTTCATCATTTCCAGTACATCTATATGACTTCCACATCATTTGTTTATACTTAATTTTTCTAATGGCTTCTTTCGATAAGTGTTTCTTTTTGGACCGTTTTCCTTGTTTTTTTAAGGGTACAAATTTATCGATTATGCACTTAATTTCACTCTTTAATATATTCCAGCATTCTGTTGCCGTATTATTTTTCAGTGTCTTATTCCAGTCTATCTTTGCAAAATATTTCCTCATGTCCTTATACCTTCCTTTGTGGAAATTTCTCCTATACTGCTTTTTGCTATTCCTTTCTGATTTTACTTTGATGGTAAAATGTATCTGGTTGTGATCGCTACTCCCCAGTGGCTCACATATCTTGACATTGTCAACTAATTCATTCTGTGAGGACAAAACTAAGTCTAACACATTCTCTCCCCTGGTTGGTTCTAGCACATGTTGAGAAAGGAAACTATCTTGTACTAAAACTAAAAACTTGTGGTCCTCACTACCCATACTCTGTAGAGATTTCCATTTTATATGTCCATGGTTAAAATCCCCCATAATAATACAGTCCCGTTTGCTTACTTCCCTTATAGCGTTTTGTATTTTTTCATTCTCTTCTATGCTTATGTTTGGACTTCGATAAACTAACCCAACTGTTAACGTTGAGTTTCCTGTAACTATGTTACACCAAACAGCTTCTTCGCAATCTGCTTCTCTTTCTAATTTTATTTCATAAGCCTGAATAAATTCTTTAATATATAAAATAACTCCACCTCCCTTTCTTCCTATTCTATCTTTTCTAAACATTACATATCCTGTCAGTCCCAATTCAGCATCTGATATATCGGTGGTGGTCCAGGATTCGGTTATACCTATTATATGAGGGTCAATATCTTCTACCATAATGTTTAGTTCATTTCTTTTGTTTACTATACTCCTTGCATTTAAACAAACACATTTATATCCAGCTTCAGAAGAGTTTTCCAGACTGTTATTTGTTGATTTATTTGTGCTGTCTTTATCTATGCCTCCATTTTCAGGCTTTTCTGTGAGTCCCCCCTGCGAATCTAGTTTAAATAGATGCAACCTGTCCCACTGTCAACATATTGCAGCAGATTCTCTGAGAAAACTGCTGCCCCCTTTCCACTAAGATGGAGGCCATCTCTCATGTACATATCTTCCCTCCCAACAAAGTATCCCCATAAATCTGTGAATCCCACCCCCTCTTCTTCACACATCTGCTCAGCTAGTGCATTGATCGCCATCCTCTTGCAGTTTCTATATGTTGCCCCCCTTCCTCCCATTACTGGCAAAATTCCTGACAAAATAACCTGTTCGACTCTCGTCTTCTTTAGCTTCCTCACTAACTGTCTATACTTCTGTACTATCGCAGTTGTTCCCTCCCTGTCTGCATTATTTGTTCCTACATGTACCAGTATAGACCCCCCCTTGCCATGTCCCAATACCTTCTCTACCCTGTCAGTTACATGTTCAATCCTAGCCCCCGGAAAACAAACAACGATGTCCTTCCCCTCGCTCAGTGTCTTGTCCGTCTTTCTCATAATGGAGTCACCCATAAACACCCTCTCTTTCCTCATTGCCCCCTCAATCACTGCCTTAGAATAGCTCCTTCTTCGGTTTGCATCTGTCTGGTTGTTGTCTTTCCCCCCTGCCGTCTTCTCTCCTGTCACATTCTCTTCCGATCCATTCTTTCCTGTCGCTTTTTCTCTTGTCACCTTTCCTCCTGTCAGCGTCCCTTTTATCGACTTCTCTTCTATCACATTTGCTCTCACTTCCTTTCGTCCCTTCTTCTTTCGTCCCGTCTCATTTTCCTCTCTCCTCTCCCGTTCCATCTTCCCTCCCTCCTTCTCTACAGTCACTTTCTTCCCTGTCACCTTCACGCTTGTTATGTTTTCTGTTGTCGATTTTCCAATTTCTTCCCCTCCAATCACCTTCTCTCCTCTCAATCTCCTTTCCTCAGTTTTCTTGCCACTGCTATTCTCCTTCAGTCTTGCAGTATCCTCACCTCTCTCCCTGTCGTCTCTCTCCATTCGACCTGCCTCCTTGCTAATTCCCATCTCCATTCCCTTCACAATATCTGTCAACCTAACTATCTCCTTCTGCAAACACTCCACCTTCCAACATCCAATGCACTGAAAGGTGAATCCTTCCTCCATGGTTTCTGCCCATGACTTTCCACACCCGGACAATGCAAAATCTACCCAGCTGTGGCAGTGATCGCACACCAAGTGTCGCTTTGCCTTGACTTGCCGCTTGCAAGGCGCCATATCCCGATCAGAATTTATTTAATAACTTAACTAACTTAGTCTTTATAAAGACTGTTTCCTGTGTACTACAGCACACTTTAGGTTACAAATTTCAATTACACAGCCGACTATTTATCCTAACACGAACGCTAACATCACTGGTAGTGACCTAATTTAAATACAATCAATTACGTTATGTTAGGCTGCTTTATTTATTTAGGTTACGCCGCCTGACTATCGCCCTTGCTTAATTTTAACAACAATGCTACCTAACCAAAATATATAGCAAGTACTGGCTTACACAGATATTATCTTATGTAAGTAGTTTGATGGTTGTTACTTTATCTCCTATATATTCTACCACATAATCAGGTTTGTTAAATCTTGTTTACATCTTATCGAAGGCTAAGCCGCCTAAGTGAGTTACCCTATTATCACTCACTATACTAAGGTGTTCTAAAATACTTTAACTAACTAACTTTAAGCACAACTGCTACTCAATATATGTTTATTGCAACTTTATGAATGATATTAAGGCAAAAATAATACTTAGCAATTAGTAATTCCACTTGTTTATCCACTTTTTTACACCACCAATTTCTACGATCTATCTCCGCCAAATATAGTCATAAAGTCATTTCTTAATTACACTTAAATTTGTGTTTTGTGCTCTTTATCCACCTTTTTTATGCAGATTGCAAAAATATGATGCAATGTTTAGCTAAAATCAGCTTAAGACTTTGTATTGGACTGATGTTTCTGTTTGTAATAGTGGAACGAACACGGCACATCCTGAACTAGCGATGGTGGTGACGTCGATGACTCAGTGTGGCATTATGATGAGTCTCGTAGGGTGGTATATCGGCGGACGTATGGGCAGGGAACGCTTCCTCGAGAAGTCAAAGCACAAAAAATTTGACACCAAGTTCATGGCATTTGTAAGTATTGAGTACTTTAGTTCAGTGTTTACCAGGGAAGATATTAGTTCACTGCCAGTACCAGAGGCTAAGTTCAAGGGGGCAGATTCAGACTATTTAGGACAATTAATTGTAACCCCGGAAATGGTAGCTAAGAAAATAAGGGATATGAAGGATAATAAATCACCTGGAGTGGATGGTATTCAACCCAAAGTACTGTTGGAAATTGTAGAACAAATTAGCATACCGCTTGCAACAGTTTTCAACTTGTCATTAGAAGAGGGAGTGGTTCCTTTAGAATGGAAAGAAGCAAACATTATACCGTTATTCAAAAAAGGTTCGATAAACAAGTCAGAGAACTATAGACCAGTGAGTTTAACATCAGTGATTTGTAAATTATTAGAAAGACTAATTAAAGATCACATGGTGGATTTTCTTGTTAAACAAAACTTGATAAACCCATCTCAACATGGTGTTTTTAAAGCGAGGTCATGCTTAATAAATATGTTATGTTTTTTGGAAGACATCACTAAGTGGGTAGATGAGGGATCACCAGTAGATATCGTCTACTTAGATTTTCAAAAAGCTTTTGACAAAGTACCACATCAAAGATTAATGCTTAAACTAAAGGCCCATGGCATAGGAAATGGTATAATAAACTGGATAGAACAATGGCTGATTGACAGAAGACCACATGTAGTAGTTGATGGGGAGGCTTCAAACTGGAAATTGGTATTGAGTGGGGTACCACAGGGATCAGTATTAGGTCCTATATTATTCTTAATATACATCAACGATTTGGATGATGAAATAACAAGCAAGGTGTTGAAATTTGCGGATGATACAAAAGTGTTTAGAAGGATTAAAAGTGATGGAGATAGACAGCATTTACATGATGATCTTGACAGGTTGATCAAATGGTCTGAAAAGTGGCAAATGATGTTCAATTTTGGGAAATGTAAATGCCTCCACATAGGACATGGGAACGAAGAGGTAGAATATACAATGGGGGGTACTGTACTAAGTACTACTGTAAAAGAAAAGGACTTAGGGTTAACCGTTAGTGCTGATATGAAGATTTCAGAGCAGTGCGGAATTGCAGCTTCAAAGGGAAATCAAATCCTTGGATTAATTAGGCGAAACATAACGTATAAGGAAAAAGAGCTAATAATACCGCTGTACAAAACAATAGTTAGGCCTCATTTAGAATATTGTATACAAGCGTGGAGGCCATATCGCAGGAAGGACATAGATATGCTAGAAAGAGTGCAGAGGAGAGCAACTAAAATGATACAAAATCTGAGGGATCTTAGTTATGAAATACGCCTAAAAAATGCGGTTTAACAAGACTAGAGACCAGGAGATTGAAAGGAGATCAGATAGAAGTGTTTAAAATATTGAAGGGTTATGAAAATATTGATAGAAATATTTTTTCTCAGTTAAGAAAGATAGGACTAGAGGACATGAAGTTACATTAGCAAAGGAGCAGAGTAGATTGGATATAAGAAAGTTTTCATTTTCACAAAGGATTGTAAATGAATGGAACAGATTACCTGCTGATTGTATGGGTGCTAGTAGCGTGAATATGTTTAAAAATAAAATCGACACATACCTCAGACGGGCGGGATACACATAGATAAAAGGGTCGGACTCTCAATAAGCCAAAGGGCTTCCTTGTCCACCTGCCACCTAGAGTTAATTCTCTGGGTGGCAATCTTGTTAAAGGTGACTTGTGCAGAACTAAATTGTAGTGGAACATAAACATATTTGATTAATATTACCAAAAATACAGTGTTTTTAATTACCACCGGTATTTATATACATTGACTGTCATGTTGTAATTTGAGATGGTATCAATGACAATAAAATGTATGGGATGAGCCAAGTATGTTATTACGATAATATCCTGGAAATTATATATTCTGTGTTTCAAACTGTTATTATAAAAAAATATGTAGTGTTGCGACGTAATTTATATGCCACTACAATAATTTATTATATAAAATATCCATAGCTTGAACTAATTCAAAGCTACACTGCTTCAGAGCCATTGAATACAAACAGTACATTGATCTTCATTTTGTATGAAGATAATGTTTAATTTTATTGGTTTCTTGTTTCATAAAACTTTTTCATAACTTTATTTAATAATTTCAGAGAGGACTCAATGATGCAATGTTCATTGGGGCCATGAAACATGCCACAAAATGGGGCTTGAAAACTGCAACATTTGTGGGAATATTCATGTAAGTATTACAGTAAAACCTGTAGGCCATGGGCCAGATATGCCCCTCATGCACCCCCCACAACTCTTCCTTTGAAGATGATTTCAAGTGGTAACAATAAAAAAAGTTGGGTCTCACTACCCATTTCCAACCTATCTTGGATGGTACCCTGAAATATCGTATTCGTTGTCAATGTCGCGTGGTATTTAATCACCCACACCACAATCGTCATTGTATAGTCATATGTGTCTCAATATGTACTTGTGATATGTCAAATTTAAGGTTTTCATCTGCTGATCATTATAACAACATTCAATAGATATTTACTATTATGGTGTACGCCCTAATTAGCATAGAATAACTACATCTCATTCTCACTCGTGACCACATAGATGACAACATTATTTTTGTCAAATATATCAATTTTCCTTGATCCCATGGCCTCTTTAAGATCAAAATAATAATGCATAACACTCTGCAGCATCATATCTTTCATTTGATACCAGAATTGTATTTCTGTCATTACAAATGGATTAGATATGATGCTTCAAAGATAACTGTAGTGTCGCGGATCAAAGATAACCATGGATATGGATGGCATACAAAATTGTCTAGATTATGTGTGTGTTTTCAGGTATACAGTTACACCAGATTAATTTCAGATGCATAAAACAAAGCATTACATATTTCATATAATGTACATGTATATTAGCTTAATATGGTATCCAAAACTCATGAATTAAGATGTGACAAATGTCAACAGGACAGACAAATCGAAAGCCAGTATCTCACAATAATAATTCAGTTTAAAGAGAATTATGTACGTATGACATTCATGTAGATGGTAGACATTGATAAAACAAAATGTAGTTAGATTCCACAAAGTTATTCACATCTTAATTGTCAATCAGTGACATACAATATCTAGGTTGACACTTGCCAAACATTGATAGCTACATAACCAATTAAATTAGCCACATTTTGATGCTCAGTCATAATCACTGTCACTGTCAGCATAGAGTTCCATCCCATCAGACATGTCCATGTCAGACTCGTCATCACTATCAGTGTGGTCGGGGTCTACCTGAGCTATATCATCCAGTTCACGTGGCAGCACATCTTCATCATACCAGAGTGGCCCAATGCTTCCATTACTGATGTTCCAGCCATGGTTTCTGCTCACTTTGGGGACATCAGGCTCAGGAATATGTGCTCTCTTCCATATGCCAACTTGATAGTTGACTCTTCTGACATGCTGGGTGAGACTGCGCTTGTATGATGGTAGATTGTCAATATTACCTGAAGGAATAACACGGTTATCCTTGGCACACAGCTCATTGATACGAATTAGCCTGAAGTTATCAACGTTTGACACCTTTCACGCTCTACCATACACAGCACAAGTGAAGCTGTCCAGCTCATTAATCCTTTCTTCGGGTAGGTCCCATGTATCTCCCAGCTTCTTGAGTACATGAATGTATTGAGGAATATTCAGTAGAGGTTTCACTGGTTTGAGTTTGCCAATCCCTCGGAAAGCACTAGTGCTGTCACATCCACCGAAAGCATGCAGAACCACCAGAGCCGTACATTTGTCTTGGCTGAGATCAGGGCCTCACCCAGGATCAGTCCAATTTTTTTCCGACATGCTACGAAGTGCGGTCGTGTACACGATCGAATGCCTAATCGGATGCACAATCAGCATGCTATCAGATGTTATACGAAGCAAGGCACATGGCTGATTACACATCTCATGTAATGGTAATATGTACTTTTAGTTTATTTTTGTGAGTGGACAAAGTAGATATGATTACCTAAATTTACCATGCAGGTATATATATATATATATATATCTATATGTATTATATACATACATACAGGCCTTTATATATATATAATATATATATATATATACACTGTATATATATAATAAAATATATATCTAATATATATATATATATTATATATATATCATATATATATACCTGCATGGTAAATTCCAATCATAAAAATTAACTAAAAATACATATTACCCTTTATGAAGGCAAGGCAGAGCACATGGCTGAATGCATATCTCATGTATGATCAGAAATGTAAGTAGTAAAAACAATATAAACATGACAACAAATATGTATATTTGTTTACATAAGAATTAAAGATATACTTCTTAAAACGCAGCACAACTACGAGTGTATATATATATATATATATATATATATATATATATACTTATACAATTATATATATATCTGCTATTGAATGAGAATTCTTAATGTGTATGTATATATTTTTTCAAAGTATGTAATTCACATTTTAATGCCACTTACAATATAGCACATCTAAATTTAATTATTTGATTGCCACAATTTGCAAAATTACCCAAAAAATTATAACTACAGGTAATTAGCAAAAATATTTAAAGTGAAATTCCAATTTTATATGCAATGAAAATGTGTGTATACAAATTGTATACAAGATATAATGGACTATGAAAGGTAATATTTGGAATGTTAAAGCATTGCATGTTTTTGTTGTACAAGTATCATATCATAATATTATAAATACTACAGTTCGATTTTGTTTAATTTCTAAAACAAAATATTAGATTTACAAATATTTTATAAATAAGTCGCCATACAAAATCAGTGGTCATGTTTTGATCCATAATAAGTTAGTTATTAACTAAAACATTGTACATTCGTGTTGCTGTGAATGTTTCAATTATTAAACTATAAATCATTCAAAATATTAATTAATTTTATTGGCCAGCCTAGCTCCATGACTAGACCACGCAGCGGACGACCAAACAAAGCACGACGAGCGGGAGTCGCCACACCAACGCGCTAAAAGTAACGCAAACGTAACTTAAATCTAGCACAGTTGCCGCACGCACGTTTATCGCAATCCTGTTAAAATGATGCGACATCGTTGAACAAAACCTACTTTCCGCACTTGTAAATCATGTTCAATTATCACACAACATGCACAAATTGAATAGTGGAAAATTGTAAAGAGTGTTATGTTGTCGTTCCAATGATATTAAGTATGTATTATCTAACGCGGACTGAACGATGTAAGGGCTGCGTGGCCGGTGGCATGTCAGAGTTTAGCACCAGATCTGACCAGATCCACCGGCCACTGTAGTAATGCTAGTTAGTTATTGTGATAGTCAGTATTAGTTACTGTTGTCTTAAATTGTTAGTGGTCGCCGTTGACTTTGACAATTAGGTCCCGGAAATAGTTTGGGAACGGAAAGAGCGGCTTCTTCCCAGGCACTAATAATTACAGTAATACCCTCAATTGGTGCCTGTGTAACATCACCCAATCAGTTCACTAAACCATCCAGTCGAGTCTCGTCGTAATCGGCAAGTGCTTATTGTATCCCGCCCTCACGTAGGATTATTTGGTCTACGTTGTTGTGACTTCAAGCAACCGCCGCTAGCAGTTAGGTGACAATTACCCTAGCAAGTCAAGGCTTTAATTGGTTTCTGGCGTGTGTCAGGCAGCTGGCCAGGCGATCCGGGTGGTTGATTTTTAAAACCAATCTCCGTAGATTTTGTAACTGGCTTCGCGGCAGTTTCAGTGACGTCGTAAAAATGACATGGGCGGGCTGGCCAGCGCAAAAACGACATGGACGGGTATGGAAGGGCCATCCTGACGGGCCCGTCCACAATCAATTTAACCCAAATACTATATATACTAATAAACTAAATCCAAATGACGGGTGGACGGGTCTCTGGGTGAGGCCCTGGCTGAGATCAACTGCTAGTTTGCTGACATCAATCAATCTTTGCTTATTTCCTACACCAGTGTCAAATAAGATGGTGATGCAGCCTAGTGCAGAATAACGAAGAAGATGTCTGAATCTGGGCTCTTCACACGACCGAATCAGTGATTCCTTCTCCTCGCATAATTAATATAGAGGATAACTCTTGAGTTAGTTTCCTCCTGTGATGACTTCAGAAGGGGCAGTTCATGGGTTACTGTCGTCCGGCCGTCATTGGAAGTCAGCAGAGTGGCATTCTCCTCACAGTTTTGATGCATATCCATCAGTCTGCCACAGCTTCAGAAGCAGTTTGATGAACTGACACTTGTTTTCACCATTGAACAAGAATGATTTCCAATCAGATGGCCTCTTGGTTGCCTCTCCTTTCAGAATCAGCTTCTCCAGTGTGGCCGACTCTTTCAGGTTCAGCGACCGAGCTCCTTTTTCCTTGTTTGAGATGGTATCTCAGGACAGTCACCAGATTCCGCAGAATGATCATCACTGCCAACTTCCTGTAACATGCTGCCATGAGCTGTGTGAGCTGAGCATGTAACATGCTGCCATGAGCTGTGTGAGCTGAGCATGTAACATGCTGCCATGAGCCGTGTGAGCTGAGCATGTAACATGCTGCCATGAGCCGTGTGAGCTGAGCATGTAACATGCTGCCATGAGCCGTGTGAGCTGAGCATGTAACATGCTGCCATGAGCCGTGTGAGCTGAGCATGTAACATGCTGCCATGAGCCGTGTGAGCTGAGCATGTAACATGCTGCCATGAGCCGTGTGAGCTGAGCATGTAACATGCTGCCATGAGCCGTGTGAGCTGAGCATGTAACATGCTGCCATGAGCCGTGTGAGCTGAGCATGTAACATGCTGCCATGAGCCGTGTGAGCTGAGCATGTAACATGCTGCCATGAGCCGTGTGAGCTGAGCATGTAACATGATGCCATGAGCCGTGTGAGCTGAGCATGTAACATGCTGCCATGAGCTGTGTGAGCTGAGCATGTAACATGCTGCCATGAGCCGTGTGAGCTGAGCATGTAACATGCTGCCATGAGCTGTGTGAGCTGAGCATGTAACATGATGCCATGAGCTGTGTGAGCTGAGCATGTAACATGCTGCCATGAGCTGTGTGAGCTGAGCATGTAACATGCTGCCATGAGCTGTGTGAGCTGAGCATGTAACATGCTGCCATGAGCTGTGTGAGCTGAGCATGTAACATGCTGCCATGAGCTGTGTGAGCTGAGCATGTAACATGCTGCCATGAGCTGTGTGAGCTGAGCATGTAACATGCTGCCATGAGCTGTGTGAGCTGAGCATGTAACATGCTGCCATGAGCTGTGTGAGCTGAGCATGTAACATGATGCCATGAGCTGTGTGAGCTGAGCATGTAACATGCTGCCATGAGCTGTGTGAGCTGAGCATGTAACATGCTGCCATGAGCTGTGTGAGCTGAGCATGTAACATGCTGCCATGAGCTGTGTGAGCTGAGCATGTAACATGCTGCCATGAGCTTGTGAGCTGAGCATGTAACATGCTGCCATGAGCTGTGTGAGCTGAGCATGTAACATGATGCCATGAGCTGTGTGAGCTGAGCATGTAACATGCTGCCATGAGCTGTGTGAGCTGAGCATGTAACATGCTGCCATGAGCTGTGTGAGCTGAGCATGTAACATGCTGCCATGAGCTGTGTGAGCTGAGCATGTAACATGCTGCCATGAGCTGTGTGAACTGAGCATGTAACATGCTGCCATGAGCTGTGTGAGCTGAGCATGTAACATGCTGCCATGAGCTGTGTGAACTGATCCTATCCTTTTCCTGTGAGATCATTCAGAAGCTGTTCGAAGTTATCAAATTATGAATGGAATACCGTTGGTCCGGGTGGTGACCTGACAATCTGGTTGGAGAGAAGAGTGGACGACTGCATCACAGCTTCAGTTAGCGCTGTCTCCAGCTCCAATGAAAAGAGTAGCTTTCACAGTGTTCCATTCTATTCAGAAGAGTTACGAGTTTTTCACTCCTGAACATATAATGCATGGACATGCTCATGAAGATGTGTTTGTCAGCTTTCACGATCCATTGATTGTTGCGCGGCAGATGTCCTGACCAATTGACAGAACAAGTTGCTATGTGCGGGATGATGTGGGAGTTGCCATCCCAGTTATGACATAACATAACAATTTCTGGAGTGTGTCTGGTACGATAGTGTCAATTCTGTCAACATCACGGGGAGTTGGTGGCCATTTAAGATCAGGTGCTTCAGCAAACACATTCTGGACAGTCTGTCGAAGATATGTACCAGTGGTCTTGATAACATCAGTTGATCCCAACTGGAAGGCATGTACATTTCACGGCTGTGTTGATGTTAATCTGTGACTCGTAGACTATGCTTGACTGGAACTTCCCCATATTGTGAAGGACAGTTGGCCATTGAAGGATTCAGGGCTTTCAAGTTTTAATTTCTCACTCAGATAGTCAGGATTACTGTGCTCTGTATTCTCTAGGCTGGATATGTACACTTGTTACAGGTCAGCCAATTTCACCATCTTCCGATCATGCAGGACATCCTTCTCCACCATGCAACAGACTATGTCAAATGCCTTTTCATGGGCTTCCATTAAGTTGAACTGGTTAACAAGTGCCTCTTCATCTGTACTTCGCCAATTCTCTGGTTTTTGCATATAGTTCATGCATGCGGAAATTCTTGTGGAACTTGGCTTTATATACAAACAGATCAAAACGTTGTAGTCTTGTGAGGAGCTTCTCATCCTGTTTTATTTCTGCCATCGTCGCCACAGTCTTCCATCCATCAAATTAAAACTGACTCATGCCTTGACTGGTCCATGCGCCTTTCACTTTTACCTTCTTACCACCCTCTGATCCACAGGAAATACAGTCCGACTTGAAGAATTTATCGCCTTCTGTGGAAGTTCTGCGCGCCGCAGAACTTCCACAGAACGTCAGAGTGTAGAGGCATCAGAAGGTTGTGATGAAGTGAACTTCAGCCTGTTCATATTCATGGTGAAATGTTTGTAGCATTCTCAATGGAAGCCATGATATTCCATCACTGTGTTGGGGGTGAGCTTGCACGTCGTCTCCTCCATCCTGTGTTGGGGGTGAGCTTGCACGTCGTCTCCTCCATCCTGTGTTGGGGGTGAGCTTGCACGTCGTCTCCTCCATCCTGTGTTGGGAGTGAGCTTGCACGTCGTCTCCTCCATCCTGTGTTGGGAGTGAGCTTGCACGTCGTCTCCTCCATCCTGTGTTGGGAGTGAGCTTGCACGTCGTCTCCTCCATCCTGTGTTGGGGGTGAGCTTGCACGTCGTCTCCTCCATCCTGTGTTGGGAGTGAGCTTGCACGTCGTCTCCTCCATCCTGTGTTGGGAGTGAGCTTGCACGTCGTCTCCTCCATCCTGTGTTGGGAGTGAGCTTGCACGTCGTCTCCTCCATCCTGTGTTGGGGGTGAGCTTGCACGTCGTCTCCTCCATCCTGTGTTGGGGGTGAGCTTGCACGTCGTCTCCTCCATCCTGTGTTGGGGGTGAGCTTGCACGTCGTCTCCTCCATCCTGTGTTGGGGGTGAGCTTGCACGTCGTCTCCTCCATCCTGTGTTGGGAGTGAGCTTGCACGTCATCTCCTCCATCCTGTGTTGGGGGTGAGCTTGCACGTCGTCTCCTCCATCCTGTGTTGGGGGTGAGCTTGCACGTCGTCTCCTCCATCCTGTGTTGGGAGTGAATTTATATATTTAACAAAAATAATTATGTCATCTATGCGGTCACGAGTGAGAATGGGGTATAGTTATTCTATGCTAATTAGGGCACATGCCATAATAATAAATATCTATTGAATGCTATTATTATGATCAGCAGATCAAAACCTTCAATTCAACATATCATAAGTACATATTGAGACACATATGACTATACAATGACGATTGTGGTGTGGGTGATTAAATTCCACGCGACATCGACGACAAATACGATATTTCAGGGTACCATCAAAGATAGGTTGGAAATGGGTAGTGAGACCCGACTTTTTCACTGTTACCACTTGAAATCATCTTCAAGGGACCCCAAAGCTTCAAAAAAACATGGGTTGGTAGAGTTGTGGGGGGGTACACGAGGGGCATATCTGGCCCATGGCCTACTGTCTTAGCGGCCACCTGTCCATAATGATAACCTGGATATAATGGTCACTTTTGAAAGTCCCGAATGACTTTCTATTAATTTGCACTACCTGTCCTTAACGGTAACCTGTCTATTGCATATAACGGTCAGTTAATTTGGACCGAACCATTCATAGTCAACCTGCCGCTTGCGGGCAGGTCAAAGGGAATCCATAACCCATCCACCAGACTGGCTTGCGACATTCCTGTCTAAACAAGAAGAACGGGACAACAAACGTGAACAGCGAGAACAGGAACGGGATGAAAGACATGAACTATCGATGCGTCTATTCTGCGAGACCCTCGACAGATGCGCCCATAAATCACCATCGCGTGCACACAGCAACGGCGCCAATGATGAGTCTAGTGGTCCAGAGACTCAACACACAGACACCGTGACCAACGTCCAGCGTACTTCTACCGGCCAACACGCCAAAACTAGACCACCGGAGCCAATGGCAGCAGACATAACACTACGAGAACTAGCAGCATGGAGGCGATCATGGGGAGATTTCGTGGAGTTAGAACAGCTCGACCGTCTCCCAGGACGTCAACAGAGAGCCATGTTGTGCACTAGCCTCTCTATTGAAATGCGTGCTACATTGCAATTAGCCATCGGTATAGACAATGATGACGATATAACCGTCACAGCGATCTTAGACCGAATCCAAGAACACATCCGAACCAAACGAAATGTTACACTGGACAGGGTGGCACTAGAAGAACGCAAACAAGAAGAAGGCGAACCGTTCGACCACTTCTACATGGAATTGCAGGAAATTGCCAACAACGCAGACATTTGCCAGCAATGCTTAGACGATCGTCTTACTATGCGAATTATGTCGGGAATTCGTGACCCAGAAACAAGACGAAAGTTATTAGCAATCACACCTCCCCTTCTCTACTGACAACAGTTGATATCTGCATGAGTGAAGAATCAGCAAGGAATGATGAAGCTGCACTTGCAAACAATGACAGGGTGTTTGAAGATGTGTCAGCAGACTTCTTCCACTATGCCGGACGAGATTATCTCGTCTATGTAGATCGACTCTCAGGGTGGCCTGTGGTCTTCCATTTCCAAAGGCTAAGACTACATCCCGCCACATCATCTATGCATGTCGACGTGCATTCGTGGAGCTTAGAGTCCCATTGCGATTTAGATCTGATGGTGGTCCTCAGTTCACGTCTCGTGAGTTTAACCAGTTCTTAAAACGCTGGGGCGTTCGTCCAGCACCATCCACACCACATTACCACCAATCTAACGGACATGCCGAGGCTGCGGTGAAAACAATGAAAAAACTCATTGCAACAACAACTGTGAATGGAGATCTGGACGATGAGAACTTCCAGCGAGGACTTCTAGAATACCGCAATACTCCTCGTGCAGGTGGCCTCTCCCCTGCACAAATCCTGTTTGGACACCCACTGCGATCGGCAGTACCCGCACACTGACAATCATTTGCAAGCAAGTGGCAAAATGTGGCGGATAAGCAGATTACAACAGGCAATCCCGTCCTCTACCACAGCTACACATTGGCGCACAAGTAAGATTGCAAAATCCCCTTACAAAAAAGTGGGATAAAGTAGGCGTGTTCGTCGGAATTGGCCAACATCGCGACTATCATGTGAAACTGCCCTGTGGTCGTGTCTACTGGCGCAACCGCCGATACATCAAACCGGACACGGTATACTCGGGAGAGAACGATGTTCGTATCCACAATACTGCGGAAGGTAGCAACACTGGCCACGTTGAACGAGACATTCCATCGTCCTCCCACAACGAACTGCGACGTAACAAACGTCAGAAGATGCCTCCCAGTAAACTGCGACTCTAAGTCCTCCAATGTTCAGACTTTAAAAAAAAAAAGAGGAGGGAATTGGTGTAGTCTCCCCTCAAATAATGGGACCTCCTGTCTCTGACGAGAGACCACAAGGAAGATCAACATCGCTTAACAGTGATTTGATGGCTCACGCTATTGTGTAACAATTAACCGTTTCTGGTACGTAATAAACACTGTTTCTGGTACGTAATAAACAATGTTTGGTTCTGTTGCTATATCTCATGGAGTATAAGCTTTAACAATGCTTACAGGAACGCACTTTCTTTGCGACACAAAATTGACCTTATAAAGCAGCAGAATCAGGCAAATCTTGCCGCCAGTTAGACGAAGATTTTCATATCGGCAGAATGCAGGCCACTTTGATCATCGAGAGGAAAGCGGAATTGATGCTCGAGTACGAACAAAATAATTGCCTCGACCGCAAGCTGCAGAAGACTGGCAATGAAAACGTGAACATCGTTTGCTGGGAATGGTTTCAGCTTCTTTCACACACACAACGAGCTATCTATATCATTGATTATTCGTGAAAAAAGAACACCAATTAAATAGTGGTAGTGCTAGGTTTGTATTGTTCATGACAGTACCAACCAGTGAACGTTAACGTAGCCATTCATAATACTGAGGTTCCATCAAGTGAGTATCCATGTCACGAAACTCTCCATAATGGCAACCTGTCTATAACAGTAATTTTGAGTTTTTATGTAATAATATATGTCCATATATATATATGTATACTGACTTATTGGTTGTTAATGTTTTCTGGTTTAGGCTTGTGTCACAGTCGATAGCAGTGTACAGAAACAAGTCAAGTGTGCTGGAGTATGTAGCTGGGGGAGGTATGTGTCAGTCTCTCTTTTTCAAGCACATTCACCCATATTACCAGGGTGTCTTTATTCCAAGAAATATAAATGCACCTTACTCGTGACAATTTCCTCTTGTGTTGTGTAATAATAAGTATGCTTATAATATAAGTTATATGGACTCCATTCTGTTTTTGATATGATATGTTTCATTGAATGTGTTAAAGTAGCCATATACAGTACATTATTGTAACAAAGAATCTAGACCAATGATATACATGTAAATATTGTTCTCTAAACATCAGTGAATGACTTGGATTAGACATAGTCTTGATGTTTTCATTCCCTGTACATTCTAATGTGTGTACAGCTGTGACTGGGAGTGTGATGCTGTAGTCGTTCTTGCAAGTAACTGTGTTGTTGTTGTGTCTCCAGCTGTGACTGGGAGTGTGATGCTGTAGTCGTTCTTGCAAGTAACTGTGTTGTTATAGTGTCTCCAGCTATGACTAGGAGTGTGATGCTGTAGTCGTTCTTGCAAGTAACTGTGTTGTTATAGTGTCTCCAGCTATGACTGGGAGTGTGATGCTGTAGTCGTTCTTGCAAGTAACTGTGTTGTTGTTGTGTCTCCAGCTATGACTGGGAGTGTGATGCTGTAGTCGTTCTTGCAAGTGACTTTGTTGTTGTTATGTCCCCAGCTGTGACTGGGAGTGTGATGCTGTAGTCGTTCTTGCAAGTAACTGTGTTGTTGTTGTGTCCCCAGCTATGACTGGGAGTGTGATGCTGTAGTCGTTCTTGCAAGTAACTGTGTTGTTGTTGTGTCTCCAGCTGTGACTGGGAGTGTGATGCTGTAGTCGTTCTTGCAAGTAACTGTGTTGTTATAGTGTCTCCAGCTATGACTGGGAGTGTGATGCTGTAGTCGTTCTTGCAAGTAACTGTGTTGTTGTTGTGTCCCCAGCTATGACTGGGAGTGTGATGCTGTAGTCGTTCTTGCAAGTAACTGTGTTGTTGTTGTGTCTCCAGCTGTGACTGGGAGTGTGATGCTGTAGTCGTTCTTGCAAGTAACTGTATTGTTGTTGTGTCCCCAGCTGTGACTGGGAGTGTGATGCTGTAGTCGTTCTTGCAAGTAACTGTGTTGTTATAGTGTCTCCAGCTATGACTGGGAGTGTGATGCTGTAGTCGTTCTTGCAAGTGACTTTGTTGTTGTTATGTCCCCAGCTGTGACTGGGAGTGTGATGCTGTAGTCGTTCTTGCAATTAACTGTGTTGTTGTTGTGTCCCCAGCTGTGACTGGGAGTGTGATGCTGTAGTCGTTCTTGCAAGTAACTGTGTTGTTATAGTGTCTCCAGCTATGACTGGGAGTGTGATGCTGTAGTCGTTCTTGCAAGTGACTTTGTTGTTGTTATGTCCCCAGCTGTGACTGGGAGTGTGATGCTGTAGTCGTTCTTGCAAGTAACTGTGTTGTTGTTGTGTCCCCAGCTGTGACTGGGAGTGTGATGCTGTAGTCGTTCTTGCAAGTAACTGTGTTGTTGTTGTGTCTCCAGCTGCGACTGGGAGTGTGATGCTGTAGTCGTTCTTGCAAGTAACTGTGTTGTTGTTGGGTCCCCAGCTGTCACTGGGAGTCTCTTCCGCCTAAACATGGGACTGAAGGGAACTGTGGGAGGAGGCAGCGTGGGAGGAACCCTTGGGTAGGTGACATACTCATATCAGGGCAGAACTTATCAGTCCACGAGTTAGCTAGGATGCTCTTAATAATACTGCATTTCTCTACGCCATAAATCTGGCAATTATTACCACTCAGAGGTGCATTACAACCTATGTAATGTAGCTATTATGATTATTAAAAAGACTAAAATATACATCAATGATAAAATAGATAAGGATAGTAATAATAAAAACAATTAATATTATTTAAAATGACAACTTAAGAAAAATTATAATAAAAGTTAAAAGTAGATACTAAAATGTTCAGAGTTCATCACTGCGCACACAGTTCATTTAAAGTAAAAAAACATGTTTAAAAAGAAGTGTCTTCAGTGAAATTAAAGCTCCATGTGATTGCAGTAGCATACATCGAAAGAAACTAAGTGTATACAGAGAGAGTCAGTACTTTCCTTCTCGCGAAGTAAATATGAACAAGATGGCATGTGAATCTTGTTTGTGGTTTGCAGAACTGTGCCTGTGTTTCCGAGGCCATATTTGGGCAAAATAGATAGCATACTCTTGTCAGAAACCTACTGTCACTCTACCCAACTTTGCAATAAAGTAGGTGATATTAAACCTTTATTTTCCACATTAAAAATGGCAGTTGCACAGTATTTAAATTGCAAGTATTTCTGTAAGGATATCGTTCCCATCATTTTAGCTTAATATATTGCATGTATAAAACCATTTCTGATTTATGTAATTTCACATATATTTGTTTTTATGGTAATTGGGCAAGAGTTATAAGTGACACATTTCTTCTTGCCCTTTTCAACTTAATCACTATGGATTATAATTCTATGTTTGGCTTTTTTTGTGTTGTAAATGTTGTTAAAATAAAAACTATTTGATTTGAACATAGAACATTTATTACAATTAGTATATGTAATTAAGATTTGAATTGTAGAGAGTTGAAATAAGATCTATAGCATGCTTAAATTCAGCAGTCAGCACATAGTGTGATTGTTAGAGTTAAGTTAAACATACTTATACGCCTATAGAATGAATATGTACCAATAATATGAATAATAGAATTATAGCTAAACAAGGGTTAAATGAAGTAATAAGTTGTTGTTCTGGTGCCGTGACAGTCTGCTAGGTGGTATCATAGTCTATGGCCTGCTCTACATGTCTGGGGAGACAATGGAACAGCGTCACTACTGGAGGATTCAAGAACACTTGCGTGACATCAAGTGAGTCCGTTTTAACCTAACAGATCTGTTTTGTTGCTCTCCCCTTTGTCTATGAAGTCTGGGGTGAAGATGGCCTCGATACTGGTTTTAATTTGTTCACTTCCTCAGTTACTGTTCCCATTTCACTGCTGTCTCCACTTATCTGCATTATATCACTGTAGCAGATAGTACACATCCAGTAACAAATGATGCAGTGGATTTACATGTTTAGACAGGACATATTTTTTAATCTGTAATTTTGACAACATATGTTAGCTTTTGATGGTTCAAGTCAAGTGCCATCATCAGTCATCATGCTACAAAAATTGCTAGATCCCATCAGAAATCAGCATAGCATAAAAATAGTATTTCGACAAGTTTATCATTCGATGTTATACTGTTGTGATAAACACAAGAAAATATATGCGTTGCACGATTGTTAATCTACATGACAATAGGATATGGATTGACCCATAAGTCCATATTTGTTACAGGTAATTCACAATAATTTAACTGCAGTGTAACCTGGGCAAATAGAGTTGGCAATGACGGCCTGGCCGTGATTAAATGTAGTTAAGGAAACCCAAAGTTGTTGGTCAATCATGTTTTGCACAAGCAAATTGACACACACACCACACTTGCAACAACCCTACCTGGCCCATGTGGAGAAGTTCACCCGAGTGGTTGGTTCAAATAATTTTGTTATGTATTTCACAGCAAAATGTTCCATCGTCACGTTTCAACAGCTTTCAGTTGTCTTCATCAGACTGACTGAAATTTGCCGAAACACAATGAAAGAAAAAGGCAAATTTGACTGGAAAGTACATAAAAAGATAAATTACTTACATGGCATGTTTCTCTGTTTGTCTGTCAGGGAGAGACATTTGCTGGTGTTTGGCAAAGTGGAAGAAAGGGAGGAATCTGTGGCCAGTGCTGCAGGCAATGCAGCCTGACGAGGTGTGACTGACATAGTGGAGAACATGTACCAGTGTCCAGAGAGCGTCACATTACAGATGTAAACGTGTGACAAGTGTGTACCAATTGTGTGGGTTCATGACAACAGGATGTGGCGATGTCACTGAAATGATCCTGCTGATGTACAACAAAAACAATCAATTCTGAGCTGCCAAGTCTCCTGCTATAAGGCGATCTTTCTGTCATCAATCACTTCTCTTTAAATCAATAATATACTTCATTTTGAACAATCTTTTAAAAACCAATTCAAAGTTCAATCATATATGGCTATAGAATGTGTGAACATCATCCCTGCGGAAGTATTTTGTTTAAATCTCAATTTTGGGGTGGGGTTACATCCCCTCCTTCTGTTATTGCATCGCCAGCAGGAAAATCTGCTTCCTCCTAATTCTATAACTTACCTCCTCCATCAAAATCATGTGATAGGAAAAACAACATTTCTGTAAGCATAGCCTAGGAATTAATCAAAAATATGGAATGCTGTATTTCCTAGAATTCAATAGATTGTAATAAAAATGTACATTAAATAGGTATTTTGTTTGTTTTCCGCTATTTATTGTATTGACAAATGTTACTACTGATGTCAATTGAGGTTATCACTGCGGTCTTACTGAATACAGTAACTGTCGGTTTAATACAAAAATAAGAACAATTGCTATACACTGTAATTAATACATTGTCTTGAAAAATTGAACTGATGTGATGTAATTAAATGGCATAACATAATATATATTTTACAAATATGTGCGTATTCGGAAGAGAACAGCTAAATGGATAAACGTGTTTACCCTGACTTGTTTGTTCCGCTTTTGTGCTTTCTCTAATTATTCCATCTCATTCCTGTATTTGAGAGACTGGGGTAAATCCATATATTTGTATGACTTTTACTACCTTGAAGAAAACCACAATGCTACAATTGAATTAAAATCTAATTTATACACGTAACCCACACATAAGTTTCAATACCAGAAGGAATGGAACCAAATATATCAGAAAAGAAACATGGTGAATGTATATACCAATGATGAAACACTTGACGGATTATATTTCCAACACATGAACTGGCATCCTTGCATAACATGGAGATGTAAAACCAAATTACTTCCAAATACACCATTGTTTGAAGCCTACAACCAACGTTCTACTATTCTCACATCTCGCTGTACATATTTTTTCTACATAAACATATTTTATCAGACATCGCACAAACTTAACTTCTGGATTATATCACATCTATATCACACAACTTTCCTGGAACAACTATTTCTAATAATATTACCTACTCACACGCCTAGCCTAACAAAGAACCAGACAATGAAGAATTTGCAGAACATTATATTGTGCTATTGTGACATCATTCGACACTACTGCAGCTTTCATGAATATTCAAGGAATTTAGTTTATATGTGTACATGACATGATATTTCTTGGTTTTGAAAATATGGTAAGTTACCTTTCCAAATCCTATGTTGCTCTGAACAGAGCTTTCAACGTCTTCACGACATCTTCATCAGCGTTAGTCTGCGCCACTCTTGGTTGTCATGTGACTGTGTTCGTAACTGTCACATAACACTTCCAGGAAGATCGTGGGAAGGTTGTATCCGGAATCCCTGTTGATTTCTGGTTGCCTCTCTGATTTCAATCACCTCACTGATTTTTCTTCTCCAGAAGTTGTTTTCTCTAGAGAATACCTTTGCGTCTTTAGCCGAGATGTTGTGGCCCTCATTCATTCTGTGTTCACCGACTGCTGTGAGTGGGCCCCTGGTGTTTCTGTGTTCTCTGAGTCGGGCTCCTAGTGCTCTGCTAGTTTCGCCTACATGGGTCTGATGACAGTCCGGACATACTATCTCATATATTACCCCACACGTTTGTCCTTGGGGTTCACTACGATGGATCTTATGGTGTTGTAAGGTTTTTGGTACGTCCCCACTCCATGTTCCCGGAAAATGGTGGTTAAGGGATTCCGGATACAACCTTCCTGGAAGTGTTGTCATGTGACAGTTACCAACACAGTCACATGACGACCGAGATTGGCGCAGACCAACGCTGATGAAGACGTCAAAAGCTCCGTTCAGAGCAACATAGGACTCGGAAAAACTTACCAGATTTTCAAAACTATGAATGTAACCAAGTCCAGAAGCAATTTACATGCTACTATGGTATTTCTTGTCTGAACTGTGGCAGAATTCACAAACTTGTGCACGAGAATCAGCCATACATGACAGCCTTCCAAGAGGCATGGATGATTTAGGAGGTTCTGACAATTTGTGTACACCTTTCAGTTATGCGCATCATTTATTTCAGTTGTTGAGACATCATGTAGGAGTAATCAGCACACGATGGCAAGTATATATATATATATATTGCCACACCTCCAATAAACATTTTACAATTACCAGAAAATTGTAGATATTTCCACAGAATAATCACTGTCACTAACATGGTATACAATTGTATAATGATTCAATCACAACCTAGTCTTTCTACAACTAGTCTGAATCATTCTACTACCGAGGAATCGCCCTTTTTCTTAAACATGTTCAAATTTGCTTCAACCATAATGTTGGTGGGTTTGTAAGAATTATTTTATATGAATAAGTGGCACAGGAATATGCCACTGCCTCATTATTGCTATCTACTACTCACTTAACCACCTGTCATGTTGACACATTCCCAACACCTTAATGTCCAGACAGTCTTCACCCAACACCTCAATGTCCAGACAGTCTTCACCCAACACCTCAATGTCCAGACAGTCTTCACCCAACACCTCAATGTCCAGACAGTCTTCACCCAACACCTTAATGTCCAGACAGTCTTCACCCAAAGTGACATACAATGTACGTTGAAAATTTTCTTATGCAGCTCAGCGACAGCTGATTAGAAAGTAGCAAACAATTTCTAAACATAGTTACTCTATACGATTACTTATGACTGTAATCAGAGATAATTTTAGTACGAGTTGCTTCAATATTCAGGATAATTTTATAACCTCTTCATTTTGTTACTACAGTACTATGTTTATGTTGATCATCATAATTATGTACCCTAGACAAATAACTCTTCTTACATGCTATGCTAACAAACAATTAACCGTAGACAACAGTATGAATAAGTACCACTGATGTCTGTCCATATGAAATTGTTTTGTAAACCTGACAGTGCATGCAATAACTGAATGTAATCGGTTCGTGTATACATGAACGACCAACAGTTTAAACAGTATCAGCACTGACCTTGGTGTCTCATCACAAAAGCAAGTTCTTTCAAAAATACAAGTTTCTTGTTGCATAGTATTTTATTTTCAACCAGCCTACACTTTCTTCAATTCTCCCCAATGAGTCTTATTGATTCTCAAAAATGGTGAATTATACAACTCCTCTGAGTGAGCATGCTGATTGTTACACAGATGACTGTCAGTCTTGTCCATTTATTCAACTCCTCTGAGTGAGCAGGCTGATTGTTACACAGATGACTGTCAGTCTTGTCCATTTATTCAACTCCTCTGAGTGAGCAGGCTGATTGTTACACAGATGACTGTCAGTCTTGTCCATTATTCAACTCCTCTGAGTGAGCAGGCTGATTGTTACACAGATGACTGTCAGTCTTGTCCATTATTTGCAGTAAATATAACATTTCCTAAGGGTGATGTAACAACATGTTACCCTAGCATTCTGCATGGACGGGTAGACACTGACCAAGTGACATTATTTAAGGTATCACGCAAAGGCAGTTGATTCAAACAATTCACCAGACAAAGCCATCACAAAAGCTAGTTGGTAAGTACAAAAGCTAGTTGGTGAGTCGGTAAGTAGTGGCTATGAATAGGAATAATCATGTCATGTTCCCTTGCTAGAGAGAAAGGGAGAATTATGCTGACCACAATATTTGGAAGAGGCTGTACAGTTGAACCTTGTTTTACAGTTACCTCCGTAATACAGCCACCTCACAATTATTGTCAGTTGTTAGTTCTGATATCATGGTCACCTCATTATTCAGGTGACTTTTGCCCAGTCCCAAGGGTGACCCTAATAGTGATGTTCTTTGGTAGTCTTAAATTTATTAGTCAATACTAACATGTCAGTTTCAACATTTCCGACGTTTATTTATTTTGCCATACAGTAACATCCACGCAACAGACCAATGTAATATTTAAGTGTACAGGAATGATCGGAATTTGTGCTTTTTATCACAGACAGCAAGATATATCATTTTTAGAAGCACCTGCTACTAACTATCGAGAACCAAAACCAGAGCTCTTATGACATAAAGTCTCATAATGAATTGGAAGGCAACTGAGGAAGCTTTAATACAGGAAGACTCGAGAAGAGAATAGAAGAAATGAAGCAAACTACATGAGGTACATTTCTCTATTCACTAAGCACACAGGCACTCGATCAGTTAGTTGACCCCTCATTTACTTTCGTTCGGGTCATGCGTTTCGGGCCCCTTCCTGCTGGTCCTTTAGGGCGGGCGAACTGTTGCCTAGCAACGTTCTTGGCAGGGTGAAGGGCATCGTACAAACATTCTTCTGTTACTTCCTCAGGGCTGTCCACTTCCATCTGCAAGAGATGAACAATTACTTTAATATTTTTAACTCAGAACTTATTTATTTTTTTAATATTCAGAAATTATTCATTAATAAATTGTACACTTTCTTATGTTCTTCTAGCCTTAGGATAGTCAAAGACGAGTTGCGCTTTGATCAGTGTTTTATGTATCTGGTAAACATTGTTTTAATTTAATTGTGCACACTTTTGTACATATTTATTTACTCACATGAAATATGCTTAAGCTGACTAGTTAAAAATTCGTTTGGGCATAAAATTGTCCCTTTCTTCCATACACATTTAAATTCCCCATCTTTCTTTGTTTCAAAGAAGAAAACACACTACAAACTGCAACATAATTATACAGACATGATGTCTGCATCAGAGATTGTATTCTCATGTTATACAAGTCACACCTTCTTTCCAATTTCGATGCCCATTTGTTGCTCGGCGATGTCAAGCAGTGGAGACTTACAGCTTGAGTACAACATACGCTCCTTGATTGGGCACTTGTAGCCAGGCATGGAGTAGATGAACACTGAAACACGTCACAAATCACAATCCAATGTTACATACAGGACTCTACCAGTCACTAATATCTTTGTATATATAGTTTGCTTCAATTTCAGAAATACATCAAAACTACTGAAGATTTTTCAACGAGTGAGGTATCATTTTAAAGATCACAATCCGCGGAAGCCAATTTTACCATTGTTTTTCCCACTTTGCTACAGCAGGTTACATTATATTGTAATCTAGGATGGTGAATTCCAGAGATTCACTAAGCAGAATCGAACAAGTGTCTCTACCACACTGAGCTACCATCATAAAATATTATAAAGTAGGGGCAGCCAAGAAGGGTAAAACTGCAACTCACTGATAGTCTCGAGGTAGTCTCCTTCGTGCGTGTGCTTGAAGGTAAAGAAGTGGTACCGGGCGTGGTCAGTGCGGATACGAGATGGCAGAGACTGCGTGTCAGTGGACAGACTATTGTCCAGGTTTATGATCTCTGCATCCAGATCTAGGCACTGCAAGCAGACAGCTGTCACAGTCACGAGCTGTGAATGTGCTGTGATGTCACAATGATTATTACCCACTGACTATTAGCATTCCCTTCTTCTGGCGTATTCAAGGGTCAATGTCACATGTCACACTCGCTGATATAATTACATGCACAACTGAACCTCTTTACTGTCACATCATTAATACAGCCACCTCACAAATAAGGTCACCATATGACAGTTCCAAATTATTTCCATAACAGTAAAATACAGGAAATGAATCCTGCCAATACGGTCACCTTGCTATTTGGGTCACCTTTGCCCAGTCCAAAGTGTGACCCTTATAGTGAGGTGTCACTGTGTATACCATCTAAAGACCTATCTTATAACATTGCTTACCATTATTAGGACCTCTGCATATTCATACACCTGTTTAAATTGTCTACCAGTCTGAGATTGCCAACACTGGTTCTGGGGTTCCACTAAGCTCTGGCTACCAGGGAGTTGGCACAATATTTGTCTTTGTTCTGCACTATGGCTACCAACAACAGCATGTACAATTAATGCAAGACCTTGACTGTGTCATGTGTTTGGTAGATTATTTGTATGTTCAAAGTTCAAGCCATGTCAAAATAAACTGAGTCTGAGTATTGTAAAAACATTGTCTTTTCTGTAACGGTAATGATCTTAATCAATTATTTAAACAATAGTGGCATCACACAAATGCTAATATATTTGTTTGGATGTGTTCTTTTCTACTCATTTGTTTTTCATTAATTAATACACAGTCCATATTAAAATGTGCTACACACATTCAGATTTTAATTGTAGTTGTACCAAGTCTCTAAAATGTCTGCTAATATCTGCAGTGACTACTGCCTATTTTCCTACCAGCTGTACGTAGTTGACCCGACCACCCTTGAGTTCCTGCAGTTTCTGCAAGGCATCATTTGATATCGGAAAGCTGATGCCTTGTATCGTCTGATGCTTTGTGTCAACAGAGACATCTGTGCGCACCTAGGATAACAAATCAGAGGAGGTCGCATAAAATGTGTCTAAACATGTCTAATGTTCACCTGTACACCAAAGTTGTTACTGCTGGAAAAACGTGTCCAGAAAATGAGAACAATAAAGAACTAAACTATCTGATTTCATATTTTCAAATACTTTTCCAGTCAAATTTGTGTAGTCACCCCAATGCAAACGGTGAGATGATTAGCATAAATTTTAGTAGTTTCAACATGATTTACCACAACAAAAACATGACATGCAGACAAGGAAGCCATTTGTTTATCGAGTCCAAAATTTTTTCCATGTATGTGCATCTGCCCCTGCTAAGATATTTATCAACTGTTTGCTCACTGCTTGCATTTACACAAGATCTTTAGTTTCATTAATTTGTAGTCCCCTATTAAAATGAATACTTCATGATATCAAATCTAACCTTTCCTTCACTAGCTTTAATGTGTGTACTCTTTTATATCTTTCTGAAGTGAGATAAATATTTCTATCACTACTTTCATAACTGTTCAATAGCTTAACATCTTCCATTAGGACTACTGCCCATCATAACCTTTCCAGGATGACAATGATAGGTGGTGAGATGACATATTAAGGGGGAAGAAGGCAACAATGTATTATAAGACTTGCCTCACTTCTCTTGATCATCTCCAACTCTTCCTCTGCGTATGTGAGGGGAGCAGGAGCCTCTTCTGATAACATGTGTCTCTTGTAGCCATCAAGGAGGACATCTTCCTGGAATGTGACAAAACAGATGCTGGCTTGTTGAGTACTAACTGATATTGGTACATGGGAAATTGTAAAATCTTACCTTCATGTAGATTTTTGTGTACAATTTTTATTACTGAAGCAATAAGCCCATTAGTGTGATTATGGTTGGCCACAAATATAAAATATATTTTTAATAATTTATTTAATTTTACGCATTATATTTAGTTTTGATAATAGTGAAACTAAAAAACAGTTACACTGGCTATTTAACAAATGTTGTGTATCATAATATTTTCTCTTAAATGTTATGGGTGTTATGGAGAGGTTTATTTTTAGATGAATATGTGCATACAAAATTACATTTTAACTGCGATATATCTGCGAAAAAATTATTCTGTTGAGGTATAAGGCAAGACCTAAACGATCATATGTGTACATGGCTTGACTCTCTCGAGTGAACAAGAAATTCAGAAAAATTCACTACAGTACATCATCACGTATAATTATTCATACATGCTAACTGTAATGATTAACAACTAATTGTACAAACACAAAATATCACTCTCTGTTCCATCATTATTTCCACTTACTGGCATTGTGCCAAAGAGTTCGTGTTTTATATTTCCTCCACCAAACTCCGACTTCAGAGTTGCTCTTGTAGCCGCATACAACATCTTATGGCGAACCTGTAGTCAAAAAACAGTAATACACAGTTGTATTGTGGAATGTTATTCAATGGTTACTACAGGGTTGTATACATTTCAGACCAGTTCTATAAAGTATAAAAAAAACACTGAACTTTTTCCAAACCAACAGTTAGTTTTGATTTCAAAAATTCTCCAAAATATTTTAGTAGTTTGTATGATGATTTTGTCAAGACAAATTAACACATCATATATGCTCATCATATATGAACAAAGCAGCTTAATACACTTTAAACACCAATTTGAGGTATACTGTCGGAACACACTGAAAGGGATCAGAAAATATCCCACAAAAACTTGATCATGAGGCAGCAAGGCCTTGTGGACATACCGGTGAGTTGTCTGGGGAGTAGCTGATGAAGAGCCACTCATAGCCAGAGTGGTTCTTGCTATCGAGTCGGTACAAGATGAAACATGGCTCCCTTCTCTCCAGCGAACGATGTACCAGAATGTCATAATGTCACAAAAGTCAAGGATATAGTCATTCTGGTAATGTATGTCTTTTCTGTGCCATGCCAAACTTTAAAACTTCTTAACCTGCATTCAAAGCTCATGAAATCTCAATCACAATGTTAATAAAAATTACAAATACAATTATAATGAGCCTATCATTATGGTTCACAGGTTGGGTAAAACTACTTTTTTTTATAAAAAGATTACATGCACCAAAATTGCTAATATTTGTTTAAAGAGTGGATAATGTGAATTCATAATCTTCTTGTTGGCAGGGTTAGGTTCAATTACACACCATCATAGATGCTTATTAAAATTAGTATTCCATATCAGCATATTACAATTACACTGTAACGTAATTTCTTTCAAATTACATGATTACAACTGAATGATACCCTAATCATTAGAAATACTACTGCAAATTAACTGTCTTCACATGCAACACAAATAGTTAGCTGCACATTTGTAAGAAGGATATCATCTTCCCATGACCGAGATGGCGATTCACTTTTCTCGAGTACCATTTGTTCTGAAAAATAAAAGCACAATTTTAATATTTGTTCAAGTAAAAACAAGTGATGCAATTACATATAAGTACTGTTAATTGAAGATAAGTAAGTATTGGTTTATTTCTTTTGTATGATTTATTGGGATATGTTCATCATAATGCCAAGGCAAGATAAAGTATAGGAAAACCCACACATGTGCGTTGTGTAATGTAGTCTCTAACATGTGAAAATTCATTATAAAAAATTATTTGACCTGAATATTTTTCAAAAAATGTATAATTGTTTCAACAGATTACAGTCCATCACATGTTGGAAAGTAACAATTATGATTGGATTCTGAGAAATAACATGTGAAAATTCAATTATAATTATTTGACCGAACATTTTTCAAAAATTTAATAATTGTTTCAACAGATTACACTCCATCACATGTTGGAAATTAATCATTATGATTGGATTCTGAGAAATATGCAGTGCCAATCTATTTCCTCTTGTAAAAAATGTTGTGAAAAACGTAACTGAAATCTTTGGGTGTTACTAAATGGAAAACGAAAATGAGTGTTCACACAGTCGAATGTCACAAGATAAAAATAAGAACTATACTGTTCCAAACTATCTACCTCTAGTCCTATACCATGTGTTCCATATAAAGATATAACAATTATAGTAAGTTCTTAACAAACAGTACTTACCATCTTCAATAGCAATCTTTACGAGTCTAACATCGCCATCTTTGCATCGACCGAAGAACTCCCGCAGTTCATCATTGGCTGAAATACAAAACGAATAACTAGCTTAGAAAAAATGTTCATCAAGAAATAAATTAAGATGCTACAACAAAAACTATAAATTGATGCAACATAAAACAATATTAAATAAATTCAGAATTTACTAAAATTATTATGCAATGCCAGTAGATTGGACATACTATGACAGTGTCCTCTTTCTGACATGCTACTAGTGTGACATAAAATTCTAACAAATAAATACCAGTAGAAGACATTGTCTCTTGAAACAGAAGTCAGCCACAGAGAGAGTTTAACATTAGTGGTGGCACTGTCGTTCTACAATTCTCCAGTTTTTATAGCTGCATAAATGAGTATCTGCAACCAACTTGGTCAGGGTTATATTTTGCACACTATTATCATAGCCAAGGGGACATCATTTCTCACCCACACAAACCGGGATTAAGCATCGGCTCTATGCTGATTGAAAACCTATTTTCTACTCATCCACATTATTTCACGTACAAAAATGGCATCAGAAGTTTAACAGAGCGAAGTCAGAAGTGGTGGTGTTTTCACGGAATCGTGCCAATAAAAACTTTGCGGAAGTTGGGTATACCAAAACTTGTTTACCAGCTAAATGATCGCGCCGATAAATGATGACGCCTTGATAAATTTACGATGGCGTAATAAGCTCTTTCACCCCCAACAGTGCGCCTGCAGAAAATAAACAAGCACGAACAAGCAGTTTAGCAGATGAGGACCGTATTTGGCCGTTACCGGTCGAACAGATATCGCTGTCAGTGTCAGTCAGTGTCGGTCCGACTCTGTCGATGAAACATTGAAGGCATCAGAACATTGAAACTCTTGAAAACTGCAAAAACAAAACGATTAGACCAATCAATGTAACGCCAATAACTCAAACCTTTTATTCCAGTTTGGTGAGACATTGTAACTTGTTATCGTAATCTGTCAAATTAGTACTACTTGGTAAGTCTTCCTGAAAACTCGGTGTTTCAGGAACTGAGTTTAACATCCGGAAGTTGGGGGCATCCCGACAAGTCACGTGATAAGTCGTACTCGATTCCGCTACCTGCGCGCCTCCCGCGAGTTGTTTTTCTGCATACAAATTTATGTTTTCTAAGATGCGTGTACACCACCATCATATATTTATAAATGTATTGTATCATTCCAATCCGTCTTGTGATACTTCCTGAGCGTGACATTATTGTGCAACAATAGTTTGGGTTGTGTCTCGTCAAAGTATTGATTGCTGAGCGCCTCCGCTTTTATTTGATGTGTTATACGCAGTAATCACTGTAAAAATCATCTTGTCTTTTAATTAATGATGTTATAATAACACATTAATTAACATATTCTTCCATCTACACATATGATATACATACATTAAATGCTGAGCTATGCAGCTTTAATTTGCTATTTTACACACTATATATCATCAGTACCAAAATGTTATCTTGGTCTATTAATTGATTAACTGTTCTATTAATTAATTCGTTAATTAATTAATGTACTTTCTGCCTACTCGAATTGTAGGTATGTATTAATTGCTGAGTGCCTCAGCTTTTATTTGATGTATTACACCCAGGAATCACTGTAAAAATCATCTTGTTTTTAATTAATTAATTGTTTTAAATTGTATTAATTAATTAATTAACACATTGCCCCGTCTACGCATATATTAAATGCTGAGCTATGCAGCTTTAATTTACTAAATTACACACTATCATCACAACCAAAATGTTCTTGTTCTATATTAATTAATTAATTACTGTATTTTTCTGTCTGCTCGAATTGTAGGTATGTATTGATTGATGAGCGCCTCAGCTTTTATTTGGTGTATGACACGCAGTAATCACTGTAAAAATAATTTTGTTTTTAATTAATTAAAGTTTTGTATTAATTAATTAATTAACTTATTGCCCTGTCTACAAATATGGTTTACATATATTCAATGCTGAGCTATGCAGCTTTAATTTGCCACACTACAGACTATTGTCACTACAAAAAGGTTACCTTGTTCTATTAATTAATTTTTATATATTTTATGACCCATCGACAAACAGTCGCATTTTAGTTGCTGAACTTCCCAGCTTACATGTGTTATATTAAAAATGATATATGCAACAAAATAATGATAAAATGAAATTTAAATACACAATTTCCCCGAAAATCATGCTAATTTATGCAAATTAGGTCAACAAAAATTAGTAAAATATAACTGTTTTTACATATTTGAAAAGAAGGACTATAAATCTATCAGTGCGCCAAATTGCATCAATAAACATGGAACATGGAACATAACTGTTTTTATTATAGTTTTAATAAAAATATGCGCTCGTCTCGGTGCCATTTTCCAGTTCACTGGTACTGTATTCTCTCATCTCATCTCAATCCTAAAACCGAAGGTCGTGGGGGGCACCACTGGTGCCTTTTGGGACAGCTCCACCATCTCTGGCGGTTTCGGGCAAGAATTTGGTTGTAGCAAAGTCCACCCCGGTCCATTCTTGGATGTGGCCCGCCCACTTCTCCTTATTCCTTCCACCGTCCCCTGGAGAACGGTCTTGGCTAGGCCACCCAATCTTGTTACATGGCCGTACCACTGGAGCTTCCTTTTTCTCACTGTTGTCAGCAATTCCTCGTAAGGCCCTGTGTGTGCTTCAATCCATCTGGCGCACAGTCTCGTTGGTGACATGGTCAGTGTAGCTGATCCCCAAGATCTTTCGGAAGTACCTCATTTCCATAGGGTGTATTCTCCTCTCAAGCTCTGCTGTTAGTGTCCATGTGCCGCATGCATACAGGTAGATGGAGATGACCTGGACACGCATGAGTCTGAGCTTGGTTTTGAGACTGATGTTCCTGTCTCTCCAAATGGGCTTCAGTCTTGCCAAGGCAACTTTGTCTGTGCAGTTCTGGCAAGTATCTCATGTTTGGAACCTTCGTCTGAGATTACTGCTCCCAGGTATTTGAACTGTGTCACTATCTCCAGTCTCTGGTCGTTGATAGTGATCTGAGCCTCGATGCACATTGGACTCTTAGTCATCAGCTTGGTCTTTTCCGCGCTGATCTCCATTCCATACTTGGATGATCTCCAAGCAATCTACCAGGCGCACAATTTATTCTTCCCTGCCTGCAAATCGATCAATATCGTCTGCAAAACGGAGGTTTGAGATAAGACGACCTACAATGCTGACTGTTCCTTCATAATCTTCAAGGGTGTATGTCATAATTATCTCCAGAAAGATGTTGAACAGTGTCGGAGACATGAGGCAGCCTTGCCTCACGCCGACTGTGGTGCGGAACCACTCTCCCATGGAACCGTTGACAAGAACCGCGCTGCTGGCCTTTGTATATAACTGTTCAATGACATGGATGAGGTTCTGTACTTCTTCTAGGTGTCCCATAGAGCTGCGTGCCACACTCTGTCGAACGCTTTTTTGAAGTCCACAAAACGTAGTAGATGTCACTTTGATGCTGTTTGCTTTTCTCACACAGGATTCGAAGGTTGAACATTTGTTCTGTTGTGCTTCTACCAGCATGGAAACCAGCTTGTTCCTCAGCTATGATGTTTTCTGCCTGTGGTTTCAGCCTGTTGAGGATGACCTTCAGTAGTACTTTGCTGGGATGGCTTATACGGCTGATAATGAGATTGTTTTGTCAGTGCTGGAGGTTGCCTTTCTTCGGTAACGATATCACTAGAGATTGAGTCCATGCGGAAGGCCAGTCCCTGTTTTCCAGATTTTGTTGCAAATCTTGGTGAGCATATCGAATGTCAGTTCTTCTCCTTGTGTCAAGAGCTCCGAGGGAATGTTGTCGATTCCTACAGCCTTTCCATTTTTGAATGATTTTACTGCTGCTCCCACCTCTTCTCGCAGAATTGGAAAACTGTCCTTTTCTGTGGACTTGGCATCGTCAAGGACTATTGTCTCCATTCGTCTGGTGGTTGTACAATTCGGAGCAGTTTTCAGTCCAACTGTGAATGACGTTTTTTTCTGTAAGAGGCTTCCCATCTTTGTTCTGTATAGTCCTGACCCTTGCTTGTTTGTTCCTCGTGAGGTCTTTCACCACTTGGCATGCTTTCTTACTGTTGTTCTTGTTTAAGCTTTGCACTATGCCTGCACACTAGTCCTGTATTCAATTTTCTTTCGCTTCTGTTATGCTCTTCCTGATTGTTTTGTTAATCTCTTTGTACTTCGCTGCACCTTCCATGCTGTTCCTGTTCTTCTTCCGTTCTCTTCTGGTATCGCACTGCTGGATGATCTCATTGGTGACCTAGGGCTTTGTTCTTTTACGATGCCAGCCTAGGATGGTCATGGCGACACCAGTCACCATAGTGGTAAACTTGTTGGTAAACGTTTCCACATCCTCTTCCAAAGTCAGCAGTGGGGCAAACCTTCCTCCAATGAAAGCATGACAATTATCTGCGACTTCTGGATCTCTCAGACGTTGAAGATCTTTCTCAACCGGAGTCGGAAATTCAGCGTCACTAGGTTGTGATCAATTGTAATGTCTGCACCGGGAAAGCTTCGGGTCTGGGCTCTGTTTATTCCTGACTGGAAGCGTCATGGGACCATGATGTAGTCGATCTGGGAATGGTGGATTCAATCCGGAGCATGCCAAATCATACATCTAGAAGTTTTGTGTTTGCCGAGGGTGTTCGCTAAGAGGAGGTTGTTGTAGCTGGCAAATTCAAGTATCCGGAGCCCTCTGCCATTGGTCCCCGTATTACAGGAGGAGCCGCATGTGTCTTTCCAGTCAGCCTGTGCGTCAGCTCCCACTTTTGCGTTTCAGTCGTCTCTCAATGATGTTCTGTACCTTGTTGTAGAAATCCTCGATGGCTTCGTCACTATAGTGAGTATAGTCTGATGTTGAGACATAGGCATGTATTACCGTGATGTTCAAGTGTGATGCTTTCAGGCGGATGGTGATAGTCTGCTTGATACGGGACGGTATCCTAGTACTGTGTTTTTGATGTCTGTGTACCAGGAATCCAACACCATTTGTGTGTGTGTTTGTTTTCTTCTCCACTGTAATAGAGTGTGTGTCCTTCCTCGGTCTGCATCTCTCCATATTTCTTCCATCTTGTCTCACACAGTCCCATCAGGTGCCAGGTGTATCTTCCCAATTCATGCGTGAGATCTTTTAGTTTTCCTGTTTGACTCAGTGTCCTCACGTTCCAAGTTCCCGTGATGAGGATGTTTCTTCCTCGTAAACTTGGTGCTGTAGATGGTGTTCCACCAGTAGCATGTTTGTCGCGTGCGCCCTAATGGGTGACGGAAGGCGCGGTCCTTGGTATCACGGGCGACGACCGATCCGATATGGCGTTTGGTGAGCTGCTTGTTATCATGTGGTGAGTCTTGGGCTGTATTAACCTGTTGGAGCCCATCCAGGCGTGACCACAGCCGATGTCCTCCAACTAGGTAGATCGCCTTGGTCCTGAACACGAAGCCGTTGAGCTCACCCGGGAGCCCCTTCGCTCTGACCGGTGACTTCGTTATGGAAGTTCTTACACCCAGTGATGCCGTGTTATCATCGCCCATTCGCGTCGTTTAGCCCGCCAACTGAGACGGTTCACCGAGGTGTGGTACTTGGAACCAGACGCGAGAGATTTAGGAGATGGGTGAGGAACAGTGTTTCAGTCCATCCTACAAGTAGGATGCAGCTGCCGGAGAACAAAACGGTACTACCTCTATCCAGAGCCCCCTAACCCCTTACATCTTCAAAACTTCACATCTCGAAAAGTACTTTACCGATTTTGATATTGTTTTCACTTTTCATTTTCTCGCGGGTTGCGCCATATAACAAAATATGAAACAACACATACATTCAATTTGAATTTTTCATTGACACCCCTAGACAAACTATTGCAGTGCCAGTGGTAGGGGAGATCGGGGTTTGTTGTTATAACTTTAAGTTGAAAACAATGAAGTCCCTTTTTTGTTAAAACTATGTTTGATGCATTATTTTTGTCAACGTGTACAAAGTAATATGTATTTTTATTCGCATTGATCAGGGTTGCACTTGTCAATTAAATTATGTGGTATAGTTAGATGTGTGAAGTTTCCCAGATGCCGTTGACTGTAGCCTAACGTTCGTAGGCCTGTTACAACGGTAATAGTTAATACAATCTCATATGCTCGGCTAGTTTATACTGCACACTGCGTTAGTATATTGTTACAGCCAAAATATGTTGATTACGTCTTCATTTCTGACACCACATATGCAGACAAAGAATAGCTATGTCAAAATTTGAAGACTACATTATCCTAGCATAAATGTCCAAGACGCTTCCCGCGATATTGAAAGATTTCAACGATGGGACAAATGTCTGGAGAACTAGCATGAGACGAAGGTCTCTCTGTCTAACAGGAAACCATGCGTGTCTTGGAAAGTACTATGGACTGGCTCCGCTGCGCCCGTTTCATAGTGTGTCGGTATACCCATGTTGATTAGTAATTGCTGAAACTACTCAGACCTTGCTCATTAGCATAATACACTTTTCTTCGGTTCTTCTTAGTGCTAAAAACAAAACAAGTCCAACACAGCATATGTCTTGTGACTTCTCTTTGATGATTAGTAAGATTAAAGTGTTACGTGTTAGCTAGATGCGTCTTGGCATTTACAGCATCAATATTCCCTAATACGTGATATATATCCCCAGCACTGAAGTCCTCGGCGATGATGATCGATAACTACGCATGCATTTCTGTCAGAGAGGCTTCTACTCCAGTTGTTCAAGAGAAGGCCGGGATGGTTGGTAGGAATTAAGAACCCAAGTGATTTGGGTAGATGCATGGAACTGCAGACATATTCGTTGTCATTGGACATGCTGGTGGCACATAATACACCGTCTCCACGCATAATGCGATCCTTCCGATACACTTTTGTGCAGTGGCTAAAGGGAATTCTAAGATCGAGGCTCTAAGTAAATAACGTATCATTAGCTTTGTACTCGTATCCTAATTGACCGTGCTGGTCAATTATTAGTTCACGAAACTCGCAGTTCTTGATATTCTACTTGATACTGTTACAGTTTACTGATTGGATCTTGAGGAATGGGAAGCCTTTCTTGGGGTTAAAATTGTCGTTCAGTTGAGGTGATTCTGTCCGTCAAGTCATCCACTAAGCCAGTGGTGTTCGTGCTGATTCCTAATAGTCCGCAATGTCGTTGACCACATTTGACTGATACGTTTCTCTCTATTGATCAGTGTAGCGTCGCAAGCGCCTACTTGTTTCAAATCATGATACACAAACTTCGATTTTATAGGCTGTTGGTACAGTTGAAACAGCTGGTGTTTTTTTAAACAACTGATCACCAGTCCATGGTGATAGTAGCCGTTCACTGGATATGTAACACTGTAGTTACAATAGCAGTGTCTTATCTGTAATTAAAATCAAGTAAATTACACAGATGTCCAGCTAGTTGCATGTAAATCTTTTCTGATTTTGCAATTATAATAATCCACATACGTTCAGAGTACAAATATATTGTTTGCTGTTTTCCTCTTCTTTCCTTGTATATCAAGAGTGAGCTTGGCTGGTCCTCGATTTCCGTTTATTTTTCTTGTTTACCCCCTCACTGATCTTGCACTACTGCCTCCACCAACCGTCTCCACTCGATCACACATATAAAACTAAAATACAACATTGCTTAAAACTTGAAATAACGTCAGTAATACTAGGACGACAACATTACATGGTGACAGTACAAGCAGTGTTCCCTTTTATTCTTTAAGTTGAGCTAAACGGATTTTCCTGTCTTTAATTTCCCCATAAGCGGGGTGTTTCATGTAACCTTCGTGTCCCAATTTTTCCCAGCCTCCCCTATACACGTTCTGACTGGTGTTCTTGGCAAACTATATCTAGATTTACTTACAAGCAATGCATTTATTAAACTGAAATGTCATCGTTTTTATAATGCATACCCTGTTACAATTAATACTTAGACACTAATCAAGTTCCGATCTTGGTCCAAAAAACTGATTTGTTTGAAACGTAGTGACATCTAGTGACTATAATGTGACCACAATTAATTGCTATTTTAATCACCAGGGCGATGGGCGAAACCGGAAATATTGACAGCGGATGCGTATTTTGCAATGATGTCTGGGAAAATCTAAAAATAAAAACTTGCATGTGACGTCATATTTTGATCGACGTCGGCTTCTTGGCGTTGTCTGTTATCGCGTACGAAAATTTGGACAGGCAGGTAAGCAAACGGCTTAAATAAATGTTACCCATCAATATAGAGATCACGCATCAAGTTTGATTGATCCAACAACCTGATTTATATTAAATGATGTAAATTGGATCTATATGTGTACCAGTTACGGTGGACATTTTTCGAATACCAGTCGTACGGTATTTCGAGTCGGCGACCGTGGGTGGCTGACCCCGAATTTTGACCCTACTGTTTCATGGCAATGTTGGATGTTTAGGTTTCGCTACTTTCCTGACATCTCGAATGTGCAGGATTTGTTTGTTCATTCATTAGTTTACCATCAGTGAAGTGTGCTTAGCGGCATCAACGTAAAGAAAGCGGTATATGGCGTGGGAGGTATGAATTTGATGGGCTGAGGGGAGGGGAGTGTTGATCAATGGTGGGGGAGGGTAATGACGTGTTTTTATTGGTAGAATTGTGGTTTATGATAACTGGGCCTCAGATTACAAAGTGTGAATTCTTTCAAGTAGTAACATATTTAATTATACCTTATTAGTTTTAGTACTCTCACGTTTATTTTGTAATAAATAGCTGTTTACTGGTCAGCACCAACAAGGCAACATTTACTCAGTTTTAAAATATAAGAGGTGGCGTAACTGATTTAATATAATTATGTATTACAATAGTTATTACTGTTATACTAGTCGGTACCCTACTACTCAATTAAAGTTAAACTAAGTACTGCAGAATCCAGTGACTGAGATTGTGTCATTTGTGAAGAAAATTCATTGCCTGTATTTAACTTTTAAACCTACATTTTCACACATGACAGTTTCTGTTATATTTATAGACATTTATATGTATCGCTGAACATTGTAAAAAGCACACGTTTATAATTTTATACAACCAACATTGACCATTAACATGAATTATTATTACTAGCATTTCTATAGCGCCATATCTCCGGGACCAGCCCGTTCACAGGCGCGTACACACATTATAAGACGTACATGGAAACAAACGTAAAAATATATATGTATAAAGATGGCGGTAAATGTAATAATTAGTAACATTTACAAGGTTGTATATATATAATGTGACCAACATACATGACATATTTACACAAATATTAATATAATTAAGAAAGAAAATATACATGAAGATAATATGATATATAAAATTGTATTAAAAGGTAAATAATAATAATAAATTAATTAGAATACATTATATAATAGAAATAAATTAATTAGAATACATTATATAATAGAAATAAATTAATTTATTAAATACATATTCATAAAAAGTGTCCTACAGCACAGTTCCTCAGTCGATGTACACCTGCTTAAATATATACGTTTTAAGGCAAGTTTTGAATTTATCCAAAGTCTCTGTTTGACGAACGTTTATTGGTATGAATTAATTTTATAAATGTAAATGTATTCTTTTAAAAATAAATATTGACAATTAAAATACACTAGTTACTTAATCAGAGAGGACTCAATTTTGTTAAAAAAATTAATTTTATGTTATTCACCAAACTGTCTCACTGTAATATTAACCAATTAAAAAATTATGATTGAAAGTTTATGTCATGATAATTTTTGTTAGATTTTAAACTTTCAATTATTGCTAAAATTCTTTAAAATGTCATAATATAATATTCTTTATGTTCTTAAATCATCTACAAATGTGTTGCTGGATGCATACAGGAATTTTGTTTACTTTTTGAGTTATTATTGCTGTTTTGAACATTGTGAGTATTCAAACTTGCAATGGGATTTAGTATTTTTTGATATCACCATAAATATAATAATCGTATCTACAAATATGTACAGGTGTACCCATGATTTATTTTTAGTTTTTTACTTATTGCCGTTTGAACATTACGAATGCTTAGCGGATATAATGCAGGGTTGAGCATTCGCAATGTGCAAACGGCAATAACTCAAAAAGTTAATACAACTCCTGTGTACATCCAGCAACAAACTTGTAGATAAGATTATTATCTTTACAGTGATATAAAAAATATTAAATTCTGCAATTGCAATTTCATGCACAGTCTGAAACAACAAGCCATACCGCTGCTCGCTGTGCTAAAGGATAGGGCGCGCTCAGCAGCACTGCCTGTGGTGGTGACGTCAGCAACATCTGATGGACTGGTTACTTTGTGACACTCAAATGATCACATTTGAGTGGGCTTAGTGACATGAGTTTGCAGTGAACAGGCATCATATTTGGCATATTACTTGACATGAGTATTAAGTTTACATATACAAAGTTTCAAAGACGTTTAAAATGTAATTTCACTTGGTTTTTAAAGTTGCATTCTGATTTAAACTACAAATTTTCACTGCTTTTGAGAAATTGTGTGTACAATATGAACAATATTTACTTAAATACAGTGTACGATTATACATGCTATCGTATATATGTCACTTTGTCATTTTATATGTTACCCTGTGTATCCTCCATCCCCCTGCACTCACTGTCCCACTGTTTCCCTACACTCACTGTCCCCCTGCACCCACTGTTTCCCTGCACTCACTGTCCCACTGCACCCACTGTTTCCCTACACTCACTGTCCCACTGCACCCACTGCTTCCCTACACTCACTGTCCCCCTGCACTCACTGTCCCCCTGCGTTCATGACCTCAGGACTGCCATTGCATTGCTAATTCAGAGATGGATCATGACTGTCACTGTTTGACAGTAGTCACATACATATATATATGGTGCTTAAATTGCACTTACGTGTGTTTGCGAAAGCCTGTCTCAGTCTGACATTTGATGCACTGTTAAACGATTTGTATTAACTAGTATAGATATATACAAAAGGAGAAATGTAGGTCCTGACTTTCAATATTCTGCATTTGTACCGCACATAATTCGAATCATGGTTTTTCCAATGCTCTCACTATTTCCAGGGAAGCAATAATATTGTGGTAAGACTGTCCAATTTGTAGAGTCACTGTCGTCATTGACATATTTGCATTAAGGGAGAGACCTATTATGAAACGTGCTGCATTGTTGGTAGCGACATACATGTGTTTGTGTGTTGTAGGGTCAGTCGTGTCAGTGTCACACCGACGGGAAGCTATGCGGGAGTACAAGCTGGTCGTGCTGGGCAGCGGAGGAGTGGGGAAGAGTGCCCTGGTAAGTGGAAGGGAGCAGATCATTATTTATATTTCCAAATTCCATATATGATAGTGCTAACATTTGTTGGTGCTTTAAATACAAAATGATGACTTCAATGTTACTATAATGGCAGCAGTTGTACATAGCACATGTCATTAACATGCTGCTGAATTTATGTAAAGTCCTACTAGTTTGTTTTCAAGAAAATCAGCGTGGGAGATGCTCCACGTCAGATGTTACCAAAGCAGTTTTTGTCTGCATAGGCAGAGGATCCTTCCCTCAGACATACCCACCTGCTGTCAACAGCCACCAGAAAGTTGTGCTTCTAACTGCTGTAGTCCTCAAATACATGTCCTTTTCCCTGTCCACAAGTAGTTTTTTCTGGGATGAAAAAAAAATCCTAGAAAGAGGGATACCATCTCAAATTCACCAGTTGGCACTTTATCCGAGTACCCTGAACCAGGAAGTAAATTACTGTAAACTTTCCCCGAAACACCTCCCTGGGTGTTATCTAACAGCAGGCTTTGTTTCCAAAAAGAGGGTAGAGGGCTCAGCTGAAGATTACTCAATTAACCAGTTGTGTGTGTTATGGAATTGACCAGACAGTTACACAAAGCTCTTGGACCAGACGTACTACTGTGGTATGTTATAGACATCTATCTATATGGCCATTCCTGACCTCCCTTTTTAACTTATTCACGTTTTTGGACATGTTTTTTTCAGATTGATGGCACATTATAAATACCTAATTTGTTATTAGTAAAATATTAAATGTGTAGTCAAAAATACATATAAAAATGTCTGATACATATGATACTTTTTACATATATTCCATGTAAATATCCGTTCCTAAATATGAAGCTAAAAATTATATCTGGATATATTCATTTCTCTCTATCTCGGTGGAGCTTGTTATATTGTCTATTTCTTAAATGTCACTGACAGTGTCGTGATTGACACGAATATCTCAAATTATATTTATCATTTGACAAAAATCAGATGGCATGTCGGTATTGGATCGGTGGAGCCAAGCAAATTATTTGATATAATATGTCGACTGTGTTGGCTTAGTATGACTCAGTGTCAGGAATGAGATTGATCTCAGTCTAGGCAAACATGTTTGCTGAGTTTAGGAAGGATACCCTGGTGTTGTGTGGTGACCCTCTGGTTGTGTAGACACAGGGGCTGTGCAGTGTGGGGCCTGTTGCAACAACTATTCACAACCCTCTGTGGAATGACTCATTGTTTAAGCTGGGATTATGCTGTCTGTGCTGAGGACATTGATGGGTTGTACCCACATTTTGGTTGTCATCACACTGCAAATGTGTAACGTTAAATGTTATACGTTTGCACTGTGATGACAACCAAAAAATTAATATCGACTGCAGATTTCTTAGAATGCAATTTGTTTGGCAAATCTGTTTTGCCTGTAGTGTGTTGTCTTTATCAGGATTAAATTGCAAGTAAATGTCCAGTTATATTTCACATTAAAACGTCAATGGCCTGGTGAATGTGATCATTTAATTACCTCCAGTATTATTTTATGTACAATTTTAGTCAGTGCCAGACTAAGGGCTCCTCGTATCACCCATTTGGCAAAATCTTTTTGTTTGCTCCACCTTCAGTGGCTAAACATGTAATGTAAAAAATAAACAACAAACAATTCTATTCAGAGGAGAGGTCTGTTTTTATCGGTTGATAACTTTGGCATTAACAGTAACACATTTTTGTTGTGTTTAAATCAGGTGTGTATTTTCTTGAATTGGCGATCACACGCTTAGATCACCACGTAACCACCTGTTGTCACTGGGCTGATGACCCTTGTGCGTATGTGCCACTTAGAGTGTAGGATTAAGCTAGGCTTTCATTAATTGGCTTACATCTGTATGCCAGTCCATGCCTGCTAGATCATCTGTCTGTGTGAAGTGTATTCCACATGCATGAGTGCATGTCAGTACTTAGTCAGTACACACGCGTGGCAGCTGTTGAGATATCGTGGGCGTATTGACTGCTCGTGTGCAGTCATCTCAATATTGCATCTTGTCTGACTTGCCAATGGCAAATTGCCGTGCAATAAACTAGTTTTAGTCTTGTATGCATTGTCATAACTAGCAATTATTTACAGATGATATAACTTTCAACCACCTGTGTTATTTTCTGCCTGATTTTCGTTTCGGGACAATATTTATGATTGCATTCAAGCCTGTGCATTGTAGATATGGATTAATGGAAATGAAGCCATGTGGGAATAGAGTAAATACACTGGTGTGGTTTACAGCCCGCAGCTTTCACCAACAGGGACAAAAACAGATCTGTTTAATTAACATTCTGTGGGAGTATGTGTGTGCACTAACATCATATGTACACTTTGCAGATCACATCAGCTGCTCTTGGACGAGAGTGTATCACTTTCATAGAAGTAGGCTTGAGAAACTCTAGTAGTAGTTTGATTATACTTTGAGTGACTATGTAACTATCATTTGATAGTTCTGTTGTTTTGCTTTCAACTGTATAGATTATGATGTGTTAGAAGATGACCAGTTGAACTATTGTAAAGCAGTCTCACCCGCAACACAAAATGTGAATTAAACAGGACACATGCTAATGTAATGACATTGGGTAAATTGTCAAGCATTCCTGCATAACATACACACACATGGCCTGTTGAATTTAAACAGTTCACGGAAAGTGTTTTTTTTGCTGTTGTGTGTACTAAATTATACACTCTGTGATGCTAGTACAGAGGTGTGTCTTAGTCAGGATTGATTTGCATAATTTATAATTAACTACAGTATAATTTTAAGTGAAAAGTATATTGTTGTATCAGTGTAACTGGAAATTGCAAGCATGAATTAACCTAAAACTATGTATAAAATGAGCAGTAATTATACATGTAATTATGTTTATAAAACAAAATAAATTATAAAATTTGACCATTTATGTAGTGTTATCATTACATTTCGTCCGTATGTGTCATCTATGTAAATGTTAATTTGTTGTAATGGTCACTATAGCAGAGTCGTGATATGTTGAGTAGATAAGTGTCCAACAAATAGGTAATTGGGATATGTGAAGTGGTTCAGAAGTATTGTTACTAGGAGAGTATTGGAAAGTAGGTCATGCTGTGTCATGTCCACCTGGAGAGAAAAGTATATATTTGGTCCTAAACTTGTTAATGTTAACATCTTATGACATGTTATCATAACTATAGTTATGTAAATGTTTGTTGTATAGCAATTGTATTTGCCTTATTATAAAACTATTTTTTTCCTTAGAACTTTCATTATGAACTTCAGTCTTCACAATTAAATATTATAAAACAGGGTGTGTGTCTGTCATTCTTTATGTCCGAGCGTATTCTCTGAGGCATCAGTTTTCCATGAGTGAGGAATGAAATTGTGTAGGCGTGCTAACGGGCTTATTAGGGCTGTTTGTCGATTTAGACTTTTTTTAGTCCTTTGGATGAAGGTCCAAGGGACTATTGCCATCACTCTGCGTTCAGCAACTTTTTTTCTAATTTTGTATAGATGTATTACTTTATCTAGTGATGTGGTTTTGAGAAGGGCCCTTGAGACCACCTCCAACAGTAGATTTTGTTTAATGTGTCACAAAGTAAACACTGTGACTAAATTCTGCAGCCTTGTGCTACTGTTCCATTGAGACCTTGACTAATCTTTAATTGGTCACAGCGCCAAGGCAGAGTAGACACACTTGACCCCTGTTAGACTGACACTTTTTATCTTCAAAACTATTGATTTTCTATAGTTACAAGTTGTGTTTATTTTGATGTTCATTTAATTATTATAAAATGGTGTGACTGTGGTGTCTATTGGTTAAAGATGTATTGTCTGTAGAAACCTGTAGGTGACAAACATAGAAAATTAATATTCTGTCATCTGTAGGTGACAAACATATAAAATTAATATTCTGGACAAATATAGAGTGAAATATCCTACACTTTATTGATATCAAATGCATTCTACTGTTCTGTTTACGCTTGCCATGCCTTGTGTAGACATGGTACTGTGTAAATCAATTGTATCAATATAGACTAATAGTTACAGATTCACAATATAGTTGACACCTGAAACAATCAAATGTCAACCATTAGAAGAGTTGACATAGTTCCGCTATACACAAGCAAGAAATCTGTATTTGATTGAATCATTCTAGTGTCATCAGCATATAGTAGAACATACATTTTCTACATCATCATCCCTAAGGTTGTTGTAAATTTCACCAGCTGCCATGTCAAGTCTGTTATAATAATAATAATAAGATAACTTCTATTGCGCCTAAATCCTTGGAAACCAAGCTCAGAGGCGCATCAAAACAAAAGGGTTGGTCAATCTCAAAGTACATAAGTAGTTTTCCAGTTGTCAACAGATGGGTCAAGGCGCTAGGGAGCTAAGGTGGATAAGCAAGGTTGTAAAGATACGTTTTTAAATGACGACGGAATTTTGTAATATTTTCAACTGATCTAACACTAAGAGGAAGCATATTCCAAAGAGTTGGTGCAGCAACAGAAAAAGCCCTAGTTCCAATGTTAGTGTTGACACTAGAAACAAAAAGTAGGTCAGAACTAGATGATCGAAGCTGGATAGATTTTCTTACAGGAGTAAGCAATAAATGCAAATAAGATGGTTGCTTATTGGACAGTGCCTGATATGTAATGGTACAGATCTTAAAAATTATACGATATCGTACAGGAAGCCAATGTAAAGTCTTCAAAAGTGGCACAGAGCGAGAAAAACGAGGAGATCTTGTAACTACTCTTGCTAGACAATTTTGGACACGCTGAAGTTTTGTGATATCCTTGCTAGCGATATTATAAAGGAGGGAATTGCAATAGTCTTAGCAACAGAAAATGACATATACCGGTGACTACGGCGAAGATCACGAATATGATAAAAACAGCAGCGACATGTTTGAGATATATGTTGTCGGAAATTGAAGTTTCTATCAAAGATTACTCCTAGATTCCGCACCGAGGTTGCTGGCGTGATGTACTGATTCAAAATGCGCGTAGGGAAAAAACCATCCAGTTTACAACGCTGCATTTGAGTACCAATAATGATCAATTCAGTTTTATTTGTATTTAATTCCAACTTGCTGTCAGTCATCCAATGGAAGATATCTTAAAGGCAATCACTAAGTTGGTTAAGGGAGCGATTTGTATCCGGGGTAGCCAACGAAATGTAGATCTGAGTATCATCAGCATAAAGATGATGATCTAAGTTATGTTTTTGTATAACAGAGATTAGTGGCGTGGTGTAAAGAGTAAAAAGCAAAGGCCCAAGAACAGAACCCTGGGGAACACCAAATAAAGCCGGCAGTGCAGCTGAAAAGCAGTTCCCAATCTTTATAGTTTGGTATCTATCAGTTAGATACGAAGAAAACCAGCTTAGAGCTGTGCCAGATATGCCGTACCACTTTAATAGGCGTTCAATGAGAATGCTGTGATCAATCGTGTCAAACGCAGCAGAGAGATCTAGTAAGGTAAGTGACTAACAGTGTTCAAAATGATTCAGGTAAATAGCAAATAACAAAGGACACAAGTTTTCTCCTTGCCATACCTATACATCACACGAGAAGAAGGCTGACACAGCCTGGCCCTGATTTATACATGATTTAGCATTTTTGTATATGTTGTATACAACTTTCAACACAATACCATTAATACCGCATGAAATTATCTTAGACCACAGGGAGGACCGGTCTACTAAATCAAATGCTTTCTTATAATCGATGAAGGCACAATAAAGCCTTTTGCGTCGAGACAAATACAATTCAACCAATACCCCTATTTGAACACTGCCTGTTCTTCACCTATTAAATTCGCTTTGTTTAGGTATATGGTCAGTCTGGTGTTCTGAACAATCACTAAGGATTAATGAACACTTGTGCAGAATGTCACCCACTTGGCAGGTTTAATTGATCTATTCAGCAATGAGGACACTGCTTAAGCCTCACTCTGGACACTGTCACTCACAGTGTTGTGTATTGTCTTAGTTGGTGCATTGAGCTGATCTACTTTAACAAGATTTAACAAGATTGCCACCCAGAGAATTAACTATAGGTGGCAGGTGGACAAGGAAGCCCTTTGGCTTATCGAGAGTCCGACCCTTTTACCTATGTGTATCCCGCCGGTCTGAGGTATGTGTCGATTTTATTTTAAAACATTCACGCTACTAGCACCCACACAATCAGCAGGTAATTTGTTCCATTCATTTACAGTCCTTTGTGAAAATGAAAATTTTCTGATATCCAATCTACTCTACTCCTTTGCTAATGCAAGTTCATGTCCTCTAGTCCTTCTATCTTTCTTAACTGAGAAAAACATTTCTATCAATATTTTCATAACCCTTCAATATTTTAAACACTTCTATCTGATCTCCTCTCAATCTCCTGGTCTCTAGTGTTGTTAAACCGCATTTTTTTAGGCGTATTTCATAACTAAGATCCCTCAGATTTGGTATCATTTTAGTTGCTCTCCTCTGCACTCTGTCTAGCATATCTATGTCCTTCCTGCGATATGGCCTCCACGCTTGAATACAATATTCTAAATGAGGCCTAACTATTGTTTTCTACAGCGGTATTATTAGCTCTTTTTCCTTATACCTTATGTTTCGCTTAATTAATCCAAGGATTTGATTTCCCTTTGAAGCTGCAATTCCGTACTGTTCTGAAATCTTCATATCAGCACTAATGGTTAACCCTAAGTCCTTTTCTTTTACAGTAGTACTTAGTATAGTACCCCCCATTGTATATTCTACTTCTTCGTTCCCATGTCCTGTGTGGAGGCATTTACATTTCCCAAAATTGAACAGCATTTGCCACTTTTCAGACCATTTGATCAACCTGTCAAGATCATCTTGTAAATGCTGTCTATCTCCATCACTTTTAATCCTTCTAAACACTTTTGTATCATCCGCAAATTTCAACACCTTGCTTGTTATTTCATCATCCAAATCGTTGATATATATTAAGAATAATATAGGACCTAATACTGATCCCACTCAATACCGATTTCCAGTTTGAAGCCTCCCCATCAACTACTACACGTTGTCTTCTGTCAATCAGCCATTGTTCTATCCAGTTTATTATACCATTTCCTATGCCATGGGCCTTTAGTTTAAGCAGTAATCTTTGATGTGGTACTTTGTCAAAAGCTTTTTGAAAATCTAAGTAGACGATATCTACTGGTGATCCCTCATCTACCCATTTAGTGATGTCTTCTAAAAAACATAACATATTTGTTAAGCATGACCTCGCTTTAAAAAACCATGTTGAGATGGGTTTATCAAGTTTTGTTTAACAAGAAAATCCACCATGTGACCTTTAATTAGTCTTTCTAATAATTTACAAATCACTGATGTTTCTCGAACCTTTTTTGAATAACGGTATAATATTTGCTTCTTTCCATTCTAAAGGAACCACTCCCTCTTCTAATGACAAGTTGAAAACTGTTGCAAGTGGTATGCTAATTTGTTCTACAATTTCCAATAGTAGTTTGGGTGGAATACCATCCACTCCAGGCGATTTATTATCCTTCATAGCCCTTATTTTCTTAGCTACCATTTCCGGGGTTACAATTAATTGTTCTAAATAGTCTGAATCTGCCCCCTAGAACTTAGCCTCTGGTATTGGCAGTGAACTAATATCTTCCCTGGTAAACACTGAATTAAAGTACTCATTCAGGTCTTCTGCCATTATGAATCCCTCTGATATTATATTTCCAGCACTATCTTCTAGAGGACCGACCTTATTTTGAACTTTCTGTTTGCTTCGAACATACGCATAAAAACTCTTGCTGTCATGTTTTATATTACTAGCTAATTGTTGTTCGTAGCTTCTCTTTGAATTTCTAATTTCAGCTGTAGCTTGGTTAAGTGCTTCTTTATAACTGTTGTAGTCTTCATCATTTCCAGTACGTCTATATGACTTCCACATCATTTGTTTATACTAAATTTTTCTAATGGCTTCTTTCGATAAGTGTTTCTTTTTGGACCGTTTTCCTTGTTTTTTGAAGGGTACAAATTGATCGACTATGCACTTAATTTCACTCTTTTATATATTCCAGCATTCTGTTGCCGTCTTATTTTTCAGTGTCTTATTCCAGTCTATCTTTGCTAAATATTTCCTCATGTCCTTATACCTTCCTTTGTGGAAATTTGGTAAAATGTATCTGGTTGTGATCGCTACTCCCCAGTGGCTCACATAACTTGACATTGTCAACTATTTCATTCTGTGAGGACAAAACTATGTCTAACACATTCTCACCCCTGGTTGGTTCTAGCACATGTTGAGAAAGGAATGTATCTTGAACTAAAACTAACAACTTGTGGTCCTCTGTCCCCATACTCTGTAGAGATTTCCATTGTATATGCCCATGGTTAAAATCCCCCATAATAATACAGTCCCGTTTGCTTACTTCCCTTATAGCGTTTTGTATTTTTTCATTCTCTTCTATGCTTATGTTTGGACTTCGATAAACTAACCCAACCGTTAACGTTGAGTTTCCTGTAACTATGTTACACCAAACAGCTTCTTCGCAATCTGCTTCTCTTTCTAATTTTATTTCATAAGCCTGAATAGATTCTTTAATATATAAAATAACTCCACCTCCCTTTCTTCCTATTCTATCTTTTCTAAACATTACATATCCTGTCAGTCCCAATTCAGCATCTGATATATCGGTGGTGGTCCAGGATTCGGTTATACCTATTATATGAGGGTCAATATCTTCTACCATAATGTTTAGTTCATTTCTTTTGTTTACTATACTCCTTGCATTTTAAACAAACACATTTATATCCAGCTTCAGAAGAGTTTTCGAGACTGTTATTTGCTGATTTATTTGTGCTGTCTTTGTCTATGCCTCCATTTTCAGGCTTTTCTGTGAGTCCCCCCTGCGAATCTAGTTTAAATAGATGCAACCTGTCCCACTGTCAACAGATTGCAGCAGATTCTCTGAAAAAACTGCTGCCCCCTTTCCACTAAGATGGAGGCCATCTCTCATGTACATATCTTCCCTCATAATGGAGTCACCCATAAACACCCTCTCTTTCCTCATTGCCCCCTCAAGCACTGCCTTAGAATAGCTCCTTCTTCGGTTTGCATCTGTCTTTCCCCCCTGTCGTCTTCTCTCCTGTCACATTCTCTTTCGACCCATTCTTTCCAGTCGCTTTTTCTCTTGTCACCTTTCTTCCTGTCAGCGTCTCTTTTATCGACTTCTCTTCTATCACATTTGCTCTCACTTCCTTTCGTCCCTTCTTCTTTCGTCCCATCTCATTTTCCTCTCTTCTCTCCCGTTCCATCTTCCCTCCCTCCTTCTCTACGGTCACTTTCTTCAATGTCACCTTCACGCTTGTCACGTTTTCTGTTGTAGATTTTCCAATTTCTTCCCCTCCAATCACCTTCCCTCCTCTCAGTTTTCTTGCCACTGCTATTCTCCTTCAGTCTTGACCATGAATCAGTGGTGGCTCTGGTTGTGTATTACACCCAGCTGTGGAACTAAGATTCTCTGCCTGCCATTGTTTGATGGAAACTGTGACTAATGTGTAATTGGTCACTGGTAGTAGCTTGTGTCAACAGACAGCATTAAGCCACTAGACCCCTGTTAAACTGGACAGTTGCCTGTAGGGTTTAAACTGTATCAAACATTGAGTCTACCTTTCAAATAATCTGTCCTCTTAGTTTTACACATGAAGACATAATCTGGCATAACTTGATAAGTCTTTGGAGCAGCACATTTGTACTTCCAGTGTATCATTGCAACATAACATACATATTACATACTGTGTGCCACATTTTAATGTTGTGCATGTAATATTTCCATGCAATCCATTTGCATATATAATGTAAAACTTCAACAGCCGTTTTCTTCATTTTCACTTTTTGATCCCTACCATGTTCAATGCTCCATAACTTTGCAAATTTTTGTAGCAGTCATATTTTTTGAAACCGTATAAAGCACCCTACGAAACCTTTACAAGGATGTAAGAAAACAATGTTACAATTTTTCCGACTTATCACTCATTTTGTCAGCCGGGGTCACATATAGACATATTAGTCCAAAGGACTTCAGGGCCACTTGGCCCACTTTTTATTTTCAGCCAGGGACTGACTACCGGTGGGATGGGGATTTGGGGCTTAAACAGAACATCAATGCTGTCCATTGCAGATCATGTCAACTTTGAGTACCCACAGCTGCCTGTGGTGTGAACTCATGCTATTTGTGACAGCGTTGTCAAGTGACAAACACCAGCATCACATTATATATACCGTATTTGTTCTAATTAGCGCACATGCTCTGATTAGCGCACACCCCCATTTTTGGCGATGTCGGGAATCCATAATGCAATGTCCTCTCCCGCGATATCAAATTACTGCGACATTTGACAATCTTTAGTTTTACATAACATTTGTTCACACATATCTGGAGACTGCAGCGTTCTTGTGTCCTCTTGACAACACGTGAATATATAAATAGCGGGTAACACTAAGCAACCTACATTAATAGTACTAAACACGTAGTATATTCCAATGTTTGATAGAATGGTGAATGTATCCAACTCGGACAACACGCTTACTTGGCGTACGTCATTAGCACACCCAAACATCGAGACGATGGTGCCACCTGGCGAATATATGGCTAGCTATGTAGTAAGGGACTGGTTAGTATTTATTCTCTTGAAATAGGCAGTTTCGTTGTGGCTGAGCGGAGCAACCGAGTGTTAAAAAAATATTGTCTTGGTTGAATAACAAATATCTGGGATAATACAAACACAATACATTGATAAATGGTCACAAAACTATTAACATCAACATTATCCCAGGCATATTTACGTTTAGGAATATTGCGTCTTAGCGCACTTTTGAGGCATAAATAGCACCCTGGTTAGCTGGTATGCATCAACATACACTGCTATATCGCTAATTTTACGCGTGCGATGCGGTAATGCACGACTGCAGCAGCGTAAACTAGCACAAACATGGTCGTATTTTCATAATATAAATATGCCTGGAATGATGGAACTAATGCACTGAGGTATCAAAGTTAGGCAAAACTCAAGTTATAACGGCGAAATCGAGATGGATCCGGATTCGACACAAGTGCCGCCCTTGCTTGTCGGCGATTTATGCTGAATTCGCTTTCTGGCGTCGTCGTCCACTTGCTCGCCGGTGAGCGATGCCAGACTCGCCGTAGTCCACTTGTTGGTGCTCGAACGTTACTTTTTTATATAGAAATTGTACGTCGGGTGGAATTAGCCAGGTGCAGTTAAGTCTGCTCTTGCATCAACCAAGTGACCAACTCGGCCGGCAACGACGTTGTACCTATTTAAACTTGGCTCTTTTGGGTGTATGCTTAATAGGGACGATTTTTTGACATATTTCAGCATCTCTAATATTGGCTAAACGTGCCGTGCGCTTAATAGAAAGAATACGGTATATATATAAATATTATAATTATATGTATATATATATAGTAACATTGTACATAGCCATCTATGGGTGCCATTATCTGTTTGATATAGAGACAGTTTTAACCAGAAAATGTTAAATAATAGGCGTCCCTTTTCTCTCCGTGCATTGTTTGGGTAACTATTCTAGTAGGATATAACTAAGTCACAATGTCTTAGTGTTGTTTTATGTCTGATTGTTGTTAACTCTTGTACAAATAATCTGCTAATTACAATTTAGAAACCCTATCTAATTTTGACAGATTAGATAATCATCAGCACTTATAGAATATAGATAAGACAGGCTCCTGCCAGTGCTACATGAAGTAGAGATATTCTCAAACAGTTTTCTTTCACTTTGCTGAATAGGTCATTGTCTTGTGAACAGACCTGGGTTCAGTTCATATTTATCAGTTCCAATTCAATTCATGTATTTACTAATGATCAAATTCAATTCAACATACTAACAAAAAGGGATAAATTCCTATTCATTAAATTATGACTTATTAAGTTTCTGCACATTGATGTGCAATGATTAAGCCATTGGCGTTTGTTGGCACCCATGTCCCAGCATAAGCCAGGAATGTTGTTCTCATCGTTCCCTGTCTTCAAGGGTGAGGCTGGCTTGGATATGTCAACATTTTCTTTCTCTTGCTCTTTCTATCTCTTCCTCCTCATTGCGCTTGCACTACTTTCTCTACCACCCTTCTCCTTTCTCTGCGGTCTTTTGCTCTTTTTCTCCATTCTCCTTCCATCCCTCCAGGTCTCTCTTCACACAATCCTCCCACCTCAGTCTCAGTTGCCCTCGTCTTATTTTTCCCTCCATTCTCCAGGCATCTGCTTTCTTTGCCATCCGTTTTTCCCATTCGCTCCACATGTCCTGCCCAGTTCAACCAACTTCTTGTTTCTCTGTCATTGCTATAGTCTCTAGGCCATACAGGTAGGCTGGTGTCACACACTTGCATAATACCTTTCCCTTGAGTTTTCATGACATGTGCCTGTCTCCCATCAAACCAACTTTCCTCCATGCCTTCGCCCCTGCTTGTATTCTCCTGCGAATGTCTGTCTCTGAGGAGTCATCTCCACATACCTCTCCACCCAGGTATACAAAACTGTCTCTTTGTTTTAATTTCTTTTAAGCCAGGAAGTCCATAAGAAAATGCTTGCTTTGTTCTTAGAAGAGACAATGCTAAGCCGGCCTTGTGCCAGATACTGCAATCTGAGTGTTCTGAAGGATTCTGTTGACTCAAGTCCACAACCTGCACCAGTATCTAGTATGGTACCACCTTGCAGCCTGGCTAAAGAACAAAGGGGAAGCAGAACTCTGGACATGGCAAATGCTTATTCACCCCCTCTGCAAGCAGTAGTTTTCATCTCTGGTGGTCAATTAGCAGTGATTCCAATTAGCACTTAACAGCTCTGTTCTATGCTGCTAGTAAAACTGGGATACAAAAACGGACTGCTACACAAAGAGTGGTAGCCCATGTTTTGTCTGGTGACAAATCCCTTTGTGCCTAGAAATACTGGTAGTTCTGCTGTTGGTTGTTTTATTTTGGTCTTTCACCAAAAAGACACATCCAAAACAGTACAATTTAACATATATGTATTTTATAGTTTATGCGTCTCAATTTATCTTTAAAAAAAGTCGTAAATTTAGTTTCTGTTTCGATCAGTTCATTCAATTCATCTTACTTTGTGGGATTCAATTCCAATTAAAATCCAATTCAATCTGTTTTGGTTTTATTCAATTAAAATTCATGCATTTTGTTGATTAATTCATTTCCAATTCAATTAAGAATTGAAACCAGGTCTGCTTGTGAAAGAATTCAGACGTAATGGTACATAACAGGACAGTCAGTGTCTTTTAAGGTTATCACTGTATCAAGAGCCTTTTATCCAGGAGAGTGCCATGATCCCCACTTTGTAGGGCAGAAGCCTGACAGATCTGGTTACACATCTAATGGACACTGAAGAAACATACATTTTAAATGTTTGATTGTGCCCATGTTTACAGATGCTACAGACGACCTTTATGTCTTGGAGTTGGATTTTCTGTCAACGTCATTTCTCAGAAAACAGTTTTTTAGTCTTGTATACATGCCAAATAATTATGATATTTTATTACTGTGGCACAATTTGTCTTATGTTTCACCGCTGTGAGTTTTTTTAAGAATATCTACATGGGATATGTTTATGTCAGATGTTAAACAAAATTTGCATTTGTTGACATATATGGGCTATGCTTCACTGATCTATGCATACACTGCCAGCCAGCAGGAAAGTAAGCCTATGACCAGTAAAACTGATGTATCCCTGGTAGTCCTGAAATACGTCCATTTCCCAGTTCATAAATGTTTTTCAGTGCAAACAAATCTGAGTGAAGGGCTACCATTTAAAAATCACTGGGCCTTTGTCATGTACCCAGAATTAAAATAATGATCTCTCCCCTATGTCTACTCGACGTCGTTTGCTTCATGGCCAATGTGGCATTGGTGTACTGTGTGATGCAGATAGACAGCTGGCCAAGTACAGGTGTACTATGGTCTGAGAGATGGCTGACCATTGTCCACATATCCAGTAAATCACTGACTGTTAAGTACTCCACTAACTGTACATCCAGATGTCTCTTTGAAAATCCCTAGTTTTAGCTGTTTAACAGTGCAAGGTCTGATAATTGTTATCATAAGCCATGTTAAGCTACATTTGTTGTAGATATCATTTTGACAGTGTAGTGTAACCAATCACAGTTTGTTCAAATAAACTGGCCGCTATCTGAACATTTCATTTTTGAAGTTTCAACTTTGATGTCATGATAATTTTTAGTCTTTTTGGCCGAAGGTCCAACAGACTTATGCCATCACTCCGTGCGGCGTTAGCTGCCATATCTCAGAAACCGTTCAACAACTTTTCTTCTAATTTTGCATAGACGTATCTTAGGGTACTGCTACTATGCACAAGAAATCTGTATTTGATTGGACCATTCTAAGGGCCCCCGGAACTGGTATATTTTCACATTTTGCCTATTTTTTCAAAAAATCTTCAATAACTTTTCCTCTGATTTTGCATGGACATTTATGTGGTAGTACCACTATACACACACAAATCTGTATTTGATTGAGTCATTCTAAGGGCACTACAGGGCCCAAAAAATGCTAAATTGTCCTACTATTTGACTACTGCACTGCAGAAGCTGGTCTGCTGCCTGGCTACTGATCTCTATTTATAACTGTATAGCTGGACCCACTATCTCTGATCAGACCAAATAAAATAATACCTGCGTTTCTGGTAATCCAACTGTCCCTAGTATGTCCGTGCGACACTGCATTTTTTCAAAAACAAAAAAAATATTTTTTTAGAATGCCAACCCTTGCCTCTGACCAAAAACTTTTCTTTTAATATTATGTTCATGCAAAAGACTATTACATGTACAATGATCATTCAACATGATAAAAAATACAGATAATCATTGCAAAAGTCCTGAAAAGTAACAAGAATTGATCTTTTGGAACGGAAATTCCGCGATCGTCCCTAGTATTGGATAGATTTCCGTGTAAATTGTTACGGAGTGTCATGACGCCCCTGCTACATACCTCGTGTCAACGGACGTAAACAGGGACGCGGGTGGAAGGCGCTAACATAAACCGTGTCGTAATCGTTGTCTGGTTGTCCACGAAGCGCATTGAAGACATGTTGTTAATTAAATATACTTGTCACATTGTTAGAACATGCACAAGTGTACAAAACTCGATGGAATAACAACAGCCTAGGTTACGCTGGATCATAGTGATAATTAGTTTGGGTTTCGTAGTTCTAACAAATACTGTTGGATGGTGTCATATATGGCGCTAACTAAAATGGTTGAACAAAAATAAAATAAAATATTACAATAGGTCTGCCTACCCTATTTTTTCGCAATAATTTTGTTTATAAATTAAAAAAAATCCTACTTACCCTGTTTTTAAAATCAGTGTTACCGGAAACACAACTATATTTTATTATGACCTCATCAAGCTGCCCTAGTGGAGCAGGCTGGTGTCACAGATTATGCTGTAAGCCTGTGTATTGCAATTTAGCTGGGCTCATTGCCTGCCATTGTCCCAGTGTCAAACAGAATGCCTCCATGTGGGCTGCAACTAATGTGTAATGGAATCCTTACTGCACTGGCAGAACCCCTCCTCATAGTTCCACCTCATCAGATGATCAATAATAGCATTTGAAAGTAGAACATGAAATCCTTGAGAATCACCATAAACAGGACAGGTCATAAACACTGTGATTGATTAAGCTTTGTGCAAATCACATGTTTGGTAATGATTTTGAAATTCGTGAGGTCAGATTTTCACTTTTCAGTTACTGTATTAACTGTTACAGTATTATCTTAAAGTAATTTCCATCAGAAATTTTAAAAAGAAAGTGATTTAGATTATATAAACTAAAAGTCCAACCAAATAAAGAGACAGTTTAAAAATAATTTATTTATTTACTTTGTCGCTTATGTCGCATCTGTTACAACTACTGCCGAGCCAGCCAAAAAGGGGTTTTCGTCCTCTAGAGTGGAATCTATGGAACTCAGTTCCCCATGAGAGGTATACTGAGTTAGGTGTGAGGTGTAAGACAGACACAGACAGTTAATTAATTTTTCTCTTAAGAAAAACAAATTTTGGTGGAACTTTTCTAACTGGATTTTGAAAAAGGGACACAATTTTACAATGTCAGCATTATCATTTGACCATTCCGATGGAAAATGTAATAATTCAATTTTTGTCTGGTCATTGCCATCATAATAGACTTCTACAAGCAAAAATAGAATTATCATTGTAGAATTTTTTGCTGGACATAGATTTATAAGTGTGACAGACGCGACACAAAAATGTGAATGATCTATTTCATCATTTTATATAATACACACCAGGCAATAAGTTATCTTCTGCTTATCATTGTGGTACACTTTCAACCCTGTACTATAACATTATATGAGAAAAAAAATTCTTTTAGAAAGAAAATTTTTCATCCAATTTTTACCCAAGTGTTCCATTTTTTGTGACTTCGCTCCTACAGCCTGTATACTAATAATTATGTGTGTTGTCATAAAAGTGTACTAAAAATGTATACTGAACACAAATGTAGAGTGTCTCCAAAATAGCCATGTCTGTTCTAAATAGGGCTATGACGAGTAGCAAACGTACTATTAAATTAATCAGCAAGGGATATTCTACTCGTATTCGAGTGGTGACATGATACATCAATATATGTACAATGTATTAGTGGTCTCACCCTCTCATAAATCAGACACCCATAATCAAACGCTGACAAATGTACTTCCATCATAACCCTTAAAGGAAATAAAAACAAGGCATTAGCTAAAATCCGTTTTCCATGTGTAGACAAAGTTTAACATTGTATGTAACATTCGAGAACATTAAAAATTACAGAAAAATACATTTGTAGCATAAATTCGATTTAAAACCTGATTCCCGCGGAAAATAAAAATTTAATGAGCTAGGTGACATGGTATCGTGACGTCACGTATGACTCACATTCGCATCAGGCCGACCCTTTCCATGCATTCAGAGCATGTTTACAAGGATAGCTTTTGGGTCGAAGCGAGCGTCAGAATGAGTTATTGTGTAATATTCCGGTGTAATACAAACACTAGTCATCATAGAGGAACAAGCTCGGCGAAACCTAGTCGACTTATAGGCCCATTCGCATTCATTGTTTTTAATAAAATTGGATTCATGTGGAACCGTAAGATAACGGCTTGTTCCTCTATGATGACTAGTGTTTGTATTACATCAGAATTCTTCTTCTTGGGTTTGCTTATCCATTTCCGGACATTGCAGCCTGATGGATTTTCTATACACAGCTCTTTCATTTACCAGTCTCTCCACTCGCCAGACGTCTGCTCCCATCCATTCCTCTATGTCCTTCCCCCATTGTCTTCTAGGTCTTCCTCTGCTTCTGCTGCTTTCCATTTTTCCTTCCATTATTAATCTCTCTAGAGGATTCGTTAGTTCTACGTTCAGTCCACGAAACTCGTAATATCTTTCTATAACACTTGTTTTTAAATGCATTTATACGTTTAGTAATGCTCGTATTAAGAGATCAGGTTTCGCATCCATACGTAGCCGTTGGAAATATGCAGACTTGGATAATTTGTAGTTTCATATCTTTGTTCGTTGCTTTCCACAGCTTCTTCATCTCTGTCAACTTTTTACTCGCCATTGCCAACCTCCGCTTGATCTCTTTCGTCCCATCTCCATCCGCTTCTATCAGTGACCTCAGATATTCAAAACTTTCCCCTCGTTCTATTTCCTCGCCATCTACTGTGACTTCTGATGGTTCTTGACATCCGTTCACAACCATAATCTTAGTCTTCTTTACGTTTAGTTTCAATCCTTTCATCTCGCTGTGCTCTTTAACAGTAGTTATCAGTTTATCCAATCCTTCTTTTGTATCAGATATTAACGCTGTGTCATCGCCTTATCTCAATTCATACATCTCCTGTCCAATCACTTTCAGTCCATTAAAAAAATTGCTTCTCATGTCAGTCTCGACTTCTCTCATGATATTCTCTGTGTATAGACTGAATAGGTGGGGAGACAAAATGCACCCCTGTCTCACTCCCTTGCCGACTGGGAACCAATCTGTGGTACCACACTCTAATCTCACTGCAGATTGCTGTCCAACATATAAATTTTGGATAAGTGATGTAATTTTCTTGTCAAATGCCATGTGTATCAAGGTTTTCCAGAGTTGTTGATGACTAACATTATCAAAAGCTTTTGAATAATCTATGAAACAGATCCTAAGGTCATGGTTGAATTCTTTGCATTTCTGAATTAACATCTTCACGTTGAAAATGTGATCTCTTGTTCCTCTTCCAGTCCGGAAACCAGCTTGTTGTGATTCTCTTCATTATGATTTTTAGCATAATTATGCTCGCGTGGCTGATGAGGTATATAGTCCTGTGGCTGGAGCATTCTTGTCAAGTCTAGGTTTGAACGACTGTCATAGACTTGATTTCCTCGAACATACTGCGACTATCGTTCCTTCTCATACATAGTTCTATCTTTTCGCATTTCTTCTCTAGATATTTCTTCTTACATCGGAATATCGCACAATAACTCATTTTGACGCTCGTTTCAACCTGAAAGCTATCCTTGTAAGCATGGAAAGGGTCGGCTTGATGCGAGTATGGGTCATATGTGACGTCACATCTCGGCATCCCAAAAAACATGCAAAAATATGCATATTCCCAAAAAATGTCCGGCTGCACAGCATAAAATGTGGAATTTTTTATTTATAGAATTTTTTTTGGCTTGGTGGACATGGAAATAGATAGCAGGATGTAATATAAATGAATTCAAACAATATATGTTTTTATTCCCTTTAATGATCTGTAACTATGATTCACCAAAACCATTTGATTAATGACAAACTTACAATATAGTTCTAAAGGACTTCAGGGCCTCTTGGCCCATTTTTACATTGTGTGCTTGTTAATGTAAATATTTTTAAAAACGGTATACAAACTGTGACTAATAAAAACACATTTGGACAGTTTATATATATGCTAGAAAAAGTTGATTTATACTGACTAGATTTATTAATAATAACATGTTGAAATGATCAGACTTTGTATTTTAATTGAAGTCCAAAGGTGAATTAAAGGTCCGATGGTGGGTGCAGCCAATAGGCCGACAAGGGTGGGTTTTACTAATGACTTTACCAATAGCCTGGCTAATGGTCCAACCCAAGTCAAGCTAAGACTGGCTGCTGACAACTGGCAACTGACATTGATGCAATATCAGCAGAGGAAATTAAATATTAAGGAGCCCATCTCTGAAAGGTGTCCTGTGTCCATAAATTTCCAGACTTGCATGAAATGGAACACCATCTCTCTTGCATAGTTGATTAAAACTGATTTAATGCATTCAGTGGCATTTGCTGAACAGGGTAATGTCAACGGATAACCATAACATGGTGATGCCTCAGTGAAAATAATGTACAAAAATATATATTTTAAATATATTTGTGGACTGTTTCACTCATGAGCTCATAAGCAAGATTTTGTTCTTTAAAATAAATTTTGCTCGTAAAAAAGATCTTGTGTAGTAAAAACTGTCACCATCAACGCGCGCCACAGGGACACTTCCGCTGGTGATGTGTCACGGAAATAGTGTCCTCTGTCATACAGCAACATCTTTCTGCATTTTGAAAACACTCCTTAAATTTGATACCGGATTCTATTTAATGGCGGTTTTTCCTTATAACCTCGTTATCTCGGTGAAACATTCCCCAGCACGGCCTGGATATATAGAGATAAATTCTTATCCGTGGTGTAGACAGATTTCTGTCTGGACATTTTCTGCACTACTGCGGGACATGTGAGAATGAGTGATTCTCTGTCCGTTGCCACACAGAACACAAAGGCTTCAACAGCTGTTCCCAGAAAGCACCAGGGTATGCTTTGTGAGCCGACATAAAACCAGTCGTATTCGGTCGACCAGCTGCTGTTTAGTGGTCTAGTCTGCCTTGATGCTGCATCTGTGGCTTTGTTTGTTCTTGGGATATGCCAGATAATGATTCATGTCTGTGGGCTGGTATATGTTGTTGTGTGATGTATGCATTATATGTGGGCTGGTATATGTTGTTGTGTGATGTATGCATTATATGTGGGCTGGTATATGTTGTTGTGTGATGTATGCATTATATGTGGGCTGGTATCTATATTGTTGTGTGATGTATGCATTATATGTGGGCTGGTATATGTTGTTGTGTGATGTATGCATTATATGTGGGCTGGTATATGTTGTTGTGTGATGTATGCATTATATGTGGGCTGGTATATGTTGTTGTGTGATGTATGCATTATATGTGGGCTGGTATATGTTGTTGTGTGATGTATGCATTATATGTGGGCTGGTATATGTTGTTGTGTGATGTATGCATTATATGTGGGCTGGTATATGTTGTTGTGTGATGTATGCATTATATGTGGGCTGGTATCTGTATTGTTGTGTGATGTATGCATTATATGTGGGCTGGTATATGTTGTTGTGTGATGTATGCATTATATGTGGGCTGGTATATGTTGTTGTGTGATGTATGCATTATATGTGGGCTGGTATATGTTGTTGTGTGATGTATGCATTATATGTGGGCTGGTATATGTTGTTGTGTGATGTATGCATTATATGTGGGCTGGTATCTGTATTGTTGTGTGATGGATGAATGCACCGTGCTGTGAACGACAAAGGCAGTCATGACTAATCGCATCCACGTTGACGTATGTTGCACGAGTTTATATGTTCATACCGTCTCATCAAGGCCTATGACGCAATTGGTGACATTATAAATATGTTTCTCACATTTCATTGTATGATGCAGAATCATAATATCAAAATATAAATTTAATAAAAAAAGTAATTCGGCTTTTTTATGAAAGCTGGTTCTTTGTAGCGTTGCATATTTTGTTGTTAGTAGCAATAAAAATGTTGTTTACAATTTTATTCCGTGCAGCATGTTTAACATTTGTTAAGTCTAAATTTAGAATTGTTTGTAATTGTTTTATTTGTTACAAATTGTTTACCCTTTATATATTTACCGCAATTTAGAATTCACACAGGTTGGCTAAAAAAGTGAATACCTTAAATCATAAACGGGAATGACCATTACCCGGTAGTACATTATTGAAAACAACGAGATACGATTTGCACCATCTGGAGAAGCCAGTGGATGATTGGTACGACTCCTTGTGCAATTTAAATTGTTAAATAATTCATGATGCCTCCTGACCAGTAGCTCATCACTCTTATAATATGTATGCTAACGGGTGTGTCTAGTTGGCGGTAACACTACACCTTGCCACACACAGGACTTGTATATCCACACACTTCCTACACAAGCCCTCATCTATTGTCAGTGGAAGTTTGCTACGAAGACCCCAGATTTCTCACCTGTTACCATCATTTTAAATCATAGAATTACTGTGAATACATTTAACCCCAACAGTGTCCAGCGTTAGTGCAGATTTCATTTCAGACATTTAATTGATCTATGTGTATGTTGACATCCTTCAATTAAAATGTGACTTCCTCTGTAGGTGCTTCAGAGAATTAAGGCTTGCCGTATACTGTAATCACTTGGTCCTGATGATTGGCAAATTTGTTGAATTAGAACAAATTAGAAGATTGCATTTGTTTGCTGAGCCTGAGGGCTCAAGGCAGTTGCCATAATGCCCAAAGCCTTGTGTGTGGTTTAACTGCTAAACTCCTCAATCTAAGCCAGAATGTATCTGCGTGTGTGGGAGGCACCAGTTATTTGTTGATTTAATTAACAATAAAGGTTGCATGTGCTTTAGTTTGCAGTGGAAAAGCTGCCAGCCACATTGCAATATTTTAACTAATTAATAATGTAATATTTAATAAAGCAGTGTTGTTTTTGTTTCATGTTATATTCTTACCATTTAGTGGTTCTGATCAGGCCTAATACGGGTACATACAATAAAGCGTATTTGCATAAGAAATGAGATTGAAATTAAATACAAATATTTTATTTAAATCAATTAAATAAATTTATTTGAAATCGTAGAGGATCATGGTTTTGATCCTATTGTTGGTATGGAACTTTGACAACCATAATCTTATACAACTGTTTGGATGCTGTTGGCAATATGAGTAATTAGTCGGTTTGATAATTGATATATTTTAAATATTAATTTCATCATAACTAAATGTACTTTACTGTTAGTAATGCAGTCTTGTCTTCAGCAAAATCCCCGTTGAATAGTTCATGCTTTATTCATGTTAAAATGAGCCAGTCAGTTCCTTGAACCAGAATTAGCAGATTTAATAATTTCTACAGTAACAAGAAGTCAGGTGTGTTGAGTATGGGAAAATGGGATCGCTGTTGAAGATCAAAGGGTATTGCAATTAACTCGGCCTTACTTGGCTTTATTGCCAATGAAGCTTGTTTTGAAACAGGATTTTTTGTTTACTATTTGAACATGTCCAAGGGTCGCACCTTCAAAATTGCGAACATTGTTACAGGCTTGTTAATTAATTAACACAATTTGGTGGGCAGTGTATCTTATCAACATAGTTAGTATAGTCAGACTTAAGAACATTTAAATGAAAGACTATGATCTGACTGTCTCCTCATAACTAAGGTACATGACATTAATTTTTTTAGTTTTAGTTTGAGAAGGGGATAGCAACATGACTTCAGCTGTGCATGTATTATATTGTTGTTGTTGAATAAATTTTCATTCATTCATTCATTTTTGTTATTACCCAGACGTGTTATAATATGACATGTATTTGATGATGTGCCTTGTAATGGTGTCCTACTTGCTGTCGTGTTTAGTGTACTAAATGAGAGAGCAAGGATTGATGGAAGGTTGGTGTGATTGTGTCACCAGTCAATGTTGCTGACACTGAGACACCTGGCCCATTGCTACTAAAGATCATTTATGTCTATGGGTCATCTCCAAGTCCTGTGTTAAATCATTTCACCTGGATGAGTTTTTTCAAATTACAATTCCAAGAACTGTAGTGTTCTCAGATTTGGATCCGTTGATGAGTTGTAGCCTCAGTCTGATGTGCTAGCAGCTGTGAGTTGTAGCCTCAGTCTGATGTGCTAGCAGCTGTGAGTTGTAGCCTCAGTCTGATGTGCTGGCAGCTGTGAGTTGTAGCCTCAGTCTGATGTGCCGGCAGCTGTGAGTTGTAGCCTCAGTCTGATGTGCTAGCAGCTGTGAGTTGTAGCCTCAGTCTGGTATGCCGGCAGCTGTGGGTTGTAGCCTCAGTCTGGTGTGCCGACAGCTGTGGGTTGTAGCCTCAGTCTGGTGTGCCGACAGCTGTGAGTTGTAGCCTCAGTCTGGTGTGCCGACAGCTGTGAGTTGTAGCCTCAGTCTGGTGTGCCGGCAGCTGTGAGTTGTAGCCTCAGTCTGGTGTGCCGGCAGCTGTGAGTTGTAGTCTCAGTCTGGTGTGCCGACAGCTGTGGGTTGTAGCCTCAGTCTGGTGTGCCGACAGCTGTGAGTTGTAGCCTCAGTCTGGTATGCCGGCAGCTGTGAGTTGTAGCCTCAGTCTGGTGTGCCGACAGCTGTGAGTTGCAGCCTCAGTCTGGTGTGCCTACAGCTGTGAGTTGTAGCCTCAGTCTGGTGTGCAGGCAGCTGTGAGTTGTAGTCTCAGTCTGGTGTGCCGACAGCTGTGAGTTGTAGCCTCAGTCTGGTGTGCCGACAGCTGTGAGTTGTAGCCTCAGTCTGGTGTGCCGACAGCTGTGAGTTGTAGCCTCAGTCTGGTATGCCGGCAGCTGTGAGTTGTAGCCTCAGTCTGGTGTGCCGACAGCTGTGAGTTGCAGCCTCAGTCTGGTGTGCCTACAGCTGTGAGTTGCAGCCTCAGTCTGGAGTGCCTACAGCTGTGGGTTGTAGCCTCAGTCTGGTGTGCCTACAGCTGTGGGTTGTAGCCTCAGTCTGGTGTGCCGACAGCTGTGAGTTGTAGCCTCAGTCTGGTGTGCCGACAGCTGTGGGTTGTAGCCTCAGTCTGGTGTGCCGGCAGCTGTGGGTTGTAGCCTCAGTCTGGTGTGCCGACAGCTGTGAGTTGTAGCCTCAGTCTGGTGTGCCGACAGCTGTGAGTTGTAGGTTCAGTCTGGTGTGCCTACAGCTGTGGGTTGTAGGTTCAGTCTGGTGTGTCGACAGCTGTGGGTAGTAGCCTCAGTCTGGTGTGCCGACAGCGGTGAGTTGTAGGTTCAGTCTGGTGTGCCTACTGCTGTGGGTTGTAGGTTCAGTCTGGTGTGTCGACAGCTGTGAGTTGTAGCCTCAGTCTGGTGTGCCGACAGCTGTGAGTTGTAGGTTCAGTCTGGTGTGCCTACAGCTGTGGGTTGTAGGTTCAGTCTGGTGTGGCGACAGCTGTGAGTTGTAGCCTCAGTCTGGTGTGCCGACAGCTGTGGGTTGTAGCCTCAGTCTGGTGTGCCGACAGCTGTGGGTTGTAGCCTCAGTCTGGTGTGCCGGCAGCTGTGGGTTGTAGCCTCAGTCTGGTGTGCCGACAGCTGTGAGTTGTAGTCTCAGTCTGGTGTGCCGATAGCTGTGAGTTGTAGGTTCAGTCTGGTGTGCCTACAGCTGTGGGTTGTAGGTTCAGTCTGGTGTGCCGACAGCTGTGGATTGCATTTTTTCTCCACTGGAAGCCACGTGAGGTTAATTACACTGAATTATTCTGCTGTTTTGTTGATATTAATGTTTTGTTATTTCTGCCAGATGTCTAATGAAGTTATTTCAGTCCACTGTAGGCTGTCATTCGTCACAGGATTTGCAGCATATGTCAGCCAGTCTGTAATTGTCATAAGGCTATTTCCTGTTGTTGCTATCATGGAAATCGAATTTCCTGTAGAATCCTTGGCTGTGATTCACTATTATTAGGCTGATTCATCTGTGGTGAGGTGCATTAATTAATTATCTAATTAATTTTGAAAAATTATATGTGCATTCCAATACACAGAGACAAATGAAATGGTCATTCTGACATTTTTAATATATATTATGTATATATATACACTGTATATATATTTTAACATTCATGAATCACCTGTCTGAAAGACCACTGCATTACATTTTTATTGAGAGAGAACTGCTCTAAGATGTGTGCAACTATCCCAAGAGAAAGCAATTATTTTGCTGTGAAACCAGTTGTAATGTCCGTACGTTTCAACTTGACGCACACATTGTGCTACATATTCTTGCAGCAGGTCTAATGGCTGGTGTACAGTCTTCTAAGAAGTCATATTACAAACTAGTGGACACTTAACCCTGGAAATCAATTACTGACAGATGGTGTTAGTAAAACTGTTAGTTGCTTATATGATTAGTATTGATGGTGTACACAACAAACCTTTATGTGATGGTTGTATGACGCAGGTCACATTTTCTGATGTACTTGTACATATTTTAAAGATTTTAACTTAGTAGTTTTGTAGATTACCACTCTGTCAGTGCATCGGTGGTAATGTCAGTAATAACACATTTTTGGCACTTGTTTAGAATTCGGACCCACCTCAATTTTGTTGTTATGAGTACCGGTATCCTTTTGCACAAATGTGATACCTCAGTGCATTAATTCGATCATTCCACATCATCCCAGGCATACTTATGTTATAAAAAGATTGCGGCCTAAAAGATGGTCCTGTTTACATAAGCATGCACTGTTTATCGCACAGCTGAAGCTGTGCAGACTGGCTGCAATTTATTGCAGCCAAACGGACAAAAACAAAAATTTTCACATACCTCATGGCTGCAGGTCTCTAATTCTGCCTAAATCTATAGTTCACATACCTCATGGCTGCAGGTCTCTAATTCTACGTAAATCTATAGTTCACATACCTCATGGCTGCAGGTCTCTAATTCTACGTAAATCTATAGTTCACATACCTCATGGCTGCAGGTCTATAATTCTACCTGAATCTATAGTTCACATACCTCATGGCTGCAGGTCTCTAATTCTGCCTAAATCTATAGTTCACATACCTCATGGCTGCAGGTCTCTAATTCTACGTAAATCTATAGTTCACATACCTCATGGCTGCAGGTCTATAATTCTACGTAAATCTATAGTTCACACACCTCATGGCTGCAGGTCTCTAATTCTACCTGAATCTATAGTTCACATACCTCATGGCTGCAGGTCTATAATTCTACCTGAATCTATAGTTCACATACCTCATGGCTGCAGGTCTCTAATTCTACCTGAATCTATAGTTCACATACCTCATGGCTGCAGGTCTCTAATTCTACCTGAATCTATAGTTCACATACCTCATGGCTGCAGGTCTATAATTCTACGTAAATCTATAGTTCACATACCTCATGGCTGCAGGTATATAATTCCACCTAAATCTATAGTTCACATACCTCATGGCTGCAGGTCTCTAATTCTACCTGAATCTATAGTTCACATACCTTATGGCTGCAGGTCTATAATTCTACCTGAATCTATAGTTCACATACCTAATGGCTGCAGGTCTCTAATTCTACCTGAATCTATAGTTCACATACCTCATGGCTGCAGGTCTATAATTATACCTAAATATATAGTTCACATACCTCATGGCTGCAGGTATATAATTCCACCTAAATCTATAGTTCACATACCTCATGGCTGCAGGTATATAATTCCACCTAAATCTATAGTTCACATACCTCATGGCTACAGGTATATAATTCCACCTAAATCTATAGTTCACATACCTCATGGCTGCATGTATATAATTCCACCTAAATCTATAGTTCACATACCTCATGGCTGCAGATATATAATTCCACCTAAATCTATAGTTCACATACCTCATGGCTGCAGGTCTATAATTCTATGTAAATCTATAGTTCACATACCTTATGGCTGCAGGTCTCTAATTCTGCCTAAATCTATAGTTCACATACCTCATGGCTGCAGGTCTCTAATTCTACCTGAATCTATAGTTCACATACCTCATGGCTGCAGGTCTATAATTCTACGTAAATCTATAGTTCACATACCTTATGGCTGCAGGTCTATAATTCTACCTGAATCTATAGTTCACATACCTTATGGCTGCAGGTCTATAATTCTACCTGAATCTATAGTTCACATACCTAATGGCTGCAGGTATCTAATTCTACCTGAATCTATAGTTCACATACCTCATGGCTGCAGGTCTATAATTATACCTGAATCTATAGTTCACATACCTCATGGCTGCAGGTATATAACTCCACCTAAATCTATAGTTCACATACCTCATGGCTGCAGGTATATAATTCCACCTAAATCTATAGTTCACATACCTCATGGCTGCAGGTCTATAATTCCACCTGAATCTATAGTTCACATACCTCATGGCTGTAGGTCTATTATTCTACCTAAATCTATAGTTCACATACCTCATGGCTGCAGGTCTATAATTCTACCTAAATCTATAGTTCACATACCTCATGGCTACAGGTATATAATTCCACCTAAATCTATAGTTCACATACCTCATGGCTGCAGGTCTATAATTCTACCTGAATCTATAGTTCACATACCTCATGGCTGCAGGTATATAATTCCACCTAAATCAATAGTTCACATACCTCATGGCTGCAGGTATATAATTCCACCTAAATCTATAGTTCACATACCTCATGGCTACAGGTATATAATTCCACCTAAATCTATAGTTCACATACCTCATGGCTGCAGGTATATAATTCCACCTAAATCTATAGTTCACATACCTCATGGGTACAGGTATATAATTCCACCTAAATCTATAGTTCACATACCTCATGGCTACAGGTATATAATTCCACCTAAATCTATAGTTCACATACCTCATGGTTGCAGGTCTATAATTCTACCTAAATCTATAGTTCACATACCTCATGGCTACCTATAGTTCACATACCTCATGGGTACAGGTATATAATTCCACCTAAATCTATAGTTCACATACCTCATGGCTACAGGTATATAATTCCACCTAAATCTATAGTTCACATACCTCATGGCTGCATGTATATAATTCCATCTAAATCTATAGTTCACATACCTCATGGCTGCAGGTATATAATTCCACCTAAATCTATAGTTCACATACCTCATGGCTGCAGGTCTATAATTCTACGTAAATCTATAGTTCACATACCTTATGGCTGCAGGTCTCTAATTCTGCCTAAATCTATAGTTCACATACCTCATGGCTGCAGGTCTCTAATTCTACCTGAATCTATAGTTCACATACCTTATGGCTGCAGGTCTATAATTCTACCTGAATCTATAGTTCACATACCTTATGGCTGCAGGTCTATAATTCTACCTGAATCTATAGTTCACATACCTAATGGCTGCAGGTATCTAATTCTACCTGAATCTATAGTTCACATACCTTATGGCTGCAGGTCTATAATTATACCTGAATCTATAGTTCACATACCTCATGGCTGCAGGTATATAATTCCACCTAAATCTATAGTTCACATACCTCATGGCTGCAGGTATATAATTCCACCTGAATCTATAGTTCACATACCTCATGGCTGTAGGTCTATAATTCTACCTAAATCTATAGTTCACATACCTCATGGCTGCAGGTCTATAATTCTACCTAAATCTATAGTTCACATACCTCATGGCTACAGGTATATAATTCCACCTAAATCTATAGTTCACATACCTCATGGCTGCAGGTCTATAATTCTACCTGAATCTATAGTTCACATACCTCATGGCTGCAGGTATATAATTCCACCTAAATCTATAGTTCACATACCTCATGGCTGCAGGTATATAATTCCACCTAAATCTATAGTTCACATACCTCATGGCTACAGGTATAGAATTCCACCTAAATCTATAGTTCACATACCTCATGGCTGCAGGTATATAATTCCACCTAAATCTATAGTTCACATACCTCATGGGTACAGGTATATAATTCCACCTAAATCTATAGTTCACATACCTCATGGCTACAGGTATATAATTCCACCTAAATCTATAGTTCACATACCTCATGGCTGTAGGTCTCTAATTCTACCTGAATCTATAGTTCACATACCTTATGGCTGCAGGTCTATAATTCTACCTGAATCTATAGTTCACATACCTAATGGCTGCAGGTATCTAATTCTACCTGAATCTATAGTTCACATACCTCATGGCTGCAGGTCTATAATTCTACCTAAATCTATAGTTCACATACCTCATGGCTGCAGGTATATAACTCCACCTAAATCTATAGTTCACATACCTCATGGCTGCAGGTATATAATTCCACCTAAATCTATAGTTCACATACCTCATGGCTGCAGGTCTATAATTCTACCTAAATATATAGTTCACATACCTCATGGCTACAAGTATATAATTCCACCTAAATATATAGTTCACATACCTCATGGCTGCAGGTCTATAATTCTACCTGAATCTATAGTTCACATACCTCATGGCTGTAGGTATATAATTCCACCTAAATCTATAATTCACATACCTCATGGCTGCAGGTATATAATTCCACCTAAATCTATAGTTCACATACCTCATGGCTACAGGTATATAATTCCACCTAAATCTATAGTTCACATACCTCATGGCTGCAGGTATATAATTCCACCTAAATCTATAGTTCACATACCTCATGGCTGCAGGTATATAATTCCACCTAAATCTATAGTTCACATACCTCATGGCTACAGGTATATAATTCCACCTAAATCTATAGTTCACATACCTCATGGTTGCAGGTCTATAATTCTACCTAAATCTATAGTTCACATACCTCATGGCTACCTATAGTTCACATACCTCATGGGTACAGGTATATAATTCCACCTAAATCTATAGTTCACATACCTCATGGCTACAGGTATATAATTCCACCTAAATCTATAGTTCACATACCTCATGGCTGCAGGTCTCTAATTCTACCTGAATCTATAGTTCACATACCTTATGGCTGCAGGTCTATAATTCTACCTAAATCTATAGTTCACATACCTAATGGCTACAGGTATATAATTCCACCTAAATCTATAGTTCACATACCTCATGGCTGCATGTATATAATTCCACCTAAATCTATAGTTCACAGACCTCATGGCTGCAGGTATATAATTCCACCTAAATCTATAGTTCACATACCTAATGGCTGCAGGTCTATAATTCTACCTAAATCTATAGTGGACCTATTTTAGGGGGTTCCATATCTTGCATTATATATAATAAGTAATTCATTCAGTATTGATCATGTCCTTCAATAGCAGCTGCATGACAACGAGTCGGACTTCAGCACTCAAATGTTAGTGGCTGTTGAGGATAAATGTATGTAACCTGGAAGGATTATGTAGGCTGTGGTGCACAGAGTTAATTCCTGCTTCCCTCAATCCCATAGACACGTGCCTGGAACCAATGCCACCCATCAGCGCCACAAATAGGCTAGTCTTTCCACCATCACTCACTAATTCTCGCCATTATTCAATCCTGTCACTGTGACGCACGTGACATTTTACTGAATATTAGTCCGCAATGACGTTATCTGAGAAAGAGTTGATGTTCAAAGCTCTAGGCAAACAAAACGTGGGCCTAGTCTTTTACGTATGTGAAAAACGTGGCTTGAAAATGCAGCTTATGCGTAATCCACGCCAAGTTTCTGCTATCATTTCCGTATGCGATGGGCACAGTTTCAAGATTGACTCTGAGTAGGACAGAGATAAGATGTTTGTTGATAGGAGAGGTATTTGCCCCACATTGTCATTGGGTCAATATATGGGGGAGGCAACAAACGGGATATATGTGACAGGTCAATACATTATTATGTTAACCTTGAAAGGCCAGGTTAGGTTCACACAGTCTGGGCCTTTCTATAGATATTATCACAAGCAAGTTAACTTGTCAAATATTTGTCACAGCTAAGAAATGCGAATCACAAAATGGAATTAATAATTACTCATTGTAAAATCGGCTGAAATCTATCGCGTTTAGTTTTTATCCACACCGGAATCTGTGCTTCATGTGTGTTATGATTCGTGTCACCTGTCTGTGTGCGTGCAGTGCAAGCTTGCATGTTTAATTGTGTATGTTTCTGTCTCTTTTTGTCTGAAGCATAATTTGAGAACGGTTGTATTTGGCACATACATTTTTAATGCGAATGGTTTTGATGAGGTCACTCTGGGGTCACTATCAAATGTTTACGTTACTATGTCAATACATCAAATGAAAACTTTTAGTAAAAACATAGATTTTAATTTTGAAATACATGAAAGGTTTTGTGAGGAAACATATTTTTTCCAACAAGACAATTGATTGTTTATCTTTTTTAAACCTTTTCATCTGCTAGTTGGACTACTACCCAGTGCTCTACAACACATTTGTTGTAATCATGCCTGGTGTATACCTCAAGCGGTGTAGTATATAATGGAAAGAACATTTGGAGATAGATAAGACAAGGTAAGCTGTAATAATAAGACTTAAGGCCATCTGTCTCCATTGAGTGAGTGTCTCTCTCTCTCTGTTGTAGACAGTACAGTTTGTGCAAGGCATCTTTGTTGAGAAATACGACCCTACGATTGAGGACAGCTACCGGAAGGTAATATGTACCTACTCCGTGCAATAGTATGCACTCCCATTAACAGTTCTCTCTTTCAGTGCTTCCCACACTTTATCCCAATGTTCATATGAAAAACGTTCAATAACTAAGACTCATTGATGTTACTTGAAATTATCTATTCTTTACATTATTTTTCTCACACTCCATTAACATCAAATGCTGATTGTAATGGGAACTGGGAAACTGTCCAGTGTTGTCCTCGTAGTAAATGTTATATTTAATATAAATGTCATTTATGTTTTCTGTACGTATTCCTGTATCACAATAATTAAGCTACTTTATAAGTTAAGACAGTAAGTAAGTGGTAATTATAAATAAAGTACATGTAATGCTATTTTGAATATTTTAACAAAGGTAGCATATCACAATATTTCTATAGGCATGTAGCACAACATGTTGATAATGTGACTGTTTCTCATATCCTTAGACCAGTGTGACTCATGGCAGACACTGCGTGCTTCATATTCAACCACCAATACTCTTTCATGCCTAATCCCTCTAGCATTGTCTGTTATATATAATTTGCGGTTGAAAGCCACACTATTGGTTAGGATTAGTAGTGTACAGCCGGTTGTGTATTCACCACATTTGTCCTACTTTGTGAATGTGCCAACTGCCCAGTAGATGGAGCCCCAGTCTGCCATGCTTGATTGCATACACGTCTTTCCACCAGCCGTACAATGGTGAACCTTTGTTTCAGCACGTTGAGGTGGACGTACAGCAATGCATGCTGGAGATTCTCGACACGGCCGGCACAGTAAGTAGCGCCACCTACAGTCCCCTTCACTAACCACTAGTCCGTTAGCCTAAAATAATTTTTTGTCTGTCTTGAATTAATAAAAAGTGTGCTTTTTTAGCTCAAGAACGGCGTGCATTTATATAATTAATACTGATCCATTCGATTTGTTTCCAGATGTGCCAATGATATTCATTAATCTGGAACTATTAGTTAATCTAGTGGCCTGCTGGCCCCCTCTAAATTCCACCAGTCCTATCTGTTGTAATTGCCCATCTTGAAGACAGGCATACGGGTCTGTAGCTAAACCCTGCTAACCACACCCTCAAAATCACCCTGCTCAGGTATCGTGTTAGCTCAACCCACCTGGCAATTAAACAAAACAGCCAGACAATTAATGAATCAGTGTGTATTTTTCTAAGTGAAAACCACAAAATGTATTATGTTAAATAGAGGTGAGGAAGCTTCACAAAGGCCATGGATCAAAAAGTAATTATAAATGTTGCAGGGCATCTCTTTAATGTTGATACTTGTAGATTGATTCCTCTTGATGGTTTTGCCAATAACTGACAGCGATTTCAACATCTTAGCTATCGTATAAGTGTCAAAACATTCTGTTTGATATTAAAGTAATAGGATTACAGGTAATCCCAATTGAAAATATGCCAGTCGCACACAGAAATGACAGCAGAAACTTGGCTTGGATTAATAGAATGTCTGCATTACAAATCTTCCTGGTGACAGTTCAAACTGACACTAATACAAAGGATATCGTTTATTTATTAGTATAGGTTTGTATCCAGGTTAATAACCTGGTCAAATGCGCTAACAAGATGAAAGTAAATTTTAAATACTGGTAGTGGTAAGTTGAAAAGTTGAAATAATAAATAAGTTAAATTAATTGTTAAATAAACAACAAAGGTAAGTTGCACCATTGAATAAACATAAGTTAAGCAGATAAGTGACCTAAAAAGAAGTAAATATTGAAAAATAACTTAAAATAAATAAAATTCCTAGTTGTAAAATCTCACTTCTGCTAACAACAGAAGGTTGTGTGGAAGATATGTGTTTTAGCAATGATTTGCATACCTTTATTGCAATTCTAAAAATAGTAAAATAGATTCAGACCTGTTATTTGGAAACTGTCAGTGCAATTAACACAGCAGTATGTAATTGCTATTACCATGGTCCTAGTCCACACAGTCACTGCACTGCTAATTCAGGTATTGGGTCAACTGATTAGCTGCTATTTTTGTAGTAATTACTTTGACATTTGTAAGGAAGATCTGGCAAAAATTAGATTAGTTAACTGTAGCGAGTGATCACAGAGCAATGAGTACTGTCACTGGTGGCATCCTGTTTGATGTTACTTCATTAGTGTTACTGTGGACACCAGTTTTGACATCAGTTTCAATCCATCCTCGTTATGACATCAATGCTTGCAGACACCCCCCCCTCACTTCCATAAATCATATTCAGTTATAATACAGTCGAGTGAACTGAAGCGATAAGGAGTGGAAGATATTTTATACTAGTAGCAGAGCTCTCAAAAGAGTTGAACCAAGCATGAGAGCATGAGAGCATGAAGCATTGAGTATAAAAAGACCAGTCTTTGTTGTGAAAGTAATGGGCGCGTAGCCAGATTTCATACTTCTGTTATCACCAATCATCATCAATTATGTTTTTAACACTGACGTGATGTATTGATCACAAATACAAATGTCATATAACAATAACACGTGTATTTTATTAAATTGACCTTTATGCAATCACCAACACAAGTCATGAATAGTGATGAAATAAGGCCAAATGAATGACGTTTATTAAAGAGATTAAGTTCAAGAGAGAAATGTGGGCTCTACATCCCAAGGCCAGGCCTGTGACTGAGCCCATACTAGTCTCCTGTACCTCTGGATGACAGAGCCCACATTTTGGCACATACAACATTAGCAGTATTGTTATAGATATATAAAACAACAGCATTACTACTGTAATCACAGTAGACCTTATGCACTGTACCGTACTAACCAAGCACACCATTCATTCACACTAACTATAATCCCAACTACCTGCTGAAGAGTTACACTATATCAAGATTTAGCCTAAACCTATAAGTGGGGCCATTACGCCACCGGTCACCGAATGTGATGTATTGATCACAAATACAAGTGTCATACAAAAATAACACGTGTATTTTATCAAATTGACCTTTATGCAATCACCAACACAAGTCCAATGTAAGTACTATTGAAATGAAATTGGCCGTTCTTGGAAATAGGATGTCATTTATTCCAATAATAACCATGCAGCCACTTTGGTCATAACGAGTATTTAAGCTCAACTGTGCAAACCAGATAGGATATTGAACCCTGTTACAGCCTCATCTGATAGGTTTCTTAGAATGCACATCCTACAAGCATGACAATAACGTGTATAAAAAAATTGTCCTTACCTTTATTGTGCTTCACTGACAGTTTTACTAACACTTTGTCAATTATTGATTTCCAGGGTTAAGCATCCACTACAGTGACTTTTTAGAAGACTGTACATTAGTCTTTCAGCCTTTTTCAAGAATATTTAGCAGAATGTGTGCACAAAGTTGAGATGTATGAAAATTACAACTGGTTTCACAGCAAAATAATTGCTTTCTCTTGGGATAGTTGCACACATTTTAGGGGAGTTCTCTTTCTCAATTAAATAGAAATTGTGATTGATCCAAGCCCGTGCACAGGTGACACATGTGTTGTTCTGTTTGACAGGAGCAGTTCACAGCAATGAGGGACTTGTACATGAAGAACGGCATGGGCTTCCTCCTCGTATACTCCATCACGGCACAGTCGACCTTCAACGACCTTCAGGATCTGCGTGAGCAAATTCTGCGCGTCAAGGACATGGACGATGTGAGTTGATGTCTCGCATTAACGTGGCACTTATTAAACATGGTTGACCAAAAGTCCCTGTAATTCTTATTAGTTTTCTTACACATATGTGAGTTTTATTTCTACATTGTCTTTATGTATATTTTTTTCAAAATGACTTCATCAGTTGTAATTAGTTTCTGGTAAAATATCATCATCATATATACATTCAGAATCTCATAATTGTCCTCATTTTGGTTGATCACTCTCCTTGTTTTTCTTATCCACATTGCTTGTAAGTTCTCTTACATGTCTCCTTCTTCTGTCTGTCAGTTTTACGTGAATAAAAACCATGAAACTGAGGAATAATCCTGTTACAAGAACACCACATATGATGGAGCCGTTTAACAGTGATCTTGTTTACTGAAACCTGCCACCAGGACACTTGCTGGTGTGTCACAGAAATATTGTGCTCTGTGGAACGGTGTAAGTTTTTTTAAAGCTCAAATTTAATAACACATTCTGTTTAGTGATGGATTTTCCTTATGAGTTTGTTGTCTTCGTGAGACGGTCCCCAGGTATTCTTGTGAAGTGTCTCTCTTACAAGAACCTTGTATACGATGGAGCGATGTTGCGTGCAGGTGCCGATGATCCTGGTGGGCAACAAGTGTGACTTGGAGGACGAGCGAGTGGTGGGTAAGGACCAGGGTGCCAACCTCTCTCGCAAGTGGAACTCTGCATTTATGGAGACTTCAGCAAAGTCAAAAATTAACGTCAACGAGGTAAGCTTGTGGCAAAATGACCGAAAATGTCATCACCTCCATACAGCAAGGCTTGTGCTCTCAAAATACACCTGGTTGTCTTAGAAAACTGTGTGTGTGCATGTGCCTGCATGGGTGCAGCTCTAGGCTCAGACCGCAATCTCTCAAGTTAACATAACTTTTTGATATGAAACAATGAAATGTGTCGTCAGCGCCACTTGCTTCAGCCGTTGTTGTTTCTCAGAAACCTGGTTAATTAACCAGGAATGAATGGTGCATAAATTTCCTTTTATCGCCATCCAAATTGTATGCACATTGAAAACACGCCTGCCAATACAATACTGCACATATGTGCAAGTAAAACATTGATTGAACCTGTTACCATATATTTTTAATAGACTTTTCACCTAATAATGATATGGAACTGGAACATCTTTATTTGACAGATAACAAATACAAAACATGTAAAAGCATTTTTGTAAATGTTTGTTTTGGTAGATGGCGAGCAAGTGGTATCCCTGGTGGGGGCTCTCTGTTTGATGTAGATGGAGGGCAGGTGGTATCCCTGGTGGGGGCTCTCTGATGTAGATGGAGGGCAGGTGGTATCCCTGGTGGGGGCTCTCTGTTTGATGTAGATGGCGAGCAGGTGGTATCCCTGGTGGGGGCTCTCTGTTTGATGTAGATGGCGAGCAGGTGGTATCCCTGGTGGGGGCTCTCTGTTTGATGTAGATGGAGGGCAGGTGGTATCCCTGGTGGGGGCTCTCTGTTTGATGTAGATGGAGGGCAGGTGGTATCCCTGGTGGGAGCTCTCTGTTTGATGTAGATGGAGGGCAGGTGGTATCCCTGGTGGGGGCTCTCTGTTTGATGTAGATGGAGGGCAGGTGGTATCCCTGGTGGGGGCTCTCTGTTTGATGTAGATGGAGGGCAGGTGGTATCCCTGGTGGGGGCTCTCTGTTTGATGTAGATGGAGGGCAGGTGGTATCCCTGGTGAGGGCTCTGTTTGATGTAGATGAAGGGCAGGTGGTATCCCTGGTGGGGGCTCTCTGTTTGATGTAGATGGAGGGCAGGTGGTAACCCTGGTGGGGGCTCTCTGTTTGATGTAGATGGAGGGCAGGTGGTATCCCTGGTGGGGGCTCTCTGTTTGATGTAGATGGAGGGCAGGTGGTATCCCTGGTGGGGGCTCTCTGTTTGATGTAGATGGAGGGCAGGTGGTATCCCTGGTGGGGGCTCTCTGTTTGATGTAGATGAAGGGCAGGTGGTATCCCTGGTGGGGGCTCTCTGTTTGATGTAGATGGAGGGCAGGTGATATCCCTGGTGGGGACTCTCAGTTTGATGTAGATGGAGGGCAGGTGGTATCCCTGGTGGGGGCTCTCTGTTTGATGTAGATGGCCTCCTTTACTTTCCTCTTGTGCCAGTTCTGTTCTCGGGCCAAGACCTTGGTGTTATCCATGGACACTGAGTGTCCTGTGGCCAGACAATGATCTCCTACTCCTGTAGGTTTGTCCAGGTTTGTGTGTTCTTTGAACCTCTGGCTGAGTGGTCTTTTTGTTTCACCGATGTAAGTGTGGCTGCTGTTGCCACAGGTGATGTGGTAGATAGTTCCACATTGGTGTTCTTTCGGGGTTTTGTCCTTCGGGTGTACTACCACTGAACGGGGGGTGTTGGCGGGTTTACGGTACAAGTACACATTGTGTGACTTGTAGACTCGTCCGAGTTGTTTGGATAACCCTGCTATGTATGGTAGTCCCAACATGGGTCGGTTTTAGTTCGCTGTTTCTGCATTGTTATAATTCGTAGGTGGTCTGTTCGCACTAGGTGGTGGAACTACAGGCGTCCACTCCGGATAGTCATTGGCTCTCAGGGCATTGTTGTAGTTCGTAGGTGGTCTGTTCGCACTAGGTGGTGGAACTACAGGCGTCCACTCCGGATAGTCAGTGGCTCTCAGGGCATTGTTGTAGTTCGTAGGTGGTCTGTTCGCACTAGGTGGTGGAACTACAGGTGTCCACTCCGGATAGTCATTCGCTCTCAGGGCATTGTTGTAGTTCGTAGGTGGTCTGTTCGCACTAGGTGGTAGAACTACAGGCGTCCACTCCGGATAGTCATTCGCTCTCAGGGCATTGTTGTAGTTCGTAGGTGGTCTGTTCGCACTAGGTGGTGGAACTACAGGTGTCCACTCCGGATAGTCATTCGCTCTCAGGGCATTGTTGTAGTTCGTAGGTGGTCTGTTCGCACTAGGTGGTGGAACTACAGGTGTCCACTCCGGATAGTCATTCGCTCTCAGGGCATTGTTGTAGTTCGTAGGTGGTCTGTTCGCACTAGGTGGTGGAACTACAGGCGTCCACTCCGGATAGTCATTGGCTCTCAGGGCATTGTTGTAGTTCGTAGGTGGTCTGTTCGCACTAGGTGGTGGAACTACAGGCGTCCACTCCAGATAGTCATTGGCTCTCAGGGCATAGTTGTAGTTCGTAGGTGGTCTGTTCGCACTAGGTGGTGGAACTACAGGCGTCCACTCCGAATAGTCATTGGCTCTCAGGGCATTGTTGTAGTTCGTAGGTGGTCTGTTCGCACTAGGTGGTGGAACTACAGGCGTCCACTCCAGATAGTCATTGGCTCTCAGGGCATTGTTGTAGTTCGTAGGTGGTCTGTTCGCACTAGGTGGTAGAACTACAGGCGTCCACTCCGGATAGTCATTGGCTCTCAGGGCATTGTTGTAGTTCGTAGGTGGTCTGTTCGCACTAGGTGGTAGAACTACAGGCGTCCACTCCGGATAGTCATTGACTCTCAGGGCATTGTTGTAGTTCGTAGGTGGTCTGTTCGCACTAGGTGGTAGAACTACAGGCGTCCACTCCGGATAGTCATTGGCTCTCAGGGCATTGTTGTAGTTCGTAGGTGGTCTGTTCGCACTAGGTGGTAGAACTACAGGCGTCCACTCCGGATAGTCATTGACTCTCAGGGCATTGTTGTAGTTCGTAGGTGGTCTGTTCGCACTAGGTGGTAGAACTACAGGCGTCCACTCCGGATAGTCATTGACTCTCAGGGCATTGTTGTAGTTCGTAGGTGGTCTGTTCGCACTAGGTGGTAGAACTACAGGCGTCCACTCCGGATAGTCATTGACTCTCAGGGCATTGTTGTAGTTCGTAGGTGGTCTGTTCGCACTAGGTGGTAGAACTACAGGCGTCCACTCCGGATAGTCATTGACTCTCAGGGCATTGTTGTAGTTCGTAGGTGGTCTGTTCGCACTAGGTGGTAGAACTACAGGCGTCCACTCCGGATAGTCATTGGCTCTCAGGGCATTGTTGTAGTTCGTAGGTGGTCTGTTCGCACTAGGTGGTAGAACTACAGGCGTCCACTCCGGATAGTCATTGACTCTCAGGGCATTGTTGTAGTTCGTAGGTGGTCTGTTCGCACTAGGTGGTAGAACTACAGGCGTCCACTCCGGATAGTCATTGGCTCTCAGGGCATTGTTGTAGTTCGTAGGTGGTCTGTTCGCACTAGGTGGTAGAACTACAGGCGTCCACTCCGGATAGTCATTGGCTCTCAGGGCATTGTTGTAGTTCGTAGGTGGTCTGTTCGCACTAGGTGGTAGAACTACAGGCGTCCACTCCGGATAGTCATTGACTCTCAGGGCATTGTTGTAGTTCGTAGGTGGTCTGTTCGCACTAGGTGGTGGAACTATAGGCGTCCACTCCGGATAGTCATTGACTCTCAGGGCATTGTTGTAGTTCGTAGGTGGTCTGTTCGCACTAGGTGGTAGAACTACAGGCGTCCACTCCGGATAGTCATTGACTCTCAGGGCATTGTTGTAGTTCGTAGGTGGTCTGTTCGCACTAGGTGGTAGAACTACAGGCGTCCACTCCGGATAGTCATTGACTCTCAGGGCATTGTTGTAGTTCGTAGGTGGTCTGTTCGCACTAGGTGGTGGAACTACAGGCGTCCACTCCGGATAGTCATTGGCTCTCAGGGCATTGTTGTAGTTCGTAGGTGGTCTGTTCGCACTAGGTGGTAGAACTACAGGCGTCCACTCCGGATAGTCAGTGGCTCTCAGGGCATTGTTGTAGTTCGTAGGTGGTCTGTTCGCACTAGGTGGTAGAACTACAGGCGTCCACTCCGGATAGTCAGTGGCTCTCAGGGCATTGTTGTAGTTCGTAGGTGGTCTGTTCGCACTAGGTGGTGGAACTACAGGCGTCCACTCCGGATAGTCATTGGCTCTCAGGGCATTGTTGTAGTTCGTAGGTGGTCTGTTCGCACTAGGTGGTAGAACTACAGGCGTCCACTCCGGATAGTCATTGGCTCTCAGGGCATTGTTGTAGTTCGTAGGTGGTCTGTTCGCACTAGGTGGTAGAACTACAGGCGTCCACTCCGGATAGTCATTCGCTCTCAGGGCATTGTTGTAGTTCGTAGGTGGTCTGTTCGCACTAGGTGGTGGAACTACAGGCGCCCACTCCGGATAGTCATTGGCTCTCAGGGCATTGTTGTAGTTCGTAGGTGGTCTGTTCGCACTAGGTGGTAGAACTACAGGCGTCCACTCCAGATAGTCATTCGCTCTCAGGGCATTGTTGTAGTTCGTAGGTGGTCTGTTCGCACTAGGTGGTGGAACTACAGGCGTCCACTCCAGATAGTCATTGGCTCTCAGGGCATTGTTGTAGTTCGTAGGTGGTCTGTTCGCACTAGGTGGTAGAACTACAGGCGTCCACTCCGGATAGTCATTGACTCTCAGGGCGTTGTAGACATGTGTAAGTTCTGCTGTGGGGACGTACAGCTGGGCCCTGTTGGTGAGAATGCATGCAACTGCTCTTTTATGAGTTAGAGAGTGGTGTGACTTGAAGATGAGGTACTGGCCCGTGTATGTAGGTTTCCTGTATATGGTTAACTTGGTGGATCCATCGTCTATAAAAGGAAGTCTTTCTCTGGTTCGATGGTGAATTTGATGTGTGGGTCAATGTTGTTGATGTGTTCGGTGAAATCTTCCACATCATATTCATGTAGTACAGTGGATGCGTCATCCACGTAGCCTAGCCACAGCGATGGGGGTTGAGGTGCAGTCCGTGCTGTAGAGATGGCTTGTTTCTCAAATTGTTCCATGTAGCAGTTTACCTTGAATTTACCTTGAATCGTCCTCTTCCACGTAGTAGACAAGGAGTTGACGAGGAAGGGGGTCAAACGTTGACTCATGTAATCCTCCGCCCTATTGCGTAAACATTTGTCAATGTGACCCTTGAACTGGTTGATGTTTTTGGACATCACTGCTGCTTCCGGAAGTCTATTCCAGTCGTTAACTATCCTTTGAGTAAAGGAGTACATGCGTATATCTAATCTTGAGTGCACTTTGGTTATTTTGAAAGGGTGCCCTCTTGTTTTGGTCTGTTTATTTTCCATAACAAAGAAATCTGCAGGAAGAATACTCTCTAACTCATTGAATATTTTATAAACTTCCAGTAAATCAGCACGCAGTCGTCTAGTCTCCAGAGTCGTGATATTTAGCACTCTTAACCGTCTTTGGTAATCTAAGTGACTTAAATCTAAAATCATCCTGGTCGCCCTACGTTGCACCTTTTCTAATAAGTCTATATCTTTTTGTTTGAATGGGCGCCATGCCTGAATGCAGTAGTCTAGGTGAGGTCTTACTAGGGACTTGTATAATTTTACAACTACTTCTTTGGTCTTATATTTGATAGCTCTGTTAATCATGCCTAGCATTGCACTAGCCTTATTTGATGCCTTAACACATTAAGTGTGTCTGTTATTATCACTCCCCAACCTGTTTCTACATGTGATGTTTCTATGGGGTTATCACCCATGAAGTAGTCGTACTGCCTGTTGTTATGACCGTAATGTACACACTTGCATTTTTCTGCATTAAACAACATTGTCCATTCAGCACTCCAGCCGTGCAAGTTGTTTAGGTCCTTCTGAAGTTTCTCGGCATCTTTACAGGATGATACCTGACTGAACAGTTTTGAGTCATCAGCAAATTTTAGGAGATGGTTGCACACTCCTTCGTCTATGTCATTAATATATATATTACAAATAAAATTGGACCCAGAACAGACCCTTGGGGGACACCACTCTTAACAGGTGACCACCCTCAACTGAAACCATTTATAATGACACGCTGTACTCTGTCCGTCAACCACTGCGATATCCATCTATTAACCGCTCCTCCTATCCCATGTGCATTTAGTTTCATTGCCATCCTGCAGTGTGGGACTCGATTGAAAGCTTTACTAAAATCTAGATAAATAGAGTCCACTGGAAGCCCTTTATCGATATAGGATGTAACCTTATCCAGGTACACTAAAAGGTTCGTCAGGAACGTCCCTTCCGAAACCCATGTTGCGACGGTTCAATCAAAACATGATTTTGAAGATGGCCCACGATTTCATCCTTGATGATGGCTTCCATTACTTTAGATATCTGTGATGTTAGACTTACAGGTCTGTAGTTACTGGGTTGTGATTTGATACCTTATATATGGGGGTAACATTTGCACTTTTCCAGTCTAGTGGAACTTCTGTTTCCATGCTGTCTGTGAAGATTTCGCTTAGCAGTGGTGCAATTGTTGAGTTTAATTCGTCTATTCCAGGGGCTTTGTATAGTTTAAGTTGCAACAGCTTTTCCAGTACTACTGCTGTAGTTATCTCAATATGCTGGAGTGTCTTGGTGGAAAAGTTCACAGCGTCAGGAAGATTTTCTGTTTCCTTGTCAGTGAACACTGAGGCGAAGTAGTCGTTTAATACATTTGCTGTCTCGGCCGAGTCTATGATCACATCCCCATTGCTATCCAAAAGGTAGTTTTCGTCCTAGTATATGAATAAAAAGACTTCAGGTCTTTTTTTATGTTGTCGGCAAGTCTTTTCTCAATTTTTTTTTTAGCCTTAACCCCTTCCTTCCGGGCTTTGTTTAGTTGACGTTTGTATGCCTCGTACAGATGATGTTCTCTGTATTTTTTCCACATGTGGTATTTCTTCCGTCTTGCCATTTCTGCTCGTTTAGTCATCCATCTGGGTTTGGTTTTTCGTCTCCTTGTTCACACAGGGATAAAACTTGTCATTGCCGAATTAACGACTCTTTTAAAGATGTCACGTTTTGTGTGTACATTAGTATCCTGGAATGCCTGCTTCCAGTCATAATTCTCTAAACATTGTTTCATTCCATCATAGTTTGCCCTATTGTAGTCATAGTAAGTTTCTCTCCACTCTTTTATGAGTATAGATACTATAATATCACCATGTTGTGGTCACTGAAGGGTGACCACAACATGGTTAGGGGGATATAGGTGACCCCCATAGCTGCACTATGTGTTTTCTGGTAGTAAATCGGAGTCACGTCACATGACATCAATGCGTGATCAAGATCCACAGGTGGTGGGTCGAAATGTTGCAAATTTCCACTAAACTCTCCAATGTAAGTGTTAATTCTTGCTGCCCATTCAAATCTTGGAGCCATGAACAATATTTTCCATATCGTTGCAGATGATGTTTGCAGAGTTGAAATATATAATGTTAATCGTTATTTCATTTGTAGATTTTCTACGATTTAGTACGACAAATCAACCGAAAGAACCCAGACACAGGAAGGAAAGGGCCAAAGAGCGGGCGCAGATGCGAGATTTTATAAACACTTGTACTTGTAAGTTATTTTACTAAATCTTCACATTTAACTTTTTATAATTTTAAATATTACCATTGCCACAAAAATTAAAACATGATAGTTGTGTGAAATCTTTATAGAGTGTTTCTCGCTATTTGTGCAAGGGAAAGTAAAGTATAAACATACCATCATTAAGTTTGATTCAAGAGACTATAATAACACAGTTGCTTCAACTTTTATAACGTCTGCTAGCTATCAATGTCAATCACCACTTAACAGGCCTTGTTTTCACTCAAAATACTGGGCAACAATGCTAGTTCACATACCTGCCACCAGGAGTAGGAAGATCATGGCTGTGGATGAAAATGGAAATTTCAGCCCAGCACAAGTAAAAGTTAACATTTTATTTTAGTCTGAAGATTGGTTGTTGATGAACATGCGTGTTCAGGGGATTGATTTTATGAAACCTCCGTATGTAAGAACCTTTGTACGAAGAAACTTTATATAATTATGTACAATTGCTTGCAATTTGTGTGTCTTCTACAATTTTTCTGAGTTATGTCAAACTTTCTTTGTATGATTCAAACACTTTGCGAAACCAACCCCAAGAGTTTTATGTAAATAATTTGAAAAATATTCCAAAAATTATACAAGAATATGTATATTATGTGTGACCCATGTGTGACTTAGTTAAACTTAAGTCGCACAGGTCTATTTCGAACACAAGCCAAAAATAGCTGTCCAGCACATGGTCCATCTGTTTAGTGATTTTGGCAGAAATACACACCTTATAATCTCATCTTTCAATGTCCAGTTTATTTTCCTCAACAAACAATCCAAAACTTATCAAATAAATGCATTTATGAACTCATAGATTAAAAACAATAGACAGCATTAATCAAAATGACATTGTTTCTCTAAACATTGTTTTTTAAAGTTTTCTTCAAATGTATTAATAAATTAAAAAGTACAAAACTCAGTTTCAAAATTGTGTGACTGAATACCCATTTTGCTGTGGCATGTCACGTATTATAAATGTTTTCTTGCACCCGTTTGTTGCAGGAGCAAATTGTTGATTGGTGAACCTGTGCGTCCTACCCCATTCCGTGTCTGGTCACCCATTGTCATGGTGATGCCAAGAAGTGCGCGAAACTGCAGTGGAACGTTTCTCTGCGTCGGTGCTGATCTGACCACAGTCCAACGTCATTGTGTCTAAGTTATTTGCGTTTAATTTTGGTTTCCTGTTTGTTAGGGTTTGCGATGTCGGTTAGGCTGTAACTGTTGCATTGCAAAGTGTGCAGGTTGTAGTGTTTCGCTGCTTGTTGGTGACACTGGCAATAGTGTTGGTGACACTGGCAGTAGTGTTGGTTAGGTTAGTGGCGATACTATCAACTCCCATCCACAAGAAAACAGGATTGACATTAATTTTGTTCCTTGTCAATCAGTAAAGAATGTAGGTTTCTTTTCCCAGCAGGAGAAATGCTGCATGCCAGCAATGGACACGGAATTATCCATCATATGCGTACCTTGTTTGTGGTTGTCTTTAAGATATACTTGTTTGTAGCTATCTAAAAGATACTGCTAGAGAATACAGGTTAAAATCATGTCTGTTCAATAAAATGTAACATTTGATGAGCCAATGTAACGTTTTTAGTTTGACCCAAAACTGTCTTGATTAATGATGTGTTTTTTGTGTAAAGAATAGTTAATGAATGTGTGTTGCCCCTTGTGCCTGGTTGCAATAGGTTTATGTGTATTTGTGCATATATATATATCACCTAGACAGCCACATGGTTATAATAGCGAAGGCAGTTCCGACACTCGCAGTACAGATTGAAGCCAAACACACACATATATATTTAAAAATAGGTATAATGTACTACTGTAATGTTATATTTATCAAATGTTGGCAGTTGCTGTATATGCAATAATGTATGTATGCGGACATGTCAATATTCATTTGCTCGGTAATTACATGCATAACTCACATAGCCATAATTTACCCCAGACAAAGACTATGTTCAGTTGTTGTGGAACTCTGTTAGAGGCTTGTGAAGGTGGAAGACCCTGTCTTACTGTACCAACTGTTATCTTACTGTGGCCTACTTGAACTCTGTTAGAGGCTTGTGAAGGTGGAAGACCCTGTCTTACTGTACCGACTGTTATCATACAGTGGCCTACTTGAACTCTGTTAGAGGCTTGTGAAGGTGGAAGACCCTGTCTTACTGTACCGACTGTTATCATACAGTGGCCTACTTGAACTCTGTTAGAGGCTTGTGAAGGTGGAAGACCCTGTCTTACTGTACCGACTGTTATCATACAGTGGCCTACTTGAACTCTGTTAGAGGCTTGTGAAGGTGGAAGACCCTGTCTTACTGTACCGACTGTTATCATACAGTGGCCTACTTGAACTCTGTTAGAGGCTTGTGAAGGTGGAAGACCCTGTCTTACTGTACCGACTGTTATCATACAGTGGCCTACTTGAACTCTGTTAGAGGCTTGTGAAGGTGGAAGGTGCAAGACCCTGTCTTACTGTACCAACTGTTATCATACAGTGGCCTACTTGAACTCTGTTAGAGGCTTGTGAAGGTGCAAGACCCTGTCTTACTGTACCAACTCTTATCATACAGTGGCCTACTTGGCAAGTGTTGGTGCTTGAGCTGGCGGTGCAGTTTCTTATCAATTCCCAGTACTCGTGTGTGTGCGTGTTCAACACCTCGGCCAGTCAGATGATGGTTTCATTAGAATCGGTGTCGATTTTGGAATTCATAAATGTTGTTTTTGCAATGTTTTCCATTGTCAAGGATGATACATGATGGTCAACTCGACAGCTGTTGTACTCGCACAGGTCTACTGAAGGCAGTGAGATTCGTTGTTAATTTGTGTTGATTGTTGCTTAAAATAAGATAACGTGAACATGTGTGTTCCTCTCAGAAGCAAAGGTTGGAATATTGCATATTATATTTATAGAAAATGATAGTAGAATTAGTTCTATTATGAAATTATTATGAAAGCACTCGAGTCAGCATCCGAGGTTGGCTTGCGTTGCTTCAATATAAGTATGTCTACATGGATTTATTAAAGAAACTTTCTAAAGTGGTTGTCATATATTTCAGTGGAATCTTCAATCTCTAGCGTGTGAGTGTAATGTTACTACAAAGCTATAGGAAGTGCGCAGGAAAATAAAACTTTCTTACACCTCTAGTGCATTCTTGGTGGTCGTGTCTAAGGGAGATAAATCTATTCGGGGGGTCTCGTGTTTGCAAAGTCCAAAAACATAATATTTTGTATTGGTTCAAACCATAACCCAGGCCCACAATATGTGGCTTGGAACCAAGATTCTAAGAGATCCAAAATGGCTTCCAAAACCAGTCAACATTCACTGGATTCAACCGACATGATATGGTAGCCAAGATATTACCCATCATGCTGCATGCTGCCCATTTCTGATAGCCACAACAGTATAAATGTGCAGTACCTATTCCACTCATATTTTATGGTGCTGCTGTAACGATTTATTTACCCCACGATTCGTGATGACAGCCAAATCACCATCCACCTCCAGGTACGTGTTTTGGACCACTTAAGGAGATGTGCTGCGGTGATGGGCTTATTTTTAGAGAAATTCCTAATAATAGAGGGATTTTGTAGTTTTAAATACGTGACCTGTCACAGCAGTGGGTATGAAGGTACAAAATTGTGAGATGTTTTGATTCGACATACCATGAGCTTTACAATTATACCTGAGTTGTTGAAATATCTTCAGTAGTTTTTGAGTTATTGCTAAAATTTAAGTAAACTTAAAAAAGGAGGTCATTTTGACTTATATTTCCTAGGTTCTTAAATGCATCTATCTTATTGGTTTTGGATTATTTATTAAGGAAAATAAACTGGACATTAAATGACGAGACTATAAAATATGACTGTCAAAATTGATGGTAGACGTCTATTTTTGGCTTATGTGCAGAATAGGCCTGTGCCACTTAACACCCATTGTATTCCTATTGTACACGCAACACATGTTAGTGAACTGAACAGACACATTTCACTATTGCACAAATATATATTACATACAACGTTTCTTTGACACTTGTCTGGTTTCGCTACAATAATTTACTCTAACTACAAATGGTACATTGAGACGTAGATCTGCATTTCTAACTGTTCGTGCAGGAATCAAAATAAATAGCCGTTTGAGCTGTGTACCCAAATAGTACGAAGAATGTACAAGACATAAAAAACAGCATCATATAAAATGTCACCTGAAACATCGAGTACCAGACATGGGGGTCAAATACGTTGACACTTTTTTAAATAGATGTTTCCGAGCCTTAGAAATTATTGTAGTAAAACGGACTTGAAATTTGCTGACAAATAAAAAATTACTAAAAAAGAAAAGACTGCAGCATACAATATATAACTTGTATGTGCTTATAAACATTGCAAATCACATAATTTTATATACGATAATCAATAGTTTAATAGTGTACTTTAATTAGAACTGTTATTGCACAAGTGCTGCAAACAAACTGCACAAACGTATTTGACCCTATATTTGATCTGCAACATTGAAGTATGATATTTCGGTGGTGAACATGTGTCGAGAATACAAAAAAAATATACAGAACAATCACAATCTCTCCTGAATTGTTCTGGGGGAAGATGATCCATCGGCAGTTCCTGTGTCTGTTAGCGAAGCACCTGGATTTATAATTTTCCAAGTGATAAGGTGATCACTAATATACCTCATAATAATAATTTTATCCAGAACAAACTTGTTAATCCAGACACATACTTTTTGAAATAAATGTTTCTAAGCCTTAGAAATTATTGTAGTAAAACTGACTTGAAATTTGCCAACAACAAAAATTTACTAAAACAATCTATCCTGAAATATTCCGGGGGAAGATTATCCATCGGCAGTTCCTGTGTCTCTTAGCGAAGCAAGTGGATTTATAATTTTCCAAGTGATAAGGTGATGACTAATTTACCTCATAATTTTAATTCTATCCAGAAAAAAACTTATTAATCCAGACAAATACACTGCGGACCACAGTATCCGGATTAAGGAGATTCCACCGTATTCCAGTAATCAATTATCAAGAGAAGATCATGACATGCCTATTAGCTATGTTGACTCCTGGCCATCATCGGTAATCCCAGCTTAGACTTTTGAAAGCCTTTACCTTAGTAATGATAAACGCACATCCATTGAAAACATGCATCGAGACCGCAGTAACACTGTATTCCCACATTGTCAACTCATCTTACACATTCAACACATATATCACTAAACGCGCTAGCTGCAAGAGTTACTTGTCCTCATTTTTCACTGCTGCAACATTTTCTTTGACTAATCAAATGTCGCTGACAGACACCTGTCATGATTAGTACACTAGAATGTTCATGTGAGCGGCCACCCGTGACTATTCCAATTGACACGTTCCGGTCGACTGAATCACACACATGATTACATACATGCAGACAAATCTGCTCATTTCATAGACCCTGTTCAACTGACACCCCAAGAATAACCCGACCGACGTGCTAGAATACACATCTACTGTTTTGCTGCTTCTTCAAGTCAGTAAAGCTCAACTTACAAATGTCTTTGCTAGAGCACTCTGCAGCACATGAAATGTGGCCACGATAATGTCTTTGCTAGAGCACTCTGCAGCACATGAAATGTGGCCACGATAATGTGTTTGCTAGAGCACTCTGCAGCACATGAAATGTGGCCACGATAATGCTCTATCCTACTGTGTTTGTTTCCTCCATACAGACCTGAGTTGTCTCCTTATCCGCCCCATTACTCTCTCCGCGGCTGTCACCAGCTGCAGAATGGAGCATTTTTTCGACACTATGTCCCGAGTCGAATGCCGATATCGGCGGCATGTTGTATGACGACTGGCCCATGCCGGTGGGTGGCATGGAGTGAACATACCCGCCTGACATGAACGATGGGTGACTGTGATACAACGGCGGCATATATGGCATCTGTCCACCCATACCGCCGGCACTGCTGCCAGACGGCATCCCACATGACTGCGGCGTCGGCATCCCGTATGGGTAAGTCATATAGGGCGGCATGCCATATCCGCCGGAGTGCCAGTCGGGCATTGTAGGGCTCCCCCTTGTCGTGGGCGTTGTCGTCGAGTCGGATGAACTTGCATTGGTGTTCGACAAACCGAGGAGGCTATCGAAGGCAGTCAGACTGTCGTCTACACTGTCCGTGTTCTCTCCAAATAAATCCTGTGAGCCACTCGCATCAGATCCGTCCTTCCCTTCCTGCTCCTTCCTCTGTCCGTCTGACCTCCCGTTCTGGGAGTTAGGCACCTGTTGTTGCTGCATGAAGTCGGGGAAGTGTTGAGGCCAGCCGGATGTGATCTGTGAGAGCCAGGGAGGCGTGCCGTAGCCACCAAACATCATGTCCGAAGGCGGCATGTTTAGCGGAGCATAGCTGTTTGGCGGCACGTAACTGGAATGATTCTTTTGCTCGCTAGCACTGCTGCCGCCACCTGTGTTAGTTCCGTACATGTTGCCAGGGGGCATCATGCCGTGGTACCCGCCGTACATCCCCGGGTAGTTGTAGAATGCCTGGGGCCCTACGGCACCGCCGGGAAACAATGCGCCACCATTTCCTCGTTTCTCGCCCGTTATACATATGTCAGAGTCACTTCTCTCTTCGGGGACAGATTTTTCCTTCTCCACTCCTGTGCCATTCCCCTCCGGTGGGATGGGAACTGAGGCAGGGACAGGCTTTGGGGAAGGGATAATTGTCTCCATATCTCCTCCACTCTTCCCATCGGGCGACGTCTCGTCACTGCTGGATGCGTCTGTAATATCAGGCTTCTCTGTTGCTGCTGCTGCTGCTGCTGCTGTTGGCACTGGTACTGCTGCAACAGCTGTGTGATAGAAAGCTTCGTTAATACAAAACGTCAAAGGTTAGGAAATTACAACTAAATTTCATAAATGACCAAAAAATATTCTTTTGGAAAAAATTGTGAAAACATTCTATCATATGACTTCGCCCCAACCAGACATGCAAATAACACACAGATCTACAAAGACAAGGTGAGATGCCATAAGGAGAACTACATCCACAGGCCAAACAAACACTTAGCAGCAAATAAATGGTACGCTATAACAGGAGCCAGAACATTTATGGCAGGAAAATAATTTTTTAATGTCATCTCCATATCTACAATAATTACCATGGGTAATAGTTTTTCAACACAACCACAATTATTTATTTATTTGGCCTATGAGTTCAGTTATCTTGATTCCAATGATAGATGTCAAAAAATTATAAGATACAGATTTAGTGTTACATAATGGGAAAAAACTGGTCAATTGTACACTTGTGCAAACATTTTAATGGTGATGATGCAGTAAACTTAATTAATACTAACTCTTCATCATACAATTATAAAATAGCTGTGCTACCTTATTTGTGAAATACTAGTACTTTGTTTTCAGTGCATAAATTAAAACCTGTACATGGCAGTTGAATATCTAGCAAGGGCCTACATCTCGTTTTATATATTTAAATTCTGACATTTTGTTCAGTCAAAAATTTAATCTGATCTGATGTTTATCGCAAGTTGCCCAGAAACTCTTCATAAAAATATTATGCAAATGAATGTAACACAAATTTACTAACAAACGAAAGTACAACAGCAAAATAAATCTTGCACAAATACAGCAAAATAATACTTGCTTTCCCCAAATCATCTTTTCACCTGGGACATACCTGTATACAGGGGTCATATAATTACTTCTTACCGTAACTAGAACAGCTGGTCGCTGTGCTAGTGGACGCCATCGACGCTAACGTCGACAGTCCTGACATGGTCGTGTCAATACCACTGCTGGTGACGCAGGCAGTCAACTCTGATACAGACACCGCTGTATCTTTTGGCGTAGTGCGCACCGCAAATATCTTGCCCTGTCGAGTTCGGAGGTAGACTCCACGGGGGGTCTTGATGACAAGAACATTCTCCCCGGCAGGGATACGACTGTTCTGTGCATTTGTTGTTGTGTTAGTGCCAGGAACAATGATATCTGTGGAAAAAGTGTACATTTGTGTAAACAATACCAACAAATTCACTAGGTTAGTTGAGATTGATAAAAGGGGAACCAAAAATGTTAACTTGTTAAAAAAAATTATGGTTTCAAATCCAGATACATGCACATAATGAATATGCCAAAATATAGTGGAATTTGCACTTTACAAAATTCAGAATTAAATAATAAAAACAAAGTGTTTCCGTGACTTGGAACTTTAGTCCCATTATGTAGACAAAAGCTTCCTCTCTGCTTTTCCCCTTCTGTAATCATTTGGTTGATTATTCTGGCATTGACACTGATGGGAGTTTAGAGAATGAGATCCCAGCTCACCAACTCCTATAAATAATATTAAATAGACCAGATATTTTAAAATTTGCTTTATAAGACACTACAATTGTCATGTAACCTGAACAAAACAGCAGCAAGTATTAATAGCCTTCCCAATGACCTAACCCCTAGCCAATGTCCTTGACATTCTCTTAATCACTGGCCAATGTCTTTGACCTTACCGTAACCTCTGACCTTGACCTAAACTCTGGGGAACACTTATTATCTAACCTCTGGTCAATGTCCTTGCCCTTACCTTAACCTCTCATCACTGCCTTGACCTTACCTGTCGTGGTGAGTATCTGCTGTACAGACACGCCTGGCCGCATGATGGCCTGCACTGGGAACCGCCCTGCCCCCATCTGTCCGTCCGCACGCACCCGACGGGGCACGGGGGTCGACATCATGGGGGGCACACTCGCTATGGGGCGGTTGCGGGGGTACACTTCTCTGTGAACACATTGACACTGACCTTTAGACAACGGCCTCGCTATCAACGTACAGTAGAGCCTCACTCTATGGTCACTTCAGTAATACAGCCACCTCATAATTAGGGTCATCCGCGGACAGTCGCAAGTTCTCTTTGTAACAGTAAAATAACAGGAAATTAGTCCTGCTAATACAGTCACCTTGCTATTCAGGTCACTTTTGCCCCGTCCCAAGGATGACCTTAATAGTGAGGTTCCCTGTACAGAACACAGTAAAGTGCAATTACACCAATATCTTGTAAACTGGTTTCATGCATATCCAGATAAGCTGGTCCTGTAAATGAGTCATGGATATACTATAAGGTTTTGAACATTTAGCAGCAATGCTTCCAACACTGAAGGTTATCACTTTATAAGATACACACTGAAAGACGACAGTGCAGTAACTATTTCATAACAAATTGGGCTTAACAATAATAATAATGGACAGCTCACCCAAAGAATGCATGGTCTACCTGGTTTAGCTAGACTGCATGGTCTACCTGGTCTAGCTAGACTGCATGGTCTACCTGGTGTAGCTAGACTGCATGGTCTACCTGGTCTAGCTAGAATGCATGGTCTACCTGGTCTAGCTAGACTGCATGGTCTACCTGGTCTAGCTAGACTGCATGGTCTACCTGGTCTAGCTAGAATGCCTGGTCTACCTGGTCTAGCTAGACTGCATGGTCTACCTGGTCTAGCTAGAATGCCTGGTCTACCTGGTCTAGCTAGAATGCATGGTCTACCTGGTCTAGCTAGAATGCCTGGTCTACCTGGTCTAGCTAGAATGCATGGTCTACCTGGTCTAGCTAGAATGCCTGGTCTACCTGGTGTAGCTAGAATGCCTGGTCTACCTGGTCTAGCTAGAATGCATGGTCTACCTGGTCTAGCTAGAATGCCTGGTCTACCTGGTCTAGCTAGAATGCATGGTCTACCTGGTCTAGCTAGAATGCATGGTCTACCTGGTCTAGCTAGAATGCATGGTCTACCTGGTCTAGCTAGAATGCATGGTCTACCTGGTCTAGCTAGAATGCATGGTCTACCTGGTCTAGCTAGAATGCATGGTCTACCTGGTCTAGCTAGAATGCCTGGTCTACCTGGTCTAGCTAGAATGCCTGGTCTACCTGGTCTAGCTAGAATGCATGGTCTACCTGGTCTAGCTAGAATGCATGGTCTACCTGGTCTAGCTAGAATGCATGGTCTACCTGGTCTAGCTGGTGTTGGGTTAATACCGGTACACGCAAACACGTGTTGCTCCCAGAGCACCAAGGCATTATGATTGGCGTTCCTTAGTCACATGAATGATGCCCGCATCATGGGTTGAGAGCCAACAAGTGTGACTCCATGTTTAAAGTTGTGAATGCAAATATTGTGAATGTAAATAAAGACGAATGTAGTACATTTATGCTTCGTAGTTGAAAGTACCAAGTTTGCATGTAGCATTTCAGAATAGAACCTGGTGTTAATTGAAAAGTGAAATGAGAACGACAAAATGTAAGTTCTAGCAAGCGCTCATTTAATCAGCTGCGCAATCGTCAAGCTACAACACAAGTTACATAGTGCTGACACACTAGTCACTAGCGAGCGACAAGTCAGCTGCAATGCCGTAACGCGTAGGTGACATGTTTACGATTCTGAGATGGATTCATTGGTTCAAACAAAATATTAGAAGCAGGAAAATCGGCGATTTATGTCAAAAGTCGGGGTGGGGTGCATATTATACATGGTGATATAGAAATTCTTTTAAAATTTAGCAAAAGTCAGGGTGCGTATTATACACGAAAATTTACAGTATTTAGATTTGATTTCTTTGAGATAATTTGTTGAGGAAAATAAGCCTGGCATTGAAAGATACGGTTAGAAGGTATGCATTTCTGCCAAAATCACAAAATTGATGGGACTTGACCTGGACAGCTATTTTTAGCTCGCATGCAGAATTGGCCTGTGCACTTGGCCCACATTACCTTTAAAAAATTATTTAAGAACCAAGATTTAAATGCCACTATTGATTAAAAACCAACATTTATCCACCTAGCTGGAAAAGATGTGTTTGTAGAGACATACTTGATCCCAAGTGGGTTTGGTGGTAGTTGGCTATAAGGGCTGTTCTTAGGATAGAAGTTGCTGTAGTTCGGCCGAGTGAAGTTCACACTTAGTCTCTTTTCCATCTCGTACCCACGTCTAGCGAGCTGCTTCTCGCTCTTTGTCAGTTTCTGGTCCGTACCACCACTGCTCTTTCTGTCATGGCAGAACGGTTCCTGGAACGCAACAGTGGAAACTTGCTTAATGCAACTTTATACAATAAAACATATGCCACAATATCCAACCACGTCACAATTACTGCGTTAAAACTATTCGTTCACATATGCTTACCACCGTCGTTAGCCAAGAACTCATTCATATTATTAGTGAACAAAATTTTGAAAAGACAACAAGAAGATTCAAAACCAGGTTCTCTCCACGGAGATTCTGATGTTCTAAACTCTAAGCTACCGTGCCCTACAGTTCATATACATCAATGTTTTGAAATCATCCCGAAACTAATCTCCTTTCTTCATTTTGAGATTGTACCTAACCTAACCATCTTTTTCATTTTGAAATTGTGTATAAATTAACCTTTTCTCGTCGTTTTGAGATCGTCTTCTAAACTAATCTTCATTCTTTGTTTTGAGATTGTCCCTAAACAAATCTTTCTTCATTTTGATTTTATCCCATAACAAAGCTTCTTTCTTCATTTTGACATCGTCCCTAAACTAATCTTCTTTCTTTATTTTGAGATGCCCCCTAAACTAATCCCGGATTGAGACCCTGACAGCTGTGGTCATACCCGTGAGATCCATGGATGGTGTTCCTTGAGTGTCTCTGTCAGCACTGGATCATTACACTTCTCCTCCAGGTACTTGCTGATGTCCACGTGGGGCAGATCCTGATCCTGGGGACACACGGATCTTGTCAAACGACACATGCGACATTGGAGAGAAACACAGATGACAACGACATGGTACGAGCTCAGAGACTGTCTCACTCTCCCCGCTTCCTATTTTAATGATCATGATATATATATATATACATATACGCATATATGTATGTATAATTGTAATATTTTATTTGTGTGTTTATATAGTAGTGCACTATAATTTTATTTATATTTTTTTAATACTTACTTAATTTATGCAGTTTTATGGAATGTGCCATAGAGCATTTTATTTTAAGTGGATTCAAGTGCTATATAAATGTTGATTATTATTATTATTAGGCAATCTTGAAAACATTATTAAGTTGCCAACAGATGTACGAATACACTAAATATTTCAGAGTGGTTGCATCTGTTTCTTATTGTCAGACACAAACTTTGTTTTTGTAATTCTCATAACACGATATGTGCATAAAATTTAGTGTTTTATATAAAGCTACTTTTCAAAGGAAAAACCTTTGTAGAGTTGATGCCTTAACGTTGCGAGTGATGCTGCGGACTTACTTGGTACTGAAGCAAGACGTCAACCTGCCGTCGCGTAAACGCATTCTGTGGATTCAGCTCATCGACCACTCGATCTGAAACAGACAACCGCTCTAATACAAACTCTCACCAAACACCCAGCAGAACAGCACAGGAAACAGCCATTTGTGCTGCAAAACATTGTATACATGAGATGCCTTGTTTGTTGTGGCACTACACACCTGAGATATCCAGTGTTTTGAGGTACTACACACCTGAGATGCCCAGTTTGTTGCGGCACTACACACCTAAGACTTCCCGTGTGTTGCGGCACTACACACCTTATATACCCTATGTATTGAACCATCACACACCTGAAATGCCCTGTTTGTTGAGCTGTCGGTCGTAGATCTTCTTCTCCATGGTGTTGTCAGTGACGAGGCGGTAGACGAAGCACTCCTTGAACTGTCCGTAGCGGTAGACGCGACACACCGCCTGCGAGTCGTGGCATGGATTCCACGACGCGTCAAACACGATCACACGGTTCGCACCAATCAGGTTGATCCCGAGGCAGCCCGCCCTGCAAGACAGCATAGATGTTCATTCATTGGTTGCTCAAGATGCTTACAACCACCGGTGCATTGGAATTGTCAAGTTTTACCTCAAATCTTGGAATCTGTTAAATCTTGAAGGAATACTTAGTTAGGATACCAAATAATGTATTGCAGACCTTTTGGCTTACACAACAAAGGCACTAGCCAATACATCTATGATAACATTGCTAGAAGAGCAGACATAAGCCATACCTTGTGGAGAGTAGAAACACATGGATAGCACTGTTGTCAGTGTTGTTGAACTGGTTGATCAACTTCTCCCGTTCCATGCCCGACGTACTTCCGTCTAGTCCTGCATTCACACAATCATCCAATGAGACATGTAGCAAAATTAAACGCCTGTTGTTTTCATATATTTTATATCTATATTTTATACATGCACAACCAAAACTTTCTTATAACTTTTATTGACATTTCATCTGCAATTTGGTGTATTCTTCCGACTGAACACCAGGTGGAGCTGCAGTCAACATATTGACAGTATAAGATGTTAAATGGTGCGTTGTACGCTGGAATGCTGCATACTTTTTCCCAGAAGATGCATACAAAAACGTGTCTTAGAAATCTGAGAAAATTAAGGGGCACTTGACATTGTGTAGAATCCGGGCCAGGGGCACTTTCATTTTTGCTGTCATCCCAGGCATATTTATGCTATAAAAATATTACATCTTAGTGCATTTTGAGGCCCAACTAACGCTCCGGTTTGCTCCAGTCTGCGCCCGAACACAGACAACGGCCACACGGACAACTAACTGAACAATGGCCCGATTGGAGTTATTTAAATCACATCTTACATTGATGACTGGACACTGAGAAGAGTCTAATCTATACCCTTGTGCCTTGTCTTCCCCTTGCCTGTCATTGACATTGTTTATAAGCTTTAGTCTAGCACTGTGAACAGCCTTTGTTGCCACCGACACCCTATTATCACCCATCGCCAACTTTCAAGTCTTGCTGAAACGAAGGGCAATTCGTTCATATCTATACAAATAATATCCATCCATCCTTTTTTTGTAGCCAGACATAATTCTTAGGGGGAAAATTCCACCACTTGCATTCATTTGTGTGCATGTTATTGTGCCCATGTGGCTTGTGTACAAGATTTGTCACCTGACAACACATGGACTGCAGCATTCCTTTGCTCAGTTTTCTTTTATCTCTTCTCTCTCTCTCTCAGCCCCTGTGTACCCCAGTTTTATTACCAGCCTAAAAGTTCGCTAGTAATTAAAACTAATTATCACCCGGTCATCCTGCAGTCAGTGGAAAGCCTGGTTTTGAAGCACCTGGCCACTGTATCTAACTAACTAAGTTAGCTTGCTATTTTTTAGTGGTTGAGGGAGCCCATAAGACTGTCTACGTGTCTATGTTTTAATAACTTCTTGGGGCTGGTAGGGGCGTAGCTAGCCGTACGCACGTGCTTTGACATCAACTTATTAAACCAAAAAATCCATTTAAAACACTGGTCCCTGATAACGCTGTACCCCATTGACAAAGAAAATGTCATCACTAACTTGTAACAATTTATGAATAATTGAGTGACATGGGATGTTGTTACTAGAAGCAGCAGCCTACGAGGCTGTTGCCGCTGGTAAGCAGCAGGCAGACAAGCCCGTGACTACGCAAAACATATATGTAATCATTCACAATTTATCAATGTGTGACTACCTCTATGGGATGAAATTAACAGAAGTATGCAGCCAATATGAAGCCAATAAGGAGATAAGATACAAGTTCTCAATGGAGAGTTGACGCAGCCTCACAGTGGCAAGAAAAATGGACAGGTTACCCGGGTAAGATTTATTTAAAAAAATCAAATAACTATTGATGCAGCTGATGTTATTGTTGCTGCTGCTGAATGGCTAGCTGCTGGTGGGAAGTGGGTGAAGTGGTGGTCAAGGGTGAAGAACCTGGGAAAGCAATAGTTAAAATGAACTGACAGGCCTTCTCCCTGTTAGGCTCAAGAATGACACGTAGCTTAAAAACTACCTAGATCTAGATTGGAAAATTGGAAAGCCAATGCCTGACATTAATAAACGTACCTTTCTTGAAGCTAACCGGAGAAAGTTTATTAATCCATTTGTCCAAATATGTGGATATAATTTGCACAAGGTGGTATGAACAAAACTAAGCTGCAATCGCCTTGTGAGGCAAGATGGACCAGCGTGCAAATGCTCTGTACTCACTGAAGGCTGCATTCACTGTTGTATAGTCACTGCCCTGGAATATCTGGAAGGTGACTAGGATGGCAAAGCCAGAGGTTAACTGTCCATCAAGAAAACTGATTTCATCACAACACTAGTAGTGAGCATGTAGTGAGCATGTAGTGAGCATGTAGTGAGCATGTAGTGAGCATGTAGTGAGCATGTAGTGAGCATGTAGTGAGCATGTAGTGAGCATGTCCACCACAATCTGCTTCCTGGATGGATCCAACGTAATAAGTTTTTTTCTGTGCCTAAATCTTTAGAAACCAAACACAATGGCCAATGTAGGAGTCTTTTTGTCCATTATCCCAATACCCTTTTAATGTTTTATTTTGGCTTCAAAATTCACCCAATTGCAATTGGTTACCCTGTTTCGAACCACCAGATCCACTCTTTATAGACATAGGAGTGGTGGTGAATATTGGATGGGCGGTGTCTGAGGCTGACCAAAATCTTTCAACTGCACCACCCATTCTCGAGTTCACTAAAAACTGCAAATACACTCGCCCTGAGGATCACCAAAACCTTCAACTGCACCTCTTGCCAAAGTATAGGGGGTAAGCCCATCTCCAGCCCCCTCACCACAATTATGTCTATACTCTATATATAGAATTGTGCTTCCACATGTATTTAGACCTAGCTACGCCCCTGGCTCGCACCATGCCTAGCTACGCCCCTGGCTCGCACCATGCCTACCTACGCCCCTGACTCGCACCATGCCTAGCTATGTCCCTGGCTCGCACCATGCCTAGCTACGCCCCTGACTCGCACCATGCCTAGCTACGCCCCTGGCTCGCACCATGCCTAGCTACGCCCCTGACTTGCACCATGCCTAGCTACGCCCCTGGCTCGCACCATGCCTAGCTACGCCTCTGGCTCGCACCATAAGATGACACAGTAAGGGTGTCAGAAATAGGAATGTTGATACTAAAATAAATATAAATGTATAAAAATATAACTCTTTTGAGAGTTTCTGCCGTAAGAGCAGAAACAAGGGGAGAAAAGTATTTCTGCCGCATGGGCAGAAAGCATTTCTGCCACATGGTTTCTACCATGAGGGCAGCCTAAAATCATGTATTCATCCTGCGGGGCGGCAATGCGGGTATGGGCGGTACTGCGGTCAAATACAGTACAACTTGTCACTCAGTAAATAGTCTTTGAACAAGTGTGGGAAACCGGTACCAGACAGACTAAACATTTCACATGGCTGAGGATGTAGGCCCTACATATTACATTTGTTTCACAGGATATAGGGCCATTCAGCCACCCAAAAATAGTTAGTAGCAGGTTAATAAACAATATAACCATGGTGAAGTTACAAAGCCAGGTTAACACCAGGGTAGTAAAACAGGGATGACATGATGTCAGGATTTGTTCGCATCCCTAAGTATTGGGAGAGTGAATCTGATAATTGTTTTTGTGTACCCTATGTTTTGGGACAGCTGATAATGTAATTACTGTTAAGTGTCCCAATACAAACGATCAATACGGCATGTTTGCTCAATATTACAATTTGAGTACATTATAAAGGAAAAATAGACAATGTCACAAACTATTGCATTTCTCAGTTAGGATCTCCCTATCCTTGGAGCAGTAGGCTGTAGTAGCATGATCAGTCCACAAAACATGGGGCACACCTACCCAGAATGTATCTAGTTTTGTAACGCTACAGATTTTTAAAAAAGAAAAAATTTTGAGCATGATGATATTGATGGTTATTTATTATGTACCAAGAAATATGTCGCGCAGGCAGTCCTGAATAGAATTCAAACAAGTTAAATAATAACATGATTACATGCCTAATATTTAAAAATGTAATGTTCACATTTACCCGGTTATTTAAGTGATCATACTATCATGCAAATTAATTAAGACAATTTTAATCAACCGATTTGAGGCACATAAAATTCCAAAAATGGGCCAAGAGGCCCTGAAGTCCTTTGGACTAATACATCGATATGTGACCCCGGATGACCAAATGAGTGATAAGTCGGAAAAATGTTAACATTGTTTTCTTACATTCTTGTAAAGGTTGGGTAGGGTGCTTTACACGTTTCAAAAATTATGACTGTTACAAAAATTGGTGAAGTTATGGAGCATTGAACATGGTAAGGGTCAAAAAGTGAAAATGAAGAAAACGGCTGTTGAAGTTTTACATTATATATGCAAATGGATTGCATGGAAATATTACATGCATGATATTCAAATGTGGCACACAGTATGTATGTTATGTTGCAATGATACACTGGAAGTATGAATGTGCTGCTACAAAGACTTAGCAAGTTATGCCAGATTATGTCTTTACATGTAAAACTAAGAGGACAAATTATTTGAGAGCAAAAGGTAGACTAAATAAAATTTAAAATGATGAAGCTAATGCAGAGTTAAGAGAATTGGCTAGTGGGTATAAATGCTTTATAAAACAGTTACATGAAAACGTGTGCAACCTAAAACATAACAAGCCTGCAGAATACTGGGATATACTAAAGCAAGTAACTGCAGTGAAAAATGTGGAAATATTTCACTGGATAAGTTTATTAACCACTTTTAAAAACTTGGTGAAAAACCTGAAAGTGAAACTGCAGCTAGTGAGATACCTTTTGATCCAAGAAAGATTTCCCAGTCAAACGAACACATAAACAGACCATTCCCGCAAAATGAGGTACTAATGCAAATCAAACAACTCAAAAACAAAAAGGCATGTGGTACTGATAATGTTATAATTGACTACTTAAAAACAGTTTCTGCCCGGCATAAATCAAACAACCCTGTAGGTAATTATTAATCAAATGTTTTTTGGTGAATCATAGTTACAGATCATTAAGGGTTATGATGGAAGTAAAATGTTTACATGTTTACTGTTCACTGAAACTAGTAAGTGATCAGGGCACTATCCAGTTACATCAGTAAGGTGGCTCCCATGATAGCTTCATATAATTGTCTTAATGGGAGCCTCCCTGACCTTATAATGAATATTATATTGTAGTTTATGTGCTTATGATGGTCAACAAAATACTGTTTGTCTGTCTGTCTGTCTGTCTGTCTGTCTGTCTGTCTGTCTGTCTGTCTGTCTGTCTGTCTGTCTGTCTGTCTGTCTGTCTGTCTGTTATAAATAGAGATCAGTGGGACTGCAGGAGGGAGCAGCAGAGAAACAGGAGGACAATTTTGCATTTTGGGGGGCCCTGAGCAAAATTAGAAAACTAGTGGCTTAATGCTGTCTGTTGACACAAGCTACTGCCAGTGACCAATTACAGATTAGTCACAGTTTCCATCAAACAATAGCAGGCAGAGAATCTTAGCTCCACAGCTGGGTGTAATACACAACCAGAGCCACCACTGATTCATGGTCAAGTAGATTAGCTCAATGCACCAACTAAGACAATACACAACACTGTGAGTGACAGTGTCCAGAGTGAGGCCTAAGCAGTGTCCTCATTGCAGAATAGATCAATTAAACCTGCCAAGTGGGTGACATTCTGCACAAGTGTTCATTAATCCTTAGTGATTGTTCAGAACACCAGACTCACCACATACCTAAACAAAGCGAATGTAATAGGTGAAGAACAGGCAGTGTTCCGATAGGGGTATTGGTTGAATTGTATTTGTCTGGACACAAAAGGCTTTATTGTGCCTTCATTGATTATAAGAAAGCATTTGATTTAGTAGACCGGTCGTCCCTGTGGTATAAGATAATTTCATGCGATATTAATGGTAATGTGTTGAAAGTTGTATACAACATGTAAAAAAATGCTAAATCATGTATAAATCAGGGCCAGGCTGTGTCAGCCTTCTTCTCATGTGATGCAGAGGTATGACAAGGAGAAAACTTGTGTCCTTTGTTATTTGCTATTTACCTGAATTTTGAACACTGTTAGTCACAATTATAACGGACTTGACATGGCAGCTGGTTAAATTTACAACAACCTTGGTGATGATGATGTAGAAAATGTATTTCTACTATATGCTGATGACACTAGAATGATTCAATCAAATACAGATTTCTTGCTTGTGTATAGCAGAACTATGTCAACTCTTCTAATGGTTGACATTTGATTATTTCAGGTGTCAACTATATTGTGAATCTGTAATTATTAGTCTATACTGATACAATTGATTTACACAGTACCATGTCTACACAAGGCATGGCAAGCGTAAACAGAACAGTAGAATGCATTTGATGTCAATAAAGTGTAGGATATTCCACTCTATAGTTGTCGTAGACAATACATTTTTATCCAATAGACACCACAGTCACACCATTTTATAATAATTAAATGAACATCAAAATAAACACAACTTGCAATTACAGAAAATCAATAGCTTTGAAGATACAGTTTAAAAGTGTTAGGGAACTGTTCAGTCTAACAGGGGTCAAGTGTGTCTACTCTGCCTGGGCACTGTGACCAATTAAAGATTAGTTAAGGTCTCAATGGAACAGTAACATTAGGCTGCAGAGTTTAGTCACACTGCTGACTTTGTGGCACATTAAACAAAATCTACTGTTGGGGGTGGTCTCAAGGGCCCTTCTAAAAACCACATCACTAGATAATGTAAAACTTTTGTACTTTGGGGGGCCCCTTAGAATGATTAAATAAAATACAGATTTCTTGTATATAGTGGCAGCACTCTAAGATACATCTATGCAAAATTAGAAAAAAAATTGCTGAACAGTTTTTGAAAAAATAGGCAAAATGTTACATTTTTACCAGTTTTGGGGTCCTTGGAGGCCCTAGGGAGCCCTTAAAATGATTCAATCAAATACAGATTTCTCGTGCATAGTGGCAGTGCCCTAAGATGTGTCTTTGCAAAATTAGAGAAAAAGTTGCTGAACGGTTTCTGAGATACGGCAGCTAACGGCGGACGGCGGACTGTGGACGCAGCGTGATGGCAATAGTCCCTTGGATCTTCGGCCAAAGGACTAAAAAGGCACATAGTTCTGTCTACGATGTGCCCAAAGGGCACATTCATGTCTTTTTCCAGATCGATTCCTGTTTATGTTTCCAACATTTTTAATTCAAATTTTAATCAACACAAAAAGACAAAAATCATAAATTTTGGGACAAGAAAATAAAATGCATTATCAATGGTGCTATCAGGGGAGTTGTTGAGAGGAATCTCCTTTCTAGTTCTCCGAATGTCAATAAGGACGACCTCATTAACATCCTCTAAAAGGTTCAGACTGACACAATATCATATCTGTCACAGTTTCGTCAACACTCATACTCACTGACATAGTTGACATTCTTCTGCCATTTCTTCCCTTCCTCCTTTTTCCCTACTTCTTTCTTCTCTCCATTCTCTCTCTCCGTTTCTGTCCAAGGAACGATCCTCTTGGAGAGGAACTCCTCTATTAGGTCCAGGGTGAAGAGACTCTGACTGTAATAGACAGACATTTATAACAACTCCTCTGTTAAGTCCAGAGTGAAGATATTCTGACTGTAATAGATAGACATTTATTAGAACTCCTATATTAGGACCACAATGAAGATATTTTAATAGATAGACATAAGAACTCCTCTGTTAAGGTGACAAGACTGTAGCAGACAGACATTTATAAGAATCCCTCTATTAGGACCAGAATGAAGAGACTCTGAGTGTAATACATACAATTATTTTATAAATAAAGTATGGCTTAAATAACATGGTGTTTAAAATTTAAAAACTGCAACATTTTAACCTAAAACAGTCCTGCTCTGACTGCACAGAATCAACCCTGGAATCTATTTTTTTGTTCTGCATGAGGTCAAAAGACAGCCCTTCCCATGCCCTCCATAGAACACCCCTCAAACTGTCAAGACATGATTCACACATCACACAGACTTTACTTGATCTAACTTTAATCTCATGTAATTACTTCAAGATTGCAGCTGATACAACACACATTTCAAAATTGCATGGTTTGGGAATTAACCATTTCGGTACTACAGCCCTAACCAGCTTTGACTACTGAATACTGTATTCCTAATGAATATGCAAGATAATGGACTACCTCACTTCAAGTCAAGATTTGAGCAACAAAAATGCATTTTATGAATAGGAATGTTATATATTTTTCGAAGGTATGATAATCAGCGAATAAAATGAGCCACATCATTTTATATTCCGTCGTCATGGTAACCAACAATCCAAGATGGCCACCAATATTTCAATGTTTTTGTAGTTGCTGAACTCAGTTGTATACTAAGTTCGCCGACATCGTTATTATGTCGATCGTCAACATCCGACAAAGATTCCTTGATAAAACTATAAAATAATCTGTCCAAAACATAGGGTGGTAACTCGCTAATTGAAGTAATGCCGTCCGCCATTGTGGCCACCGCAGAGTTTGATAATCCATCATAAAAAACCGTGAAAATCACCGTAAACTATTATTGAGCGATAATAAACGATGACCACTGCTGAATATATAATTTATTCGCCTTGACAACCGTACACAACAAGTGGCTCCACGTAGTGGATTATTGTGAATAAAAACGATTTGAATAGCAGACATTGCCAATGCCAAAAAAACGGCCTGTCGTACTGAAATGGTTAATATAACGGTGAACTCATGGAAAGTGAACTTGTGAACAGAGACAACCCGAGTTAAATAACGACCGAGGTCCATACCTGAAGATGAGTGTCTTGTCTTTGTCCTTCACAGCGCCATCTATGAGACTCATCATGAGTACCATTTTGCCACTGTTCTCGAGCATTCCTGGTGCGTAGTTCTTCAACAGTTCGTCAGCCTGTAATACACCACCAGTTCTGCATTAACCGTTTCAGACAAATTCTATTTCACACTACAAAACACCAGCCGTCAGAGGTCAGAATCTGTAATGATTTCAGCATTTTTTATGTACTTTTCAAGTTGACTGTCCACTGTTTAGCCAGGTTTACTTCAGATGGCCCCTGTGCACCTGGGTGTGTCCACATTGGTTGTCATGGCAACAACCTTGGGAAGGTCACTGCCCCACAAGTGCTGTGTCCCACAGAATGCAACTCATCACCTAGAAACCCCACCAGGTTTGTACCATTTCAGTCACTCCTCTGATAACTCCTACAATGGTAAACTAGATTTGCCAGAAGTTGGCCTGAATTTGTTACCAACCCATCACACTGTCAGATACTAGGAAGTTAATAAGACAAGTCAGCATAGCAAGGATACTACAAAAACAGCCAAGATACAAAAGTTAATTACCGTTACGACCGTATGTATGAGACACTTGAAATAATAAAACTATCAGCTGTGCCAAAACATAGGGTGCGCAAAAATAAATCTCACATTCACTGTCCCAATACTTATGGGTGCGAACGAGTCCTGACGTCATGTCATCCTTGTTTATTACCCTGCTGTTAACCATTTTTAAGTGTCTCAATGGTTCTATATCACATGTGTCTGATTATATAAGGACAAAATAATTATATTTATTAAGGGGTCCCAAAACATATGACACCCAAAAATTATTATTTTTCTAGATTTTTAGGGTGTCCCAAAACATACGGTGTCCCAAAATATACGGTGTCCCAATACATAGGGTGTCCTAAGACATACAGTCATTATGGTATGAAATATCATCATCGTCATGTAAAACCATCCTTGCAAGCCAGGGGTGTGATTATGTACACGATTATGTACACTACCCCTGGCAGATCTCCTACAAATTGTACAGAAGTTAGCTAAGTCAAATTCATAATTGACTTCGCCGTATCAACCGTGAGAACAGTGCAGATACCCGTCCGACCCGTGCCCCAGTTCCAGGAATCCCAATATCATTACCCATTCAACCATTCTCACGAGCCACTAAGTGGTATTGTGTATTCAAATAATTATGTCTACTGCCCAAACAGTCCACGAAGACCACCCAGAAGATCACTGGAATTTTACGGCAAGCGACATTATTGGCTGACCTTATCTTGAGAGTTTCGGCAAGTGATCTGCCAGGGCCCAGGGCGTACTGTGACTGGTGTAATCAGCAGTGCCCCCTGGATGAACACTAATTACCACAAGACATAAATAAGAAAATGAATTGTAAAACCATAGAGCGATTTGCACAGTGCAGGTAGATAGATAGCAGTTGAAGTAGTGTCTTTTATGAGATTTGGATTTCGACGGTCTATTTTCATAAGTATTTTACACAAAACAACTTTTCTAAAAGTTTCTTTGGACAGATTTGGGGGAATATGTGTTAGAGATTTAGCACATCTTACAGAAGAATTTTTTCTGTTTTTTTGTTAAAACAACATAAAACATTAGTATGCATGATTTGTACTACCACCCGAGAAGTCAAGATGGTGTTCGAGTGGGGACTGTCTACTGTGCTATAAAAGAACGTACCTTTACTTTTACCAGTATAAATAAAAACACACTGCTAGAGTTTCTGGCATATATTCCAGTGAGAAAACTAAAGGACACCTACCCATTCGTAGCTGACACCCTGCTCCTTGCGGTCCATCATGGCATATACTTTGTTGATCTCCTGCTGTGGTTTGGGAGAAGACTGGTTCTTCTGTTCAGCAGTGGCTGGGCCTGTCTTGCCCTTGCTCCCAGCCTTCTTTGCCCCCGTGGCTGCCTCCTGGATCTCCTCCAGGTCAATGTCGCTGTCCTCAACCAAACTGTTCTTCTTCTGCTTCTGGGCCGCCGTGTACAGCACGTCAGGATGGTTCCAGATCTGGGGTGGGAAATGACTTATTACTAGTGTTGTGTACTGCGTACCGGTATACCAGTGAACCAGTTTTTCTATACGGTTTTTCTATTCAGCCAAACCGGTTTTCCATACAGTATGTAAACATCGTCAACTAATAATGCTTGTTCCCAAACAACGTAAGCGTAACCAAATTTGAACCACAAAATCAAAGACAAGCAGCGAACCGTGCATGTCATTGCATCTAGCAGACAACGAATGGGAAGTCCATGCTATGGCACCGTACTCCTGCAACCGTTATTTGTGTTGCGCTCCGACAAAATGACACAATGTTACCACACAAAATGTACTGTTTTAATGTTTTGTACATAAAAACATTACTGTATTTTGTTTTAATTTCATGAAAAATAAATTGTATTTCAAACCATCGATTCTATGGACAATCACAGAATTTCGCGTATATAACGAAAAAAACGTATACCGTACCGTATACCGTACCGTATACCGTACCGTATACCTTACCGTATACCGTACCGTATACCGTACCGTATACCGTACCGTATACCTTACCGTATACCGTACCGTATACCGTACCGTATACCGTACCGTATACCTTACCGTATACCGTACCGTATACCGTACCGTATACCGTACCGTATACCTTACCGTATACCGTACCGTATACCGTACCGTATACCGTACCGTATACCGTACCGTATACCGGGGATAAAATACATGGTGCATACCATATACCATATAGAGCCATACGGTACACAACTCTAGCTATTACATCACAAATGTGACACTGTGCACAGCATGTCAGGGAGGTTCCAGATCTGGCACAGTAAATGGCTGTTATTGGGGTTTGTGAATAAACAATAAATGGTGGATGAGTTGTCTTGCGAGATGCACATGTATTGATTACTGACATTAGTTGCAAGAGTGTAGCTTTAGTAGCAGAAGGTGCAGCTTTAATTGCACAAGTGACATTAATTGTGGGAGATGTAGTTGTAACCCTTTAACTGTGGGAGATGTAGTTGTATCCCTTTAACTGTGGGAAATGTAGTTGTAACCCTTTAATTGTGGGAGATGTAGTTGTAACCCTTTAACTGTGAAACGTATATCTTTAACTCTAGAAGTATAGCGCTAACTGTGAGAAACGTTGCTTCAATTGTGGAAACAAAAGCTTTGTGTTCAATTAAGTTTTGACTGTTCTCGATGCAGCAATGCAATTGTAGGATGTGTAGCTTTAGTTGTGGACAATCTAATTATAATATTATAATATATAATTGTGGGAAATGTAGCTTAAACTGTGAGAAGTGTTGCTTCAATTTTGTGATGTGCAGATTTAAGTGAAGTCAGCAGAACAGCATTACCTTGCAGCAGATGGCGAATGCCTTGAGAGGGTTTGTGCTGACCCAGCCTGCATCGCCCATGTTCACTTGACCCATGAACTCTGTGTAGAGCTGGCGCTGTACTGGCGACATGCGGATGAGGAGGGTGTACTCCTCCTTGGGAGGCAGAGTGGCCATCAACACGTCATGTCCACGCCTGGAGCACACAGCACCACAATCACCACACTACTGACACAGTGGATACACTACTGACACAGTGGTTACACTACTGACACAGTGGATACACTACTGACATAGTGATTAAACTACTGACACAATGACTACACTACTGACACAGTGACTACACTACTGACACAGTGGTTACACTACTGACACAGTGGATACACTACTGACATAGTGATTAAACTACTGACACAATGACTAAACTACTGACACAGTGACTACACTACTGACACAGTGGATACACTACTGCACAGTGGTTACACTACTGACACAGTGGATACACTACTGACATAGTGATTAAACTACTGACACAATGACTAAACTACTGACACAGTGACTACACTACTGACACAGTGGGTACACTACTAACACAGTGGCTACACTACTGACACAGTGGATACACTACTGACACAGTGGCTACACTACTGACATAGTGACTAAACTACTGACAGTTACTACACTATTGACACAGTGACTACACTACTGACATAGTGACTAAACTACTGACACAGTGACTACACTACTGACACAGTGAGTAAACTACTGACAGTTACTACACTATTGACACAGTGACTACACTACTGACATAGTGACTAAACTACTGACACAGTGGCTACACTACTGACACAGTGACTAAACTACTGACAGTTACTACACTACTGACACAGTGGATACACTACTGACACAGTGGATACACTACTGACATAGTGACTAAACTACTGACAGTTACTACACTATTGACACAGTGACTACACTACTGACATAGTGACTAAACTACTGACACAGTGACTACACTACTGACATAGTGACTAAACTACTGACACAGTGACTACACTACTGACACAGTGGCTACACTACTTACATAGTGACTACACTACTGACACAGTGGCTACACTACTGACACAGTGACTACACTACTGACAGTTACTACACTACTGACACAGTGACTAAACTACTGACACAGTGACTACACTACTGACACAGTGACTACACTACTGACATAGTGACTAAACTACTGACACAGTGACTACACTACTGACACAGTGACTAAACTACTGACACAGTGGCTACACTACTGACATAGTGACTACACTACTGACAGTTACTACACTATTGACACAGTGACTACACTACTGACATAGTGACTAAACTACTGAAACAGTGGCTACACTACTGACATAGTGACTACACTACTGGCATAATGGCTACACTACTGACATAGTGACTACACGACTGACATAGTGACTACACTACTGACAGTGACTACACTACTGACATAGTGACTAAACTACTGACATAGTGACTACACTATTGACACAGTAACTACATTACTGACATAGTGACTAAACTACTGACATAGTTACCACTACTGACATAGTGACTACATTATTGACACAGTGACTACACTACTGACATAGTGACTAAACTACTGACATAGTGACTACACTATTGACACAGTGACTACATTACTGACAGTGACTAAACTACTGACATAGTTACCACTACTGACATAGTGACTACACTACTGACACAACAGGCATGTTGCAAACACAGTTACACTGTACCATGTTAGAAACAAAGTGACCATGTTACAAAGTAAGTGATCATGTTAACATTGTGTGGAATCAACAAGGGATAAGACTAGGTCTATTCATGGAATTAAATTTTATCTAATTAAATTGCATACTGAATAGAAAGTATGCATTCGGACACTTAAAATAAATAACTTTTTAGCTGTCTGAAAACATACAAGCACAAAAACATGAATTATTTTTTGTATCTTAAAACACAGTCATTATGTACTGTACGTAAAGAGACATATAAAATAATAGGAAAATACCAGTTGAAAGCGTATCGTTCAACAAATAATCAAATATTTAGATCAAACTAGACCCCTAACGTACCTCTGGACAAAGCCCTCCAGGAGACTGTGCAGGACGTGGGCTCGGAATCGCATTAGTCGTACATCCTCCGCTGTACTGTCCAGACACTGACCGTTCATGATGGGCCGCTCAAACATGTTGCTAAACTCCGTCCTCGAGCCAAGGAAGTTCGGCCGCACAAAGTCGACCATGCACCAGTACTCAAGGAGGTTGTTCTGCAGCGGGTAGCCAGTCAGCACGACGCGACGCCTACAGGAAGAATGTCACCTTTGATCTACCTGATGCAGAAACTATTGCTTGGGAAAATCATTTATATGATAATTATTTCCTAGTGACTGAGTTGCTAATACGGCTACATCTGGGCACTATTTCACTGAGTTGCTAATACGGCTACATCTGGGCACTATTTCACTGAGTTGCTAATACGGCTACATCTGGGCACTATTTCACTGAGTTGCTAATACAGCTACATCTGGGCACTATTTCACTGAGTTGTTAATATGGCTACATCTGGGCACTATTTCACTGAGTTGCTAATACGGCTACATCTGGGCACTATTTCACTAAGTTGCTAATACGGCTACATCTGGGCACTATTTCATTGAGTTGCTAATATGGCTACATCTGGGCACTATTTCACTGAGTTGCTAATACGGCTACATCTGGGCACTATTTCACTAAGTTGCTAATATGGCTACATCTGGGCACTATTTCACTGAGTTGCTAATATGGCTACATCTGGGCACTATTTCACTGAGTTGTTAATATGGCTACATCTGGGCACTATTTCACTGAGTTGCTAATATGGCTACATCTGGGCACTATTTCACTGAGTTGCTAATACGGCTACATCTGGGCACTATTTCACTGAGTTGCTAATATGGCTACATCTGGGCACTATTTCACCAAGACAACGGGCTCATAACGAAACCCATCTGTAAAGAGAGGCACTTGTTGATTAAAGAGCATTTAAAAAATGCAAAATGCTATGTCACAGAATACACTATTTCCGTGACACAGTGGTTTTTTTTCTCAATATACCAGAACACGCTCAGGTACGGAGCAAAACTGATTCTAAAGAGCAAAATTTTTTTAGGTGCACCTGGGTGTGTCCACACTGGTTACCATAACTACAACCTCAGAAAGGTCACTGCACCACAAGACTGACCCACTAAATGCAAGTCATCACATATCAACCAGATCAAGGTTTTGGCTATACAGATATTTCAAGTATTTAAACCAGCGACCCACAATATTAGAAAACCATAACATTCTGTCTACTGATGCGTTACCATAGTTTCGTACCGTGTTCGGATGTTCTTTAATGCCTTTGAGATTCCCGCATGACTGTTCTTGATGCGATGACCTTCATCACAGATCACAAGGTCGGGCCCTGGCCGCATCAAGGCTTCGTGTATACCTGTTTAGGAAAGCAGAGGTAATTATCCCATCAAAAAGAAGGACATTCATCAATGTATTTTTTTTTTCTTTTTCTGATTACCACTGTGTAGTAGAGGGCAGTACACTGGTACACTATACAGTGTTATTATCGATTGAAATTGGTATTCTAAACAGTACGTAACATGACTATAATTTAAGCTTCCAAAACTATGCAAAAGTCACAAAATCTGAACCAAAAGATAAGATGTTTGACAATTCTTTGCACTGATACAATTCACTACATCCCTTCCACGTAAAGTGCGCATGTTGAGAAGAGTAAATCATACAAGCTGACCTCTGTAGTCCAAAGTGTGGTGCTACAAATGCGAATGAGCATTCTCTTGTGCAGCTCCAAGAGCATGAAATCAACTGCCCCTTAGTGTGCGAGTGTTAACCAGTTTAAAGTGGCACTCAAGACCCACCTTTTTACAAATTATTTTAACATCCTACAATCGTAATTAATTATTCATACATTTATTTTAATTTACTTATTATTATTAATATACTGTTACTATTTTAATATCTTGCATACATGTGTTTATTTATATATTATAATTTGTTGTTAAGACAATATAGTTGATTTTATTTATTTTAGCACATTAGCATTTTAAAATGCGTATGGTTTTGTTATTAATTTATTTTTAGTAATAAGCTTTGTACTTTATACCACATCCATATGGCACACCACATGACACACCACATGACAAACCACATGACAAACCACATGACACACCACATGACACACCACATAGCACACCACATGACACACCACATGACACACCACATGGCACACCACATGACACACCACATGACACACCACATGACACACCACATGACACACCACATGGCACACCACATGACACACCACATGACAAACCACATGACACACCACATGGCACACCACATGACACACCACATGACACACCACATGGCACACCACATGACACACCACATGACAAACCACATGACAAACCACATGACACACCACATGACACACCACATAGCACACCACATGACACACCACATGACACACCACATGACACACCACATGACACACCACATGACACACCACATGACACACCACATGACACACCACATGGCACACCACATGACACACCACATGACAAACCACATGACACACCACATGGCACACCACATGACACACCACATGACACACCACATGACACACCACATGACAAACCACATGACACACCACATGGCACACCACATGACACACCACATGACACACCACATGACACACCACATGACACACCACATGACACACCACATGACACACCACATGACACACCACATGACACACCACATGGCACACCACATGGCACACCACATGGCACACAGCACTTAGTCTCATCTTAGACATGCAAACTGTTTGCTCCACCTCTGTTTCAGGTCAAGGACCGTACCAGTGAGAAGTTCCTTGTTCTGGTCCTCCTCAATCAGGTCAATGATGACCGGGTCATTGCCCTTTGGCTTAGACTTGCGTCCCCGTGCCGCTGGGAACTTGCGTGAGGTGAGTAGACGATACATCTCGTAGCCAATGAGGAGCACACCTCCCCCCTTGTACCAGTCGTCTAGGCAACAGAATACGTCAGTCAACTCACACAGACCTATCAACACAGCTTTGTCTAGAGACTCATCCACCTGTTATTTGGAGGGGTTGAGTTCGTTTTTGGAAGGGTGGAAATTTTAACTTGGACGGGTATAAATTTGAGGAGCAAAAAACTTATTCATTACTGACTGTCACTGTCAATGGCGATTCACATCAACGTTACGCTTTAAAAGTGTGTGTAACATGTACACATATGTATATAATTTATCAATATATATGATCATGCATAAAAACCTGCCTACCAACCACGATCATGAACCAATAATTAATGTGGGAATATTTCTACTAACTGTTAACCAGGAGAATGATGAAGTTAAGTGTTCCATGTTACGCTAAAGATCGAATTGTGGTGGAATTTAAAGATTTCGTCAGAAATCTGTTCCCTGAATTTATTTGTTAATGATCATTTTATGGTTTAAAAATTTTACAAAAAGATTAGTAAGACTTTTACCCCACCGTTTTCTAAGTCTGGTGAACATATTTCTATAAATTTAAAAGCTTACATTTAACCTCCTTTTAATCTGCATGGGTCGGTTTTCAGCGGATCAGAACATTCTTAATGCTAAGATGCAGGGCCTCACCCAGGATCACATTTTTGCCAGTCCAAATTTTTTTCTACATGCTACGAAGCGCGGTCTGGCATGCGATCGACATGCTATGTAACTATGATTATATATGTATGTATGTATGTATATACCTGCATGGTAAATCTTGGTAATTATACTTAGTGTGTCCAATCATAAAATATAAAAATAACCTAAGTAGATATTACCATATATGAAGGCAAGGCGTTTCAAAATGTCAATTACGCGGAATTCCATCCGTTTTCCAAGATCGCATTGTAATCAGCAAGTGCTTACTGTATCTTCCTGCTCTGACATTGACCTCACGTAGGATTATTTAGTTTACACAAGTGTTGGCTGCATTTCAACCAACCACCCCTAATGGTTTGGTGCCAATTACACTAGCAAGTCGAGGCCTGGCTTAATCGGTTTCTGGCTTGTGTCGGGCTGCTAGCCAGGCGATCCGGGTGGGCGATTTTCAAAACCAGTCTCCGTAGATTTTGTAACTGGCTTTGCGGCAGTTTCATTGATGTTGTAAAAATGGCATGGACGGGCTGGCCCGCACAAAAAACGACATGGACGGATCCGTCCACAATCAATTTCAAACTGTCCAAAAATGCAATTTTCTAATTTTAACCGTCAAAATGACGGGTGGACGGGTCTCTGGGTGAGGCCCTGCTAAGATGATTGTCTTAGTAAATGATGCATATTTTTAAAATAGGCGAACATCATAGGATATGTTTAAGATATATTTACACAAACACGTGACGCTAAGTAATTACGTAATTTCAAACACTTCATGAAACCGGCCCCTGGTCTCTTAGTTGGCTGAGAACGACATTATTCCACACTGATTGATCACATAAGAAATATCAACAGTCGTACTCACTGACAACTTTTGCCCTGGCAACCATCGTGCGATGGTTATCGTTCAACACGTGCACATCGAACTCGCGTGGCGCCACGCTGCTTGCGTCACACCCTTCGTCGGCCTTGATGGCTTCCGAGGTGGGCGTCCACAGGTTGAACTCAAACATCCAGTTCTGGAGTGTGTTGACGGGGACGATGACCATGACATGACGGGCACCCGTATAGCGAAGGAAGATGTCGATGAATGAAATGAGTTGGATGGTCTTGCCCAGGCCCATGCTGTGTGCCAGCACGCACCCAAAGCCATGGCTCGTCTTGTAGCGTGCCAATGCCTCCACCAAGTTGTCGTACAGGAAGCGAATGCCGCCGATCTGTCACACGAAATGATGCCACCAGATAATTGTGTTGGCCAAACAAAGTCTGGCGATGTATTCAGTCATGTGGTGTTTCAAATATTTACAAATACATGGAAGTTGTCACTGCATGTATGCAGGGCTACCATTACGGATTTTCCGTAATCATTAAAGAAATTCACCTCAGATTAAAACATTACGAAAACTGCCCGCTGTAGTACGGAAATAAAAATATCCGACTGAAGAACATGATACACATTAGAGAATTGCTAAATCTATCAATAATCCTGCTCCAGATGCCCTGAAGAAACTGTCTTCATTCATTTGTTACAATTTATCAACACATGTTTAGTCACTGCAAGTTCTATGAAGTCAGCACAGTGACATCATCCAATGTTACATGCAATGTTACAACTTCAACTGCCAGCAGCCTGCTGATGACTCCAGCAGCCTGCTGATGACTGCCAGCAGCCTGCTGATGACTGCCGTGGCACGTGGACATATTACTAGTACAGCATACGTCTGCAGCCGTCAGTCAACAGCACTTACAGCAGGGAAAATATCAGTGTCATTAATGTGCCTCTACACATTAATAACATTTTCAGGTATAGAATTATATTATGACAAAAATAATTTAAGATTACGTTAGGTAGAACCATTCAATTACGTTAAATAGTTATGGTTTTCTGAAACTTATGAATATAATTACAACATGTCTTAGACGAATATAAAATAAGAATTACAATTGTTGTAATTGCAATAGAAAACTATCATATTTTATTGAGGGCTTTTTATTTAAATACAATAATTTAACATTACTATTGACTGTTAGTAATAATTATGTTTCCTGCTGTGTGTTGTAAATCTGGAAGCTTGTTGGATGATTATTGGCTATTCACTGGTGCAGTCTTTCCCACGGTGGTGCTCTACAGACGTCAACACTTGGGCATGTTTGGTCATTCATGGACTTTGACAATGTCACTTATTGCAAAACAAACATCTCTGAAGTGCAAACTGACAACCTTAAAGGGGCCCTGTATAGATTGTGCTATTTATAGAACAGTCTCGTACAGGCGATATGTTTGACGTCATTAGTTTTCGGGAACACAAGCCAAGCGTGTGCAAAATTTAGTGATTGTGTTGTTGATAAGGATTTATTTATGACATATACTGTTGCAAACTAACAACATTAAATAATAAATCCTTATCAACAACACAATCACTAGATGCATGGCAGGCTAGTCTTGTGTTCCCGAGAACTAACCACAGCCAACATATCGCCTGTACCAGACTGTTCTATAAATAGCCGCAGATGCCAAGCGTCGGCCAACAAAATACTTCTGCCGTAGAATAGCACAATCTATATAGTGCGCCTTTAATTGTAGTGCCGTGATGCAGTGGCTAGAGCTTTGGACTCTCAACCTAGAGAAACGGGTTCGAATCCTGTGCGGCAGTGTCGAACCTTGGGCAAGTTCGTTCACTATACGTTGATCCAGTTCACTCAGCTGTATGAATGAGTACCTGGCTATAGACAGCGGTAGATATCTGTGTACGAACAGTCTTCGCTCATTAATTGCAGCGTGGCTGGATGCTTCCCAGAGAAGTCGAGATGGTGCTCGAGTGAACAGGTCTGCCAGGGAGTAAAGTGTAAAGCGCTTTGAGCCGTCCCGAGGACTGGATACTGCGCTATATAAGAATTTACCTTATCTTTTAATTGGCGACAGAAGTTACAGTGTGGCAACACAATTATGTTGAAACAAAGTATGTTTAGTATGTTTAGTAACTTCCTGGATTCCCAGGCACCATGAATAGGCTGGGCAAGTCACTGTATTTACTTCAAAGAAAGGTTTGATTGGCAACCTTGTGGACTGGGGATCACGGGTGCGGCCGCAGTGGGGGGGAGGGTCATTACAAAAATTGTTTTTGTCAGGTAGGCAGCCCTGTGTATGTAAATCACCAGTGGTTCCACATGTTTTTCAGATCCTAACAATTAAAAGTTTCATTGGGAAATAAATGGCAGTGATTTTTAATGACAGTATCTCACCTGGTGGGGTTTGATGACACTAACTCACCTAGTGGGGTTTACAACACTAACCCACCTGGTAGAGTTTCATGACACTAACTCACCTGGTGGAGTTTCATGGCACTATCTCACCTGGGTGTTTGTCGACACTAAGTCACCTGGTGGTGATTTGTGACATTACCTCCCCTGGTGGTGTTTCAGAATAATAACGTCCTGGTGGTCTTTCACGACACTAACTCTCCTGGTCGAGTTTCATGACATTAACTCATCTGGTGAAGTTTGACAATACTAACTCACCTGGTGGGGTTTGACAATACTAACTCACCTGGTGTGGTTTGACAACATTAACACACCTGGTGTGGTTTGACGACCCTTGCGATCTGAGGCAGTAGGTAGATGTCGGGCTCGTCAGGCGGGTGTCCAATGTTGACTAGGACACGGCCCTGGGCGTCTGGCTGGTTCATCTCATCGTTGATGTGACTGCCGCTGTTGTTGATGTCTTCCTCCCCATCATCCTCCTCCTCATGGTCACTCTGCACCATCACTACGTCATTGTCCTCCTCATCATCATCCTCAGAGCTCGAGATCAACACCACATCGTTGTCTGTCAATGCAATAATTATTTATTTATATTCGAGATCAGCACCATGTCATTGTCTGGCAACGCAAGATTTATTTGTTATGAACATATATTTTATTACTTTATATATTTATTATATCATAATTTTAAGTGCTCAATATCAACACCATGTCATTGCTGTCAATGCAATATTTTTATTAACATGTATTTTATTAAGTTATATATTTATTTATTACATATGTTAATTTAAATATATTATAATTACTTATTTAATTATCTTAATATTTTAGAAACTATGTAATGTATTTTAGTTAATGTAGTCTTTTAAATCTTAATCTAGTATTATATTTACCAGAATATATATATATAAATAATCTTAAACATGTCTTATAATTCATTGCATTGTGTCACCATTATATAATTATTGCGACATTATTCTACTGTAACATCACTGTATTGTGACATAACACATGATCTGTGACATCATCATACAGGTATTGTGACAAGACTGTATTGTCATGTCACTGTACAGTATTGTGACATCATTGTATTATGAGATAATTGTATTGCGATATAATTCTACGGATATTGTGACATCATTATATTGTGACATCTTTGTATTGTGACATCATTATATTGACATCATTTTGTTGTGGTGTCATTTTATTGTGATATTATTGTATTGTGACATCATTATACAGGTCCTGTGACATAATTGTATTGTAACATTATTGTATCATGACATTGTTGTATCTGACTTCACTGTATTGTGAAATCACCGTATCGTGACATCATTGTATTGTGACATCACTGTATTGTCATTGTGGTGTCACTGTATTGTGACATCACTGTACTGTGGCTCAGTATGGTATCGTGACACTGACATCATAATCCCACTGTGACATCGTAATTGTGGTGTTGTAATGTAACGTAACTGAGCACCATTCAAGACAATTGACAACAGACAAGGAGTTTTTAATATAATGTGATTACAATGAAATTATCAATAAGTTCCACTTTAAATAACACACTGCTCCCCACAATGCTTGTCATGAGCTTCCACTGTCGACGACTTTATAACAATCTTAATAAATGTCGACAGGGTTGCGTACGTGGGGGTAATCACACATAAGATCAGTTTCGAAATACACAAATAGACCGCAGACGCAACCGAACGCAGCAGTCGATCACGTGCGCGGTGACGCATCATCTAAATATAGCAACAACGGACTTCCCCGGCGCAGCGCCACACGAAACCAGCAACGGAGATTGTGCTACGATCGGCACATTTTGACGACGTCCTGCGCGCCGACAGCGACAACCATGAACTGTGTCTGTGTGACAATCGTGTGGCTTCTGCTGTTGTCACCACCGCCTGGTAAGTATGCCGAGTCGTAAGGCAAACTCGAACAATTAAATCTGACTTTCAGCAAGCAGCTTCGAAGTAACTTTTGTGAAGTCCACATGTTTGGGACTTTATGGCGCTTGATGCGAAAGGAGGTGCAGCACAAACCAAAGGCGCTGGTCGCCGGACTACTCATGCAATAACGAAAGCGGTGTCGCGCTTCGGGCGTTAAATTTGTCGTAAATTTTATCCGGTTGATGTTTATGTGCATATGTAAGGCATACTATTTGGCACCAGTAGATCACGTAGTGATAAATAATATCCAGTAGTTAAATATGTTTCGTTTGTTGTCGTAAGGGCTGTTTGCCATGCAAAAGTCAAAACTAGCCTTGGGCCTGGCTGATCTCCTACGCGAAGTGCGGAAGTTAACCGAGTCAAACTAGTAATTGATTTCGCCAGTCGCGACTGCATCACCGGTGAGAACAGCGCAAATACCCGCCCCAATTTGAAGACGGATAAACGACTTCTGGGAATCCCAATATATAATGACCCGTTCGCCCATTAGCACGAGCGGCTTAGCGGTATTGTGTATTAGAATAATTGCTTCTACTTCCTAAACATTGCATGTAACATGAGCCACGGTTGGTTGAAATTAGTTTTATTATGACCACCTGACCTGAGTAGATATACAGATCTAGTGAGCGATTTGATAGGCTGAGCTTAAATTCAGAGTTTCGTAATCAGAAGCAGCGACCCCTGGCGCGTGAGGTTGAGTTAGAGTACATCATTATAATTTGGTGTTTCAGATTTGTAACCAAGCATAAGTGCAAGTCACGTGACGTGTACGTGGAGAGGAAACTCTTTTACGATAGAAATTGTTTGTCTGTGGGAAGCAAACATTTTATAATTGATGTATATATAGATATATATATATTATATCTATATAAACATACATAACGCCCGGATAAGTGAAAGTGCGACAGTCGTAGCTGGTGTTAAATACATTCCCCTAGATACGCGCAGAAACGTCACCTGGATATTATTTAACGCCCGGATAGATGTAAGCACGACAACGGTGTGCATTCTACTAGATATGGCAGACTTTTATTGTGTTCATTAGATGTATGGCATTAAGTCTACAAATAATGCATTACTGCTACTTGAATAAGTCGGCATTAAACCTATTAAGTATTCATGAATTGAACTGCAGATAATTGTATATGTTGAAACATCTGACACACAACAAGTTTTGTCAAAGTGAATCCATAATTTCCCTGAATAAAACGTCATTGCGTTGGTGTCATTGCGTGATGCAGGACTATCAGATTGCAATAGAGTCACTCATGGCATCATTAGCTTGTTGCAGCCACTATTTGGCTCCTTTCCTCCAGCAAAGAAGAATAGAATCAGCTTTGATGTCCAAAGTGAGCTCAGAGAAGCCATGAGCATGTAGCCACAGATGGAAGCCATGATCATGTAGCCACAGATGGAAGCCATGAGCATGTAGCCACAGATGGAAGCCATGAGCATGTAGCCACAGATGGAAGCCATGAGCATGTAGCCACAGATGGAAGCCATGAGCATGTAGCCACAGATGGAAGCCATGAGCATGTAGCCACAGATGGAAGCCATGAGCATGTAGCCACAGATGGAAGCCATGAGCATGTAGCCACAGATGGAAGCCATGAGCATGTAGCCACAGATGGAAGCCATGAGCATGTAGCCACAGATGGAAGCCATGAGCATGTAGCCACAGATGGAAGCCATGAGCATGTAGCCACAGATGGAAGCCATGAGCATGTAGCCACAGATGGAAGCAGGCTGTTGTAATGTGTATCTAGCCTCCTAGGTGGTTTGGTGTAGCTGGAGAGACTGCCTAGATAAATATTACAATGGCCTGTAGTTCAAATTGTATTGATAAGAGAAGCCATTGAAGCGGGCTGTTGTAATATTTACCTACATGCCCCTTGGCATAGCTGGAGAGATTGCGTAGGTAAATATTTAAATGGCCCGTTACTACCACTTGGGGTAACTTAAATTGTATTGATAACCCCCCCTCCCGAGCAAATCTGGGTCACCGAGCAAATCTGGGTCACCGCTTGCCTTGCACACGTTCACACCCTCGTGTTTCCTTTTGGACATCAAAGCTTTTTCCGTCTTTACTTGGAGAGCATGATTGATTTCAACATGGCCCAAAAGAAAAAGGAACATCAATTAAATATAGCAAGTTTTGTAGTGTATTATTTCATATTATTGTTAACACTAGGTTTGTATTGTTCACGAGAGTGCCAACTAGCAAACGTCAACGTAACCATCCATAATACTTTGGCTCCACCTGGTGAGTATCCAAGTTATGACTCTCTATAACGGCAACCTGCCTATAACAGTAATTTTGTACAGTCCTGACGAAAAATACATTACTTGAATACTGATTAATATATGCAGTACAACAGTATTCCAGTAGAAGTTTGGTGATGAAATAATGGAATATATATCATACATGTTCAGTGACTCCAGAAGATGCTGTATTGCATTACAAATATATATATAAGCATAATCACCCTTTAGCCACCTTCTAAGATCCTAGACACACCACTGGCTACAGAGCTCAGGGGTGATAATGAAGTGTCATTATCATCAGCGATCCCTTTTTTTGGAGGATGATCTTTGCCCAGCACAGCTTCCCACAGTTGAGAACATATATAAGTTCAATTAAGTTTACAACCAGAATGTGGCGTGGGTGGTTTTTGTAGATTTGCAATAACAGCATATTTATTTGTACTACAACGTGTACAATTCATTTAACACAATGTCTACTGACACTAATCTTCTAAGCCTCATTTTTGGCTACAGTTGCTAGTATATTGTCTTCAAACAATGTTGTGCCATTTCGAGTGATTGATTGCCAGTTAGTACGTGATAGTCACAGACTCCCAAGTTCCAAGTGTTCGGATTGATGTTGCAAGGACAAAAAATGAAGTACTGCTAATTAAGTTTAATGTATCATCTGTTTCAAAGGGAGCATTGGTTAAATTAACAAGTCATCAGGCCCTTAGCCAGAAATTTTTTTGGCCAATCTTGATTGAATCAAAAGTACACCACTTGCTTGGCAGATCCATTCGGTTTATTTCACTACAGGTTGTGCCAATGATAGCAATTAATGTGAGCCCCTAGACTTGGAACTATTAAATAATCTAATGGCCAACTGGTCCCCTCTAAATTCCACCCATCTTATCAATTATAATAACCCGTCCTGGCCAGTCATCTGCCAGTCTTGAAGACAGACAAACGGGTGTCTGGCTAAGCCTCTGCAAGTTAATAATGTGTACGGATTCTGTTAGTATCTTGACTTGTAGTTTTACCCATGCTGTTGACATGTTGTAGCCACATGCCGTCTGTGGTACATCAGTCAGACTGGACATGATGGTCACCACTGCGGTGGACAGACCACCCCCTGTCAGACCATCAACTATGCCATCACCCACTCCACCTGGTACGACATCATCTCCATCGACACCACCAGGGGGCCCTACACCAACGAGGGTCGCAACAACCACACTCACATCACCCACACACTGACCTTGACCCCGACGGGTGGCAAAGGTAGTGCGATCATCGACTGCCAGTCACCAAACAACTCTAGTCTTTTCTACATCCACCAGGAGGCAACATCGGTCGACGCTAAGATCCCTATGCTGACGCTGACTGGCATCGTCATTCGGAACTGTCGCCAGTCTACATCACTAGATGACAGCACCATCATGGTCGAGAATGCGTACGTGAAGATAGTGAACTGTGAGTTTGTATCCAACGGAGTGTTGTTGTACCACCCGTGGACAGCGAACTCAACGTGTCGGAGCATGCAACTGTACATAGCGAACTCGACGTTCACCTCCAACCAGCTGTCCCATCCTATCCGCCCCGGCATCAGTCTCTGCAGCTGTACCACGGTCCAGATAACCACAGAGAATGTCACCTTCCATGCGACACCCATACAGGTAGATGGCGGTGTGAACCTCTCGATCAACTTCCGGTTGGTGACTCTCGACGGAGCTAACACGAAGACTGTCGCTCTCTACTTGACGCTGGCGAACAACAACAATGCAATTGTCCTGTCAAACAGCATTGTACATGGCCACATTCATGGCAAGAACAGCGCCATTGTCATTGCTGCCAACCAAGAAGCAGCACAGATTCCGACCATTCACATGAACCATGTGACGTTCACAAACAACCATGAAGCAAAGACAATGGGCAGTGCGCTCTCAGTGTTTGCACGATTCAGACGCGATAAACCAATTCCCATCGGTCTGAAACTCAGCTTCTGCCAGTTTATTAACAACACCGCTCTTCAAGATGCCGGCGCCATCTACCTGAAGAACGTATGCGACATCCACGTCAGCGGGTGTCTGTTCACGAACAATACCGGCATCTCTGGTGGCGCCATTTACATAAAGTCAGGCTCGAACATCATGTTCACAAACACCATCTTCCGCAGCAACCATGCAGTGCATCCGACAGTTGCCAACTACATGACACTGGGAGGTGCAGTGTACTCCAGTGGTGCCAAGTTGTCGATCGCCAACTGTAGTTTCATAGAGAACTCAGCCCGGTTCTCTGCCCAGGCGCTCTACATAGTCGGTGCCCCTTACCTTGTGATACAACAGTCATACTTCAAAGACAACAGCGACTACCACGCGTCACCCCAGAACACGATCGTGTTCATCGACTCTCAGAGCGACTCCAGCTATCGTATGGACCCAGACATGCAACTCACAAACAACATGTTCAACGTGACCCAGAGCACACAGTGTACCAGTGTGATGAATGTGAAGGCCCGCGTCAGCGAGAAGGGGAGCAACATCTGGTGTCCCCATGGGCACCACGTCGAGATGCAGAACATCAACGCCCCATTCCAGTCGAAGTACACCTACGCGCACATCCTCTACTGGTGCCGGGCGTGTCCACCAGACACGTACAGTCTTCACCGGGGGCACCTGTCGAACACGGCTGGTAACAGGACGCACAATGTTGATGTCTGTGTGGCGTGTCCGCAAAAGGGATATTGCGAGAACGGTCGCATCATGGCGCGGGCCAACCACTGGGGGTACGTGGACAAGGACTACCAGCTGCAGTTCAGCATGTGTCCTCAGGGCATGTGCTGTGGGAAGGAACACTGTGACACATTTCGTGCATGCGCCATTCACAGACATGGGATGCTATGTGCCAGATGCATGTGCCATCATGTCGTCGCGTTACACAGTCATGCATGCGTGCCAGAGAGCAGCTGCAACAGATTCACTGACGCTCTTCTGGTAGTCTTTTGCTTTAGCATCATGTACTTTCTTGTTTTTCTTGCGCTGCAACTGGCTGGACCTGCCATCAGCTTGGGGCTAACAGGCTGGCTGTGTTCAAAATCATGTTTCAACTGCAGGAAATGTCACCAGGCTGACGACAATGTCGCCATCGCAGACCCAGATGACAGCGTCCTTGAAGGTGTCGCAAGTGAAGATGTATGTGCAAATACAGAGAGGACGGAAGCAGCGGAGATGGCCGCGGTAAAGCTGCACATCATCAACACTGAATCAGCACTGAAGATAATCTTTCAGTTCTACCAGATCATGCCAATCGTTTACCAGTTGAACGAGACCAGCGATGACCGTCACAGCATCACCCAAACGCTGACGGACATCTTCCATCTGCGTCCGTTCTTCAACGTCCTCGGCACATTCTGTCTCCCTCCCCAACTCGGCAGCTCTGGAGTGCTGCTGGTCTACCTGCTGTCTGCTGCCCTGCCGATGTTGGTCGTCTGTCTCGTGTACGTAGTCGGCTACGTATCACTGCGTGTCCTTCACTCTCTGCGTCGCACATCAACACTGACAAATGACAGCTACCTACACCAAATGCTCAAGTTGAACTGTATCGGGCTGTTTATGTACACACTTCTCTTCAGCTACATTCCTCTACTTAGAGCTGTGTTTGGTTTACTGCATTGCGTTAACGTCGCCGACCAACACGTCCTGTTTGCAGATGCCGGTGTTTCCTGCATGCAGCCGTGGCAGGTGGTACTGGCGGTGTTCGTTGCCAGTGCGCTTGCCCTGCTGTGGCTGATGTTTGCTGTTGGCCTGCCCTTGCTGCGGGTAGAGGAGATCCCAGCATGGCAGTTTGTCATAGCAACCATTATGCCTCTCCCCATGCTGGTGCTGTGGATGTGGAAGCGATGCCTCACGCCACGCGTCGGTCAAACCTACACCACAGACCAGATCACATCGGCACACGTATGGCGCATCATCGACATCGTAGAAACACCCTTTGTATCCGGCACAAAAAACAACACGTGGTGGCAGACCGTGTTGCTCTTTCACGCTCTCGGCATCGTTGCCTTGTCGGAGTTCCTCTTGCATGCACCCGTCGTGCGTGCGCTTGTTCTCATCATCGTCTGTGCCGTCACTCTGGCTGCGCACGCCACATGGCGACCATTTGTCAGCGCAGCCGCAAATCGTGCAGAGACTGTCGTGTTGTGTATGCTGGTAGTCTTCAGCGTGTTCAACATGCACAGAGCAGTTCTCTATTCGATGGGTCTGTTGCCCACCGGTTCCAATGAGACCCTCCTCAACATCTATGACTCATCCTATCTGGTCGTGTCGCTATGGCTACCACTCTTGGTCATCATCGGCCTACTGCTAGTGGCCATACAGGGGCTGGTCAAACTGACCATGCGTGTGGCTCGAGGGTGTCGCAGTCAGTGATGCAGGTGGACAGTGTGAGGATGTTTGTTTTGTGACAGTGATTTAATCGTGTCTTTGTTTACTGTGTACTGCTTTACGCTATATTCCAGACATGTGAAGCTGCGACAGAATCATGCTGTTTTTGCTGATATTCCTTTCCCCATGAAGTGGGTGAATGGAATCATGAACATTGTATTAGCTTTTCTTCACTGTTTTGTCATGAAATGGCATAATTGTTTTTTTGTCATGAAAATATAATTTCTTTCTGTATTTTGTTAAGCAAATGTTATTGTAGGTGCCATAACTGTAAGCAGGCTAATTAGTGTCATTTAATATTGCGTTTACCATTGTGCCATGTTTTGATTACCAGACTGTTCTGTACTTATTACTTGTTTCTACTAGTTGTAGCAAATATAATCATGCCGATCTGTGTATTAGATTAATTGTAATATAATCATGCCAATCTATGTAATAGATTAATTGTAATATAATCAGGCCAATCTGTGTAATAGATTAATTGTAATGAAATTACAATACTGTGTTGTCGATGTCGAGATTGTTACATGAGCACACTGGCTACTACACAACCTTACACACTGTTGCTACAACCAGCACAAGTAGTACTTTATTAGACTATTATTTATAAGTAATATTTGTATGTTATACATACATCTATTTGTGCTTAACAATTAAATATTTGCAATCATCTCCCTGTGTCCTGTGTGTTACCAGGCAGCAGCCTTATCAAAAACATGATTGTACTGTATATTTTATTGATATTCACTAAGGATAAAACCAAAAGTGCACCCTTCAGCTGTCGTACAGTGGTATGTAGATGGACTGTGTGAAGATGTTTGTTTTGCGACAGTGATTTCAAATGCATCTTCATTTATTGTGTTTTGCTTTACATACAGTATATTCCAGACACTTGAAACTGTGACAGCATTGTGTTGTTTTTGCTGATATTCCTATTGTTTCTGCGTATAGTTATATACCTGTTCCTATGAAGTGGGTGAATTTAATCATATTATATTAGTTTTTCTTCATTGCTTTGTCATGAAATGGCATAATTGTTTTTTGTCATGAAAATATAATTATTTTATTAAATTATTCTATTTGTATTGTGGACCCAAATGTTACTGTGTATGCCTTAGTATAACCAGGCTAATGTGTGTAATTTAATTGCAATTAGTATCATAATTGTTCCATGTTTTGGTTATAAGACTATTGTATACCGATGCAGCAAATGTTTCTAGCAAGAAAAAAAATTACTTGTTTTCTACTATTATAGCAATATAATTGTGCCAATCTGTGTAATAGATTAATTTTAATGTAACAATTGTTTGTCAATGTAGGGACTGTTCAATGTAGAGACTGTTCAATGTAGAGTCAGACTGTTCATTGGGAATATTGACTCGTACACAAGTTTACAGATTATTTCTACAATCAGCACTAGTATTTCTTTATTAGCGTATTAAAGCCAGCTTTTGATAATTTGTATGCTATACATTGTATCTATATATGCTTACAAATAAAGATTTGAAACCATCTCCTAGTGTCCTGTGGGTTACCATTCACTGTCAAAAAGGTCTGGCATTAAGGGTAGTAACTAGTCTGAACAAAACTATTATTGATAAAAATGAGTACCATCCCCCCCCCCCTAAACCGTGGTACTGTTACACATTTTCTTCTTCCCCTTGAAGTGTGGGGTCACATCGCTTAATCTGTTCCGCCAGCACCACGTAGACGAGTTGTCTCCATCTAGTGAGACAACGTGAGACAACTCACTAGGTTTGGCTCTTCTCCAAGGGGTCTCTTAAGGTCAGACACCCCAGGTGAAATGGTGTTTTTTTTTTTTAAATACTGAAAATGGTTTTCTGCCAGATTATTATACCTATGTAAGCATACTATCAATAAAGTTCACTTCTATGACAATTACGTACCTCTAAGTGAGTTTTAGTCATGGATCAAGCATGTCGATATCATGTAATGAAATCCATTATGCAATCTTTGACAGCCATTTTCTCAAAAACGTTTTTCTTCAAATTTCTGCATTTGAAAACGGGATATCTCTTGGAATAATTATGCTATATAAATAATGTTTTCAGTGTTGCATTCGGCATATTCTATTGTGTGCAATGATCAGACACTTTTTTTAAATCATGAACAGTTTGAAAGATATTTGTTGCCAAAAAACACTTTTTGTACTTTACCAAAAATTATTTTTTTAATAAAAACATTTCAAAAAATGCTCTGATCATTTCACAATAGAATCTATAGAGAACATGGATTTGTAAGTATTACAACTATGTATGGATTCAATAAAAAATGGCAGTGTTTCCAAATTTGCCAATATTTGCTTAAAATGACGGCTATTTTATTTGTTACCATGGAAACGGGTCCTGCCCATCACACCCACTCACACTCAACTACCATAATTTCAGTTGTTTTAGGTGCGTGGATTTATGACAACCCTATCATGTGACTTATACTGGGATAACACAAATGGACATGCCAGACCTGCCTACCCCAAAAACATCCTGTCAGTAATCCGTCTTCCCATTTACACTGATTTACAGGAATATAGGCCTGCTGTCAGTAACTGTTCAGAACCGTGTCAGATATTGTCAGGAAAAGAACACCACTGTCAGTAATACTTTAATACTGTGACTGTGATGATAGAACGTTGTACCCAAAACATAATTGTCTCTAATAAACTGTGAAGTGTTTTGAAGCGTCCAGTTAACAAGGTAAGGTAGATGTTCACAACCAGCATTGATGGAAATAAAACGTGAAGAAGCATAACACTAATGTAATGCGTCTATATACTCAGGGCCTCACCCAGGATCTAATTTTTGCCAGTCCAAATTTGTTCCCACATACTACAAAGCGCAGTCGGGCATGCGATCGGACGCACGATCGAATGTATTGAATGAGAGTTCCTAATTTGTATGTATATTTTTTTTCAAAGCATGTGATTCACATTTTAATGCCACTTACAATATAGCACATATAAGTTGTTTCATTAGAACACATTTAATTGCCACAATTTTCAAAATTACTAACAAAACTATAACAAATTAGCAAACATATTTAATGTGGAATGCCAATTTTTATATATAATTAAAATGTGTGTATACAAATTGTTTACAAGGTCTGATATATAATAATATTATAAATACTACAGTTCGATTTTGTTTAATTTCTAAAACAAAATACTAGATTGACAAAATTGTTTTTAATAAGTCGCCATGCAATGGCCATAATCAGTTACAGTTATTAATTAAAACATTGTGTATTCATGTTGTTGTGAATGTTTCAATTGTTAAACTATAAATCAGTCAAGACATTAATTAATTTAATTAGCAAGCGACGCATAGCTCCATGCCTTGGACCACTCAACACGCGACCACACAACACGCGACGAACGGGACTCGCCACGGCAATGCCCTAAACATAGCGCAGACGTAACTAAATTTAGCACAGTCGCCATACGTTCAGCCTGCATGGTCCACTGCAGACTGATTATCGCAATCCTGTTAAAAAATGTTTCCGCACTTGTAAATCATGTTTAATTATCACGTACACAACATACATAATTTGAATAGTGGAAAACTGACAGATGGCATTGGTGATGCACGAAGTTGTATATCGGGCAATAACATAGGTAAACCGACATGTTTACACTTCAACTGATCGTAACTTTTGTTTCTCTGACGGCATCAATTTCATGTTACATCAACAGTCAGGGCTGCCTACCTGACAAAAACAATTTCCATAATGACCCCCCGTCGCACGCCGCCCCGCTCCTTGGTCCACAAGGTTTCCAATCAAACCTTTCTCTGAAGTAGATACAGTGACAAGTCCAGCCTGTTGATGGTGCCTGGGAATCCAGGAAGTTGCTCATTTAATCATCAAAAGTAGATATACGTTGTTTCAACATAATTATTGTGTGCTATACTGTAACTCCTGTTGGCAGTTAAGGTCTTCCATTAGCACTTCTAAGGATGCTTGTTTAGCAACATCCAATAAGTTACATTATGTTAATTACAGCTGTCAAAGTGCCTGCATGGCCAGATATGTCCAAGTGTTTTTCGTCTGTAGAGCATCACCGTGAGAAAGACAGCGCCAGTGAATAGCCAATAATCATCCAACGAGCTTCTAAATTTACAACACACACCAGGAATATTATAATTATTACTAACAATCAATGACAAAGTTAAATTGTTGTATTCAAATAAAACCTTTCAATAAAAAATTGATATTTTTATATTGCAATTATAATACTCATTTTATGTTATTCTAAGACATTTTAAAATTATATCCATAACTTTCAGAAAACCATAACTATTTAATGTAATTTAATGGTTCTACCTAACGTCATCTTCATTTATTTTTTCACTATATAATTCTACACCTGTATATTTTATTAATGTCTAGACGCGCATTAACGACACTGTTAATAATATGCTCATATGCCAGTGCCACATACCACATACCACATACCACTTGCCACAGCAGTCATCAGCAGGCTGGTGGCAGTCAAAGTTGTAACATTGTACACATGCACAGCAACTGTACTGACTTTGTAGAACTTGTAGTGGATTAAATATGTGTTGATAGATTGTAACAAGTGAATAAGACAGTTTCTTCAGGGCATCCTGAGCAGCAGTATTTATAGATTTAGCAATTCTTTAATGAGTATCATTTTTTGTAATCGGATATTTGTATTCCCGTAATACAGCGGCAGTTTCCGTAACGCCGTAATCTGAGGTGAATTTCCGTAATGAATACGGAGAATCCGTAATGGTAGGCAGCTCTGCAACAGTGAACACCAAGACATCTCCTCGTTGGTTGATTAAAAACCATACGATCCCAATAGGATTAAAATTGTGGGTTTTCGATTTGCCGCGACCTGTGTTTTTGTGAAAACCATACCTTGGCGACGCGCCGTCGGCATGAAATTCTTAGCGCGCATTTTCGCTAAATCACGGACGACAAGTTCGTCAAATAAAGGAATACTTCTAAAATCTTTATATCATTGTAAATACTGTTATGTTGCCGTTCCAATGATATTAAATATGTATCATTTAATGCGGACTGAACGATGTAAGGACTGCGTGACCAGTGGTTTGTCATAGTTTTGCACCAGATCTGGCCAGATCCAACAGCCACTGTTACTGTTAGTAGTCGCCGGTGCCTTTGATGCGGTTACAATTACGTCTAGGAAATCGTTTGGGGACGGAAAGAGCGGGTTCTTCCCAGGCACTGATAATTACAGCTACACACTCAATTGGTGCCTGCGTAACATCAACCAATCAGTTCACTAAACTATCCAACTGAGCCTCGTCGTAATCGACGAGTGCTTATTGGAACTCCCCGCCCTGATTATTTGATCTACGCAAGTGTTGCCTGCTTTTCAAACAACCACGGCTAGCGGTTAGGTGACAATTACCCTAGCAAGTCGAGGCCTTAATTGGTTTCTGGCGTGTGTCGGGCAGATGGCCAGGCAGGCCGGGTGGTCTATTTTCAAAACCAATCTCAGTAGATTTTGTAACTGGCTTCGCGGCAGTTTCAATGACGTCGTAAAAATGGCATGGGCGGGCTGTCTAGCGCAAAAATACGGCATGGACCCATCCACAATAAATTTCACCCCGTCCAAAATCGCGAGTTTGGAATTTTACCCGTCCAAATGACAGGTGGTCAGTCTGGGTGAGGCCCTGTATACACTATTGGCATAGCTAATTTTCAATGACTAGAATTTTACGGTGAAAGAACTTCAATAATTTTGTGTTTAATACTAACCATTGTAATTCTCATTTTATGTAACTTTGACTCAAGCAAAATTCCACATTACAGCCAGATTATGTAATAAACGGCAAATAACAAATACCACTCAGAAATTGACATTGTAAACTTCACTGTAGAGAGAAACACACGATCATCAGAGTGCACAATGCATGGTAGTCTCCAAATTCTAAGTTCAGAATCACCAGGTGCAAGTTGAATGCATGTTGAACTTTACACTTCACACTGTTGCGACTAGGGCACTTGTGTAGTTCCTTCATTCAACATCATCCCAGGCATATTTATATTACGAGAATATTGTGTCTTTGCGCACTTTTGAAGCCCAAATAGCGACCCAGTTTGCGCTAATCTGCACCGCTGCAGTCGTGTGTTACCGCATCGTGCTCGTAAAAAGGGCGATATAGAGGCATATGTTGGTGCTAACCGGGGCGCTATTTATGCCTCAAAAGTGCTCTAAGACTCAGTATTCTTAAAAGTAAATATGCCTGGGATAATGTTGAATAACAGAAATAATGCACCGAGGCTGAGGTATCAAAGTTAGACAAAACTCAAGTTATAATGGCGAAATCGAGGTAGGTCCAGATTCTACACAAGTGCGCAACTAGTTGTGTCCACTGTCCATACAAGACATGTCTGGTTAGAGTGCTGTCAGTATGCTGCTGCTATAAACTTGCAGCACACGTTTCCTCTTGGCTGGTCGTGTTGTACCATTTCAATCTCCGCCATAATTTCGTGCAGCTTGACTTCTTTTTGTTTGAGCGCGGAAATGTGAATTTAACGTAACGCTGTTTCCTATTGGTTAGATTACGACCAGAAGCAGCGAATGAAAAACCATGTCAAAACAAGCTGCGTATATATGCTGCCACCTGTTGAATATAGCGGAAGCTAAATTTGAGGAGCACCGAAGTGATTGACGATCATTGTGATAAAGAAAGATTCTGTAATATTTCCAACCCTCGCCGTAATACCATAATTTGAAGTGTATTTCCGGAATGATTCCAGACAATCCGGAATGGTAGGCAGGACTGACACGCCCACCCTAATGTGGTAGAAGATTCCGCCATGTCACTATGAATAACCTCGACATACATATTTCAGCAGCCTCAACACAGAATTTCACTTATTTTACTCTTTTGGCTTATACAAAAGTTTATCAAATCCAATATTTGTGCATTCTTGTATCGTGGTCTCATCCACATCACATCTTCCTTTATACAGTCTGCTCGAAATGTCTCTTTTTCAGGCACCACTGATCCTTGAAGCCTGAGCGGAATAAGAAGACTCACTTAGCACGTGGTTTAGAAATACGTGGTTGGCTGATGAGATATCACAAGAACAAAACCTTCCTCATACCCGGTGGTAAAGGATGTCAAGTCTAAAGGGTTTGTCACTGAGAGGTAGCAGTGGGTTGTCATCTCACATGCTGGGGCAGTGTCTGTCTTGTCATTACTTCTTCAATTTTTCTGCATGCTGGCTGGTCAACTTCTATTCTCTTCACTAAACAATTATTCAACTTCTGTAACCCTCTGCCAGCCTATTCAGCCCTCCGTGGGACTTTTCAATGTCAGCCCATCTATTGCCCCTTCATCGTTCTCTTGGTACTCGTCTTTTCCCTCAATTCTGTAGTGGCGCTGGCATTCATACTGGTCCTCGATTTATTTATTTCTTCCATCGTTGGTCATATTCTTATTACCATCTCCACACAAGGACAAGTGTTCCCGTGGATCATTCTCTCAAACTTGTCTCATTTTCTTCCTCTTCCAATATATTTCTCTAAAAACTTTACGTCCGACGTCCTGAAAGCAATCGCTGAAGATCATAGCCACCAAAACCATCATATGGCACGGATATTATGAGAAACGAAGTTGTCATTACCTGCATGTGGCGCCACCTGCTGAGTCATGGTCGCCTCCAGTTTCTCCCTGATGTCACGTATCGGGAAGCTGGGCATGGGATCATCGTCAAGTTCACCTGCGGGAAACACATTTCAGTCATTCTTTTCTTTATTATTATTATACATTTTCAACATGGAGCGTGTCTGGTTTAGCAGGCGACTGGCCCCATACTGAAAATACTTAATACGCATCTACAAGGACCATGCCAGAAGTACACGTTCCTTCTAAGGTGATTTGTTTGTCATTTCAGTTAACATTTTTCAACTAGAAATACTGTACTATACATAGTATGAATATAAAACGTAATAACTTGTATAATTATTTGCAGGAAAACCCTATAAAAACACACTTTTGGCACGGCAGCTACTAGATGGTCAAATGTCAAAATGGCAGGTTAACTTTATTACTGTGTTTGCACGCGCAGTATGCAAAGGACAACTTTCAGGACGGGAGTACTCTCTGCCCAATACACTGGGTTAAAAACTTGCTCAAAGGTGATAAACAAAATAACACTAAGTTATTAATTAAAATAAACGGAACATAAAAAAGTCCTCAACAGACAACTACACCTCTTTTTTAGCGGCATCTGACAGCATGATAAAGATCTCCACTGTCAACTCTGACGGTTGAATCCATCGTTGTAATTTAGGTTCTACCAATGTCACATTAGATTCAAAGTTCAGTGTTGACAAAAGATTAAAAACTTAGACCACACAAGCTCCAACACCGGACGCCATGTTTGTGTGGAGTTACACCACATGGTAGATGAAAACAAAAGTATCGCCACCTAGCATGCAACAGTGAAGTCATATTGGGAACCAATGAAAATGGGTATACACCCTTGTATGCTTGTTAGAATGCAAAATTTGACATATTTTTGCATCTTAAGTATTTTTAAAGCAAACTGTATATTTGCTAGAATGAATGCAGTAAGCAGACACAGACTGTAACCAACTCTCACCATCAAGCAGTGACTGCAGCTCTGAGAGTCGTGGCTGCATCTGTTCTCTCTGTTGTTGGAACTTCTCTCGTAGCTCCAGGATGCGACGTTTACGGTCCAACTCCTCCATCTGGGCGGCGAGAGTTCCTGCGTCTAACGCATTCTCACTGATCAGTTTCCTGAAATCACAATCAACTCCTGAAGCTAACTGACCATTAATTTGTTTTTGTGGGGAAAATGTTCAATAATAAAAATACCAATACATTTTCTGTACCCTATCCTCTCAATCACTGGGGATTTTGTTCACAGAATTTTCCACTGATAGATAACTCCCTTAACTTCCAACCGTATATTTTAATAACTACCCTGGCTTATAAACAGTGGTGGATACAACTTAAAAAGTACTGGGGGTAGTATTTATGCAGTAATTGCAGCATTGCTGAATTCTTCCTAGAGAAGTCAAGACGGTATTCATTGGGGATAAAATGTTGCGTAATGTGCTTTGAACAGTCCTACAAACTGGACTGCCACAATATAGAATTTATCTTTAGCTACATACTTCCTACAAATACACTGAATAGGTCATGGCAAAATTCTCACATTCTTTTCAGTTTCACTTTCAATTTAAAATTACTACTTCTTTGATGAGACGGTGCCTAGCCTGACACACTGTAAACATACAGCAGGACGCTGTCGTAGTTACTATGACTGAGCTCACCTAATGTTACGCCTTTCAAATGCTGCTTTCTTCACTTTTATGCGCTTTTTCTTCTTTTCTTTTTGTCCCTTTGTTGTTGTCCGCTTTCTCTTCTTGCCGACTGAAACCTTGCTTTTGTCCTTCGATGATCCCTCAGTCTTCGGCTCTGCTACACAAATCATTATCACTTACATTATGTTTGTTGTATTAGATGCAGAAATCTCTCCAAAGAAATACACTGTCACAGTTTGTAGTGATACCCGTCCATGGAGAAATATAGTCTAATAGCTAGACCCTGTATGCATATATGTATGCTTGAATGTACATATTAATTCATGATATGATGTTGCACATTTTTACTAGGGTATTGCACATTGTTCGTACATTTAAACATAATTTACTGATATTCATTAGAAACATAAATTTGTTCCACAACTCTGTTGCTATCTGGTATGTGCCAAGTCAGTGTCTGTGCCAATATCTGGTATGTGCCAAGTCAGTGTCTGTGCCAATATCTGGCATGTGCATCAATTATAGTTAGTGTGAATGAATGGTGTGCTTGGTTAGTACGGTACAGTGCATAAGGTCTACTGTGATTACAGTAGTAATGCTGTTGTTTTATATATCTATAACAATACTGCTAATGATGTATATGCCGAAATGTGGGCTCTGTCATCCAGAGGTACAGGAGACTAGTATGGGCTCAGTCACAGGCCTGGCCTTGGGATGTAGAGCCCACATTTCTCTCTCTTTAACTTAATCTCTTTAATAAACGTCATTCATTTGACCTTATTTCATCACTATTCATGACTTGTGTTGGTGCTTGCGTAAAGTCAGTGTCTATGCCAATATCTGCTCAATTGCATCCTAAAATATTCAAAAGTTGGATCAATGAATGTGTCCTGCTTTTAACCCAATGACGTTTGAATGGTATAGTTTCTATTGAAGGTATGACAAAGTAGTGCATGATGTATTCCTACACTGGATTAGGCATATGTTGTGATGTATTCCCACACTGGATTAGGCATATGTTGTGATGTATTCCCACACTGGATTAGGCATATGTTTTGATGTATTCCCACATTGGATTAGGCATATGTTGTGATGTATTCCCACATTGGAGTGCCAATATCTGGCATGTGCATCAAGTCAGTGTCTGTGCCAATATCTGGCATGTGCATCAAGTCAGTGTCTGTGCCAATATCTGGTATGTGCATCAAGTCAGTGTCTGTGCCAATATCTGGTATGTGCATCAAGTCAGTGTCTGTGCCAATATCTGGCATGTGCATCAAGTCAGTGTCTGTGCCAATATCTGGTATGTGCATCAAGTCAGTGTCTGTGCCAATATCTGGTATGTGCATCAAGTCAGTGTCTGTGCCAATATCTGGTATGTGCATCAAGTCAGTGCATATGCCAATATCTGGTATGTGCATCAAGTCAGTGCATATGCCAATATCTGGTATGTGCATCAAGTCAGTACCTATGCCAATATCTGGTATGTGCATCAAGTCAGTGCATATGCCAATATCTGGTATGTGCATCAAGTCAGTACCTATGCCAATATCTGGTATGTGCATCAAGTCAGTACCTATGCCAATATCTGGTATGTGCATCAAGTCAGTACCTATGCCAATATCTGGTATGTGCATCAAGTCAGTGTCTGTGCCAATATCTGGTATGTGCATCAAGTCAGTGTCTGTGCCAATATCTGGTATGTGCATCAAGTCAGTGCATATGCCAATATCTGGTATGTGCATCAAGTCAGTGCCTATGCCAATATCTGGTATGTGCATCAAGTCAGTGTCTATGCCAATATCTGGTATGTGCATCAAGTCAGTGCATATGCCAATATCTGGTATGTGCATCAAGTCAGTGCCTATGCCAATATCTGGTATGTGCATCAAGTCAGTGTCTATGCCAATATCTGGTATGTGCATCAAGTCAGTGCATATGCCAATATCTGGTATGTGCATCAAGTCAGTGCATATGCCAATATCTGGTATGTGCATCAAGTCAGTGCCTATGCCAATATCTGGTATGTGCATCAAGTCAGTGTCTATGCCAATATCTGGTATGTGCATCAAGTCAGTGCATATGCTAATATCTGGTATGTGCATCAAGTCAGTGCCTATGCCAATATCTGGTATGTGCATCAAGTCAGTGTCTATGCCAATATCTGCTCAATTGCATCCCAAAATATTCAAAAGTTGGATCAATGAATGTGTCCTGCTTTTAACCCACTGATGTTTGAATGGTATAGTTTCTATTGAAGGTACGACAAAGTAGTGCATGATGTATTCCTACACTGGATTAGGCATATGTTGTGATGTATTCCCACACTGGATTAGGCATATGTTGTGATGTATTCCCACATTGGATTAGGCATATGTTGTGATGTATTCCCACATTGGATTAGGCATATGTTGTGATGTATTCCCACATTGGATTAGGCATATGTTGTGATGTATTCCCACATTGGATTAGGCATATGTTGTGATGTATTTCCACATTGGATTAGGCATATGTTGTGATGTATTCCCACATTGGATTAGGCATATGTTGTGATGTATTCCCACAGTGGATTAGGTATATGTTGTTGTGGATATGCCATATCATTCTGTTATTAATCAATCAACTGACAACTGTAGCCTATCAACACGACCTGTTTCGGGTAGCCTCTGTTAGATTGACATTCCCACCATATTCTACCTAAACTTCTACACGAAACTGTTCAGAAAACAGTAAAACACAAAAAGTATGTAAAGATGTCTTAGGTGCTACAGACTGTTAAGCACGTGAGACAGATCATTTACAGAATCCTATAAGAGTAACTGCTGCCTACCTTTGGCTTTGGGTGAACTGTCTTGTTTGTTAGACTTCTTTTCTGTTTGCTCTGTTTCTGTCTGTTCCTTCCCCTGTGCCTCCTCGCTTCCCTCTGCCTCCTCCTTCCTCCCTGTTGCCTCCTTTCCCTCTCCCTCCTCTTTCTCACCATCCTTATCTTCCTCCTCCTCCTCTTCTTCATCATCTTCTTCTTCATCATCGCTGTCATCATCTTCTTCATTATCGTCTTCACTATCCAGTTCAATTTCCTCTTCATCTGACGGCAGCCGTTCGTCTCCGAGGAAGTTATCATCATCATCATCACCTTCCTCCTCATCATCATCACTGTCTCCCGATGACAATAAAGTTGCTTTGTTGTCGTTGTCATCATTGTTATCCCCTAAAGCCATCACATCCTCACTAGATGTTGCCACCCTGCAGCCATCTTTGTCTATCACCGACGAATCCAGACTTTGTGAAGACACCGATTCCGCTACAGATGTACTAGCATCGTCTTTTCCACCGCGACACTGAATGCCACCTGGCAGCAGTGATGTCAGGCTGCCGTTCCCAGCATGCCCTTCCTGCTGGCGTCTTGCGTCAAGGTGTGGACTAGTCCCGTATCGACCGCCTGGGGCTGTTTGCATGAGGGTAGAGTGCAGGAGTGGAGACGTAGAGGTGAAGGAGAGATGGTCGGCTTCATCGCAAAGGTCGTCACTGCTGTAGCTGACACTGCTGCTGCTGACGTCATCTTCTTGAGGTAGGCTGGGTGGCGTCTCGAGTCGCGTGTTACCCGACATTGCCTGTCAACAATCAATCATTTCATTTCAACAATATTTTGAGAGAGTTGTGTACATATCTTAGGGTGTGCTTATGGCATGACTTCAACCTGTGCAGGTTTTCTTTTTGGCCCACCCAAATATACTATTGTAACCTGCTAAAACGAATGGTAAGAAAGATCAATATACCATTAGTACAGTTAAATCTCACAATTATGTTCCTCAAATGTGACAGGCATGCAAGAAATATTAACGTGCTGGCTCCTTGTAGACTTTCGGGCTGACGATAAACCCTGTAAGGTGTACAACATTGCCCAGTGAATGTACCAAGAAATCAATATCTTGTTCTTGTGAACATTTAGGAGTGTAAAGAGACAACATTAAACATTCCTTAGCCTGCCAAATTTGGGGCCTATCTCTCACTCCAAATGTAAATAATCATCACCGCAGCTCTAGGACAGATCTCATTGTAAAGTGGAGATATTAAACTATTAAATTATATATAACATGTGAGTGTGTGTTGGGGGGCACATAAGTTGGTCCATTAGGTGATGCCTACTATTTGTGTGTGTGTGTGTTGGGGGGGCATATAAGTTGGTCCATTAGGTGATGCCTACTATTTGTGTGTGTGTGTGTTGGGGGGGGGGGCATATAAGTTGGTCCATTAGGTGATGCCTACTATTTGTGTGTGTGTGTGTGTGTGTGTGTGTGTGTGTGTGTGTGTGTGTGTGTGTGTGTGTGTGTGTGTGTGTGTGTGTGTGTGTGTGTGTTGGGGGGGGACATATAAGTTGGTCCAGTAGGTGATGCCTACCATTTGTGTGTGTTGGGGGGGCATATAAGTTGGTCCATTAGGTGATGCCTATTATTTGTGTGTGTGTGTTGCGGGGGGGCATATAAGTTGGTCCATTAGGTGATGCCTACTATTTGTGTGTGTGTGTTGGGGGGGGGCATATAAGTTGGTCCATTAGGTGATGCCTACTATTTGTGTGTGTGTGCTGGGGGGGACATATAAGTTGGTCCATTAGGTGATGCCTACCATTTGTGTGTGTTGGGGGGGCATATAAGTTGGTCCATTAGGTGATGCCTACTATTTGTGTGTGTGTGTGTGTGTGTGTGTGTGTGTGTGTGTGTGTGTGTGTGTGTGTGTGTGTGTGTGTGTGTGTGTGTGTGTGTGTGTGTGTGTGTGTGTGTGTGTGTGTGTTGGGGGGGGGGGGCGCATACAAGTTGGTCCATTGGGTGATGCCTACTATTTGTGTGTGTGTGTTGGGGGGGGCATATAAGTTGGTCCATTAGGTGATGCCTACTATTTGGGTGTGTGTGTTGGGGGGGGACATATCAGTTGGTCCATTAGGTGATGCCTACCATTTGTGTGTGTTGGGGGGGGCATATAAGTTGGTCCATTTGGTGATGCCTACCATTTGTGTGTTGGGGGGGCATATAAGTTGGTCCATTTGGTGATGCCTACCATTTGTGTGTGTTGGGGGGGCATATAAGTTGGTCCATTAGGTGATGCCTACTATTTGTGTGTGTTGGGGGGGCATATAAGTTGGTCCATTAGGTGATGCCTACCATTTGTGTGTGTTGGGGGGGCATATAAGTTGGTCCATTAGGTGATGCCTACCATTTGTGTGTGTTGGGGGGGCATATAAGTTGGTCCATTTGGTGATGCCTACCATTTGTGTGTGTTGGGGGGGCATATAAGTTGGTCCATTAGGTGATGCGTGCCATTTGCCTAATTGGGTACATGAACAAATTGTAACTGCAGTTAACACTCACATGTGATAGTCTCGACAGACAACTGCATGTTTTATGTATATCACACATAAAGAATGTAAACTTATTTTCACGATCAATAGTAACATAACGAAAACATGTAAAATTAATAAAAACAAAAATAAAAACGATCACATAGATTAATCAATCGGACACAGTTTTGATCTGGTGCCGTTTTGACTGTGTTACACTTTTGGTTTGTGGCCATTTTGACTAATATTTGTCGTCATTTTGAGCAATGGTTGAGAATTGTCATCATTTTGACAATTGTTTTGGTTGTCGCCGTATAGGTTTGTCACCATTATGGTTGTTGCAATTTAGGTTGTTGTCATTTTTGATTTGTCGCTGTTATGACCCATACCAAAGCGGGGGGGTTAGTCAGTCATCACTACGTAATGCATTGAAAATGTATTTTTTATACAGTGGTGCCACCTAGCGAGTGAAACATGGTAATGCAAATTGACACTATTAGCAATTTTGGATCGTAAATTTCAAATGACACATCACATACTGGTGGGGACGGCAGCTGAACCGAATACTAAATGCATGATTCTTTTGGACTGTGAACTTATAGAACCACCCTTGACAGTCAAACAATAAGTTGGGTGTGCGCCGCGGCCATAGGCGTCGTAAATCCATCGGGCAACCCTTCGACCCGCCTGGCATCCAACCCATATCGGGCCGTTGGTTCTGTCCGGGCTGCTGTTTTTTTCTAAAAACAGGAACAAATTGTAGGGTTGTATGTTGAGTGGATATTTAAGCGTATGTCGCCACCGATACACAACAGGCTGCGTTCACCACCAAACGTTGGATGACTACTGGCCCATAACATAGCAAAATAAACAAAAACAACTACAATGTATGTGTTTTACTGTTTATTAGTGGACAGCAAGCATCTGAGGAAGGTGGTGAGTACATTATGCAAGTCTGATATGCCCGCATGCTTTTGAGAATTACAAAGCTAAAAATGCATTTGCCACAATTTCTAGATGAATGGAGAAGATGGCTGTCTTGTTGAGATGGCATAGTTGTTCACATGGAGCTGACCCATGGTTGTTCGGAATTTTAACTTGATGCGAGCAAGCCCTAAAAACGGTGTCTCTGTGGAATAGACCGTGGTTGGCAGACACATTAACCCATTAGACCTCAAGTTGGCCAAACCCGCCCGAAGACTGACACTTCTTTTCAGCCAAACCCAGCCCAAAATAACCATGAAAAGCTGTATTGTGTGGTGGCGCCATCTAACAAATAGTTTTTAAAACACATTAGAAACAATGTTTGAACGTTTTATTAAGTAAGTGGGGAAACAGGGACTTTTCAAAAAACGGCTGAAGGCTAAGGGTCCCACGACTCTCATGTAGAACGACAGGTATTTTGCAAAGTTATCTCTTTTCAGCAACTCTGTGACGGCAGGGAAAGTGGGCAACAACACTAGAACAAGTGTCACCTAGCTCTCTGTTGAAGATCTATGGCGATCTTGAGCAGAGCAGACTCCCCATGGCCCACCATCATCAGTTCCTCTATGTCATAGTTCCAATCGATGCCAAAAACCACTTGTTTGAGCTCCTGGAGGATCCGGGAAACATACAGCTCATGAAGCAGCTCCTGGAGGATCCGGGAAACATACTGCTCATGAAGCAGCTCCTTGAGGATCCGTGAAACATACAGCTCATGAAGCAGCTCCTTGAGGATCCGGGAAACATACAGCTCATGAAGCAGCTCCTTGAGGATCCGGGAAACATACAGCTCATGAAGCAGCTCCTTGAGGATCCTGGAAACATACAGCTCATGAAGCAGCTCCTTGAGGATCCAGGAAACATACAGCTCATGAAGCAGCTCCTTGAGGATCCAGGAAACATACAGCTCATGAAGCAGCTCCTTGAGGATCCAGGAAACATACAGCTCATGAAGCAGCTCCTTGAGGATAAAAAAAACATATTGCTCATGAAGCAGCTCCTTGAGGGTCCGGGAAACACACTGCTCATGAAGCAGCTCCTTGAGGATCCGTGAAACATACTTATCATGAAGCAGCTCCTTGAGGATCCGGGAAACATAAAGCTCATGAAGCAGCTCCTTGAGGATCCAGGAAACATACAGCTCATGAAGCAGCTCCTTGAGGATCCAGGAAACATACAGCTCATGAAGCAGCTCCTTGAGGATCAAAAAAACATATTGCTCATGAAGCAGCTCCTTGAGGGTCCGGGAAACATACAGCTCATGAAGCAGCTCCTTGAGGGTCCGGGAAACATACAGCTCATGAAGCAGCTCCTTGAGGATCCAGGAAACATACAGCTCATGAAGCAGCTCCTTGAGGGTCCGGGAAACACACTGCTCATGAAGCAGCTCCTTGAGGATCCGTGAAACATACTTATCATGAAGCAGCTCCTTGAGGATCCGGGAAACATACAGCTCATGAAGCAGCTCCTTGAGGATCCGGGAAACATACAGCTCACAAAGCAGCTCCTTGAGGATCCAGGAAACATACTGCTCATGAAGCAGCTCCTTGAGGATCCAGGGAACACACTGCTCATGAAGCAGCTCAGCTTGACTGGTGACAGTTCATCTTCACTCCTCTTCTGGCAGCACGCTCGAGCTAAGGACCCTCGCTGTCCACCCCCTCTGCGACATGCACAACAATCTCATGGATTTAAGGTGACGAATCCGTACCAGTTATTACAGCACTCCTCCAGTTGCATGTGGAGAACTCTGGTCGTGTTACGTATGATCGTGACAGGCAGAACTGGTGCTTGTGAAACACGCAGTGAGGGCGCAGTATAGGTCTTCCAGATCTCGAAAGGAGTAGTACATGTAAGTCATTGAACACGCTGAAGTGCTCTCTACCAAGTCCCGCTCTCTTGCTCCGTTTTTCAGCTTTTTCATAAAATAGCCATCAAGTTTCTGACAGAAGTTTCAGTGTTTGGTGGTGATTGGGTCAGATTATTGTGCTTTCTTTCTTCCCTGCAGGGTGCACCAGTTCATCGATGACATCCTCTCTTGCCGAGTCTTAAAGATCCCAGTTATTGCTGTTACTGGGCTCGCCATCTTCTGCTGACTCTTCATAGTCTCCACCACCATAGCTTGCCCATTCCAGCTCCTAGCTCAAAAAATTCCCTTTGCCGTTTTATGGTATATACTTTGCCTATCCCGCATATATGTTAAAACTTACAGTTGGAATGGCGTCTGCACCAGCCCTCGCTACCAGGATACACACACAATAATGTCAAAATAATGTCAATATGAATACGTGGCATTAACCTAAAGGGTCATAGGTAGTATTTATATATTTGTGGGTTTCCAAAAGGGTATCACCCTGTGTATTGCAAGCCTGTAGCATGGATGCTTTTGATGGTGCGATTTTACGGAAAGCATTTCGGTGAATTTGTATCAAGTCTAAACATTTCAGCTGAAGCCTCAGATCCTGTCTATCGGAATGGCATCGAAGACGAGATGAGATGACAATGGGGGGTGCTGTTGGAGATTGTTTGTAGTGATGTTCCATATGTTTTCATGAGTTGCACTCAACCCGTGGATGCTGTCGTACATGACGTGGGAAGACGATGGGTGGGAGGGGGAGGGATGCTATTAGATGTTGTCGTACATGATGTGGGAAGACAATGGGTGGGAGGGGGAGGGATGCTATTAGATGTTGTTGTACATGATGTGGGAAGACAATGGATGGGAGGGGGAGGGATGCTATTAGATGTTGTCGTACATGACGTGGGAAGACGATGGGTGGGAGGGGGAGGGATGCTATTAGATGTTGTCGTACATGATGTGGGAAGACAATGGGTGGGAGGGGGAGGGATGCTATTAGATGTTGTCGTACATGATGTGGGAAGACAATGGATGGGAGGGGGAGGGATGCTATTAGATGTTGTCGTACATGACGTGGGAAGACGATGGGTGGGAGGGGGAGGGATGCTATTAGATGTTGTCGTACATGATGTGGGAAGACAATGGGTGAGAGGGATGCTATTAGATGTTGTCGTACATGACGTGGGAAGACAATGGATGGGAGGGGGAGGGATGCTATTAGATGTTGTCGTACATGACGTGGGAAGACAATGGGTGGGACGGGGAGGGATGCTATTAGATGTTGTCGTACATGACGTGGGAAGACAATGGGTGGGACGGGGAGGGATGCTATTAGATGTTGTCGTACATGACGTGGGAAGACAATGGGTGGGACGGGGAGGGATGCTATTAGATGTTGTCGTACATGACGTGGGAAGACAATGGGTGGGACGGGGAGGGATGCTATTAGATGTTGTCATACATGATGTGGGAAGACAATGGGTGGGAGGGATGCTATTAGATGTTGTCATACATGACGTGGGAAGACAATGCGTGGGAGGGATGCTATTAGATGTTGTCATACATGACGTGGGAAGACAATGGGTGGGATGGGGAGGGATGCTATTAGATGTTGTCGTACATGACGTGGGAAGACAATGGGTGGGAGGGGGAGGGATGCTATTAGATGTTGTCGTACATGACGTGGGAAGATGATGGGTGGGAGGGGGAGGGATGCTATTAGATGTTGTCGTACATGACGTGGGAAGATGATGGGTGGGAGGGATGCTATTAGATGTTGTCATACATGACGAGGGAAGATGATGGGTGGGAGGGGGAGGGAAGCTATTAGATATTCTGTCGCGGTGACGTTCCGCCCATAATACTCCAGCATACGTGCCTGCATTTTCATATGGATCATACATCAGTGCGTGCTTTGGTTACACCCATGGCCTACATATTGTTCCAAACATACAATTGCTTATTTACAAATATATATTTAAATGTTTCCAACCAAATTTTAGCTCAATCTAACATTCCAATCCAAAGATAGAGGTCATCAAAGTTTGACCCTACCTTGATACCTGACGACCTTCCAGGTGTCATAACTCCACTCCTAGGTGACCTACAGATGTGATGTTGGTGTTATTTTAAAGCTGTTAGAATTGTCTATTTATGTAGACAATAAACCACACATCAACATTTTAAAAACTTTTTTTTTTAATGTTGACCTTTGACTTGACCTAGCAAAAACATGTAACCTCCAATTTCATTGATTTTTTTATGTTGATGCTTACATATTTAGCAAGAATCAGTGAAAGTTTGCGCAATTGAATACTTTAGGAGTTATGCAATTTTAAACACATTTCTTATGCCTCATTAATGCTGTAATATAGGTGATAAGTACAGTCGTAATGCTCAATATGCAAATGGCGGCTACCTTCCTAGGATTTGTTGTGTTTTGGTATCCCCTATTATTATCCGCACATTTATATCACAATCTACATGTGCTGGTGTACTTTAACATATATACATGTGCTGGTGTACTTAACATATATACATGTGCTGGTGTACTTTAACATATATACATGTGCTGGTGTACTTAACATATATACATGTGCTGGTGTACTTTAACATATATACATGTGCTGGTGTACTTAACATATATACATGTGCTGGTGTACTTTAACATATATACATGTGCTGGTGTACTTAACATATATACATGTGCTGGTGTACTTTAACATATATACATGTGCTGGTGTACTTTAACATATATACATGTGCTGGTGTACTTTAACATATATACATGTGCTGGTGTACTTTAACATATATACATGTGCTGGTGTACTTAACATATATACATGTGCTGGTGTACTTTAACATATATACATGTGCTGGTGTACTTTAACATATATACATGTGCTGGTGTACTTTAACATATATACATGTGCTGGTGTACTTTAACATATATACATGTGCTGGTGTACTTAACATATATACATGTGCTGGTGTACTTTAACATATATACATGTGCTGGTGTACTTAACATATACACATGTGCTGGTGTACTTAACATATATACATGTGCTGGTGTACTTAACATATATACATGTGCTGGTGTACTTTAACATATATACATGTGCTGGTGTACTTTAACATATATACATGTGCTGGTGTACTTAACATATATACATGTGCTGGTGTACTTAACATATATACATGTGCTGGTGTACTTTAACATATATACATGTGCTGGTGTACTTAACATATACACATGTGCTGGTGTACTTAACATATATACATGTGCTGGTGTACTTAACATATATACATGTGCTGGTGTACTTTAACATATATACATGTGCTGGTGTACTTTAACATATATACATGTGCTGGTGTACTTAACATATATACATGTGCTGGTGTACTTTAACATATATACATGTGCTGGTGTACTTTAACATATATACATGTGCTGGTGTACTTAACATATATACATGTGCTGGTGTACTTTAACATATATACATGTGCTGGTGTACTTTAACATATATACATGTGCTGGTGTACTTTAACATATATACATGTGCTGGTGTACTTTAACATATATACATGTGCTGGTGTACTTAACATATATACATGTGCTGGTGTACTTAACATATATACATGTGCTGGTGTACTTTAACATATATACATGTGCTGGTGTACTTTAACATATATACATGTGCTGGTGTACTTTAACATATATACATGTGCTGGTGTACTTAACATATATACATGTGCTGGTGTACTTTAACATATATACATGTGCTGGTGTACTTAACATATATACATGTGCTGGTGTACTTTAACATATATACATGTGCTGGTGTACTTAACATATATACATGTGCTGGTGTACTTTAACATATATACATGTGCTGGTGTACTTAACATATATACATGTGCTGGTGTACTTTAACATATATACATGTGCTGGTGTACTTAACATATATACATGTGCTGGTGTACTTAACATATATACATGTGCTGGTGTACTTTAACATATATACATGTGCTGGTGTACTTAACATATATACATGTGCTGGTGTACTTTAACATATATACATGTGCTGGTGTACTTAACATATATACATGTGCTGGTGTACTTTAACATATATACATGTGCTGGTGTACTTTAACATATATACATGTGCTGGTGTACTTAACATATATACATGTGCTGGTGTACTTTAACATATATACATGTGCTGGTGTACTTAACATATATACATGTGCTGGTGTACTTTAACATATATACATGTGCTGGTGTACTTAACATATATACATGTGCTGGTGTACTTTAACATATATACATGTGCTGGTGTACTTAACATATATACATGTGCTGGTGTACTTTAACATATATACATGTGCTGGTGTACTTAACATATATACATGTGCTGGTGTACTTAACATATATACATGTGCTGGTGTACTTAACATATATACATGTGCTGGTGTACTTAACATATATACATGTGCTGGTGTACTTAACATATATACATGTGCTGGTGTACTTAACATATATACATGTGCTGGTGTACTTTAACATATATACATGTGCTGGTGTACTTAACATATATACATGTGCTGGTGTACTTAACATATATACATGTGCTGGTGTACTTAACATATATACATGTGCTGGTGTACTTAACATATATACATGTGTTAAAGTATGGGGGCTTGTCTTACCAAATTAATCAAAAACCGGATGAAACTGACTTAGTTTTGATGACCAACTTGATGAGTTAGTTTATGTTCATGAGTCTATGTTATAAACCAAATTTTAGGTCAACCTGACCATACATTTAGTCAAAGATTTGATTTTTTTTATATGTCTGGATAGAGGTCATCAAAATTTGACCTGATCATGACGACCTGACAACCTCCCAGATGTCATAACTTGTCTCCCACACAACCTACATGTCAGTGTCATTTTAAATCTATTATAACTGTCCCTCTTTGTAGCCAAGCAAACAAATCATTTTTTTAAATAAGCTTGACCATTGACCTGACTTTGCAAAAATCATGTAAGCTCAGACAAACGTTAGAAATCATCCATCAGTCAGTCGATGAATTCATTCAAAGTTTCACTGACCATCTCCAGCGTCTCATCCTTCATGATTTCACTGCGAAAGTACAAACATCGTACCACCAAGACCTGCGATACAACATGCTGGGTGAAAAGGAGGTACTTGTTGTCGGTGATTTTGTTGAGAACTTCACGTTTGTAATGCAAGATGAGGTCCAGTCATATCACTGGAACAATGCTCAAGCTACCGTCCACCCTTTTGTTTGTTACTGGTTGGAGAACGAAGTGTCAAAGCATGTGTCATACGCTGCTGTCTCCGAGTGTCTGACACATGACACCATAACATCATGTTTCAATGACATCTCCTGAAGTTCCTGGAGGAGATGTTTGGGCAGAAGCCAAAGAAACTGTTCTATTTCTCAGACTTTGGAGTTGAAGCTGAATGACAATTTGTTGCCACTTCACACGGCAAGGGGCCATGCGATGGTGTTGGGGGCTTGTAGCCTTATCAAGATCAGATCAAGACACCTCACCAGCTGTATGAGTTTGCAAAACAAAATTTTCCCTCCTTAAATGTTGAATACTTCACCGTGGATAATTGGGCAGCTGATGGGAAACTGCTTGAGTGCCGTATTGCAAAGATGTGGACAGTTCCAGGGACACGACAGTTGCATTGCTTCCGTCCTGTCATTGTTCTCATTAAATGTGAGTCAATTCTCAACAAGCACACAAACCCAACAAGAAACTGTGACAGATGAAGAAGATGTCATCAGGTTAGAAGAGGCGAAGGGTTATGTCACAATTCAGTATGATGGATGGTGGTGGCGTGGAATAGTCACGTCCCTGGATCAGAAAGAAAGAGAGGTGGCTATTAACTTTCTCCATCCTCATGGACCAGCCAGATCATTCACTTACCCTGAGCCACCTGATGAACCGGTGGTAGACATGGGAGACATCATAACCATTGCTCACCTACCCTGGGCCACCTGATGAACTGGTGGTAGACATGGGAAACATCCTAACCACTGCTCACCCTACCCCAGGCCACCTGATGAACTGGTGGTAGACATGGGAGACATCCTAACCATTGCTCACCCTACCCCCCAGGCCACCTGATGAACTGGTGGTAGACATGGGAAACATCCTAACCACTGCTCACCCTATCCCAGGCCACCTGATGAACTGGTGGTAGACATGGGAGACATCCTAACCACAGCTAACCCTACCCTGGGCCACCTGATGAACTGGTGGTAGACATGGGAGACATCCTAACCACAGCTAACCCTACCCTGGGCCACCTGATGAACTGGTATTAGACATGGGAGACATCCTAACCACAGCTAACCCTATCCTGGGCCACCTGATGAACTAGTGGTAGACATGGGAGACATCCTAACCATTGCTCACCCTACCCCGGGCCACCTGATGAACTGGTGGTAGACATGGGAGACATCCTAACCACTGCTCACCCTACCCCGGGCCACCTGATGAACTGGTGGTAGACGTCCTAACCATTGCTCACCCTACCCTGGGCCACCTGATGAACTGGTGGTAGACATCCTAACCATTGCTCACCCTACCACAGCAACTGGAAGAACATATACCGGTACCTTGAAGACAGAGCTCACGGCACAAGTGTCTAAAGCATTGGAGGAATGGCTTCAACGGAAGAACAGAGAAACCACACAATCCTTATGTGTGTGAAAAGGTGAGATAATAGTGTTAATAACCCAGAAAAAATTATCAATTTGCAGTTATGAACATTGTCACCGAAAAGTTAATTGCTGTTAAAGTATTGGAATCTGCATGTTCAAATTATCAACAATTATGCCAAGTCAAATGGCAAACTTGTTTTTAAAATGTTTTCTACATTATTTTGTGTATTTTATAGTGTACAAAGATACACAAGTGTCTATCTTTATAGCCTATAAAAAGGCAGTACTTTTATTTTATAACTCCTAATGCGCACGATCAAACTTTCACTGATTCTTGCTAAATATGTAAGCTTCAACATAACAAAATCAGTGAAATCGAAGTGTACATGTTTTTGCTAGGTCAAGTCAAAGGTAAAACAATTTTTTTGTATTCTTCTTCTTCAGTTGAGTATATCTCTGCGAGACGTAGCTGCCCGGATGATCCCACAATACACTGCTCTGTCTGCCGCTCGTCTCCTTGCTCTCACGATTTCGTCTTCCAACCAGTCGCTGATGTCCTGCTCCCATCTTCTCCTTGGTCTTCCCCTTCCTCTCTTTCCCTCCATTTTGCCTTCTAGGACTGCTTTCTCTAAGGAATCATGTCTTTTGATGTGGCCAAAATAACTCAGTTTTAGTCCTTTTATTCTATTCACTAGTTGGCAGTTCTTTAGGTATAATTTTTTAAGGATCTCTGCATTGGTTGTTCTTGTTATCCATGGCACTCTTAGGACTTTTCTGTAAAATTTAATCTCAAACACTTGTATTCTTCTCATGTCTTCTTTGTTCAGTGTCCACGTTTCGGTCCCTTATAGAGCTGCTGGGAAAACGCAAGTTTTTAAAATTCTTATCTTTGTTGGTATGTTTTGTCCTTTCCATACATTTTGTCAGATTATTTAGTTTCTGCGTTGCTATGGCTATTCTTCTTCTGATCTCTGATGATGTCTTGTTGTCTCCTTGTAGTCTTGCTCCAAGGCATTGGTAGTGGTTCACATTTTAAATTTGCTCCCTGTTGATTGCAATTTCTGTTTTTTCAATGCATTTGTCAGTATCCATGATCTTTGTTTTCTTCACATTAAGTAACAAGCACTTTTTCTCAATGTGTTCTTTTACAGACATGATTAGGTTTGTTAGGCCGATTGTTGTAGTTGACAGGAGTGTGGTATCGTCTGCGTATCTTGTACTTCTGTCATCTAATTATGTCTTCTGTGTAGAGGTTGAATAGGTATGGAGATCAAATACATCCTTGTCATACTACTTTTCATACTGAAAAAGTTTCTGTAGTTGTGTTTTCCAGCCTGACTACTGCTTGTTGGTTGCTATAAAGTGATTTCAAGAGGGCGATTATCTTTGGGTGGAAGTTCATGTCATTGAGCGTTTTCCACATCATCTGATGATTCACACAGTCAAAAGCCTTGGAATAGTCGATGAAGCATATTCTTAGATTATTATTTATCTCTCTGAATTTCTGAATCAACATTCTCGGATTGAATATGTGGTCCCTTGTGCCTGTTTTTCTGAAGCCTGCCTTTGTACTGCTCACTTTCATTTCCATTTTATCTTGCATTCTTTTCATTATGATTTTCAGCAATATTTTGCTTGCATGACTAATGCGTGATATGGTTCTGTAGTTGGAGCAAAGCTGTAGGTCTCCTTTCTTTGGTAATGAGATGTCTATTGATTTCTTCCAGTCTTCTTGCCATTTTCCACTCTTCCATATTTTCTTACACAGTGCATGGTATATGTCTATTCCTTCTTCTTCCACTGCTTTTATTACTTCTGCCTGTATGTTGTCGCACCCAGGGCTTTTCCCATCTTTTTAATTATTAATGGCCCATTTCATCTCCTCTCTTAATGGTTCGAGATCATCCTCGTAGGTCGTTGTTGTCTCCATCTCGTGCATACATTTTCACAATATTCTGTCCATCTGTTGGCTATGTCTTCTGCATCAGTCAGTCTTCCCATTTTTTCTTTGATGACACCGAGTCTGGACTGGAATTTACCTGTCATGTTCTTTATTTCTTTAAACATTTCTTGGTTTCGGTTTTCTGCCATATGTCCTCCATTTTCTTACACTTGGCTTCTATATACTTTTGTTTGTCCCTTTTGCAGTTTTTTGATTAATTTGTTCATCTCATTATACCTTAATCTGATCGATTCCTCGTTTTTGCGTTTTTTAAGCTCTTTCCTTTCTGCTACTTTCTTTAAGGTCTCTATACTGATCCAGGGTTGGTGTTTCCTCTCTCATCGGTAGGTGTTTTTCTGCTTCTTCTCAGAAAATTGTCTTGATATCATTTGCGATTTATTCTGGTTCTTTCTCTTCTGTCATTGTCAGTAAAGTTGTAAATCGGTTCTTCACAGATACTGTGTATTCGTCTGTCAGATTTTCTACATCATATCTCTGTATTGTTATCACTCCTTTTTTTCACTTTCAACTTAAGTTTCATCTCTGTCATCAGTAGTTAATGATCAGATCCACTGTCTGCTCCTGGTAGTGTTCTTGCACCTCTGGCTGCTGATACCCATCTCTTTTGTATCATGATGTAGTCTATCTGATTTCTAGTCTTTCCATCTGGCAATGTCCACGTGTAGATTCTTCTAGGGTGATTTAAAAAATTTGTATTTATGATTGTGAGGTTATTACTTATTAGTGATGGCGAACTCAACAAGTTGTTCTCCCCTATCGTTTCTCTCTCCTAATCAAAATTTCCTGATTGTTCCTCATTCTATCTCGTCTTGTCTTTGTCCTAATTTGGTGGTTTTTAATGTTTTTAAAATGTTGATGTGTGGTTTATTGTCTACATAGATAGACAATTCTAAGAGCTTTACAATAACACCAACATCACATCTGTAGGTCACCTAGGAGTGGAGTTATGACACCTGGAAGGTCGTCAGGTATCAAGGTCGGGTCAAACTTTGATGACTTCTATCTCTGGATTGGAAGGTCAGATTGAGCTAAAATTTGGTTAGTAACATAGACTAATTAACATAAACCAACACACCAAGTTTCATCAAAATCGAAGACGGTCATATAAATTCTTGATTGATTTGATATGTAGCGATCATGTTTTAACAATGTTGTATTTTAAGCGCCTTAGAACAGGTTTTTATATTCGGAGATTTGGCGCTATATAAATAAAATATAATATTATTATACACCCTCTGGGCACTTCACATAAAGTGCTGTGCCTGAATGAATGTTTCTCAAATAAAATATGTGGGTAGGAAATAGAGCTATAGGATCTAAAACCAATCAACATCAAACTAAGTTAGGGAAATGGTTTTTTACAGTTGCACACGGGTTAAATAATGTCCAATGTCTTGAAGACAGCTACACGAGGGCTGCTTTCAACAACTATACTGTATTGAGTCTTAATCGTACATGGGCCCTTTCTCTTCGGGCTGCAGATGCCGGGTATGCTGTATAGTACTGTGTAGGCCCTCTGGCTCTGGGCCACCCAGCATTAATGTCGAGCCCGGGTGGATACAATGCCTATGGCCGTGGCAGTACACAACTCTCGAGAGGAAGCTCCTGGTGTATCAGTTATATACAGTTCATATTCTCCCACCATAGCCATGGGGCAAAGAAGTGTAGGCAGAGAAAAGGAAACTGCTGTGCCTTAAATTGTGTTTTGGGCAAAACAAAGCACAGTCTAATATAAACAAGCTGCGGATAGCCAAAGTTGCAGGAAGACAGGATAGATAAAATAACTGATACTAAGCTAATAAATGGAATTAAAGACCATAGCAAATGATAGCATACTAGTTTATTACCCCCGGCGTATGCCAATAAATGTTCAAATGAGTTCATTCACAAAAGAGAAGCCTGGAAGGCTGAGTACGGCAACGGGCGGCAGTCAAAGGAGTCAAAAATAGGCACCGGCTTTCATAACAGAACAACGATTAAACCGCCTCTAAATGACGCTCATACCATACGAACTCCACTCTAAATATGTATGTAATCCCTTCTGACTAAGAAATGTAAACATGAACTTTTCACAGCAACATTTTGCCTTCTTGATTATGTAACGCAGTTGCTTTATCTGCATTTATCAATTATGTGGTGAGGAAGAGTCAATGGACTAAGAACCGTTAGAAAACATAAACCAGCCATTTAACTTTTCAACGATTACTTACCAACGAGTACGTAAATAAATTAACATAAAATCCAATAAAATAATTGTTGGATATACATCATTTGCGATATTTTAATCTCAAAACACGGAACCCTCGGTCCATTTCCGGTTTTTAAAGCCTTGAATGTGAAGTACCAACTTACTTCTGCTCTTAGAGAGTTTGCTTTCGCGCACTGGATTTCAGTTCATATAATCGACACAAAGCATTTGCTCTGCATATTTTGACTGGCAAAGTTAGCATATCAGGCAAACAGATCAGTGGATAATGTGGTTGCTGTAACATTCTGAAGCACCTGGAGCTACCAGGAACCTATGCCAGGATCCTGTTCATAAACTTCAAGTTCAGCTCAGCATTCAACACCATCATTCGGTCCTTACAAGCTGTTCAATAAACTCTCGTTGTTGAATGTACATAGTGCCATCTTCCACGGGATTCTAAACTGTCTTCTTCATAGGCCTCAATGTGTCAAAGTCAACAACTTTCTCTCCAAACATCTCATTCTGAATACTGGTGCTCCAAAATTAAGGTTGTAGATGTTATAGCCCCCTTTCTGTTCACTATCTTCACAAATTATAGAGAAGAATCAATTAGAAAACTGTGTGTAGCATACAATATTGTCTTTAGATTGTTGTGCAATGAACCTAGAGATTGTAGTGCTAGTTATATGTTTGTATCACGAGGCTTACTCACCTGCAAAATGTTGATCAGAAAAAATATGTATAGTTTTATAAAAATGTGTAGCTAAATCGGGCAATGCAATACTAAAGAGTATTATATGAATAGTGATACGTTATACATATCACCACTGTATCGTCACTTGCGAAAAATGCTACATATTAACAGTTATCAGTCATAGTCTGGTCTACTTTGTATGTGGATGTAATATTCCGTAGGAAGAAGACACCCATCCGTCCTCTCTCGATCGCTAAACGGCGTGGTAGTCGAACAAGTGGAATATTTTAGATTCCTGGGGACAACTATATCAAGCGATCCCAGCTGGGGCAAAAATACACTATAGTATAAGAATCACAAAAAAGGCACAACAACGCCTATACTTTTTTCCTGAGTCAGCTCAGCTAGGAGATTCGGCATGCATCGCTTCTACCACGCTACAGTTTAAAATATCCTCACTTTTTCCATCACAGTGTGGTTTGGCAGCGCCGGTCATGTGGGGAAACAGCGGCTGGAAGGTATATTGTGAAAGGCCCATCAAAAATCATTGGGCGCGAGTTGCCATTTTTACAGTAGATCTACAATGCTCGCTGCGCGCGTAAATCCAGAAGCATTGTGCGGGCTACAACCCACCCAGCCAACTTTCTCTTTGAGCTTCTTCCCTATGCGAAGCGTTGCAGTATTATGACTAGAACAACGAGGTTTAAAAACAGTTTTTACCAGAGAGAGAGAGAGAGAGAGAGAGAGAGAGAGAGAGAGAGAGAGAGAGAGAGAGAGAGAGAGAGAGAGAGAGAGAGAGAGAGAGAGAGAGAGAGAGAGAGAGAGAGAGAGAGAGAGAGAGAGAGAGAGAGAGAGAGAGAGAGAGAGAGAGAGAGAGAGAGAGAGAGAGAGAGAGAGAGAGAGAGAGAGAGAGAGAGAGAGAGAGAGAGAGAGAGAGAGAGAGAGAGAGAGAGAGAGAGAGAGAGAGAGAGAGAGAGAGATCATACAAGATGATGATGATTACGATTATATGACGAATTTTGACGATGATGGCTTAGTTGGCTTTGTCTCCTCAATTATTATTTTAAGTAACGTGACATATCATAATTTTCTCACAAGCATTAGCTGTTGAATATTTATAAAGATGTTCAACTCCAAGCATAATTAGTTATTGGAGAAAAAAACAGGCAATACCTTAGCAGACCGCACGTACATACACGTACATAGCACATATGATACGTCGGAACCGGGGCTTGTCAAAGTTGAGCTCCCAATAATGTTAATAGGGGAAGTGGATATAGGGTTAGTCCCTTTATTGAACGAATGTTGCATGTTTGGGTGCAATTTGCAAATTGCACATGGAGGTTTTTGGTGAGGCTACAAGGGCAGGGGGTGCAAATTGGGTTTTGGAGAGCCTTAAGAGGTGCAATGGGAGGTCTTTTGTTAAGCCTCAATGTGGGTTTTGGCGAGCCCCAAGGTGGTACCTCAGCTCTTAGAATACTCTCCAGGTTCAGACGCCAATGCAAAGGATCAGGACTATCTCACAGGAGCCACAAAGAACCACCCTAGCTTAAATTTGTATATTATCTAAAAACGTACTCATCACGCAGTAATTGCGTATTGGCTTAATGTTTCAGGATTGTGTTTGACGCATGTACAAGTATGCCAAGGGATGAAGCGTAAAACAGCCCTAAGAATTTATTTTTAATGGCACATTATGCAAAACACACAAAATTCACAAATTCATGTCATATATAAAACCATTTTGGTAAAATAGTTGTTGAATCCACCTGCGATTCTGCGTAGGAGATTCCACCTGGGAATAGGTGAATCCATTTGTTGGTTGTGTAAATGAGTATGCACACGTATGTGTATGCATGCACGCACACATGCATGCACGCGCGTACGCACGCACGCACACACAGAGTCGAACCTCGCTTAATTAACGTAATCTCTGCAGTACAACCACCTTGCAATTAGGCTCACTCTAGAAAAGTCCCATATTATCTTTGTAGTGATTCCGACATATAAAGACGACAAGACAACTTAGTAGAACCACAAAATCAAGTATTCAATTCGAGCCCATCTGACAGACAAGATGGAGTCATTCACATGTCATGTTTTTGTTCCTATCGTATGTGCGAGTTACTCGCTAGATGGCGTACTGTCTTAGGTAGCGCTCATTACATCTCCCCTTGCAATTAAGCAATTACAACAGATTAAAGTAAACGGCCTGTCTCAGGCACAACATTGCCAACCGCTGGTGGTATTATTATGACCACACTAACTAACACATTTCGATCAAGCGATCAGGCTTTTGGCCACGCCCGCGTCTCGCGGATCTGCGCAAGCCTGGGCTCTGAGGTACCGGAGTACTCGACGGCAGCTCAGGCGGGTTGGACACAACACCCGGCTCAAGTGGCACGTCGAAGGGCACAGGTGGGATCGGCTGGTCTGGCGGATCACCCTCACCCGTGGCCTGCAGGTGGCCTCGGTTGCGACGGTACACAGCACCTGATGACGTCGTCACCACGCCTTTCTCCGCCCAGTCGGCCTGTTGAGGAGTTTTCACCCTCACCTCTTCACCTGGCGACAAGGACGGTAACAAGCGCACACCGTGTCGACGATTGTAGTGGTGCGCGTACGAGCGTTTCGCACGCTCGTCGTGTTCGCGAACTTCCTCGTCACTGGATCGACACGGCTGAAGGGCTGACGGTGGCGTTGGCAGGTTCGTTTCGACATGTCTGCCAATCAGGAGTTGGTTAGGACTATGACGATTGGCGGCCATGACCATGTCACGGTAGATTAACAAAGCCATCCACGGCTCACGTTGCCGAAGGATGCCCTTGGCCGACCTTACAGCCCGTTCCGCCTCCCCGTTGCTATTCGGGAGAAACGGACTCGACGTCGTGTGAGTGATGGCGTGTTCTTCCGTGAACGACTTAAACTCGGACGACACAAATTGCGGACCGTTGTCCGACACAATTTCGTCCGGAAGTCCGAACCGCGCAAAGACGTCCTTCATCTTCGCTAAGCAGGCCGCTGTTGTGGTACTCCGCACGTGAAGTACCTCAATCCACCTTGTGTAGTAATCTACCATGACGAGGTAGTTCTGACCTTGGTGGAGACACAGGTCGATCGCCACCTTCCCAAAAGGTCGCGAGGGAAGTGGTGTCGTCATCAACGGCTCTTTCTGCTGACTAGGCCTGTACGTCTGGCAATACTCACAGGCCCCCACTACGCGTTTGACGTCTCGCGTGATCTCCGGCCATCAAACCGACACCCTGACTCGCTCAAGACATTTCGTAACGCCCTGATGACCTCTATGAATCCTATCTAGCATGTCAGCTCGCATGATGGCAGGTACGACGATTCTGCCTTCATACATCAGTAGGGCATTTGACGTTGACAAGAGGTTTCTGACATTGAAGAGACGTTTCAGGTTGTCAGGAACGTCCTGTTTATAGCGGGGCCACCCTGCTATGGTGTAGCGTTGAGTCATCACTCGTAGACGACTGCAGCTCGCTTCTCCTCCCGGGTGACACCGGAAGGTTCGACACAACGAAGTCAACGTGAGCCTTCACGTTGTCCTCCGTTGAAGAACGATGCATCTGCGGAGCGAGCGGACTCCGCGAGAGTGCGTCTGATATGACAAGGCTCTTCCCAGGCGAATAATAATAATAAACTTTATTTATACACCATCAAATCCGGGACTAATGACCCCCGTTCACGGGTGTTTACAAATTGCCAATCATATAAGAAGCATAAAAACACTTTTAAGAGAACAAATAAGAAACTAAATTAAATTAGCAAACAATATCCTAGTATATAGTGTATGCATATATATATAAGCCTAAGTATAGTAAAATTACGGGTAAATGCAATGATAAAATAAACGATTAGCAAAAGTGCTGAACAGCTGAACCTACTGGAAAAAATATATATATAATAAAAATATATATATAAATAAATAAAAAATAAATAAAATAAAAGCCTAATTTACATTAAATAATTTTATTAGATACTAAAATGTGACCCTGAGATAAATAAGACTAAAAATGTATTAAAACTATATGCATGAATAAAGCAAAGGTTAAATTATGTCTGGCCATATTAGTTTGAGAACAGAAATGTCTTCAATAATTTTCCAAACTGTCTAGTGTTCTCAATCGCGCGTAATTCCAGAGGCAGAGAGTTCCACAATGTCGGCCAAGCACATGCAAATGCCCGGCGACCATAACGTTCTAGGGTTACGCGTGGAACATTCAAAAGCAGACCACCGCCAGAGCGTAGGGTCCTGCGTGGTGCGTAACGATGTAGCAGTGACGCGATATACACTGGCGTGCCTGCATACAGTGTCGTGTGTACAACCATGAGTAACTTGTACTCGATGCGCTTTCTCACTGGGAGCCAGTGTAGCTGTTGCAGGACCGCCGGTCACCTCGTCGAAGTTGCATCACAACACGAGCGGTTGACCGTTGGACTCTCTCTAGACGGTACAGCAGACGGTCAGGTATACCAAACAGCATCGCATTTCCATAATCAATTCTGGATGTCACAAGTGCATGGACAAGACATTTGCAGACACTGGTCGTCATTGCCCCTCGTACACGAGCAATTCTCGAGAGATGGTAGTAAGCACTTCGACATACATTTGCAACCTGCGTCGCCATCGATAAATCAGCATCGATTGCAACACCAAGGTCACGGACGATGGTCGATGTCGCTACATATTGTCCGCATATGTCGACATGATCAATGAGTATTGGTCTGCGCAAGCTCGATGAACGTATAACAATTGCTTCCGTTTTGCTCTCGTTGAGAACCAGTCCGTTGTCATAGAGCCACGTTTTAACTTCACTGATGCAAGCCTCCATTCTGATGAGAGCATTTGTATGCTCAAACGGTGGAAAATCGACGTATAACTGCGTATCATCGGCGTACAGATGGTGTTGTACGTCGTGTCGGTTGAGTACATTCGTTAGAGGCGCAATGTAGGCGTTGAAGAGCACCGGCCCAAGAACCGACCCCTGTGGTACTCCGGATCTCATCACGGTACACCCAGACACTTCTTTCCCGACACGCACGGCTGAGGTACGACCATATAGGTATGACGCCAACCACGCATGCGCTTCGCCGCATAGGCCATAGCCAAATAGTCTCCGTAGTAAGATATCGTGATTTATTGTGTCGAGAAGCACAAGAAGTACTCCACGACGAGCATCAATCGCTTGCGCCACATCACTGTGAATGCGTAAGAGTGCTGTCTCCGCAAAGACGTAGACGCCCAGTATGCCATTCTCGTTCAGGAAGCGTTGCAGTTGTCTTGAGACGAAGCGCTCCATTGTCTTCGCCACAAACGAAATGTTCGATATTGGGCGGAAGTTAGATAGCACATTGACATCAGCACCTCGTTTTTTCAGTACAGGCGTTACAATGGCGTGTTTCATCGACTGTGGGACTAAAGCAGTGGAGAGCGACGCATTAATTATGCGTGTAATAACTGGACACAGCACTTTAATGTTCTGTTGAAGGAGTGACGTTGGCAGCGGGTCCAGTTCGCATGACTTGGTAGCAGATGCTAAAATTATGTTCTTCACGTCTGCCGGTGAAGCAGCTTCGAAACATACTAAACGTGCAGCCACATTCGTCACTACGTCTTCGGTTGACGATTGAGTCATATTGCGGCGCAACGCATCGATCTTCTCGGAGAAACTCTTCTGGAATTTCGCTGCAACAGTAGCTTGTGTAGCGTCCTCGGGTAGCGGTCGGTCTCCAGCTCGACCAAGTAGTGTGTTTGCGATCTGGTAGACACGTCGGATGTTGCCACCGGCACTTGTCATCTCAGTACAGTAGTAATGCGATCGTGCAGTCCGAAGTGATTTTCGGAACGCGTTGCGCAAACCGGTGTATATTTGACGATGTACAGTCGGTCCAGTCGGTCCACGCGAATGGTGCAACCAATACGGATATTACGCAGAATAACGCAGCAAGTCTCACTAGCATGAGTATCAATGTCAGCACGTGAAACTAGCTGCAATGTCTTTCGAAATAGTACTCCTACACCACCTCCACGACGGGCCCCACTGCGCGGCTGGTGAACGAACGTGAAATCCTCACCGCACAGTTCGGATTCGACAATCGTTTCGCCTTCTGCCAGCCAAGTTTCCGTTAAGGCGACGACGTCCAGTTCATGCTCATCGATGTAGTCGCGCACTAGTAGCGCCTGTTTGCGAATGGATCTTGCGTTAATCAGGGCGAACTTGGCACAAAGATGAGAGGAGCTTCGCGCAGTGGAAGACCCATTACCCGAGCCCATCGAGGTCAGTGCGATCAAGTTGGCACTGTTAACACCAGTTTGTTTATAAACAGAATTGACCTGGCGGCACCATCTGCTGGCCACGTTGGTTATTGGTCTGGACCGTCGTCTTATCCCGGCTGTTGTGCCCCGCCTCGTTGGTCGCCGACACAAATGCAGTCTCTCAATTGTTTCCGTCCACGGTTGACTAGGCGGCTGCACGCATTTCCGTAGATTCACCAACAATGTTCTGGACAGCGACATGCTTCAGCAGACACTACCACAAGCAGGCAATGTTCTGGTACGGTGAGCGCAGCTTGGCAGCGCAGACATGTGTAGTTCAAACAGGTTGATAGTAGCAGCCACGCCCCAGAATAAAGGGAAGTTTTAAAAGTCACTTTAAAACGTGTGATTAAATATATATATACAGTGACAGACCTTCCATGTGTACGTATTGTATGTTCACGACTTACAATACACAGCACGAAGATAATCCAGGATTCCAAACGTTGATAAATAGAGATTATAGACAGACCGGGAGCAGCCACACACCGCAGCGCTACAACCTCGATTTCAATATACTCCGCCTTAGCGTTATATCGCATCAGTCGCATGAGAAGTCGTTGACATCTGAGTGGCGTGTTGTCAAGATCTTTATTGTTGATGAGGGGTACAAGCGGTTTGTGGTCTGTGAGTAATTTGAATTGACCCAGACCGCACAAGAACCGATCAAATTTCTCGCACGCCCATACCCCCGCCAAACACTCCTTTTCGATCTGGGCGTATCTCTGCTCAGCCGGAGTGAGGGATCTGGAGCAGAATGCGACCGGCTTTCCTTCCTGCATGATCACTCCCCCGAGACCGTACGAACTGGCGTCTGCGCTCACTACGGTCGGCTTCGTTACGTCGTAATAGGCGAGCACTGGCGTTGACGACACCAGCTGCTTCAGCTTATTGAACGCTTTCTCCTGGTCGGGACCCCATGCCCAGGCCGCATCTCCTTTGAGCAGATCATTCAACGGACGAGTGGCGACATGCAAGTCCGGTAAGTACGCATCCAAGTAATGGACCATACCGAGAATCTGCCTCAGAAGTGGCACAGACGTCGGACGAGACAATTTCGTTATGGCCTCGACCTTTTCGTGGTCTGCTACGACGTCGTCTGGCTTAAACTTATGACCAAGGAACGTAATTTCCTTTTGACCATAGTGACACTTATCCTCGTTTAGCTTTAGGCCTGCTGCCCGAAGCACTTTAAGGACTTCCGCGAGGCGAGTCTCGTGCTCGGCCTCGTCTTTCCCATACACTAGAATGTCGTCCATGTATGCTATTGTGCCCTCGAGCCCCGCGAGGATTTCGACCATCTTCCTCATGAAGATCTCCGGGGCAGAGGTAATCCCTAAGGGCAGTCGCTTGTAGCAGTAACGACCGAAGGGCGTTATGAACGTCGTCAGCTCTTGGCTTGACGACTCAAGAGGGATTTGGTAGAAACCGCTCTCGGCGTCCAATGACGAGAACACCGTAGCGCCCGACAAACGCGACGTCACGTCCTCCAGGGTGGGTAGGATGTACCTCTCCTTACGCACATGCTGGTTGAGCTTTTTTCAAATCGACGCACAGTCGGACCTTCCCCGACTTTTTTACGACAGGCACTATGGGAGCACACCACGGCGTTGGCTTTGTGATAGCCTCAATAACCCCTGCAGATAACAGACGGTCCAATTCATCCTTGACCTTGGGGAGAATTGGGATAGGCACTCTGCGGGCGACTGTGAGGGCTGATGGCTGCGCGTCTTCCTTCAGGATGATCCTCACCGGCTCTGTTTTCAGACAACCGACGCCGTCTGTAATAGCGTCTAGTTTTCTGACGAGACTCATTCGCGAAGCAACCCCACGACTCAGCAGGTTCTCCACGTCATTTGCGACAACGATGACGCGAACGTGGTGCCTTTGACCTCTGTGCTGGCGATGAACTGCCCGCGACAGTCCAATGGACCACCTGGACTGTTGAGGTTTGCACTGATCGTCTTGAGAGGCGGTCGCGGCCTCAGCATGACGTAGCTCGCGTGCGACATCACCGTAACGTCGGCACCCGTGTCGATTTTAAAGGTCATAGGACGACCTTTGAGGTCGATGTCAACCTTCCACGCTGGACTGCTGTCATCGCAACTGACCGACCCGCAGAAGTACTCCTCGTCCGGCTGTACTTTCACCTCGCGAATGGATGACGACTTGGCGCGACACATCTTCTCGAAGTGACCTGTCTTGCGACACCGATTGCACGTCTTCCCCTTAGCAGGACATGCGTCGGGGCCCGGCGAGCGATGCACATAGCCACATTGGCCACATGGCGTTTTCGCGACGAGTTCCTCTCTCACGCCTCTCTGACGGTGGCGCTGATGACGACTAGCTTGCTGTTTACGCTTTTTTTTATACAAAGTTCACGTTTGACATCGACACAGTGTTCTGACTTTTGACTAACTCACTGTGTCTCGCGCTGTCGACTGCTTTCTCCAACGTCATATCGTCTTGCTCCAACTGAAGTTTCTGCGACATTTCTTTGTCGAGCATGCCGCTTATGAGTCGATCGCGCACGTTCTCTTCTTCTTTTTGATAGAACCGACAGTGAGCCGCGAGGTCATGCAAACAACGCACAAAACGCTTCAATTGACTCACCCTGTTGTTGAGAACGTTGAGAGAAAATTGCACGCTCATGTATTGTGTTTCTCTTTGGCACGAAATATTCGTCGAACTTTTGCATCACTGAGTCATTTCGAGGGTCTGTGGCGCCCTCTGACGGCTCCGCAAACTTGAACGATTTGAAAATGTTCTCGGCTTGTCTGCCCATGGCGTATATGAGCGACGCAACTTGCACCTCTGGATCGTCTTTATGCAGTGACGTTGCGATCCTGAACCGCATAAACCGCTCTTTCCATTCCGGCCATTTGGACGGGGCGTCGAATGATATCGACTCTGGCGGGTTAAATTTCGGCATTTTATTTTCCGTTCAAATTTACTGACTGACCGTACAAATTCGCTGATCGTTCGAATTCACTGACTGACCGTTGACGACGGACTGTCGACTGGCTAGGTTTACTAACCCGCTGCCACCATGTAGTGATTCTGACATATAAAGACGACAAGACAACTTAGTAGAACCACAAAATCATGTATTCAATTCGAGCCCATCTGACAGACAAGATGGAGTCATTCACATGTCATGTTTTTGTTCCTATCATATGTGCGAATTACTCGCTAGATGGCGTACTGTCTTAGGTAGCGCTCATTACAATCTTCATAAAAGTAAAGTATAGGAAATTAGTTCCGCTAATTTGGGCACCTCGTTATTCGGACCACTTTTGTCAAGTCTCAAAGGTGATCCGGATAGTGAGGTTCCAATGTGTGCGTGTGCGTGAGCGTGTACGTGAGCGTGTGCGTGCGTGCGCGTGTGTGCGTGCCTGCGTGCATGTGGGCGTGTGCCTCTACGTAGGTGAATTCACCATAGTAGATGAATAAATTTATGTAGGTGAATCCATCGGCGTTGCCTTTTCTGTTGGTAAATCCATAGTTATAGATATGTAGAATATTATGTATTCTACATATATATGGTGAATCCATCTGTATATGTGAATGAATAACTTTATGTCTTTGACGTTAATGTTTTAGTGTTTAGAGTGACAACTAAATCACTATATTGATTAATAATAAACATAAACTAATTAATTTACTTATTAGTTAAAATTGCTCCTCGTCAACATTTAACAAATTAAAATGAAGAAATTATGCTACGAATTTGGAAGAAAGAGCATGATGAGCATATCTGACTCGCACCTGTTTATCCGCCAACTGCGTCTGCTCATCGCTCGTTCACAACTTCCGTTCCAAATACCAAAACCAAGATGCGAGCGGTGCCTACTTGGGTGGATAAAGTTCACGATAAGGATAAAGTAGAACAATGGTAATTTATATAACATAACGTCTATGTAACGTGTTGTACGAGTTGATACGTGTATAATTGTTTTTCACGACAATGAATAAATAAGCGCGTAAAATCGCACCTTGTCGAACAACTTGTGCGGTTGCCACCAAAGCCGGCTCTTGACAACGTCACTTCAGACACTTCTTGACTCTCAAACTACCTATGTCTTGTCCCTCATCGTGAACAATCACGCCTGAAATTGTATAAGTAGGTAGTATAACGACGGCAAAAATATGCGAAATATCTCGGGGAGGATTCTTAGGTCTTAGGTGATTTACTCCAAACTTGAGCTAACGCAGTTGTATGATGCTTGTTTGTGCGCATGCGTTGTGGGTAATTTGTTTATTTTATAGGCACTTTAGATGATTGGGTGTGGTGAAAGGAAGGTTCATGATCGCTGTTTGAAACGCTATGGGGCTTTCTAGTTCAGTAATCGGTGGTGGAATCATATTCCAGATTCGAACTGCTCGAGGGTAGAAAGAGAACACTGCTGCATTGATGTCTATGTCTATGTCTATATAATAATTGGCAAAAACCATACGGTCATTACGCCAATATAGGGGACGGGGAGGGGCATATGGCATAGCACTACAGGGAATTTTTAGAGTCGTCTGCCCAGCCTAGATTTAAAAGTATCCACCGTGGCTGCAGACACAACTGTTTCGGTTAGTCCGTTCCAGTTCCTTACTGTTCTATTAAAAAAGCTGTTAGCATAAACCTGAGTCCTTGCCGGCACCTGAATAAATCGTTCACTGTGGCCACGAGTGTTGTTGATTGAGTGAACGAGGTGGCTCGGCAAAGGAAGGGCTATTTCTCCATGTACAGATTTATAGAACATTGCTAGGCGGCTGACCTCTCTGCAGCGCTCTAGGGACTCCCACTTGAGTGTTTTCATCATTAATGTTACGCTGCTTTCCCGACTGTTGTTACCCATTACAAATCTCGCTGCTCGTCGCTGTATTTTCTCAAGTTCGTTAATATTTTTTTTGGTGTATGGATCCCATGCAGCGCTCGCGTATTCGAGATTAGGGCGGACTAGTGCAAAGTAAGCCGATTGTTTAGTTTTCTCTGAGCATTTATACAGATTTCTCTTGATAAAACCTAATATACGGTTAGATTTGGCAGATAGGTGGGATATGTGAGTGTTCCATCTGAGGTCATCAGAGAACTCCACACCTAGGTACGGGTGATGGTGTACAGTTCCCAGGCTGTCTCCATTGATGGTATACTGAGACAGGTGGATAGTTCTCTTCTTGGTGATATGCATAACTGAGCATTTATTGATATTAAAATGCATCTGCCAGGTTGCAGTCGGACTGGAGGATGCACCTAGGGGCTACGTAGTGGCCACGTTTTTTTTACTGTGTTAGTAGACCTAGTGGGGGTGTGATGTTGATTATGTTAATTAATATTTTATAAAATGTCATGGCTTGTTTGATAATGCGTCGTCGTTCAAGAGTTGACCATCCAAGGGTGGCTATTAGGTCTGCTGCGTATGTTTGGCATCTGTGGTCATTTCTGACCAATTTGGCAGCACAGTGTTGTACTCTTTCAAGGTGTTTACTTTGGGTGGCAGTGTGTGGGTTCCATATGGGAGAAGCATACTCGAGTTTTGGTCGGATTAGCATGTTATAGGCTGTTTCTTTTACTTCAGGTTTACATGGTCCGAGGGTTCGTTTGATCATGCCTAGGTCTTTTGAAGATTTGGAAGCTATGTCAGTGATATGGTTAGCCCAGGTTAGTTTAGAATCTAATTTTATTCCAAGATATGTGTGACTAGAGGCGGTAGAGAGTGGTATGCCAAAGAGTGAATATGAATGTAGTCTGGGTTTGGTTTTGTTTGTTATTGGGAGATGCACACATTTAGATACGTTAAATTCCATCTGCCATTTATTAGACCATGTTTGGAGTTTGATCAGGTCAGATTGGAGAGTTTCGTGGTCGGTTTCGGATGTGATTTTGCGATATATAATGCTGTCATCTGCAAAGAGATGTACAGAAGATTGGACATTTTCGGTTATGTCGTTTATGTAGAGTAAAAATAGGGCAGGTCCTAGGATTGAGCCCTGTGGTACACCAGATGTAACAATTGTTCTGTCCGACAGGGCTCCATTGACTGAGAATCTCTGTTTGCGATTGGATAGAAAAGATTTGATCCAGTTTTGTTTGTGTTCCAGTTATTCTGTAGAAAGCTAATTTGGATAGGAGGCGTTTATGGGGGACTTTGTCGAAGGCTTTGGCAAAATCGAGTAGGATGGCATCTATTTGTGTCTTATTGTCCATAGCATAGCAGTCGTGGGCTGTCTCGATGAGTTGGGATTCACAAGACAGATTTCTTGAGTAAACACTGGTTGGAATCCATGTTGGAAGTGGAGGATGATGTTGTGTTTGTGTAAGTGTTTCCACATGTTGCTTAGAATGATGTGCTCCATAACTTTGCAGAGGATGCATGTTAACTAAATTGGTCTATAATTAGTAGGATCTGATTTGTGGCTTTTTTGTGTATTGGTGTTACTAGTGCTTGGAGCCAGTCATCTGGGAATTTGCAAGTGTTGCATGACTGCTGGAAAATGTGTCTGATGATGGGGGCAATTTCCACTGCAGTCTCTTTAAGGACTTTGGCTGGGAGTTCGTCGGGGCCTGTAGCTTTATTTTGGTTTAGGTTTTTCAGTTGCTTAATTACTCCGTCTATCCCGATTTCGAGGGAGGGCATATCGGGATAGATGGATGGAGCTAGTTGGGGGATGGGGTAGATTTCTTGAGTAAACACGGAACTAAATTGGTTGTTAAGTGTATTTGCTTTGTCGTAATTGGTTGGTCGTTTGCTTGCAGTGTAGGGATGCCAATGTATTCTCGTTTGTTTGCTTTAATGAATGACCAGAATTGTTTTGGGTTTGTTTTTAGGCTGTCTCCAATGTGATTGTTTAGATAGTCTGAGTAGGATTTGGTTGCAGCTTTAGTGGCTTGTTTTCGGAGTTGCCTAAACCTTTCCCAGTCACTATTACATCCAGTTTGTTTTGCTTTTTTATGGCTTTTGTTGCGTTTTCTTTGCATTCTTATTATTTCACGTGTTGTCCAGGGGAGGTGGGTTTTTGGTTTGGTGTTGCGGCTGGGGATATTATTGTTGACTAATGAAGTAAGATTGTTCCGGAAAAAGTTCCACTTTGTGTTGACATGTGTTGAACTTGGGTTTCTGTCAAAATATGTTGTTGTTAGTTGTTTTATGTCATCTTTAAGCTTATCCCAGTTTGCAGATTTATATTGGAACATTTTGTGTGGTGGTTTACTGTTACGGATTGAATTTAGGTTTACGTTAAAGGTCACAGCTTCATGATCACTCATGCCGGGAGTGGTGTGAGTGTTAGCAATTATCGATGGATTAGAAGTGAGTATGAGGTCAAGGATATTGCCGGAATCAACTCGTGTGGGATCGTTGACCATGTTTTGTAATCCAAATTCTCTAATTATTTCTAGCAGTTTGTTATGCTTGCTGGCAGTTCTGTTGTCAGTGGTTTGCCGCTTGCCCCAGTTAATATCAGGAAGGTTGAAGTCACCTGCTATAACTACCTTAGGAGAAGTTTTTTGTGATCTGTACAGTTTTGTTAGGGATTCGTGGAGAACTTCAAGGGATTGAAGGTGGTCACTGGGGGGTCGGTAGTAGGATGCAAAGTATATGGATTTGTTTCGTGTGAAATGGATTTTTGTCCATACTATTTCACAGTTTGAGTTTAGTTTTGTAAGTGGTTCTGCTACAATGTCATGAGAACGGAAGGCTATGAGAACTCCACCACCATGGGTGTTTCTGTCCTTTCGGATGGCGCTATAGTTAGGTGGTAGGAACAAATAGGTGGGGTAGTTTTCGTCTATTTTGGTTTCGACTAGGAATATGATGTCAGGATTATTTGACTGAATAGTTGTTTTTAATTGGGTTGTCTTTGCGATGCTTTTGACACTGTTGGTATTGATTAGAATTCCGCTAAGTATGTTACGTTTGGTTTTCTTACGACGTTCAGGGGTTGATGCATTTTGAGGGTTTGGTCCAAAAGTTGGATCCGAGGTTTGGGATGTACGACTCGTGTTTGTTTGAGAGATCTGTGTGTGGGGGTCAATGTTTTGGTTATTTTGGTCTGTGACACTAAGGCTGTTATATCGGTTGTAAGAACATTCCAATAAGTGGTCTTGGAAGAAGGAATGACTGTAATTAGGATGGTCGCATTTCATGCAGTGCCAGGAACAGGAACTGTTACAGAGAAGATTATATTGATCTGGACTTATGTCACAACATTTAATGTGTACCCATTGGTTGCACAGGTCGCAGCAGACTGCTCGGTGATTTGAAGCAACAGGCTTTTTACAAAATCCACAGGGGTGTCCGACTGGGCCGGGGTTTGTTTGGATGTCCCCACAGAGGATTAGTAGGACAAGATAACATGTTTTGTGTCCCGATGTAGGGATTGCATAAGCCAATTTGGTGTGGTACTTGTTACGGTAGTCTCTGGTGAAAGCTAGTGCCAGTCTAATACTTGTGTCAGTCCAGCAAGACGTGTCATATGTTAACAGACCATTTGGATCGTCCGTGAATCGGGTATGGTCCAGGTGTATCGGGAATTTGGGTATGAATGCAATAATGATACTAATCAGAACTACCACTGGTGTGCCCATTTTGGTTGGCACCATCATAAGAGCAGCTATTGCACAAGCTACTTTGCTTGTACAGTTATGTTAATGCTGTAAAACAAAAGCAAAAACAAGAGATTATATTCCACTATAGATGTGGGTATTGTTTTTATGATTAAGTTATATATCACAGCTAATATAAAATCACAGTAGTAAGATCACAGTAGATGTAAAAGACAGTAGTAAAATTTGCCAGTTAGTAGACAGTTTATTGTATTGTATATTGTGTTTGCTGTTGGTTGCTTGTGTGTTGCTGACAGCCTACAATCTAGATTTGTAACAGTATAATACGTAAGCTTTGTGTGAATGTACTGATTTTTAGTTGTTTTAGGGGCGATTTGGTTTTGGGGCGCTTTGTGTAAGTTGTTTACAGATTCGCCATCTTGTTTTGAACTGGTTGTTATGGAAGCTAAGGCTAAACCTTTTGTCAAATTGTGTCTTAGCGTGATTTGATCGCATATATCACCATGGGATTATATTCTGGCATATCTAAAATAGTACCTCACATAGTTAACAGTAATAAAAACGTTTAGAAATCGTGAAAATAATCGATAACAGTGGAGCGGAAAAATCGGAATGGACTACACCTGACACATGTGCAGTGCGAAGGATTCACACTATCACTGACTCACTCTCTGACACTGTGACTAGGCACTTCAACGAATTCTGCAAACCGGGTCGTTTCGCGTGTGTCGAATTGCGATCACCGCGCAGCGCCGTCTCGTTTGCCGGCGTGCGAGTACGTTTTGTTTCAACTCGTATTTTGACGCCCTTTTCCGGTCGCTTACCTCATTCAATGCGGATTCTTGTAGAGCGTAAGTTAACATTTCATTACGTCTTTTTCTGGTTGAAAATTGACCAAAATTAAGCTAAATTTCATCGATTTGATGGCACAACTTTGTTTCAATTGTAACTTTTGTATGATTGGATTTATTTGAGAAAAAAATATTGCATTTAGATAGATCTGTAGGTATTGATTTACTCTGTGTTGAAATTTTGGTGAAGCGCACGGATGCGAAATGTGGTTTTAACGCCATTCAAAACATGCAATATTTGTCTGATTTTGATAGATCTGTGTCAGTCAGACCAACAGCACGTCACCTGACTGACCCAGTTACAGATCATAACTTATTCCATTTCTCTGAATTAACATTATTACAGAAACAACGTATGTTCTGACTTAGATAAAATTATTATTAAATTTTAAGTTTCTATTGATGAATAGAGTATAGTATACAGTAATACTAATATGGGCCAAGCATGTTAGTTTTAGGCCAGCCGCCAGAGCTGGTTATTGCTTACCCTGCCCTGGCCTAGGCTTGGACATGGTTTATGCCATTATTTATGGTTATGCTTTTAATTTTATTTAGACTTAGAAATAATATAAATTTTGTTATGCAATAATTTTAATGAATAGTTGTTAGTTACCTATTCAAATCAACAATTTGTTAGAAAAGTTGTTTTTGCAGTAAAATATGTAAATTATTCGACTTAATTTGTTTTAAAAAGTGTTTCATAACAAACAGTCCCTGCACAAATTTTCGAAACCATGTAATATAAACCATAAATGCCTTGATCAGTTGTAGCTTCATTTGTTTAATTGTGTGACAACATGCAATACATTAAACACCACAGTTATACCTCTCGGGTATCACAATTATGAATTTATGTGTGCTCTCTTGAGTAAGAGAGGCTGGGATATGAAAATTAGTTCACAAGATTTGCATGTAGAATCAAAACAGTCATTATTATATGATACACGATACCCTTTTTATTTCAGATATTGTTCACAGTTACATGCATCAGTGTCTGACAGTTAACTGTGAAGGTACCGAGCCACAGAGTCGTCTCAATATGACATATGTATTATAGACATCATATTGAAGATCACAAGATACTGAAATATAAACCTTGCTGCACAAATCTTGCAGCCTACTGGCATTAAATTATGAGACAATCAACTTCCAATATTACAAAAAGACTATTATGAGCAGAGCAGACTTCTTCATGGCTTGCCTCCCATGGGCCATGGGGGAGTAACGCAGAAAGCAGTCTTGCATTTGGCGCATTTGGATTAAGCGATGGAATACTATGAACAATTTATAAACATTACTTCATCAAGTTCATGTTAAAATACAGAACATTATGAAGCAGTGACAATAGATTACTGGTCTGTACAGAGCCTGCAGCATTCATCCAACCTGTCATGACACAGTCACACATAGACACAGTGAACTCGGAGTGTGAATATTGTATTTCTTTGTCATGTATTGATCTCTTGAGTTTGCTATTTAGCCAATATTTACTTATTAATAAAGTTATTTTTAATGCTACATGGTTAATGTATATTTATTGTATGTATTGTATGTTTAATGTGGTTGTAAACATTGCATATATTATGTAACTGTCTTCATAATTATGAACATTCCAGCCTTTCATCGAAATGTAGCTGTCAGTCGTTAGCATACTAATATTAGCCAATATTAACTTATTAATTAAGTCACTGTTAATGTGAAATGACTGGTTAATGTATATTTATTATCATAATTAATGAGGTTTACGGCTTTCATAAATTATACAAATATCTTCATAATCATGGACATTATGGCCTTTTACTGAAATGTGTCAGTCTGTCGAGGTAGCGTGTTAATTACCCAATATTGACTAATTAATTAAATTATTATTAAATGATGTAATGTATATTTATTACCATTCTTAATGTGGTTATACATATTGCATAATATGTATAAATATCTTCATAATCATGGACATTATGGCCTTTTACTGAAATGTGTCGGTCTGTCGAGGTCGCGTGCTAATTACCCAATATTGACTAATTAATTAAATTATTATTAAATGATGTAATGTATATTTATTACCATTATTAATGTGGTTATACACATTGCATAATATGTATAAATGTCTTAATAATCATTGGCATTATGGCCTTTAATTGGAACGTGTTGGTCTGTTGAGTTTGCATGCTACATTACTAAAATTAACTAATTAATTTGGTTATAATTTGTACTAAAAATATTAAATATTGTAAATTTATTACTCTAGTCAATGTGTTTGTAAACCATGAAAACAGTATTTAAATATCAATATAAATAAAAAAGTAATAACATTTTAAAGCAAATATTTATCCACAGAAAATACAAAAATTAGTCCATTTTGCCATTGTAAGAGATACACAAAAATTATGCTGTTTTGCCGTCTTAAAATCGCAATATCTTTTGATATATTAAAGCTATCTTAATAAAATAAACAATTATGTGATCCTTAAGTTATTACCTTTAATTTAAGCCTAGTATGATATTAATTTTTTTATTTAAGTGCCTACTGTGACTGACATTGACAGATTCAATCATTCCGCTCCATCACAATTTAATCCATGAATCATAAGAAATATTGCAACTTAACACATTTTTGAAGCCTAATAGACAGTCTGGCTTGCATCAACATATGCGTTGTTTATCGCTCGTTTCAAGTTCACGGCACAGTAACACAGTGGCGCAGACTGGCACACATGGGAGCGCTATTTGGGCCTAAAAATGCGCTAAGATGCATTTTGTTATAGTGTATATATATGCCTAGGATGATGTCGAATGATTGAATTAATGCATTGAGGTATACAATTTAGGGAAAAATATAGTTATAATTAAAATCAAGGTGGGTCCAGATTCTACACAAGTGCCCAGTTGGCATATTTTTTATCGAGACCAATGAAACTTACTTAATCTACATAAAATAGTATGTGTATACAGATTGCGGTAGAGCAGCAGTTAGCACATCTGTCTAGCATGCCAGGGCAGAGTTCTGAGTTCAAACCTCGACCTGGCATGGTACATTTGTGTATACAAGATAGGACGAGAAGGGACAGATAACATTTTCAAAATTATCAACAGATTTACTAACACGGACCCCACGTGAATGTTCAAACAGAAGTATTCCCCTCGTCCGTGCACACCACAAATTCAATTCTTTGAATAACCTACCAAATTAGTATGTTGGCACAGTAAGAGTCAATAACTTTAAAAACAAAATATTGAAATCAACCATTACGGAACTACATCTGAGCCAGTAGAGTCCTTGCCCCAAACCTCAGACCTGCCATTTCATACGGATTACCCGTATCCGATACGGATTTTAATGATTTTTTAGTAATACGGCCGTACTCCATTTTGATACGGATTTCAATGAAATTTAGAAAAAACTTTTATATAGCCACACTATTTACTTGTATGGGTCACAAAACCATATTGAAGATCAGTCAAAAATAAACAACAGCTTTCGATGCATTGAAGTAATCGTTTATTTTAGTGACTAACTTCATCGAAAGAACGAACTGAATCACCGACAATAGTCAGTGATTTAGTTCGTTGTAGCGCGCAATAGCCAATAGATAGCGCGCTCGTAAACTGTAGTTCTGAAAAATGCGACAGGCAGCTCAACGGCGGGAAACAGCGTTTCAACGGCGGGAAATAACGTTTCAAAATGGCTTCTCTTGCGAAACGGCAAAAGTGTAGTGGAAAGTTTCAAAAAGAATGGTTAGAGAAGTTTGGAGGAATGATTGTATCAAGTAAAGCAGGCGATCAGTATGCCAGGTGTAGTTTATGCTCACGCGATGTTAAGGTGGCCACCTCAGGCATGTACGACGTCAACGAGCACTTAAAGTCGAATCTACACAAAACGAATTTGAAAAATCACGAGGAAAGGGCAACCGTGAGGGCGTTCTTCAAGCCGTAGACGAACTCTAGCGACGCTGCCAACGAGGTGATGTTCTCATACTTCGTCGCCGAACATAACCTTCCGGCAACAATCGGGGACCATTTCACCGATTTGGCTAGAGCGATGTTTCCCGACAGCGCCATCGCCAAGCGTTTCCAGAATAAACGCATAAAGTTATGAAGACGAGTTTGGCGGCGGTGTCGACGGCGACAGTCGTCAACTGTTGCAAGTCGGGTACTTTCTCGCTTACGATTGATGAAAGCAATGACAAGAAGGCCGACAAGCGACTGGAGATGCTTGTGCGGTACTTTGAGATGGATCGGCTACTGCAGAAACTGCTTGTCAAGTTCGTCCAGCTCCGCCACATCCGCAACGTTGTTGACTTGCGCACCATCAACTTCGACGATCGCTCCATCTAGCTCGATGACTCGACCATCGCGGTCAGTTTGAAGGTGCGCTCCTTCGAGAACGAAGATGTCACGCCAGCTGTCCAGGCGTCATTCATCAACGATGTGTGCCCATTTTACTGTGCGGTTGTGGACAAGATGGTCGCAAAGTTTCCGTTCGACGACCGGGTGTTGCGCGACTTGAGTGTTCTTGACCCTGCAGCCTGTGTGAACCTCACGTACGAGCCGACTGCTCGTCTGGCAGCCCTGCAGCCTGTGTGAACCTCACGTACGAGCCAATTGTTCGTCTGGCAGCCCTGCAGCCTGTGTGAACCTCACGTACGAGCCAGTTGTTCGTCTGGCAGCCCGCTTTGCCCCCAACGTTGATGCCGAACAGCTGAAAGATGAGTATGAGGACTTTCAGCTGTTGGCCAACGACATCATCGTGCTGGAGGAGGATGGCCAAGCGCGGCAGATCGACCACGTCTGGTTTGAAATCCTCTCAATCAAGACGCCGTTGCAGGCCGTATGCTTCCCGCTGTTGGCAAAGGTGATGGCACCACTTCTCTGCCTCCCACACAGCAATGCCGATGTAGAGAGGCTGTTTTCCATCTTGCGAAAAATACACACAGACGCATGCCACAGCTTGAATGCGGACACCATTACTGCTTACCTTCAGTGTAATACACACAGACGCATGCCACAGCTTGAATGCGGACACCATTACTGCTTACCTTCAGTGTACACTGAACATTGACAGCCCCTGCCACCAGTTGGCTGAGATGCTGAAACTGGCTAAATCTGCACCCCATGCTGAGTCACAGTGATGGATGTAGTTTGTGGCAGATGTTGGGTTAACGTAAGAGTTATAAAATTACGTACTTGTATTCATTGTAGTTATGTATGCGCAATAAATATGTATACATGAATGATACGGATTGATACAGATTCTTACAGAATTTTAGGTCAAAAATACAGATTGCAACCAAAAAAATATGGCAGGTCTGAAACCTGCTCTTGGGTATGATTCAAAGTCTGAGTCTGCACTGTTCCATCACAATCTATACGGTCTATCACTCATAATGTGTACATAATTACACAAATTAGTAAACACAAATTCACCAAATATTTGTCAAAATGGCACTCGACTATGCATTGCAGCCACTGGATATACACGGTTATTATTTAATAATTATTCATCACTGTTTTCGTCTGTCGTTGTTTTGGTTTGTCGCTATGTTGGTTTGTCACTGTTTAATTGTTGCCATTTTGGTTATCACCATTTTTAATTGTTGAGTTTTTATATAATATCTAATACCAGCATGGCCTGCATCATGCATATGGTCTGTCAGATAAACCCTTAGTTATATTATTATTACAATGTATTATACTATTTGTCTACTATTTTTTAATTGATAAGATTTAGTATCTTTTCATTTGAATGCATTTGTTTTGAGTTACAATTTCCATCGGACCCGAGGCCAGAGCTTTGTAAAAGGTGTGCTGCTATGTAAACAAATTGATTCTGCCAGATTCACTTCACTTTCAACAACAATAAATGGTTCGTTAAAACATTTGCACAACTGTATGTTATAATAGATATTCTTTACACTGTAACATGATTTTACATATTTGTTATACCGGAAAAAAAAAACTTAACAAGAAATCAGTGCTGAGTGAATTAAAGTGAATTGAATGTACTACGTAACAGCCATATCATGTTAGACATTGCTCTGTTTCAGCGTGTGGGATCTGTGCTTCCGCCCAGATGGAACTCAACTCATAGTTGCCGCTGGCAACCGTGTACTTGTGTACGACACCAATGACGGCACTCTCATCCAGCCACTGAAAGGACACAAAGACACCGTATACTGTGTGTGCTATGCCAAAGATGGCAAGCGGTTTGCGTCAGGGTCGGCCGACAAGAGCGTCATCATATGGACGAACAAGATGGAGGGCATCTTGAAATACACGTGAGTACTTTTGTGTCATTTGTGGTCATAAACGCTATTTATTATTTGGTAGTTGAAAACAGTCGCATTCATGATCCTACTGCAAGAACTCATATTTTTGTAAAGATGTGTCTACATGTTTCTTAAATGTACGAAGAGTCGTGTGTTTTTAAATATTCTCAGGTAGACCATTGCATAGATGAACTGCTAGTTCACACTGCTGTATATACGATGACCTGGCAGTGGAGGATAAGTGTGAAGGAACAATCTTTGTGTAGTAATGGCAGCATGGCTGAATGCATCCCATAGAATTCATGTTGATGTTAACATGAACTTGTCTGCCATTGTATAAGCCACTGAGTAGTCCTTTAGAATCGATATCACACAATGTAAAAACTTAACTCTCTTGAGTAAAACAACAATTGACTAAAAAATTTAAAGAAAAATCAACATTTGTTTTCACTGTTGCAGTCACAATGACCCGATCCAGTGTCTCGCTTACAATCCAGTCAGTCATCAGCTGGCGTCCTGTGCCTGCACTGACTTCGGTCTCTGGTCGCCGGAGCAGAAGTCTGTTGCGAAGCACAAGGTGAACAGTCGGGTGACATGCTGCTCCTGGACCAATGATGGACAATACCTGGCCCTGGGTTTGTACAGCGGCATTGTCAGCATCCGCAATAAGGTACCTCTCATTAATGTTGTGGATAAATGCACCTCGCAAACCATGGGTTGTAGTTGACTATATAGTATATATACACAAGTGTTGAACTGGGATGCTTGGGGGAGGACTCAGCCCCCCAATAATTTAGATGGTGGTCTGGAGATAAGATTAGCCTCCAATATTTAGGGAAGGTGGGTGGATTTTGGGGTGCAATTTGAGGTTTTTGGAGAGTCTGAAGGTGAGTGGTTTAGCAAACCTCAAGCGGGGTACAAATCAACGTTTTTGGAGAGTCTGAAGTTGGGTGTTTTGGCAAACCTCAAGGGGGTGCAAATCAACGTTTTTGGAGAGTCTGAACATGCGTGTTTTTGGCAAGCCTAGTTAGCTGAGTCAGGTGTACTTCATCCTAGTGCTTTTGTCTGTGTAAGTCATTATTCTGACGGTGGGAATAATGCAAATGCCAGCGCTCCATATCAGTAGGTAACTCCAAGGAAATTTCTGTAATTCCTAGTCGGATCATTCCATGGTAATGTTCTATGAATTACTTTTAATTCCCGAACATTATATGTAACATTGGCCATGACTGGCGCTAACTCAAATCATTGTCATTAACATAGAACACAGATGTAATTTACTAAAGCAAATTTGCACCACAATCCAAGGTCCATTAAAAAGCATTCAGTGGAAAATAGTCAGTATTTGAGGATGAACGTAAACATTATTTATGATTTAAATTCTTGTAAGAAGTAATATTTAACTTTGGAAAATCAGAAGTCTTAATAAAGATAACACATTTTCTATGGATGTTTATTAATTCAGTCAGCTGCTACAGAAATGCTAACCAACTTGAGTAGCAGTAAAATTTCCAACTGAATAAGGAGCCATTTTCCTGCTAAGACTTTGACACAATATAACAGGACTTGTTGTTTGTAGCAAGGAGATGAGAAGGTTCGCATCGAAAGACCGGGGGGTGGCTTGTCCCCCATCTGGTCCCTTGAGTGGAACCCCTCAAGGTAACAATACAACAGTAATGAGTGACTTGCCGCAGCATTGTGGGTATTAAATTGCAGAAGTGTGAGCTGAAGTATAGTTTTTTTAATTCTGTAGATCGCTTTAATATGATACCTCATTTGTTGAAATATCTTCAGTACTATCCTGAAGAATGTTCAGTTATCTTCAGTACTATCCTGAAGAATGTTCAGTTATCTTCAGTACTATCCTGAAGAATGTTCAGTTATCTTCAGTACTATCCTGAAGAATGTTCAGTTATCTTCAGTACTATCCTGAAGAATGTTCAGTTATCTTCAGTACTATCCTGAAGAATGTTCAGTTATCTTCAGTACTATCCTGAAGAATGTTCAGTTATCTTCAGTACTATTTCATTTATTGCTAACATTGAAGCAAAGTGTAAAAAAGTGAAGTTTTTTTAAACAAAGACATTTTGACTTATATTGTCTATTGTTACTTAATCTGTGGGTTCATAAATGCAGGTATTTGATTAGTTTTGGATTGTTTGTCGAAGACAATAAAGTGGACATTGCAAGGTGAGATCATAAGGTGTGCATTTCTGCTGAAATCACAACATTGACCCAGACAGCTATATTTGGCTCATGTGCAGAATAGGCCCGTGTGACTTAATACACAGTTCACCCTGGCGGGTTACATGACCCAGACAGTTATTTTTGGCTCATGTGCAGAATAGGCCCGTGTGACTTAATACACAGTTCACCCTGGCGGGTTACATGACCCAGACAGCTATATTTGGCTCATGTGCAGAATAGGCCCGTGTGACTTAATACACAGTTCACCCTGGCGGGTTACATGACCCAGACAGCTATATTTGGCTCATGTGCAGAATAGGCCCGTGTGACTTAATACACAGTTCACCCTGGCGGGTTACATGACCCAGACAGCTATATTTGGCTCATGTGCAGAATAGGCCCGTGTGACTTAATACACAGTTCACCCTGGCGGGTTACATGACCCAGACAGCTATTTTTGGCTCATGTGCAGAATAGACCCGTGTGACTTAATACCCAGTTCACTGAGGCGGGTCACATGACCTAGACAGCTATTTTTGGCTCATGCAGAATAGGCCTGTGACTTAATACCCAGTTCACTGTGGTGTGACCCAGACAGCTATTTTTTGCTCTTGTGCAGAATAGGCCTGTGTGACTTAATACACAGTTTGCAGTGGCAGGTCACCTATAATTATATATTTAATTATATATTTAATAAACATTAGGATATTATTTGCTATTCATTCTTTCTCTGGACAGAGGAATTACCGGTAACTCTCATACAATTTAAAGGTTATCTTCGTTTCTTGACATTTGGTTCAAATTTGGGATAGAATTTTCTTGATATATTTTCTTAAAACAGTGTGACATATCTTTCGTATAATAAATGTAAAAAACACCAATTAGCTACTTAATTTCAAGCACTGTTTGATATCTGTGAAATGTTTTAATAAAAAAATAATTTACAATAGAAAAGTGTAATGATAACTGTTTATTAAAATTTTGTGGCTGAGCCATGTCGGTCTATACCACAGTGTGTGTGTTCTTTCAGAGATGATGCGTATGACATTTTAACTGTGGCCGACTGGGGACAGAAACTATCCTTCTATCAGCTCTCTGGGAAACAGGTAAATGACATGGCATAACTAGCTGTGATCTCAAGTGTTGTATGACTTGGATAATTTTGGCACCTCTTTGGTAGTGTTTCATCTGAAGCAAGATTAATTTTGGTGTTGTTTTATAACATCAGACTGGATCTGAATGAAGTACAATCTATTTCATTGTGATAATAGTTCTACATAGGAAAAATAATGACTAGTAGGTTATCTGTTTATGAATGTATTACCATTTAGAAACTGTGTTATTTAGTTATTTTTTAGTTTAGGATATTTTTATTTAGATAGCCATTTATATTATCTTTAAAAAGAATGTAAGAATCTAGGCTTTTTGTTATTATTAGGCACACTTTTGCGTGGCAGATGTGATGTGATTCACATCTGTTTTGCTTGTTCCTTTCCATGAAATGTACCATGACTGTTCTTTTCTTTTTAAAAGTAAAATTAATTAATATATAAAAATAATAATTAAATTGTCAACGTGATAAAAAGTTGTCAATAGAAATTTTGCTCTAAGATGTAATAAATGTGTAAATAAATAATTTTAAAGGTCATTTCCACAGACAGAATGTGCTATTGATTAAAAACATACATTATCTACATAGTTATATTGCCAATTCATTCTACAATCGTCTCTTTATCTCTGTCATAGCTGAGTAGAATTACTACCTCTCTCTCACGAATGAATTCTAGTTCGTAAGTCCAAGTGTGGTTGTTTTTAGGTTGGCAAGGATCGAGACCTGGGGTATGACCCCTGCACTGTCAGCTGGTTCTCAAAGGGCGAATATGTGGTGTTAGGGGGCGCTGACAAGCAGTGCAGTCTACACACAAAGGAGGGCGTCAAACTGGGGTTGATCGGGGAACAGAAGTCATGGGTGTGGTCAGCCAAGGTGAAGCCTGACTCCAACTATGTGGTGGGTGAAATCTTGTCTTGAGCATTTTTGTAAATGTTTATGTTACCAATATTTTCAGAATTCAGGCCAGAAATGGTCGGATAATTAGAATTGTTATGCACATTCCTACCAAAGATGAAGTGATTGTGGTGTAAAAAAGACTATTTTGTGAATTTGTGCTAATGATTCATTTGTGTGTTGGACCTCGCTTGCATCTCCAATTCTCTCTCTCTATGATTTTGGTATCAAGGTGGGAGGCTGCATTGGTCCAGAAAGGCCATCCTGAAATGAAGCACTGGAGTGTTTCTTGGTTGAGGTCACTCTGTACTAGGGGGTCTTGATTGTGTTTGACCTTCATTTAAATATATACAAAATTACAGCATAAGAGCTGTATATTTTACATGCGCAGTGTGAAGTGTGTGTGTCGTATACTGTGGTGTTGTCAGGTTGTTGTCAGGACGGGACCATTTTCTACTACCATATACTGTGGTGTCAGGCTGTTGCCAGGATGGGATCATTGCCTACTACCATATATTGTGATGTTGTCAGGTTGCTGTCAGGATGGAACCATTGCCAACTACCATATACTGTGATGTTGTCAGTTTGTCAGGACGGGACCATTGTCTACTACCATATACTGTGATGTTGTCAGGACAGGACCATTGCCTACTACCATATATTGTGATGTTGTCAGGTTGTTGTCAGGATGGGACCATTGCCAACTACCATATACTGTGATGTTGTCAGGTTGTCAGGATGGGACCATTGTCTACTACCATATACTGTGATGTTGTCAGGTTGTTGTCAGGATGGAACCATTGCCTACTACCATATATTGTGATGTTGTCAGGTTGTTGTCAGGATGGAACCATTGCCAACTACCATATACTGTGATGTTGTCAGATTGTCAGGACGGGACCATTGTCTACTACCATATACTGTGATGTTGTCAGGTTGTTGTCAGGACGGGACCATTGCCTACTACCATATATTGTGATGTTGTCAGGTTGTTGTCAGGACGGGACCATTGCCTACTACCATATATTGTGATGTTGTCAGGTTGTTGTCAGGACGGGACCATTGCCTACTACCATATATTGTGATGTTGTCAGGATGGGACCATTGCCCACTACCATATACTGTGATGTTGTCAGGTGGCTGTCAGGGTGGGACCATTGTCTACTACCATATACTGTGATGTTGTCAGGTGGCTGTCAGGATGGGACCATTGCCTACTACCATATACTGTGATGTTGTCAGGTGGCTGTCTGGATGGGACCATTGCCTACTACCATATACTGTGATGTTGTCAGGTGGCTGTCAGGACGGAACCATTGCATACTACCATATATTGTGATGTTGTCAGGTTGTTGTCAGGATGGAACCATTGCCAACTACCATATACTGTGATGTTGTCAGATTGTCAGGACGGGACCATTGTCTACTACCATATACTGTGATGTTGTCAGGTTGTTGTCAGGACGGGACCATTGCCTACTACCATATATTGTGATGTTGTCAGGTTGTTGTCAGGACGGGACCATTGCCTACTACCATATATTGTGATGTTGTCAGGTTGTTATCAGGATGGGACCATTGCCTACTACCATATACTGTGATGTTGTCAGGTGGCTGTCAGGGTGGGACCATTGCCTACTACCATATACTGTGATGTTGTCAGGTGGCTGTCTGGATGGGACCATTGCCTACTACCATACACTGTGATGTTGTCAGGTTGTTGGTTGTCAAGACGGGACCAGTGCCTACTACCATATACTGCAGTGTTGTCAGGTGGTTGGCAGTCAGGATGAGACTAATTCCTGTTACCACATACTGTGATGTTGTCAGGTGGTTGGCTGTCAGGATGGGACCATTGCCTACTACCAGTTAATCTTCAGCACAGTCCATGGTCTCTACAAAGACCGTTACGCCTTCCGCGACAACATGACTGATGTCATCATTCAACATCTCATCACTGACCAGAAAGGTACGTTTGCACATGTTGAATCTTTTGAAGTTAAACTGTTAGTAAAATAGACCAACTAAATTCATAATAATATTAATACATATAAATCCTTGGAAACCAAGCTCAGGTGCACATCAAGACAAAAGCGTTGGTAAATCTCAAAGTCAGTAAGCAGTATTCAAGTGGTCAACAGATGGATGGATATGCCAGGCAGCTGTGGTGGATAAGCAAGGTTATAAAGGTAAGTTTTTAAAAGACTGCAGAATTGTGTAGTATTTTCAAATGATCTAACACTAAGAGGGAGCATATTCCAGAGTTGGTGAGCAATAGAAAATTCCCTAGCTCCAATGTTATTGTTGTCTTCCTTGTCTTTTCTGTTCATGCCTTTTCCCAAGTAACCAGTTCTTTCACAAATGTTTTGTGAGGTTAGTGACTCGCGAATTGTTTCATTCACTGTAAGAATAATTAGACATTTTAAAAGGGTAGTTGATGAACATCCACATGAACACAAAATTGAACGATAAACACAAATCCCTCGATAAGAAGTGGAAACAAGTAAATTAAATGTATTTTGTTTAATTTAATACATAACTCTGTGCTGTATAGTAGTTACATCAATCAGTTGTAGTACTTTTGTTGAAATGGAATGGTAGAGTACGTTACCATTTACTTCCATCTTTCAGTGAGGATCAAGTGTCGAGACATGGTGAAGAAAATTGCAATCTACAGACACAGACTGGCTGTAAGTGTCCCAGTAATTTATCCATATTTTAGAATTACTCATGGTAGACAATTATTGGGATGAATTTATTGTGATTTTATTAGCTAAGTTTTGATGTTTAATGTTGGTTCTTAATTGTGTGTAAATGACCTAGAAAGGATTTTACTTAATTTAATTAACCAGCTGCAGGGTGGTTGTTTGTTGATTGTTTACAGGTTCAGATGCCGGACAGGATCATCATTTATGAGTTGTACTCGGATGACATCAACGACATGCACTACCGTGTAAAGGAGAAGATTCTACGCAAGGTCGACTGCAACCTGCTCGTTGTCTGCTCCCACCACATCATACTGTGTCAGGTAGGTGACGCGTCATTCTGTGTGAAGTAGGTGACGTAATTCTCTGTCAGGTAGGTGACACGTCATTCTCTGTGTCACATAGGTCGCCCATGTCACCTGTATCAAGTAGATCACTGGTATCACCTGTGTCAAGTAGATCGCCCATGTCACCTGTGACAAGTATGTCATCCATATCACCTGTGACAAGTAGGTCATTCATATCACCTGTGTTAAGTAGATCACCCATATCACCTATGTTAAGTAGATCACCGGTATCACCTGTGTCAAGTAGGTCGCCCATATCACCTGTGTCAAGTAGATCGCCCATATCACCTGTGTCAAATAGATCACCCATATCACTTGTGTCAAGTAGATCACTGGTATCACCTGTGTCAAGTAGATCACCCATATCACCTGTGTCAAGTAGGTCACCCATATCACCTGTGTCAAGTAGATCACTGGTATCACCTGTGTCAAGTAGATCGCCCATATCACTTGTGTCAAGTAGATCACTGGTATCACCTGTGTCAAGTAGATCACCCATATCACCTGTGTCAAATAGATCACCCATATCACTTGTGTCAAGTAGATCACTGGTATCACCTGTGTCAAGTAGATCGCCCATATCACCTGTGTCAAGTAGATCACCCATATCACCTGTGTTAAGTAGATCACCCATATCACATATGTTAAGTAGATCACCGGTATCACCTGTGTCAAGTAGGTCGCCCATATCACCTGTGTCAAGTAGATCGCCCATATCACCTGTGTCAAATAGATCACCCATATCACTTGTGTCAAGTAGATCACTGGTATCACCTGTGTCAAGTAGATCACCCATATCACCTGTGTCAAGTAGGTCACCCATATCACCTGTGTCAAGTAGATCACTGGTATCACCTGTGTCAAGTAGATCGCCCATATCACTTGTGTCAAGTAGATCACTGGTATCACCTGTGTCAAGTAGATCACCCATATCACCTGTGTCAAATAGATCACCCATATCACTTGTGTCAAGTAGATCACTGGTATCACCTGTGTCAAATAGATCACCCATATCACTTGTGTCAAGTAGATCACTGGTATCACCTGTGTCAAGTAGGTCGCCCATATCACCTGTGTCAAGTAGATCACTGGTATCACCTGTGTCAAGTAGGTCGCCCATATCACCTGTGTCAAGTAGATCGCCCATATCACCTGTGTCAAATAGATCACCCATATCACTTGTGTCAAGTAGATCACTGGTATCACCTGTGTCAAGTAGATCACCCATATCACCTGTGTCAAGTAGATCACTGGTATCACCTGTGTCAAGTAGATCGCCCATATCACTTGTGTCAAGTAGATCACTGGTATCACCTGTGTCAAATAGATCACCCATATCACTTGTGTCAAGTAGATCACTGGTATCACCTGTGTCAAGTAGGTCGCCCATATCACCTGTGTCAAGTAGATCACTGGTATCACCTGTGTCAAGTAGATCGCCCATATCCCTGTGTCAAGTAGGTCGCCCATATCACCTGTGTCAAGTAGATCACTGGTATCACCTGTGTCAAGTAGATCACCCATATCACTTGTGTCAAGTAGATCACTGGTATCACCTGTGTCAAGTAGGTCGCCCATATCACCTGTGTCAAGTAGATCACTGGTATCACCTGTGTCAAATAGATCACCCATATCACCTGTGTCAAGTAGATCACTGGTATCACCTGTGTCAAGTAGATCGCCCATATCCCTGTGTCAAGTAGGTCGCCCATATCACCTGTGTCAAGTAGATCGCCCATATCCCTGTGTCAAGTAGGTCGCCCATATCACCTGTGGCAAGTAGATCGCCCATGTCATTTGATACATGTTATATGTAACTTAATTCACCGATATCTGAACTAATGAAATACACAATTTCACTGTTTATTAAACGTAATTTCCCACTGCTGACATGTATCGTACATAGCCTACTATCTGGGAACACCTGTCAGTACATTGTGAAGCTTTGAGTGCATTTATTCTTGTGCACTGTGTTGTGTGTAGGACAAGAGACTGCAGTGTCTGTCGTTCCAAGGGTTAACGCTTGTGCACTGTGTTGTGTGCAGGACAAGAGACTGCAGTGTTTGTTGTTCCAAGGGTTAACCCTTGTGCACCTGTGTTGTGTGTAGGACAAGAGACTGCAGTGTCTGTCGTCCTAAGGGTTAACCCTTATGTGCCTATGTTGTGTGCAGGACAAGAGACTGCAGTGTCTGTCGTTCCAAGGGTTAACCCTTGTGCACTGTGTTGTGTGCAGGACAAGAGACTGCAGTGTCTGTCGTTCCAAGGGTTAACCCTTGTGCACTGTGTTGTGTGCAGGACAAGAGATTGCAGTGTTTGTTGTTCCAAGGGTTAACCCTTATGTGCCTATTTTGTGTGTAGGACAAGAGACTGCAGTGTCTGTCAGTCCAAGAGTTAACCCTTGTGCACTGTGTTGTGTGCAGGACAAGAGACTGCAGTGTCTGTCGTTCCAAGGGTTAAACCCTTGTGCACTGTGTTGTGTGCAGGACAAGAGACTGCAGTATTTGTTGTTCCAAGGGTTAACCCTTGTGCACCTGTGTTGTGTGTAGGACAAGAGACTGCAGTGTCTGTCGTCCTAAGGGTTAACCCTTATGCGCCTATGTTGTATGTAGGACAAGAGACTGCAGTGTCTGTCGTTCCAAGGGTTAACCATTATGCACTGTGTTGTGTGCAGGACAAGAGATTGCAGTGTTTGTTGTTCCAAGGGTTAACTCTTGTGCATCTGTGTTGTGTGTAGGACAGGAGACTGCAGTGTCTGTCGTTCCAAGGGTTAACCATTATGCACTGTGTTGTGTGCAGGACAAGAGATTGCAGTGTTTGTTGTTCCAAGGGTTAACCCTTATGCACCTGTGTTGTGTGTAGGACAAGAGACTACAGTGTTTGTCGTTCCAAGGGTTAACCCTTGTGCATCTATGTTGTGTGTAGGACAAGAGACTGCAGTGTCTGTCGTTCCAAGGGATTAAGGAGCGCGAGTGGGTGATGGAGTCACTCATCCGCTACATCAAGGTCATCGGTGGACCAGCCGGGCGGGAAGGCCTGCTCATTGGCCTCAAGAGTGGACAGGTCAGTCAGCGGTCAAGTAGTGGCCCTTATTCACCATGAGGTAGACCATCTAAGTTATAAGATTTGATCTTAGAGAGACACAAAATCAGCTTGGTCAGTTCTACTGTTCTGAGAACATTATTGTGGTAGTTATTTATACATGTAAATGTATAATTTTTTATTATTATTTATAATTACAAATGTGGTAGTTAAACATTAAATCAGCTGCTACAGTCTGCTATTAAAGGGAATAAAAACATATATGGCTTGAATTCATGTTATATTACATCCTGCTATCTATTTCCATGTCCACCAAGCCAAAAACAATCAAAAATATCAATGAATTAGAAATTCCACATTTAATGCTGTGCATCCGGACATTTTCGAATATATATATTTTTGGCGCGCTTTTCGGGATGCCGAGATGTGACGTCACTTATGACCCACACTTGCATCAGGCCGACCCTTTCCATGCATTCAGAGCATGTTTACAAGTATAGCTTTTGGGTCGAAACGAGCGTCAGAATGAGTTATTGTGCAATATTCCGATGAAATACAAACACTAGTCATCATAGAGGAACAAGCAGTTATCTTACGGTTCCACATGAATTCAATTTTATTCAAAACAATGAATGCGAATGGGCCTCCAAATCGACTAGGTATTGCCGAGCTTGGGCTCGTTTTCAGAACAATTATATGGAATGCAACCAACAGGAGATAATCTACACCATTAAGCATATATAGCAAACATATATTGTATCCAGCTACAGAAAGTAACGTGTATAATCTCATAATATCACTAGAATATGGATGTATGAAGGAGGAGTTGTACAATTTATCATAAAAACTTAAATCAGTCAGCAAATTTCTGTCGGGGCCGCTAGCTCAGTTAGTAAAGGCGTTGGTTCCTTGGCATTTATTTTGCAATCTGGTGACGCCGGTTCAGTCCCCACACCAAACCATTGATTTTTTACACGATACCACGTGATCGCCTAGCTCATAAAAAAAAAAATTCTGCAGGAATCGCTACACAGACAGGTTTTAAATCGAATTTATGCTACAAATGTATTTTTCTGTATTTTTTTAATGTTGTCAAATGTTATAAGGTTAAACTTTGTGTACGTATGGAAAAAGGATTTTAGCTAATGCCTTATTTTTATTTCCTTTAATTGCACCATGATTATAGTGTAAAAATGTTGTTAAAATAATCGGAGTCAAAAGTAGGACATTTCTGTTTTCCCTGTCCGACATGTTGTCTGCGGTTATCAGTTGTGTGTTTAAATTGCATTAATGATATGTGACCCATCTTAACGAAATGAGTCTCAATGTCGACAAAACTGATTTTCCTGAAATGCCGTTTATATAAAAAACCGCAAATCTACAGATTTTGATAAATTTTCCTTAAAATGATTCCTTAATACACCCCTGTATTTGTTTTCTCGATTGCCACCACTGCTACTCTCTAATTCATTCTGTTTTATGTTTTTTAATGTCATATTTGAGGAGCTGTGTGAAGTATTCCGCTTGATGTCACAACAAAGTCGAAAATGCCACTATTTGCAAGTGTTGTTTGCCGCCATTTTTGGGACGATCTGTATAAATCTGGTATCCCCGAAGGTTGACACGTCGTCTTTTGAAATATGGACATATATATGCTAATAAATGCCAACTGTGACCTACATAAGTCAAGGAAGACACCTCCTCTAATGCCAGATGTGTAAACAAGTTCAGATCACATAGTTTCACGATTTCACGCATTGGTTCAGTGAAGAGGTAATTTGTATAATTCTCTATGCATGCAGGCGCACTGTGTATTTTCACCGCGTCAGCACTGTCACTTGTAGGCGCACTGTGTATTTTCACCGCGTCAGCACTGTCACTTGTGATCCAGATAGTTCTAAACAATGAAGCAACAATGGCATTCGGCGTGGCTTCGAAGATGTGCTCTGTCCAAGCCCGGTTGAGGAGGTTGCCCCTACTATAGGACTGCCTGGTTAGTAGGAGTCTAGGTGACGTTGGAGACTCACCCTGTTGTTGAACTGTCTGGAAACAGGAGCCACAACGAGAAACTACTGCTGCTGCACTTGAGCAGGCAGGGTAGGGTACCGGCCTGGGCCAGGATCCAGCAAACCCGTTCCTTGCACCCGAGGACATGTGCGCCGTGCCGATACCACGCAAGCGAGGATGTGGCCGGACTGGAAACTACGGGGTACACTTGACTTACTGGACATTGTCACCGATCATTATGTAGTTACATTGTTCTTTGGTATTAAAATTCTTGTTAAATATGACAATCTGTTGTATTTTTATTATGAGGATTACAAAAATTTTCATCGTATTTGTTTTCATAAATCTGAATTAGTTTTTTAATAAAAATAATAATGTCAAATTAATAATAAAAATAACAACATTCTTACTGACCCACTAGTGACAATTACGTCTACGAAATTTATTATTTATTATTTCTGACAAAGGTTCTGTTTGTATATTAATATAGTGACATGAGGATGCCATTATCGTCAAGCCTTCCAGATATCATCCATATATGACAATGCTAACTTAGGCATCATTTATAATAGTGCAGCAGATTTTTAGCTTTTCTTAACAATGGCGGTAATTAAACAAACAATTAATTGTATTGCTATTTTATTTCTAACAAAGATCTTGTTTTCATATTAACAGATTGTCTTCAGAATGCCATTATCTTTGAGTGGTCCAAATTTTGGCAAGATCTGTCCATGGTTACTAAAGTCAGGGATGAGAAATTTCCTGTTTTTGCCGGAATTCCGGTTTTTACACTGCTCCAAAGATCACTTTTGTGAATCGTGTAAATCCGGGGAGAAAAAAATGAATGTTTAGGGGGTAGGGCATATAAAATCCTGGACAATTCACTGACGATCTATGTGCGGATTGAGTTAACCATCTATCCACCAGGTGTCGCCACGTGTTAATGACGCTGCCTGGTGATTAGAGACAGAACTGAACCTGTGAATCTGCAAAGTAAAACTCTTAGTTCTGTCAGCTGTTCGCTTCAGCGCTTTCGAAGTGCGCGCACAAAAGCAGTAGACCAATAGGAAACGACGATGTATTTTGTGGAGATGTTGAGCATTTTCGAACACAATGGTTAATCGACGATTTGTTGTACGGCAAGACAAATGTTGCATGAAGGATATTGACAAAAGTGTCAAGAATAAGTGGAATTGGGCGTGGCTGGAGACACTATGTTGGATATATTCATCAGTAAATTATCAGCACCAGGAAAAGCCTACTATTTGTGGGGCGAGGCCGATGTCAACTATGTGGATTGGATCCTACAGGCTACACTACAGTCAGAGGGGAACCGAAGGCATTGAAGTACACACGCTGGCACTGCCCACGCTGGTCACCAATGTTCTATTAGAACCTGAACAGAGGGCGTATCACATGGAAGTTCGTCGATTCCATGTAGAAAACACACTTCCACAAGCACCCACAAGTTCCAGATTGGACTCGTGGTGGGCTACCTCCTCGCCTCGTTCACAACACGAGGGGTGCACACAAAATGTACTCCATCCATCTTGCCGAGGAAGGAAAGATGAAGGAGGAGAAGAAAACTGAGCTGAGCATGTCAAAGACGAAGGCAGCCACCAAGTACAAAGCTAAGGAAGCAGTTGAGCTGGTAACGAAGAAAGCTAGAATGGCCCATCAATGGGCTGTTTTGACAAAGCTGGCCAAGGAGAAAGCTGCCCGTCAGCCAACTCGGGTTCAGCCCAGAAAATATCATTAACAAGTGAGTTAGTACTACGACAATGTGTGCGTGAGTCCGTGTGCTTTTTTTGCAATTGGAAATGTTAAGAATTTCTATTTAATATTGCTCAAAATACACCATATGTCGTCTACAATAAAAAAAAATATCTGAGGAGTCCCCCTCCCCCCGATTAGATGAGACAGTCCTCTCGGGCTGAAATGTGGGCCACAGCAAAATTTCCGTTTTTTTCTCTGAATGTCACTCTCATCCCTGTAAAGTACACCACCTGAAACATAACAAATATGTTGCTTAAACTTTGACGGCCGTTTTATGGGTTTGAAGGTTTCAACCCCACACATGTTTTGAGAGCCACAACTTCAGTTATAATTCAGATATCTTCTTGAAAGATACGCCATTTGAAAGCTGAGACTCTGTTCTTTCCAACGATACCAATAACTCAATATTGAAAAAATCTGACATGTTACTCATTTTGTTAAGATGGATCACATATGCACTTGATGTTGTGTTTGATGACAAATATGACATGTGATCTATCCTCTAGTCTGCAAAATTCTTGCCCAGTCAACATGTCCAATAATGAAGTAAGGTGTTAAACCTTGTATAACAAGTAATGCAGTGATTGTTTTACAGATCCTGAAGATATTTGTCGACAACCCGTTCCCGATACTCATCCTGAAACAGAACACTTCCGTGCGATGTCTTGACATCAGCGCCATGCGACAGAAGTTGGCCGTAGTCGATGAACACGGCACCTGCCTTGTGTACAACGTCAACACAAAGGAGTTGCTCTTTCAGGTGCGGCACAAATCTTAATTAATATTTGCAGTTAAAATCAAAACTGTTATGTGATGTGACTAAATGCCAATTTACTAAAGTGATTTTTGTCCCTGTTTATTGGGTGTCACTTTTTAAAACATGCAACTAAACTGTGTGTTAAGGTGAATGATATGTCTAGACGCTGTTACCTAGATATTGATGCATGCCATTCCTAATTGTAGCTTTGGTAAAAGATCAGCTGCTGCTAGTTGCTGAATGGCCACAGAATCTGGATCAATTGTTATTGCAATTAGGACCCCACTGCTTCAAAATCAAGGTCAACTGTTAGCGAAATTAGGGCCAGTCCCAATCTTTCATCAGTCCAAAAATTGGCCTCCCTCACAAATCTGTTACGTGTGGGTATTTATGCAATGATTCCTGCTGTGTGACCCTGTGTTAGCCTACCACAGTGTAATTGCACAAACTCAGTCATGGCAACTGTCCTTTACCAACATGAACATGCCTAGCAGTAGCATACCTAAGGGAGCCAAACTTAGTCACCCATTAGTTTACCAACATGAACATGCCTAGCAGTAGCATACCTAAGGGGGCCAAACTTAGTCACCTTTAGTTTTTCATGCTAACATATAGTGGCTCAACGGGTTATATAGAAACAATTTAAGGAAAATTGCTAAAGAAAAGACTTGATCTAATGCCTCTTCTAAGTATGCCACTGTGTCCTGTTGTGCAAGACCATGATGTGAGAGATTGTTATGACAATTTGCAGGAGCCGAATGCAAACAGCGTGGCGTGGAACAACCACTACGAGGACATGTTGTGCTTCAGTGGGGGCGGTCTACTCAACATCAAGGCGAGCTGCTTCCCCATCCACCAGCAGAAACTGCAGGTACGCAGGACTAAATACACCTACGCCTTACTCTCGGGTCTTCACGGTAGTCTGCCGTTCAAAGTTGATATCGTGCATTTAATTCACTCGGTAGTGTGTTGGCTGTGAATTTAAACAATAGCAAGCAATAATTGTGGTTATTTTATATAATGCCAACAAATTTTTAAATCGTGAGACAAAGTTTTATGAAAATGTCTTTCTTGGCCGATGAGAGACTACTACTACTACTAGTAGGTCAGCTGTGAATTTAAATCACTACTGGTAGTGATAATTGCTTTTATAAAATTAGTCAAACAACGTAAGTTATAAAGAAATCTATAGAAAACCTGCAATCAAATGTAAGACAGATTCAGTGTATTTAAAGTCCATCGATCAAGTTTCTTACTAACGTATTTGATACATAGAAATCAGTGCCTTGAGAGCACTAATTGTGGTTATTTTATATAATGCCAACAGATTTTGAATCACTGTGAGACAGAGTTTTATGACATTACTTTCTGGATGAAAAATCACACATAAACGTTTGTATGAAGATGAATAATTATTTAGGCTGAACGTCTTTTCTTGGATTGAATTTGCGATTTCCACAAACAATACATGATCCATATGACAGTTTAAACGCGGAATGATTTTTCAACTAAACGTAAACAACAATACTCTGCCGTGTAGGTCTATTCTCCAGTGAACTTGGACCCGCGCAGTCGCAAAATACGAGCACGTGCTGGTCATTCCGCACTGCTCGGAAATCTTGATGGTTTGAATTCTCATACTCAAATGGTATATCGTGCATAGTTAATTTTGGCTAACAAATTGTTCATATTGTTTTGTGCTTTGAGTAACATTTGAACATGGAACCTTTGGCACAAAAGCTGAATGTTTTGACCTTGTGGGCTTATTCTGCATTTAGAACATTCAAGTATACATACTTACACAAGTTCATTGTTAGTGTTCTTTGAGTAGTTATTACTTCACCTAACCCTTCCCCAGAAATTATTGTTACACAGTTTTGAGGGAAAATTATTAGTATTTGTTTTATTGTTGTGCGTGAGTTGATATGTAGTGTTAATAAAAGTTTGACTACGACAAGTTTTTGTGATTTTCGTACATTGATGGTTTAACGTACATCCCACATTGATATGATCAGCCGTGGATAATAATAATTGACCAATTAAGACAATATTTACTGCAGTAAGACTATGCTATAGTATGACATCGGTGTGTTTTCATACATTTTAAGATGTACGAAAACAATTTTGTCTGATACTTCAGCTGTATTGTGGATTTAAGACAATAATAATAATGGCAACTATATTATAGTCTCACAGTAAAATTATTATTATAGTCATTTATCAACTTTAAATTACTATTATGTATATTTTAATCTATTTACACTTGGTAATGACTCTTATATTTACCAGTCAACAATTCTCTAGTAATATTTTATATGTATCTATCACACATTCCCGAGCTGCACTGGAGAACTGTATGCAGTATGATTGTACATGTAGTTTGTTGGACAGGGCTTTGTTGTTGGCTTCACTGGCTCCAAGATCTTCTGTCTGCACGTCTACGCCATGTCATCGGTTGAGGTGCCGCAGTCGGCACCAATGTATCAGTATCTGGAGAAGAACAAGTTCAAGTAAGTATCTTATATAGTGAGATAGTAAAGACAGACAGTATTTATCTATTTTATTTTATTTATGTGACCTGCCACAGCCAGGTGGGGATGAAGTTGACAAAAAGTAAAATGGAGTTTTGTGCTTTTTTTAAATCCACAGATGATGAACTTTAAAATGATACAACATTTGTTGAAATATCTTCACTAGCTTTTTATTTATTGCTAAAATTGAAGCAAACTTTTTGAGAAAAGATGTAATTTGGACTCCTATTGTCTATTGTTTTTTTAATCTGTGGGTTCATAAATGCATGTATTTGATTAGTTTGTATTATTTGTGAAAGAAAATAAACTGAACATTGAATAATGAGATTATAAGGTGTGCGTTTCTGCCAAAATCAGACCATTGATGGGACATGACCTTGACATCTATTTTGGCTCGTGTGCAGAATAGGCCTGTGAGCCGGTTCACTTTGGCGGATCACATATAAACGATACAATGTAATATTCATAGTAAGGTCAGGGACACTCCTATTAAGACAATTATATGTCGCTATCAAGGGAGCCACCATACTAATGTTATATAATCATCACTTGATTATCATGTGATCGGCTACACATACACATATATACATATGAATATACACAACATAAACATAAATTATTTCTAAAACTGCACAGTCATGTCTGATTTAAGATTGACAAATATAACACTAACAAATAAGAATGGGACAACAGGATACATAATTTCTAATAAAGTAATATCTAGTATAAGTGGAAAAAACATATGAATTGTATGAAGGGTGATATTTGGAGTATTGTTAACAGGAGAAGAGTTTTCGGGCCAGTCAGTTGTATACCATGAAAAACAAAGAACATTAACATGATAGAAAAGAGTTAGAGGGTTGGAGGTCAAAAAGGAAGAGAAAAGATAGTAGAACTTGGTAAAAAGTCGGAAGGAAAGAAGGAGAAGAAAGATGGAAGGAAGAGTTGATAGTTAAGAGAGAAAGAACAAATAAAAGCAGGCAATGAAATGGGGGTAAAAAAAATTTTTTATCTGCAAGAAGACCCACCCTTGGGAATTGCAGGGAAAGATAGATATAGAAATCTAGAAATGGTAGAAACTAAGGGAAGAGGTGGGGTAGAGAAAGATGGAAAAGGGAAAGTGGAGCCAAAGGATGTTTGTAGTATAGCTTTGTTCTTCCCTTAGGGATGCGTACCAGATTGCATCCCTGGGAGTGACGGATGGGGATTGGGAGTCTCTGGGCCATGAGGCTCTCGAAGGGTTGGAGTTTGACACGGCCAAGAAGGCGTTTATCCGAATCAGAGACCTCCGATTCCTTGAGCTCATTCACAGCATCGAGGTAAGCTGGACAGGAGATTCCTTGAGCTCATTCACAGCATCATGGTAAGCTGGACAGGAGATTCCTTAAGCTCATTCACATCATCGAGGTAAGCTGGACAGGAGATTCGGTATTTGTGGTTCTTTAATTGTTTGCTTCAGCTTTGACCCTTTGTTTCTTGAGAGTTCTGGGGGCCAAAGGGTATGTTTCCATCACTTCTCCAGTAGTGTTAATTGAAGTGTTTAAATATATCATTCATTCACTAGCTTGTCGCAAGTTGTTTTTCAATATGGTTTTGGACGAATCTAATTTATATGACTTACTCAGGGTGAGTGACATGACATGGAAATCATTATGTTTAATTTCAATAGTATCTCAACTTCTGAAGAGTCATTTCCCTACTGGCCTCAGGTGGCGCCTTTGTTACATCGCCCTGGACTGGGAACCACCAGTTGCACTAAGGGATGGTCTCAGAAGCTCGCAAAGTCCAAAATAAATTATATGTTTAGCCCCTCCCTCCCCGCCAATACACGGTTTAAACCAATACGCAGTGTGAGACTTACAATTTTTTGCAATCCAAAATTGCTATTATTGACATGCTATAATTGCTAGGTGGCACCACTATAGCAATATATTTCCCTACGGTACGCAGTGATAACCAAGCCACCCTAACATGTTAACAGACTTTGTGAATTTACGTGCCCTTCCCTAAGTGTCTTGTGTTTCCGGCAGGAGCGGAAGAGACGAGGGGAGAACGACCCGCAGGTGTTCTTGGGAGACGTCTATGCCTACCAGTCACGCTTCACTGATGCTGCCAAGATGTACAAGAAGTCAGGGCAGGAGGGACGCGCCATGAACATGTACACAGACCTCCGCATGTTTGAACTCGCCAAGGTCAGCAGTTTTGTCATTCAATCTTATAGGTCTTCATAGGGGGTGGGCTAAAGCCTTGTACTGCTGTCTTTAAAACTCTTTGAAAATATTTAAAAAATAATAAATAGGTTTCCTCCCAGCTAGTATATGAGCTGATGCTATTGCGCTAAAGTCATTCGTGCAAATATACTAATAATAATTTGTTATCATTGATAAAACAACACTGTTGACTGTGACTGATATATGTAGTATCCGATAACCGGAAAAGCCAATGCGGCTTATATTCCTTGGGACAGAAAGGACACTAGATCACCAAGGATATGGTGGCTTGAGGAAAACTATATTAAATATGACAGTATCACTATAAAATATGTGTTTATAATACATATTTGGGTCATTTACAATTGTCGACATTTACCTATTTGTACAGAGCGTACTAATTCTCAGACACCGTCACTCCCTCCACCCTGAAATAGTACTTTAATTTACCATATTGAAAGTCATACGTAGGTATGTAGCCATGTTATGATGCAGTGAATGCAAACAACATTATACAATCATCATTACATTGTTTTACGTACACATTTACAATCGTCATTACATTGTTTTACATACACATATTTACAATCACTATGGTTATGTTAGTCACATGCGACATTTTTATAATTAATACACAAACCTTGACACCTCCCCCTTCTCATTCGCTCTGAACAAATAGATGGTAACAATTGTCAACAACCACTTATAAAAGATAATTGCGTGACCCACTACAATGAGTTGGGTATTAAGTCACACAGGCCTATTCTGCACACGAGCCAAAAATAGCTGTCTAGGTTATGTGACTTGCCACTGTGAACTGTGTATTACACGAGCCAAAAATAGCTGTCTAGGTCATGTGACTTGCCACTGTGAACTGTGTATTACACGAGCCAAAAATAGCTGTCTAGGTTATGTGACTTGCCACTGTGAACTGTGTATTACACGAGCCAAAAAATAGCTGTCTAGGTTATGTGACTTGCCACTGTGAACTGTGTATTACACGAGCCAAAAATAGCTGTCTAGGTCATGTGACTTGCCACTGTGAACTGTGTATTACACGAGCCAAAAATAGCTGTCCAGGTCATGTCCCATCAATTGTGTGATTTTTATAGAAATGCATGCCATATAATTTCACCTTTCTATGTCTTGTTTATTTTCCTTGATTTATAATCCAGGACTGATAAAATATGCATTTACAAACCGACAGGTTAAAAACAACGGACAATATGATGCAAAATATCATAAAATTGTTTCTCAGAATGTCAATTTTTAAAAGTTTGCTTCCGTTTGAGCAATAATTCATAAACTACTGAAGATATTTCAACAACTGAGGTATCATTTTAAAGATCATCATCTGTGAAATCCAAAGAGGCATGCAACTTTCACAATTTTGCAATTTAATACCCACTTTTCTGTGATAGGTGAAACATTAGGTTGATACATGTTTATGTATTAGGCTACTACTATGTATGTGTGTAGACAGGCAAGAAATGCCTACACTAAGTTATGACACATGTTTGGTTCCCACCTGCTGCAGGAGTTTGTGGGTTCAGGCGACCAGACAGACAAGAAGAATCTTATCAAGAAGCAGGCTGACTGGGCCCGCAACATCAATGAGCCTCGGTCAGCCGCGGAGATGTATATCTCAGCCGGGGAGTATCTCAAGGCCATCGAGATCATCGGAGACCACGGATGGGCAGAAATGTAACGTGTTGTTTCGTATTTTATGTTGTTCTCCTCTTGTTTCCCTGTTTAGTTTTTTCTTCCCCCTCGCTGAACTTGCATTTCTGTCTACAACGTCTGTCTCCTGTCTTTAGTTCTCATTCTCCACACCCAATCCTTCCAGATCCCTCTTTATACAGTCCTTCCATCGCAGTTTAGGTTGTCCTCATCTCCTTTTCCCTTACGTTCACTGGACATCTGCTTTCTTTACCAACTGTTCTACTCCTATTCTCTCCATTTTATACTAAATATATATACAGATGGACCTCACTTGATGGTCACTTCGGTAATACGGTTGGGTGCAGTTGGCATAACATGTGCCCTACGTGGTGCTGTTCCTCACGTTTTTAATTATGTATAATTATGACATGATAAAAATTGTTTTCAGAAAAAACGACAATGTTGAGATATAATTTAATTTGTACTTGTTTAATTGACATAATGTAGTTGGTGTGACAAATGTTATTGAAAAAAGTGTGTTTATATGGAACATTACAGTACAAACCATTTCTGAGTGTGAGATTTCAAATGTGAAGCTGAGAACTGCTAATTATAGGATGATTGATGTCGCACGTAAACTGGACAAGGCCGATCGTGAGGCTCTGGCCAGGTGCGCCCTCTATCTCAAGAAGATGGAACAATATGCGTATGCGTCAGAGATCTACATGAAGATGGCTGACATAAAGGCATTGGTGAAGCTCCATGTCGAGGCCAAGCACTGGGACGAGGTATGTATGCTGTTGTCATGTGCTGACATAAAGGCATTGGTGAAGCTCCATGTCGAGGCCAAGCACTGGGACGAGGTATGTATGCTGTTGTCATGTGCTGACATAAAGGCATTGGTGAAGCTCCATGTCGAGGCCAAGCACTGGGACGAGGTGTGTATGCTGTTGTCATGTGCTGACATAAAGGCATTGGTGAAGCTCCATGTCGAGGCCAAGCACTGGGACGAGGTATGTATGCTGTTGTCATGTGCTGACATAAAGGCATTGGTGAAGCTCCATGTCGAGGCCAAGCACTGGGACGAGGTATGTATGCTGTTGTCATGTGCTGACATAAAGGCATTGGTGAAGCTCCATGTCGAGGCCAAGCACTGGGACGAGGTGTGTATGCTGTTGTCATGTGCTGACATAAAGGCATTGGTGAAGCTCCATGTCGAGGCCAAGCACTGGGACGAGGTATGTATGCTGTTGTGATGTGCTGACATAAAGGCATTGGTGAAGCTCCATGTCGAGGCCAAGCACTGGGACGAGGTATGTATGCTGTTGTCATGTGCTGACATAAAGGCATTGGTGAAGCTCCATGTCGAGGCCAAGCACTGGGACGAGGTATGTATGCTGTTGTCATGTGCTGACATAAAGGCATTGGTGAAGCTCCATGTCGAGGCCAAGCACTGGGACGAGGTATGTATGCTGTTGTCATGTGCTGACATAAAGGCATTGGTGAAGCTCCATGTCGAGGCCAAGCACTGGGACGAGGTATGTATGCTGTTGTCATGTGCTGACATAAAGGCATTGGTGAAGCTCCATGTCGAGGCCAAGCACTGGGACGAGGTATGTATGCTGTTGTCATGTGCTGACATAAAGGCATTGGTGAAGCTCCATGTCGAGGCCAAGCACTGGGACGAGGTATGTATGCTGTTGTCATGTGCTGACATAAAGGCATTGGTGAAGCTCCATGTCGAGGCCAAGCACTGGGACGAGGTATGTATGCTGTTGTCATGTGCTGACATAAAGGCATTGGTGAAGCTCCATGTCGAGGCCAAGCACTGGGACGAGGTATGTATGCTGTTGTCATGTGCTGACATAAAGGCATTGGTGAAGCTCCATGTCGAGGCCAAGCACTGGGACGAGGTATGTATGCTGTTGTCATGTGCTGACATAAAGGCATTGGTGAAGCTCCATGTCGAGGCCAAGCACTGGGACGAGGTATGTATGCTGTTGTCATGTGCTGACATAAAGGCATTGGTGAAGCTCCATGTCGAGGCCAAGCACTGGGACGAGGTATGTATGCTGTTGTCATGTGCTGACATAAAGGCATTGGTGAAGCTCCATGTCGAGGCCAAGCACTGGGACGAGGTATGTATGCTGTTGTCATGTGCTGACATAAAGGCATTGGTGAAGCTCCATGTCGAGGCCAAGCACTGGGACGAGGTATGTATGCTGTTGTCATGTGCTGACATAAAGGCATTGGTGAAGCTCCATGTCGAGGCCAAGCACTGGGACGAGGTATGTATGCTGTTGTCATGTGCTGACATAAAGGCATTGGTGAAGCTCCATGTCGAGGCCAAGCACTGGGACGAGGTATGTATGCTGTTGTCATGTGCTGACATAAAGGCATTGGTGAAGCTCCATGTCGAGGCCAAGCACTGGGACGAGGTATGTATGCTGTTGTCATGTGCTGACATAAAGGCATTGGTGAAGCTCCATGTCGAGGCCAAGCACTGGGACGAGGTATGTATGCTGTTGTCATGTGCTGACATAAAGGCATTGGTGAAGCTCCATGTCGAGGCCAAGCACTGGGACGAGGTATGTATGCTGTTGTCATGTGCTGACATAAAGGCATTGGTGAAGCTCCATGTCGAGGCCAAGCACTGGGACGAGGTATGTATGCTGTTGTCATGTGCTGACATAAAGGCATTGGTGAAGCTCCATGTCGAGGCCAAGCACTGGGACGAGGTATGTATGCTGTTGTCATGTGCTGACATAAAGGCATTGGTGAAGCTCCATGTCGAGGCCAAGCACTGGGACGAGGTATGTATGCTGTTGTCATGTGCTCATGTTATATTGCTCAGTGCATTACACACTTTTATGTTTTAATCAGGTTCAAATTGTTAGGAAATATTCCACAATCATTCATATGAAGAAACATGCAATTTTGAGGCTTTTGTTTGAAATGTAGCACAAAATTAATACTGCAAAATGCCACCCCAACTGTGCAGATGGAAATGGCTTACCAGGGTATTCTTAAAAGCTGTGTGGAATACACTGCTGCAGGATGCTGTAAGACAACAACCAGTTAGTTAATGGTCATTTTGTGGAATAACTTAACGTTAACATTATTTATAAAAATACAGTGTCACATGGTTTCTCCATGCCAGGCTTTCCTGTTAGTTGAGAAGCATCCCGAGTTCAAGAATGACGTCTACATGCCTTACGCCCAGTGGCTCGCAGAGAACGACCGCTTCGAAGATGCACAACAAGGTATACTTCTACGTCTTGTCCCCGTCACCTTTTGAGTTGTGAGAGCCACATAATATGGTCTGTTTACCAACTGGACAGTACTTCTCCCATCCTAATCTTATCCAGTTCTCCCCCATTCTCTTCACTCTCTCTCTCCACCTCCTTCCATCTCTTCTGTTTTCCATGCTCTTTCTACATGTCATAGATAAGCATTGTTTTCGTATTCAAATCTATTTTTTTAAACATACAACAGTTTGTATACCCAGTGTATCATACATAGTAGTTTTTGTTATGTGTAAGATTTGACAAATAGAAATATCTGTTTTGATGTTGATATGGCAAACTGTATTTGAAATATAATGTGTTTAACATCATTAAAAACATGGTTACCAAATTGTTCTGTTTTATAGGCTACCAGTAGCAGATTATTAAAATGCTTATCAATGAATTGATATGTTTGATGTATTTTTAATCAAACAAAATTAAAAAAAACTATAATTCCCATGATGCACTGTAGCCTTCCACAAGGCTGGACTTCAGGACGAGGCAGTCAAGGTCCTTGAACAACTTACCCATAATGCCGTGGTGGAAAGTCGCTTCGACGATGCAGGCTACTACTTCTGGAAGTTGTCGTGTCAATGTCTCGACATCGCTGGAGGTAAATATCAGGGGAAAAGGGGTATATCATTATTATTGAACATTCTTCAGGATAATTTGTTTTATTAAACGTACTTCTTTTTATCATATCCAAAGATGAATATACTGTAACCCTTTAGACCTTGGTAGGTGTTTTGAAAAGTCCACGTTTCCCCACTTAGTTGACCCGAAATATGAAAATGTGAGTTTGTACGTTCAAATGTATGTTGTTTCTGATGTGTTTTCAAATCTATCTACTAGATGGCGCCACCACACAATACAACGTTACACAGTAATTTTGGGCTGGGTTTGGTTGACTTCTAGTGTCAGTCTACGGGTGAATTTGGCTGACTCAAGAGTCTAAAGAGTTAATTTACCTTTCACTCTTCTTAACACGATGAAATCATCAGTCTGATGTTCCGAGTGACGACATCATACACAAGTAGATAGGGAGTACAACAGAAGGAGAATACAAGTAAAAGAGGCAATAGGGATAGAAAGAAGAGAGGAATCATCAGTCTGACCTTCCGAGTGACAACATCATACACAAGTAGATAGGGAGTACAACAGAAGGAGAATACAAGTAAAAGAGGCAATAGGGATAGAAAGAAGAGAGGAATCACCAGTCTGACCTTCCGAGTGACAACATCATACACAAGTAGATAGGGAGTACAACAGAAGGAGAATACAAGTAAAAGAGGCAATAGGGATAGAAAGAAGAGAGGAATCATCAGTCTGACCTTCCGAGTGACAACATCATACACAAGTAGATAGGGAGTACAACAGAAGGAGAATACAAGTAAAAGAGGCAATAGGGATAGAAAGAAGAGAGGAATCATCAGTCTGACCTTCTGAATGACGACATCATACACAAGTAGATAGGGAGTACAACAGAAGGAGAATACAATAAAAGAGGCAATAGGGATAGAAAGAAGAGAGGAATCATCAGTCTAACCTTCCGAGTGACAACATCATACACAAGTAGATAGGGAGTACAACAGAAGGAGAATACAAGTAAAAGAGGCAATAGGGATAGAAAGAAGAGAGGAATCATCAGTCTGACCTTCCGAGTGACAACATCATACACAAGTAGATAGGGAGTACAACAGAAGGAGAATACAAGTAAAAGAGGCAATAGGGATAGAAAGAAGAAAGGAATCACCAGTCTGACCTTCCGAGTGACAACATCATACACAAGTAGATAGGGAGTACAACAGAAGGAGAATACAATTAAAAGAGGCAATAGGGATAGAAAGAAGAGAGGAATCATCAGTCTGACCTTCCGAGTGACAACATCATACACAAGTAGATAGGGAGTACAACAGAAGGAGAATACAATTAAAAGCGGCAATAGGGATAGAAAGAAGAGAGGAATCATCAGTCTGACCTTCCGAGTGACAACATCATACACAAGTAGATAGGGAGTACAACAGAAGGAGAATACAAGTAAAAGAGGCAATAGGGATAGAAAGAAGAGAGGAATCACCAGTCTGACGTTCTGAGTGACGACATCATACACAAGTAGATAGAGAGTACAACAGAAGGAGAATACAAGTAAAAGAGGCAATAGGGATAGAAAGAAGAGAGGAATCACCAGTCTGACGTTCCGAGTGACGACATCATACACAAGTAGATAGAGAGTACAACAGAAGGAGAATACAAGTAAAAGAGGCAATAGGGATAGAAAGAAGAGAGGAATCACCAGTCTGACGTTCCGAGTGATGACATCATACACAAGTAGATAGAGAGTACAACAGAAGGAGAATACAAGTAAAAGAGGCAATAGGGATAGAAAGAAGAGAGGAATCACCAGTCTGACGTTCCGAGTGACGACATCATACACAAGTAGATAGGGAGTACAACAGAAGGAGAATACAAGTAAAAGAGGCAATAGGGATAGAAAGAAGAGAGGAATCACTAGTCTGACGTTCCGAGTGACGACATCATACACAAGTAGATAGGGATTACAACAGAAGGAGAATACAAGTAAAAGAGGCAATAGGGATAGAAAGAAGAGAGGAATCATCAGTCTGACCTTCCGAGTGACGACATCATACACAAGTAGATAGAGAGTACAACAGAAGGAGAATACAAGTAAAAGAGGCAATAGGGATAGAAAGAAGAGAGGAATCATCAGTCTGACCTTCCGAGTGACAACATCATACACAAGTAGATAGAGAGTACAACAGAAGGAGAATACAAGTAAAAGAGGCAATAGGGATAGAAAGAAGAGAGGAATCACCAGTCTGACGTTCCGAGTGACAACATCATACACAAGTAGATAGGGAGTACAACAGAAGGAGAATACAAGTAAAAGAGGCAATAGGGATAGAAAGAAGAGAGGAATCACCAGTCTGACGTTCCGAGTGACGACATCATACACAAGTAGATAGGGAGTACAACAGAAGGAGAATACAAGTAAAAGAGGCAATAGGGATAGAAAGAAGAGAGGAATCATCAGTCTGACCTTCCGAGTGACAACATCATACACAAGTAGATAGAGAGTACAACAGAAGGAGAATACAAGTAAAAGAGGCAATAGGGATAGAAAGAAGAGAGGAATCACCAGTCTGACGTTCCGAGTGACGACATCATACACAAGTAGATAGGGAGTACAACAGAAGGAGAATACAAGTAAAAGAGGCAATAGGGATAGAAAGAAGAGAGGAATCATTCAACCAAGATAAAAGGAATTAGAATGTGTATGCAATGATATTATCCGACCAGGATGTCAGTTGTACGGACGAATCTGCCTTGTTAAGATGGGCGAAAGTGAAATTAATCTTTGAATATATAATAATACAAAGTACATTCAATAAAGCATATATCAGTACATTGCCCCAATTGTTAGACTGGGAAACTCTCTATTGACCAAGTTCTTGGACAAAATATGACAGATATTTGTAATGCTTTCCATTTTAGCCCGTACATTTGGCGTCCATGTCATTGGTGTGCTGTGCTCATTTTAAATCTCAAAGCATCATCAAGTAAAAAGTGGCAAATGTTGTTGTTTTTGGAAATGTAAATGCCTCCACACAGGACATGGGAATGAAGATGTAGAATATACAATGGGGGGTATTGTACTAAGTACTACTGTAAAAGAAGAGGACTTAGGGTTAACCATTAGTGCTGATATGAAGTTTTCGGAGCAGTGCGGAATTGCAGCTTCAAAGGGAAATCAAATCCTTGGATTAATTAGGCAAAATAGTGTATAAAGAAAAAGAACTAATAAAACCGCTGTACTAAACAATAGTTAGGCCTCATTTGGAATATTGTATACAAGTGTGGAGGCCATATAGCAAGAAAGACTAAATGCTATATATGCTAAAAAAAGTACAGAGGAGAGTGACTAAAATGATTCCAAAACTGAGAGATCTTAGTTACGAAATATTACGCCTAAAAGAATGTGGTTTAACAACACTAGAGACCAGGAGATTGAGGGGATCATATCAGATAGAAGTGTTTAAAATATTGAATGGTTATGAAAATATTGATAGAAATATTTTAAAGAAAGATAGGACTAGAGGACATGAAGTTACATTAGTAAAGGAGCAGTGTAGATTAGACGTAAGAAAGTTCTCATTTTCACAAAGCACTGTGAATGAATGGAACAGATTATCTGATGATTGTGTGGGTGCTAGTAGTGTGAATATGTTTTAAAATAAAATCGACACACCTCAGAAGGGCTGGATACATGTAAATAAAAAGGTTGGACTCTCGATAAGCCAAAGGGCTTCCTTGTCCACCTGCCATCTAGAGTTAATTCTCTGGGTGGCAATCTTATTAAATTTAGCAGTTTCTTGGTGAATGATTCTCTTGCAACATACTTAGTATATTAGAATCCTGAATTTAAATTTACTGACTAACGCAGTAGTTTTTCTAACACTTTTTTAAAACTTGTTTAATAGTTAATTTTATTTAATTACTGTGTAGTTCAATAATCTCTAATCAGTGTTTTCTGATCATTACCTGTGTCTTTCTACTATTTGTTTATGCCGTCTGACTAGCAGTTCTAATAATTTCTTTATTGTTTGTCTTCACAGCTACTGGTAAGCCGCTGCTGTGTACCCCTTTACTTGATTGGCGTCTTAACAGTTGTAGACTGGAATAGTTGCCAGTGCTTCTATATTATTGCTTATGTGCTGAAAGGGAACTCCTTTAGCCTTTCTGCTGCATACTGACCGTTCTGCTACATGTAGTGTTGCTTTGCTTCATGCTATCTGCCTGGCTTCCTGTTTTTGCTTGTAAAGATGGGGATAGAATTAATTTATGTGACGGAGTTAATATTGATGAATTTGCTTATCCATTTCCGGACGTTGCAGCTTTGACGGATTGTCTACAGACAGCACGTTCACTTTCTAGCTCCCCACTCACATCCGCTCCCATCCATTCCTCCATGTCCTTCTCCCATTGTCTCCCAGGTCTTCCTCTGCTTCTGCTGCCTTCATTTCCTTTATTGGTCTCTCTAGAGATTGAGGCCATTCCACTTGGCTGAAATAACTTAGTTTCTGTTTCTTTACAAATTTCAATAAAGTCCCAGTTATAACACCAAGCTCATCTGCAATGGATTTGTTTGTTCCATGTTCAGTCCACGAGACTCATAGTATTTTCTATAACCCTTGTTTTTTAATGCGATGAGTAGAAACAGTGAAACAACAGTTACAAATTCAGAAGTCGGAAGAACCACAGCTGGTTCATTGCATGCAGGAGTGAATAGTTCCCTCACTGTGTAATGTAGTTAGTCCATATGTTGTCTTATTTAATGGACAGTAATACATCCCCATATTGCTGCCTATCTTTATACTGTCTTATGGCTTGCATATGCATAAATTATGCTCTCATAATTGGTGTGAAGTCATGCTTTAAAAAGCTGTACTATCTTGTTTTGTGTCCAATGTTGTGTCCATCCATAGATGGTATCCAGATTTTATACAACTATCCAACCCAGTATACAAAATGTCTTTAACAACTTTTTGGTACTAAAAACAATCAAACTCTTATGCCTTCAGTGCCACCTGTTGGAATGTCTGATACTAATTGTTTGTAAGCAGTGCCACCTGTTGGATTGACTGATACTAACTATATACATGATGACATGATACTATTTTTGGGTAACAGTATAAAGCAAATAATTATATATAAAACAATTGTTCTGAGCACAAATGTTATCTTATTAGTGACGTTCGACTAACTTTCTACACGAGTCTTAATGATCACGCCTAATGATTCTGGTTTCATTGCGCCTCTCGGCTCAAGTTGTTGAGTTGCCATAAAAGTATATACGGCTACCATTATTATTATTATTATTACCTGTTCGACTTTGCAGAGGATGAAGACAAGAGAGCGGATATGTTGAAGAAGTTCAGTGACTTTGAGCGGAAGGCTGAGATGTACTATGTCTACCATTCTATACAACGGTTCATGGTGGGTTCACCTTTTCTTTCTCAACACTTTCAGCTCTGCGCCATCATGCAAAATATTTGCTGATTCATGAAACACATCTGTCAGTGCAGACATATTGAGCATGTCCTATATTAACAAACATGTTTTCACAGTGTAAAATATAAGACATATCTCCATAAAACATCAGTGTTATGTTACAAATACAATCAGGAAGACGGTTTGCAGGAGACTATTCATAAACTTGCATTGTAACAGGCTTTTTAATAGTATTAGCTGATAGAAATTAATTACACGTTTTAATGAACACTTGTGTTTTTATAAGTTGCATGATCAGTGGGATTTAGACATGTCCCACTTCTATAGTTATTGGTATATGATTAATTATTAGTATCACTATACATTTGTAATGCGCTACATTTTAGGTAGACATATAAGTTAAGACCACACGCTCCTCATAAAATGTCATATTTTAATTAACTGTCATATCTTTAAAACTACTTGTTCAATCATGACCAAATTTGCAATGTATAAAGTCTATATGAAAGGAATGCCAGATATTGAATACTGATCAATTTGAACAACGGTAACCATGGTAACCAGATAATTCTTGGAAATTCTGACGGGGGGGTTTGTGGATAGTCCCACGGAAAATTGAATTCATATATTTTATTTTTGTTCTCACAAATAAGTAGTTTGGCTGAATAAAGAGTAAAATTTTTGTTAAATATGTAATTTTTAATGGTTGTAATTTTGTTAGACACAATAATATTAAAAATTAATTTTTTATTCAAAATATTACTCTTTTCTCAGCCACACTACCTCATTGCACAACTTAGTGTACTGTTTGGTAGAATAAATAACAAACATGGAAATAACAATTAAATTTCTATTGGACTATCCACCAAACCACCCCATCAAAATTTCCACAAATTATCTGGTTATGGTTACCATCACGCAAATTTATTAGTATTTGATATCTGACATTCTTGTTATATAGCCTTAAGACACTACAAATTTGGTCACAATTGAACAAGTAATTTTTAAGATATTACAGTTAATTAAAATATGACATTTCACGAGGAGCCTGTTACCTTATGCAGATAAGTTAAGCATATGTGCTAATTAAATAAGTTATAAGTCTAAGCAAAATTAACCTTTTTTTATTCCCAATCTGAATAAAATATAATATAGAATATTATTTAAACAAATTTTTTAATCCCCTCCGTCAACCTTTTCAAGGCCCCTTTTGGTCAGGCTCTTCTGTACATTTTCTGCACAGTTTGTTGTGACACCTAGCGGTCGCTGTGACATACTGCAAGGAGCATCGCTAGGATTTAGCAATGCGTGCATCTATGTGGATTGGTGTTTCAGGCCGTACCTAAAGTTGCAATCGTGGAATTTAGTATTTTTATATCATCGTAAAGATAATAATCTTACCTATAAATGTGTCACTGGATGCACACAAGAATTTTTTATACTTTTTGAGTTGTTTTTGTTTGAACATTGCAAATGCTAAAACTTGCAATGGGATTTAATATGTTTCATCATAATATTATATAGTAACCTTATTTACAAGTTTGTTGGTTGATGTACCCAGGATTTTGTTTCGTTTTTGAGTTGTTGTTTGAACATTGCGGATTCTTAATCCTGGAATGTATATGCAGCTGCGGATATAATGCAAGGTTGAACATTTGTGATGTTCAAATGGCAATAATTCAAAAAGGTAACACAATCTCTGTGTACATCCAACAACAAACTTGTAGATAAGAATATTATTTTTACGGTGATACCAACAAATATTAAATTCTGCGGTTGCAATTTCATGTACAGTCTGAAACAACAGGCTGCACCTCTACTCGCCATGCTAAAGAATTGGGCACTTACAGTGGCCCTGTCTGTGTTGACGTCAGCAATATCTGATGGGCTGTGACTCACAGATGCCCATGTTTGAGCGGCCTTAGTGTCATGAGTTCACAATGAACATTATAACCCGCCTCATTATAATGCAGATTTGGTTATAACGCGGTCATTTCTGCAGCAGGAAATGGGCATAATAACTGCCACTTGTTTTGTCTGAAGTTATCCTCTCCTGTTTATCCACTACAGTTGTATTTTGAAAGACTAGTTGATGGACAATAAATTTAACATTGACGTACATCAATCAAATCATTTCCCTTCTGCCAATCCTGGCTTCCGCAGATCAGCGCCTTCAGCAAAACTACTGGTGCACCAAAATATGAATTCGTCAATCACATATGAAATGGTGAATTGCAATATTGTTCGACACAATAAATATGCATTCTAAATTTGTATTTTGATATTGATTGAAAGATGAAGTTAAAGGAAATAAAAACAAGGCACTAGCTAAAATCTGTTTTCCATGTGTACACAAAGTTTAACATTCGAGAACATTAAAAAAATACAGAAAAATAGATTTGTAGCATAAATTCAATTTTAAACCCGTCTGTGTATCGATTCCCATGGAAAATAAAAATTAATGAGCTAGGCTATCACATGGTATCGTGACATCATATATGACCCACACTCGCATCAGGCCGACCCTTTCCATGGATTCAGAGCATGTTTACAAGGATAGCTTTTGGGTCGAAACGAGCATCAGAATGAGTTATTGTGCAATATTCCGATGTAATACAAACACTAGTCATCATAGAGGAACAAGCAGTTATCTTATGGTTCCACATAAATCCAATTTTATTCAAAACAATGAATGCAAATGAGCCTACAAGGCGATTAGATTTCGCTGTATTTGTTTATATTACTTCGTGAAAACATAAACAAAAAAGTGTAAAGAAAATCAATGGTTTGGTGTCAGATTTGAACAATAAATGACAAGAAACCAAGCGTTATGTTGTTATGATAAATTGTACAACTCCTCCTTCATACATAGATATTCTAGTGATATTATGAGATTATACACGTTACTTTCTGTAGCTGGATACAATATATGTTTGCTATATATGCTTATTGGTGTAGATTATCTCCCGTTGGTTGCATTCGATATAATTATTCTGAAAACGATCCCAAGCTCGGCGAAACCTAGTCGACTTGTAGGCCCATTCGCATTCATTGTGTTGAATAAAATTTGATTCATGTGGAACCGTAAGATAACTGCTTGTTCCTAAATGATGACTAGTGTTTGTATTACATCGGAATATCGCACAATAACTAATTTTGATGCTCGTTTCGACCCGAAAGCTATCCTTGTAAACATGCTCTGAATGCATGGAAAGGGTCGGTCTGATGCGAGTATGGGTCATATGTGACGTCATATCTCGGCGTCCCGAAAAGCGGGCCAAAAATATGCATGTTTGAAAATGTCCGGCTGCACAGCATAAAATGTGGAATTTTAAATTAATTGAATTTTTTTATTTTTTGTGGCTTGGTGGACATGGAAATAGATAGCAGGATGTAATATAATATGAACTCAAGCAATAGATGTTTTTATTCCCTTTAACCCAATTGTGAACATATTTATTTTCGTTTAGTCAACTTTAGCAGACCGTTTGTCAACTCATTTGTGTGAGCGTAGCCTGTTCAGTTGGTCCGTAATCTTTTTTTAAACTGTACATCATTCATGAATTTTATTAAGTTCAACATTCAACAGTGTGTGACATTTAAACATAATACACATTGTATTGTGTATTGATATGATGTTGGATGGCATTTTAATAAGCTTTATAAACCGCGTATTTCGTTTCACTTAGTCTTTAAATTTAATAAATATATTAAGTACATAAAATTTTGATGTTTATGTTGTAGGATGAGCCGTTCACTTCTCATTCTGCAGACGGTCTCTTCAACATAGCACGATACTTGCTGCATTGCATGATGGGAGAAGTGCCAATTGGCATTTCAAAAGTGTATCCTTTCCAGTTTACTCTAGATTGGATGCATAAGTCTGCAGATGTACCACAGAGAGAAATTTGAAGATTTTATACCATTAAAAGCTAACTTTTCTGACTAAATAAAAATGGTGTAAATTTACATGAAAGTCTGGAAGACACCGAGTAATTAAGACAGTGTGTATTACAAGCACAGACACCCAAAGTTGGGAGATAAATCAAAGGTATCAATTATATAAGTTGTAGACATACGAACATAAGTGGTATGTTTATAACTATTTATTTACTCCTCAAGCTGTAGCTCACATGCATCATATACATCACGTACATCATGTACATCATGTACATCATATACATCATGTACATCATGTACATCATATATATTATATACATCATGTATATCATATACATCATGTACATTATATACATCATGTACATTATATACATCATATACATCATGTACATCATATACATCATGTACTTCATATACATCATATACATCACGTACATCATGTACATCATGTACATAATGTACATTATATACATCATGTACATCACATACATCATGTACATCACATACATCATATATATTATATACATCATGTATATCATATACATCATGTACATTATATACATCATGTACATCATATACATCATGTACATCATATACAACATATACATCACGTACATCACATACATCATGTACATCATATACATTATGTACATCATATACATCATGTACAATATATACATCATGTACATCTTATACATCATGTACATCACATACATCACGTACATCATATACATCATATACATCACGTACATCATGTACATCATGTACATCATATACTTCATATACATCATATACATCACATACATCATGTACATCACATACATCATATATATTATATACATCATGTATATCATATACATCATGTACATTATATACATCATGTACATCATATACATCATGTACATCATATACAACATATACATCACGTACATCACATACATCATGTACATCTTATACATCATGTACATCACATACATCATATACATTATATACATCACGTACATCATGTACTTCATATACATCATGTACATCATATACATCATGTACATCATATACATCACATACATCATGTACATCATATACATAATGTACATTATATACATCATGTACATCACATACATCATATACATTATATACATCATGTATATCATATACATCATGTACATTATATACATCATGTACATCATATACATCATGTACAGCATGTACAGCATGTACATCATATACATCATGTACAGCATGTACAGCATGTACATCATGTACATCATATACATTATGTACATCATGTACATTATATACATCATGTACATCTTATACATCATGTACATCACATACAGCATATACATCATATATATCATGTACATCATATACATCATGTACATCACATACATCATATACATCATGTATATCGATGTGATACACCAATAATAAATTAGGCATATTCTTACTTATAAGGTTGACAGTTGTGACAATTTGGTACTGTAATGTATTCCAAATTGAATATATAAATTATGTTGATTGATGTAAGTAAGCATTTAATTAACAATGTTCTTGCAATGTTAGTTTCTCACGTAAACATCATTGACTTTCCTTAACAGTTGTCCCCAGTGCTACGTTGTATACCCTGGCAAAACAAAGCAAGAACTTGGGGGCGTACAAGTTGGCCAGGCATGCCTATGAGAAGATGCAGTCGCTTATGATACCCGTCAAGTTTCAGGACGCAGTTGATCTTGGCAGCATCACGATCAGGTCAAAGCCATATCATGACAGTGAGGTAGGTCGTACAGGTTTTATGGTATTTATTTAACAAAATTGAACAAGGTTTAACAAGTAACAATCATGTTAAATCTTGTTAAAAACATAACAACATATCCAGAACAAAACCCCTAGATGGCAAGTGGACGAGGAAGGCCTTAAGTTCAACATGTTTGAGGCCAGGTTTAACATTCTTTTGAGATAGTTATTGTTTTAGACATTCATGCTGCAATTGGTCATATTGTAGGATCATCGTGGTTCATGACACAACTGGGCAGAAGAAGACACTTTTTAAATATTCTAACTATAACATGTTTCAGATAATTACATTGTTGTGTACATGCCGTTATGACATGACATGATTCTTAATGTCGACTGAAATCTTGGTTAATAAAAGCTCAGATGCTTAATGCAGATAGCAGTGTTTACATGGGATGGTGATTTTTTATATATGAAAATTGCTAATTATTTCACTAAAAACAACTTGTCTAACAAATTATTTATTTGCATAATATGAAATAAATAAGTGGTAGGAAGTTACAATATAGATCTATTTTACAAACAGTTCTTCAGATTTTTATTAAAACTTCTTATTTATATTAAGAGGGACGCTGGTCAGCCAGCCCAGTACAAGAAATGCATTTGAGCCATTGTGTATTGTGCCTTGTATCTCAGGACCAGCTGCCCATGTGTTACCGATGCTCTACAACCAACCAGCTGCTCAACAGCCAGGGCAACTTCTGCAGCAACTGCATGCAGCCCTTTGTGCACTCATTCGTGTCATTTGGTGAGTTCTCTCGTTCATGGCAGCTGTACTGAAAAATATGGGACTTGCCACAGTAGAGTGGGTATTACGTCGCAAAATAGAAAAATTGAGTTTTGTACCATTTTGGATTCCACAGATCATGAACTTTAAAATTATACTTCACTTATTGAAGTAGTTTTAAATTTATTGCTAAAATTTAAGCAACATTTAAAAAGTGTCATTTTGAAAAACGAGATAATTTTGACTCATAATGTCTACAATTTCTTAATATGTGGGTTTGTAAATGCATGTTTTTGTTTGGGATTATTTGTCAAAGAAAATAAACTGGTCATTGAACGATGAGACTATTAAGTATGTATTTCTGTCAAAATCACAAAATTGATGGGACGTGACCAAGAGAGCTATTTTTGGCTCGTGTGCAGAATAGATCTGTGTCACTAAATATGAGGTTTACTGTGGGGGATCACATAGGAAAAAAATGTTGTTAAAGCTAAGCTTAGCCTGGGCAAGTGCGCTTTGCTGTAGCTGCATCCATCGTCTGGAATTTATTCCACCCATTACTTTTAAATCATTTGAAATTATTGCTACCATCTGCAGAAAAATCAGACATATTTTTCCCAACAAAATTCCATCTTAAATCCTCACCAATTCTTCACCCTGATGATGACTTGCGTATTGGTGATATCATGTTTAACGACTCTGGTTCGTAACTCTTCTGAACTTGGTTCATGACGATATATGCATTTTAGACGTTTGTTGCTGTTTACTATTCAAACTTAGGTTAGATAATGAATTATTTTAGCGCACCGTGGGTATGCCACGTATCTGTTGTGTCTCGCAGAGGTGCTGCCCCTAGTGGAGTTTTACCTTGAGGATGACATCACGGATGAGGAGGCACAGAATCTGCTGGACCTAGCGCCATCTAGGGATGACAAGCGACGCCGAGAGAACCAGTGGCAAGAAGAAAGGGTGGGGAGTATCCTTGTTGGAGACTGCTCAGAGCGGGAGCCCGTTAACAAACCTTGTCATATAATGGATTGTCTTATGAGTTCACAATGTGAAAAGTTGATGTGTTTATTACTGTTTTAAATGAGACGTGATAGTGTCGTGGTCAGTATATCCGCCTGGCATGCCAGCACTCTCGACTGGGCAGGCATGGTATATTGGATATAAAAACCTGGCCTTCAACAATTGGGACTGTGTGTGACTCGGACATCACATTAATGTCGGTCCCATCTCAATTTGGGATGTAAAAGAACCACTAATAAAAAGACAAGCACCCTGGCAGTTTGGCAATAATGTTCTGAAAAAAGGCTGACTAGTTGAATGAGACCTCGTGAGACCATAACACTGTAACCACAATATACACAGACTAAGCAGTTAATAGCACGTTGCCGAATAACAGCTAGAACTAGATCCGTCCCCACCAATATATGATGTGGGACGTGCAATTTTTACAGGGTTCTCTGACCTATGGCAAGGAAGTTGGAAGTATCCCTCTCTCGAGTGAAACATTAGAAGCCATTGGTCCTTCCTGTCTGGAGTCTATGCCATGAGAACTAGAAGAATCCACACAAGAATTGTGTGAATGAATCAATACTCTTATTACATTATGTATATGTAACTAAAGACATTAAGAACGTGTAATATGCTGTGTGCTAAAAGATCAGCTCTATTCTATTGAGGTTTCTTGTCCTTTCACTAATTCACCCAGTCAGCAGTTCAAAGACAAAGTTATTCCTTCACTAGTTACCTAGACACGCAATCACTGCGGATGGATGATGATATCATGGATGAATCAGAAGAAGACCTTGATCCATTTAGCACCAAGCAGACAAGCTATGAGGTAAGCTGACGGAAACAATCGGATATTATATTTCTATGCCTTCATTTACAGGGTTCTGTTTTTGTGTTCTAGTAAATGTAGGATATGTTTCTTGTTTGCTGTTTGGAGAATCAAGTGTGGTAGAATATGATGGTATTAGTATGCTCTGATAGTTTTACCTACTCTGGTCATAGCAATATATACATTTAAGAATCATTATACAGTATTCTATTACACAGATATTTGATGGAAATTATTGTATCTCTGATGCAAATCTCTAAAGAATTCTATGTATCACTGCATAAATTTGTATCGTACATTTTGGTATGTTATAATTATTATCATCATCTATATAGTTTAGATTTAATTAAATGTTACCCTGTACTATGTCGGAAGATTTTTGGGTAAATATTGTATAAGTTTATAACTTCTTATTTAATCTTTCTCGAATTCTATTTGAATTACTGAATTATACACACTAAATACTCTCATGTACTGTGTGCCAGCACAACTTGTTTTGTCTGTTCTGTATAATGTTTTGAGACAAATAAATTGCTTTGATCATTGTGTTTAGCATGCCCATTATTACATAAGTTGCTTGTTGTTTCTGCAGCAAGGACTCAACGAATTCCAACCAGTCGTAGTCAACCGGAACGTGCTGCGGTCGCTGTCTCGTACAGAGGTGATCGTATGCAAGTGGCCACAGCCACTCCGGTACCAGTACTTCAAGAACGTCATGCCAGACGTCTCCATCAGGAGATGTCCATCGTGTAAGAAGGTATGGAGATATAAATCTACATAACGTTGTGTAGATCTAAAATAAGTTTTAATTAAAGTGTAGTTATTTTAAAAACGAAAACAATTTATATTTATTTCGTGTGCATTTATCTTTGATATAATATTAAGGTTGTATAAATATATGATGTATATTTATTATTAAATATATATTTCTTATGACAAATGTATGTATATACACTGTATATATATATATATATTGATGTTGTATACTTTTCTGTCGGATATTATAATTTTGTTACGCACGCACGTACACACGTTGTTGTGTATAGATATATGTAATTATCCACGCACGGATGCGCGTACTCGCCGCACACACGCACGCGCGCACACACACACACACACACATGCCTGTGTATACATATATAATTCTATATACACACGCATGATTCAAGTTTTTATATAAATGATTCATTGAGTACTGTTGCAGCCAGTAAACTATTTGATATTTCACTCGTTATTTCGTGGTTATTCTTACAGCTGTTCCACACCGACGACTACGAACTGCTGGTCTTACAGAAAGGACACTGTCCGTTCTGTCGTCACACGGTTGACGACTAATGACACCGACGACCACAGTTTAACCACAGCAGGTGTTCAGTGACAACTCAGTGTGGTCATGTGATGTGTCCTTGCAACACACGTCTGTTGGGGACATTCTGTGCGTGCGCAGACTATGCTGTCACGATTTCACAGCCTCTATGTTTTGGTTTAACTAAGCCGTAGTATTCAGAGTTTATAGATATTTATTGATGTGTGCAGATTTTTGTCAATGAAGTGATAATGAACTTGGTAAAGAAATATACGAGTACAAGTTGTTGTTTTAAGGAATGTTATCACTATCAATGAATAACATATGTTGCTGTTTATGACATTTGTATCTTTCAAAGTATATTGATCGAACTACCTAAACTAGTTGAAATCATATAATGTAGATGTAAAGAAATTTTTGACATAGTCTTGTAGACACATATTCCGTCCATTCTCGTTTCACTGTTCAACCTGTGTTGGCCTACAAAATGGGCAACTGTCTGTTCACTTGTGATGAATAAAATTACATTCCAATTCAGTAGTAAAGGAGGTTAAGTACCAGGCGCAACTTGCGCGGAGCAAGAGCAAAGTACCCGGATGTAGGTCAAGGTCAATGTCCCGGATGTAGGTCAAGATCAAAAGTCAAGTACCCGGAACAGCGCCACCTACCGGAACTTTTTTCGAACTAAGTGGGTTGACCCGAAGCGCCACCTAGCAGATTTTTCCGGAACTAAAAGGTTTGACCGGCAGCGCCACCTAGCGGATTTTTTTTAGACTAAATGCTCGAGTACTGCCCAAATTCGTGCGTCTTGGTTTAACTGTTATCGCCACCTGGCGGATTTGGTGTGAACTAAACTCACCTAGCGGATAGGTCGTTAACTAACTGACGGCTAAGTTGTGAACTAAATGTAGAAGTACTGCCCAAATTCGTGTCTCTTGCACGCTTGCGTGCAATAGAGCCCCCTGACGGATACTTCATGAACCACAAACACCATCCCTAGTGGACAAGTGAGCGAACCCCATCTTAAAGCATAGGGAAAATCCCTATGCTTTAACATGGGGAAAATCCCCATGTTAAAGCACAGGGATTTTCCCCATGTTAAAACATAGGGATTTTCCCCATGTTAAAGCATAGGGAATGAGTTTGAGTAGAGGAAGAGCAAAAGTACCCGGATGTAGGTATCATCCCCTAGTGGACAAGTGAGCGAACCCCAGCTTAAAGCATAGGGAATTTTCACCATGTTGAAGCATAGGGATTTTCCCCATATTAAAGCATAGGGAATGAGTTTCAGTAGAGGAAGAGCAAAAGTACAGTTTTGTTGAACTGTTATAAAAGACCTGCGTCTGTTTTTGTGATCGTTATATCTTACATTTTGGAAGATGAACAACATGACTAGTGATAACGTCCGACAAGGGATTTTGCTACCGAAGGCGCAGCCTTCTCCGGCTATGGGACCACTCGACCTCTCGATCCAGACAATCAACCCGGACCAACAACCAACGACCAGTTCAACGACCAGTCCGATGACCAGTTCGACCACCAAAACAATTTCGTCTCTGTCATCAGCTCCGGCAATCGAACCAATCATCAAGGATCTACTCTACAGTCTACACCTTTAACAGCATCATAAGAAAAATTCAACGAGATAACAAGAAACGGTTCTTTTCAGAACCAATCACATTCTCACAAAAGAGTATTAGCTATTCTCATAGGTTAGAAATGTTGTGCTCGTTCGGTACACCCACGTGACTTTTCGGCACATTCACTAACTATATAAACGTTGTGTTTTGGCCCACGTGACCTTTATGTTCTGTTGAACTGTTATAAAAGACCTGCGTCTGTTTTTTGTGATCGTTATATCTTACATTTTGGAAGATGAACGACATGACTAGTGATAACGTCCGACAAGGGATTTTGCTACCGAAGGCGCAGCCTTCGCCAGCTATGGGACCACTCGACCTCTCGATCCAGACAATCAACCCGGACCAACAGCCAACGACCAGTTCAACGACCAGTCCGATGACCAGTTTGACGATCAAAACAATTTCGTCTCTGTCATCAGCTCCGGCAACTAATCCAACCATCAACCTGACGCCATCACCTCCGACGAAGCGTCAGAAGCTTCACGAGACTTCGGATGACACATCACACGAGAGTACGGTTCGACGGGTTATCGTGTGAGATGCCACTGTTTTCAGGAAAATAGACGTGTTATCGCATCAAATCCCTCCGTTTTCAGGAAAATAGACGTGTTATCACGTGACATCTCACCGCTTTCAGGCAATTCGACGAGTTATCGCGTGACATCTCTACCAAACACGAGACAAGAGACGAGACTATGACCGAGATGTGTCACGACACTTCGGATGACAAGAGACGAGACTATGACCGAGATGTGTCACGAGACTTCGGTTTATCGCATACAGCTCACCTCTTTCTGACAATTCGACGTGTTATTGAAACACTAAACTTAGCCGAACACGTGACACGAATTGAACACAGTAAGGACAACCACCTGACAGGACTTCATTCAAAGAGGTGACCATCAAGGTTCCCATCATCACTCAACGGATACCAATGTAATTAGTCAGAGTATTGTCATCTACTACCCATGACAGACACACTTCCGGGAATACCCGAAGCACAGAGGCCACCATGACAGTCAAGTAACATCCGGTGCGACATCACTTCCGACGTAGCGTCCCTAGTATAGGCTACCATAGCAAGCGAATTTGAAAACGGCTATGACCGAAACACTAAACTATATACACTAGTTTTCGGCGTCATCTCATTTGCATAACCAATCAGACCGAACGTACATCACGTGACTTCCCTTAACACAAAAACTGTGCACGTCCATGAGAGAGGCGACATTCGACGCCACCTGTTATGTTCACTACAGACGTTAGCTGGTAATGTCTGTGTGTAGTTCAGTAGAGACGTTAGCCAGTGATGTATCTGTGTAGTTCAGCACGGAGACTTTAGCCTGTTATGTATATGTGTAACAAACTTGCAGGATTCTGTGACAAACGTCACGAGACTTCGGATGACACATCACACGAGACGAGACTATGACCGAGATGTATCACGAGACTTCGGATGACACATCACACGAGACGAGACTATGACCGAGATGTGTCACGAGACTTCGGATGTCACGAGACAAGAGACGAGACTATGACCGAGATGTGTCACGAGACTTCGGATGACCCGAGACGAGACTATGACCGAGATGTGTCACGAGACTTAGGATGTCAAGAGACGAGACTGACCGAGATGTGTCACGAGACTTCGGATGACCCGAGACAAGAGACGAGACTATGACCGAGATGTGTCACGAGACTTCGGATGACAAGAGACGAGACTATGACCGAGATGTGTCACGAGACAAGAGACGAGACTGTGACCGAGATGTGTCACGAGACTTCGGATGACCCGAGACAAGAGACGAGACTATGACCGAGATGTGTCACGAGACTTCGGATGACAAGAGACGAGACTATGATCGAGATGTGTCACGAGACTTCGGATGACAAGAGACGAGACTATGACCGAGATGTGTCACGAGACTTCGGATGACACACCACACGAGAGTACGGTTCGACGTGTTATCGCGTCAAATCCCTCCGTTTTCAGGAAAATAGACGTTATCGCGTGAGATCCCTCAAAACGAAGCAAAACAAAGCAAATAGACGGGTTATCAAAGCAAAGCAAATAGATGGGTTATCAAAGCAAAGCAAAGCAAATAGACGGGTTATCAAAGCAAAGCAAAGCAAATATATGGATTATCAAAGCAAAGCAAATAGACGGGTTATCAAAGCAAAGCAAATAGACGGGTTAGCAAAGCAAATAGGCGGGTTATCAAAGCAAAACAAATAGCCGGGTTATCAAAGCAAAGCAAAGCAAATAGACAGGTTATCGCGCAATTCAACTAGTGGTTCATTTCGTTGTTTGCGGAACTTTTTAGTGTTGGTAGGACTTATAACTTTTTAGTGACGGTACGACTTAGAACTTTTTAGGGTTGGTAGGACTTATAACTTTTTAGTGTCGTTAGGACTCAGAACTTTTTAGTGTTGGTAGTACTTATAACTTTTTAGTGCTGGTAGGACTTAGAACTTTTTAGTGTCGGTAATACTTATAATTTTTTAGTGTCGGTAGGACTCAGAACTTTTTAGTGTTGGTAGGACTTATAACGTTTTAGTGCTGGTAGGACTCAGAACTTTACTCACTCACGCTGTCCCTTCGTCGTTTTCTAACAGTTTATCTTTTCAACATGTTACCGTGATAACATTTTCGTAACTTTCTGACAATTCGACGGGTTATCGCGTGACATCTCACCTCTTTCTGACAACTCCACGGGTTATCGCGTACAGCTCACCTCTTTCTGACAATTCGACGTGTTATTGAAACACTAAACTTAGCCGAACACGTGACACGAATTGAACACGGTAAGGACAACCACCTGACAGGACTTCATTCAAAGAGGTGACCATCAGGGTTCCCAACATCACTCAACGGATACCAATGTAATTAGTCAGAGTATTGCCATCTACTGCCCATGACAGACACACTTCCGGGAATACCCGAAGCACAGAGGCCGCCACGACAGTCAAGTAACATCCGGTGCGACATCACTTCCGACGTAGCGTCCCTAGTATAGGCTGCCATAGCAAGCGAATTTGAAAACGGCTATGACCGAAACACTAAACTATATACACTAGTTTTCGGCGTCATCTCATTTGCATAAACAATCAGATCGAACGTACATCACGTGACTTCCCTTAACACACACACAAAACACAAAAACTGTGCACGTCCATGAGAGAGGCGACATTCGACGCCACCTGTTATGTCTGTGTGTACTTCACTACGGACGTTAGCTGGTAATGTCTGTGTGTAGTTCAGTAGAGACGTTAGCTAGTGATGTATCTGTGTAGTTCAGCACGGAGACTTTAGCCTGTTATGTATATGTGTAACAAACTTGCAGGATTCTGTGACAAACGAAACACCAAACACTTAGATCAGCGTGTGACAAGAAGTTGTCGGATAAAGAAAACACCAAACACTTATTAGGTTTCGGCGTCATCTCATTTGCATAACCAATCAGACCGAACGTGCATCACGTGACCCCCCTTAACACAAAAACTGTGCACGTCCATGAGAGAGGCGACATTCGACGCCACTCAACGGACACCATTATTCAGAGTATCGCCATCTACTGACCATGATAGATCTCTATTCGTGGACACACTTCCGGGAATACCCGAAGCACAGAGGCCGTCATGACAGTCAAGTAACTTCCGGTGTGACATCACTCCCGACGTAGCGTCCCCTCGACGTAGCGTCCCTAGTATAGGCTGCCATAGCAAACGAATTTGAAAACCGCTATGATCGAAACACTAAACTATATACACTAGTTTTCGGCTTCATCTCATTTGCATAACCAATCAGACCGAACGTACAGCACGTGACTTCCCTTAACACAAAAACTGTGCACGTCCATGAGAGAGGCGACATTCGACGCCACTCAACGGACACCGATGGAATTAGTCAGAGTATCGCCATCAACTGACCATGATGACCAACGATAGCGGAAGCGTAGAGGCCGCCATGACAGGTCTCCATGTCATTCAAATAACTTCCGGTACTACGTTACTTCCGGCGTAGCGTCCCTAGTAGAGGCCGCCATGACAGTCAAGTGACTTCCGGTATGACATCACATCCGACGTAGCGCCCCCTACTGGATAACCGGAGTACTACGTTACATGATGGCGCCGTCTAGCCGGTAAAAATATATAATTAGGTTAGCTAGAGAAAAAAAGTTGGTGTTAACCTCGCGAAAATTTTAACAACCACCAAAGTGGTTGTATAAATTTTCTGAAAATTTTATGTTTTTGTCCCAGAGGAACAAAAATATTAAATTTTCTACTACACACAGACATAACAGGTGGCGTCGAATGTCGCCTCTCTCATGGACGTGCACAGTTTTTGTGTTAAGGGAAGTCACGTGATGTACGTTCGGTCTGATTGGTTATGCAAATGAGATGACGCCGAAAACTAGTGTATATAGTTTAGTGTTTCGATCATAGCCGTTTTCAAATTCGCTTGCTATGGTAGCCTATACTAGGGACGCTACGTCGGAAGTGATGTCGCACCGGATGTTACTTGACTGTCATGGTGGCCTCTGTGCTTCGGGTATTCCCGGAAGTGTGTCTGTCATGGGTAGTAGATGGCAATACTCTGACTAATTACATTGGTATCCGTTGAGTGATGATGGGAACCTTGATGGTCACCTCTTTGAATGAAGTCCTGTCAGGTGGTTGTCCTTACTGTGTTCAATTCGTGTCACGTGTTCGGCTAAGTTTAGTGTTTCAATAACACGTCGAATTGTCAGAAAGAGGTGAGCTGTACGCGATAAACCGAAGTCTCGTGACACATCTCGGTCATAGTCTCGTCTCTTGTCTCGTGTCATCCGAAGTCTCGTGACACATCTCGGTCATAGTCTCGTCTCTTGTCTCGTGTTTGGTAGAGATGTCACGCGATAACTCGTCGAATTGCCTGAAAGCGGTGAGATGTCACGTGATAACACGTCAATTTTCCTGAAAACGGAGGGATTTTATGCGATAACACGTCTATTTTCCTGAAAACAGTGGGATCTCACACGATAACCCGTCGAACCGTACTCTCGTGTGATGTGTCATCCGAAGTCTCGTGAAGCTTCTGACGCTTCGTCGGGGTTGATGGCGTCAGGTTGATGGTTGGATTGGTTGCCGGAGCTGATGACAGAGACGAAATTGTTTGGTCGTTGAACTGGTCGTTGGCTGTTGGTCCGGGTTGATTGTCTGGGTCGAGAGGTCGAGTGGCCCCATAGCCGGCGAAGGCTGCGCCTTCGGTAGCAAAATCCCTTGTCGGACGTTATCACTAGTCATGTTGTTCATCTTCCAAAATGTAAGATATAACGATCACAAAAAACAGACGCAGGTCTTTTATAACAGTTCAACAGAACATAAAGGTCACGTGGGCCAAAACACAACGCTTATATAGTTAGTGAATGTGCCGAAAAGTCACGTGGGTGTACCGAACGAGCACAAAATTTCTAACCTATGAGAATAGCTAATACTCTTTTGTGAGAATGTGATTGGTTCTGAAAAGAACCGTTTCTTGTTATCTCGTTGATTTTTTCTTATGATGCTGTTAAAGGTGTAGACTGTAGAGTAGATCCTTGATGATTGGTTCGATTGCCGGAGCTGATGACAGAGACGAAATTGTTTTGGTGGTCGAACTGGTCATTGGACTGGTCGTTGAACTTGTCGTTGGTTGTTGGTCCGGGTTGAATGTCTGGGTCGAGAGATCGAGTGGTCCCATAGCCGGAGAAGGCTGCGCCTTCGGTAGCAAAATCCCTTGTCGGACGTTATCACTAGTCATGTTGTTCATCTTCCAAAATGTAAGATATAACGATCACAAAAACAGACGCAGGTCTTTTATAACAGTTCAACAAAACTGTACTTTTGTTCTTCCTCTACTCAAACTCATTCCCTATGCTTTAACATGGGGAAAATCCCTATGCTTCAACATGGTGAAAATTCCCTATGCTTTAAGCTGGGGTTCGCTCACTTGTCCACTAGGGGATGATACCTACATCCGGGTACTTTTGCTCTTCCTCTACTCAAACTCATTCCCTATGCTTTAACATGGGGAAAATCCCTATGTTTTAACATGGGGATTTTCCCCATGTTGTCCACTAGGGATGGTGTTTGTGATTCATGAAGTATCCGTCAGGGGGCTCTATTGCACGCAAGCGTGCAAGAGACACGAATTTGGGCAGTACTTATACATTTAGTTCACAACTTATCCGTCAGATGGCACCACTTGTAGTTCACGACCTATCCGCTAGGTGAATTTAGCTCCCAGAAAATCCGCCAGGTGGCGCTACCAGTTTAACAAAGCAGCACGAATTTGGGCAGTACTTGAACATTTAGTTCGGAGAAAAAAATCCGCTGTGTGGCGCTGCCGGTCAAAACCATTTTAGTTCCGAAAAATCCGCTAGCTGGCGCTTCGGACCCCTTTTAGTTCGGAAAAATGCCGGTAGGTGCGCTGTTTTAGGTTATGACCTATCCGCCAGGTAGCGCCACCGACGTCACGTGACCTGCATCCGGGTACTTGACCTTGACATTGACCTACGTCCGGGACATTGACATTGACCTACATCCGGGTACTTTGCTCTTGCTCCGCGCAGCGCAAGTTGCGCCCGGTACTTAACCTCCTTTACTACTCAATTCGTTCGCTACATTGAGTTTGGTTTTCATTAGTTGCGTATTCTTATTTCAGGTTACAAGTTAAGTTTGTGGACGTTTTCAACAAAAATACAGAATAATTACCTGTACGTAATACATAATTTTTTTAGAAAACGATATATCAACAAAAGGCCCGATTATGAAAACAAACAACAATGAATGAACATTTATTAGGAAAGCTAAATAGCACATTTATGAACAATTTATCAATAAACTAATGCAATTGCACATCCACCGATGAATAATTGTAGTGCCACATAACTTTAAGCGTCAGTTTATGTGGTTGCCATTTGCATGCAGTCTGCGATACCAGTCGTGACGTATCTATTGGGCATTTATCAGAATCTTAACCTATATAGCAAAATGCGTCTTCTGTAGAACTCCAGCGTTATTTATCTGATAAATGCTTCCCACTTTCATTTACCACATATTTTGACATCAGGTTAAATTGTGTCGTATATGTTAGGCGGCATAATTTGTGATATTTTCAAATGGAACTATATTGCAATAATATACTGTATGTATAAGAAAATATGGTGTATTTAGTTACTCGGCCGTTCTGTGCTGTCCGCGGACTCCATATGATTAGTCTAGGATATAGTTTATCTGTTCGCTTTACCGGGAAATGTTCTCGTCGGCAACAGCAGAAATAACATGGATAACGATAACGAGATTAAGAACAAAAACATAATTGTGACAACGCTTGCCCCTGATTTGTTGCTTCGCGATCTGATATTTACAAACTAGTTTGTTGTTGTTACACCAATATATTTTCACGAATTCGTAACCTGAAAGAAATTTATTGGGCATGACGTAGTTAGTTGGAATAACATTCTTGCTCTTGTTTGCACGACATCGCACATATACCTATGAAGCCACACAAGAATGGATGTTCCAGCGTCTGTACGTGAGACTTGGTAGAAGACTGCGACAGTTCTCAGCAACGGCAACACATCGTTTTATGCGTCTAAGACCACACGCACATTTTGACTGAATGAGCCAGTCATGTCGACATTTTCATTATAATAACCTTCATTTCACATGCATATACTTCCAATCTGCTATGTAACGGGACATGTGAAAGAGCAGTGCATCCCTACACAAATACTACACAAGTCATTGTACAAAACAGTGCTGCCTGTAGAGTGACGCGACCAAGCGGCTGTCGTCAATGGCCACTGTTCTCATGACAGCTCTCCACAACTGGCGGTAACAACGCTGCCCAACCAAATGTGAACACGAGCTATCCCAATGTCATACACTGTCTTCCAAGACAGCACCTGCTCTGACAAAACCATTGGCACGCACCCTGTACGAAACATGATGGAAGTTGACCATATGCACGCCGGGTACATCTAATGTAGCGTTTCCGTTGAGTACCACAAAATTGTCGTCCGTGTCAAGCGGGATCTCTTGCGGTCCGAACTCACTGGGCAATAACCTTTCCAGCCTGATAACAGTAAACATTAATTGAAACACATTATAACAATTGTTAAACATCACAAATACAATCGAAGGACAACGGTTTTTGTTGGACATATAGGGATAACATTACATCAGCTGCAGCTTTACAATGACATATTTGTCGCATCGAATAAAACACGTGTAATGATCCTTTTGAAGTTACGGAGTGGCACGCCCACAACGTTTCATCGGCGCCTGTTTTGTTTGTTCAGTTTAAGGCTTACAATATAATTATGGTTGACTTATATAAGCACTTTCTCAAACAGTGCGAGATCCTTGATCCAGCAAACGCTATAGCTTGTAAATACATACGGGTTACTAGAAGAAGGATCCAAGCATCACACTTCTGGATGAGAGAATTCAAACGTGGATAGAACAAGATTTGAGCGAAGAACAACAGAGAGAGAGAGAGAGGACGGACGGACTGCTAATAGGAACCACTAAACAAAAACTTCCACCTTACACACAGGAAGCAGAACACAATCAACAATGATCCGCCTTAGTAACAAACGTGATTCCGAGAGACAAAACCAGCAACAAGTTTGCCCAATGAACAATATTTTAGACCTGGCGTAAGATCGGTCAAAATGTAATCTTACCTTTTTCGTCTGCGCTTGCGCAGTCGCATGTATAGAATACAAACTGCGCAGATTCCGGTGACGACGAGGCACGCGACCAGTGACACGGCACCCACGGTGACGTAGATACGTCGATGCGGTATGGATTCTACGGGAAAACAAACGGCGTATGACGTGTGTGAATAACGTGGAGGGATTTCCAATGCTGTTGTTTTAAGAGCTGAGTTGTGCTGACGGTGTAGAGTGAAAGGGATTGCACAAGATATTTGTATTTGCTAGCTTTAAGGCTACACTTGCAACAAATTAAGGTACTTGCGTACAATCCTCACCCACTTAAATTTCGTCGTTATACGCATGCCTCGCTGTTATTTCGGAATGCATTCATTCCATCACCCGCGCCGTTTTAGGCATAATTATAGATCTGTTACAAAATGGTGTGTTTTGTGGTACGTGTGATGTTCAAATAGTGCCCCGATGTGTGTCAGTCCGTCGATGCGTTCGTTATTACTGCGCTGCGCACGTAGAATGAGCGGTCAGCCTGTAGTATAACTGCGTAGAGCTATGTTGATGCAAATCGAATAACTATTTGCACCTCAAAATTGTCATTGTCTAAACACAATATTTGTTATCACATGATACCTCATACGCATGAAACGATGTGGAATGATGGTATAAAACTGAGGCACAAATGTAGTAAAGGTGAGACGTAGGTGAGCCCGAAAGTAATGGAGAAACTCGGTGCCCAAATTAGCAACACAAAATTTATGGAAACATCAATATTAAAACTAGTATTATCTACATAACGAATTTAAATAGATTAAGACTACGGTTGTTCGGACATGTTGTAGTGTGTCTAGGGGACGACAATGGATACGACTGAGGGACGTGGCGAGACTTGCAGGTGGCAGAGATTGTGGAGGAGTACGCAATGGATAGGGCGCCGTGGCGTACGAGGTGCTGCCACTGGTGATAGGGTCTACCACAGACATGTATAAGTAGTATTAACATTAGGGAATTAATGCAGACTAAGGCCCTTTTATAAAGAAATCCAACCGTGCCTTCCTTTATTTGCATCTAGAACAACTATTGCACCAACAAATTTACCAGACATTATAGTTGTTCCCATGTTTGAGACTTCGCGCCATCTAGATTTGGTTAGAAGTTATTCTTGTCTGCTTACAAATGAGCTGCATATTAGGTCATATACAGATATATTATTTAATGGTTTGCATAATGAATAGGGGAAAGCTGATACTATAATAACTATTTAATTGAAAATAATAATTATGAAATACGTCATTTTTGTCTAGGTTTTGTAGAAATCACAGGTGCCAACTTTTCTGCTTT